>LR738709.1:454675357-454688237 GCA_902687465.1 Secale cereale
CGGCGCGCCTGGGACCCACGCGCCAGTGGCCCAGCGCCCTGCCAGCGTGGATAAGTGGAAACGTACTCCCTCGAGTACGCTTTCCTTTTAAGTAAGCGCATCCTTATTCTGCTTTCAGCCCAGAATACGTTTTCTTACACAGAAAGCGTATTTTCTTATATGCGCTTCTGCCTTATCCACTCAGGGACCTATTTGCTGAAGAAATATTCATAGATTAGTCCCTCTCCTTCAACACCTCATATCTTCGCGACCGTAACTCCGATTAAGGTGAAACCAACGCTCACGTCTTCGTCTCGTTGAGCTCTTTCTGTTGGTACAATTTTCACTAAGTGTTAACACTGTGAAAATGACCATTGTGCCCTTGCCGCTAATCAGCCCACTCCGAGAGAGAAGCGTTTCGGTGTTTCATTCCACGGCTTCACCGCACTTCTTCCCGGAGTCTCCGTCACCCCCAGGCAAGCCACAATAGACACTTGCATGATAGCCATGCAGTAGCCATGGTTTTCAACTTGAATATTTAATAAAAGTTTGTTGTATTTGTCTGCTTGTTTGCTACTGTTGTCGTTGTTTCGGTTATGCTCGTGGTTTCATGTTCACTTTCATGCTATGGTCTGAAGCCTCTTGTTATCTTGTACTACTTGTTATTATCATGTTATCATGTTTGCTTGGTAGTAGAAGTACATGCTACTAGTAGTAATGATCATCTGGTGCATGCTTGTTGTCTGTCAAGTACCATGGATATGCATGTTCCGTTGCAACTAGTTATTTACATGATTACTTGGTAGTGTTCTTGCTATGTTCTTGCATGGTATTTGTTTATGATGCTAGTAGTCATGTATGCCATGAGTAGCATTATACTTGGGATATTTATGCTAGTCAGTATGCCATGCTCATTTGGATATATGATTCATTGTGGTTATGCTCGATGATTATGTTGCACCTCCATGCTCATGTCGATATCATGCTCATGCATTGTAGTTGCATCATGTTATTTTATTATGGCTCGGCATCATTTGCATTCAAGTTTAACCGGACTTAAAATGAACTTGAACAACTGTTGGCTGAGTCATGGTGCCATCAAATCGAGCTGACCAGTGCAGCCACACTTGCCTTTGTGGGAAGGCCCTAACTGGGTCTATTGGCATGCCTCTCGCCGGTGCCTCCAATGAGGGAAGGTCGTGGGCGCGCGCTACCCTGATTAGGTAGGCGGACATAACCTTGTGTGCTCGTTGTTGTTGTTTTGAGCTCGGGTCCCCGTTTGGGACCGTTTGGCCACGACGGTGGTCGTTGTGTCTTTGGTAGACACGGGACCACCCAGGACTAGCCCAGTGGGGAGTGAGTCGGAGTGGCCGGGAGAGTGTCATGGCAGTAGGATGGTTTTGTTGGAACACCGTTGGTCCACCCGAATGGGAGTGCGAGGCCATGGGTTCTGTGGTGTGGATAAAGTGCGCTACCTCTGCAGAGAGTGTGTGTCTTAATCTATCGATAACCATGCCCGCGGATAAGGGCCCAGTTCGTGTCGGTCACACCGTGAGTCAATAGTAATAATGATAACTTGATTAATAACAACTCTGGTTCGATGATGAGAAAGATGTTGGATGTGATCGTGAGATGATCATGGTGGTATCAAGGATACCGAGTTGTTGGATGTGATCGTGAGATGATCACGGTGGTATCGAGGATACCGAGTTGATGGATATTCATGATGTTGTGCGAGAATAGTGGGTAAAGATCAAGCTCCTTGTGGTCATTTAATTATTAATACGGTATTGCTCATGCCAAGCTTGATTTGATCCTGAGATGATCGTGTGATGTCCGTGTTGGTAAGTTCATGCATGTGATGCTTACGAGGTAACCGGAGCAGAGTAAGTAGATGCATGAAAATCTTAACTTGTTGCATGTTAGTATCTTCATGTTGCATGTAGTATCATCATGTTCGTATGTTCATGCTATGATTGTTGTAGTTGTATCATGGTCAGTTGCGCATGCCATGATGTTCTGTTAGTATCATGCTCTTGTTTGATTTTACCTGATAATGCCATGCTGTTGTTTGCCTTGAATGCTTTTGGTTTATTGTGAGCTTGCAAGTACATTCAATGTACTGACCTGGCGTGTCATGCCAGTTTGTAGGTCATGCCTGGATTGCTTGCTTGTTTTGGTGTGGTTCCTGTGTTCGCGAGCTAGGATAAACGTTCCAGCCAGAGTCCCTGCGGATTGGAGTCCATCATCGCCGTTCGTTGTTCCGATGCCAGTAGAGGTTCTGCCACCTCGAGTTGTTATGCTGCTTGCATAGAGCAACCGTGGTTGGTGTAGTGTCGCCATGCCGGTGTTATTCATTGTAATATCGGAGACCTTGTATCCATATTCATGTTGTAATAGAAAGTTGGTTTGTTCTATGCTGGGCAGTGCCGTATTCCAGAAGACTTCACCTCGATCTCTGGGTTGGAATACGGGGCGTTCCGGTTTCTCTAAGCCGGGGTGCCACATGCTTGGTATCAGAGCAGGTCTGGCTGTAGAGCATCCTAGTCCGCTCGAACGTTAGAAAACGGTAGTATAGGGTCTGGTTGTTGCCCTTGCTTGCTGCATTTGGTTGTTGCATTTGTTTAATGCAAATAGTCTTATTCGATTACATCTAACCCCTATTTAGTGCGTAGATGGCGGTCAACTTCCATGATTTCAGTGCCATCCCCAGATCTCCCGGTGCTATTCCTATTGAGTTCAGTACCACTCCTGCGCCTCTCAGCTTTGCCACCCTCCTTGGAGATATGTGGCACAATATTTATCCCCTCGAAGATCCGCCCCAATATCAAGTATTCCAGTTTTCAGTCGGAGGAAGAATTCTGGAATATGTTGCTCATGTCCATCTGTCAGCCCCTATTCCTGTTGCTACGCACACCTACAGTTTCCACGGTGGTTACGACGCTACTCCCGAGCGCGCCGTTCAGCTTGCCGCAATGGCAGGGATCACCGGTCTTCGTCATCAAGAGAGCATGGTGCATGAAAACCGTGCTTATCAATATTAACCCACCATCGTCGATAATCCTAGGCGAATCCAGTTTCCCTCTGTCAACCCCCAAGATGACCCGGCTATCCTTGCCATGTCTCGCTGCATGACGGCCGAGTGTCTTCTTATCTCCTAGTTAGTCCGAGATGCCATTCGAGCCAGGAGATTTCTTGGTGCCACCTTACCTCAGTCTCCGCCAGCTTGTCCAACCCCTCCGCCTCATCCATCCGGAGTTTCAGAGCCAACAGATCCCCTTGCTACTTCGTCAGCTCCCGGGTGTTTTCTCAAGCGTAGGGTGTAGTCCTTCGCGTAGTGCATGTGCATCTGTTGTAGTATCGTTGCTTGTTTATGCTTGTGTGTGCCTGTGTGGAATAGTTTTGTAGCTTGTTTGTTGTGTGCTTTATGTAGCTTGTTTGCTGTGTGATTGGTGCAATCACTCGTTTTCTCGTGCTTCTTTGTTTTAAATCTTCGCCGTTACCCCCTTATGGAAATTGCTCAATCAACACACCAGATCAGAAGAAGCAGTGAGAAGTAAACATATACACCAAGGCACTCAATTAACAGCTGTCACATCCCTAGCTTCTGGTAATGCACTAGGCTAGCCTCATGTGTGCATCATGTTTAATCTTGAAAGAAACTTGAAATGGGGATTGCCTAAACCCTAGCAGTAAAGTAATTCAACTAGGGTCAATTAAAATCTTTTTCAATGAACCCAAAATGCCCTCTGGAAAAGTTCATCATTTTTGGATTGATTAAAAACCTCTGCCAAAAATGTTGCACATATTTCTAGGACCATTCTGGATTTTTGAATTAAATCATACCATATTTGCATTTGGGCATTTAAATTTTATATATTGTTTTAAATGCTCAAATAATCATAAACTAAAATGTTTACTGTTGGATTTATTCCAGACAGTAGCCATGCTTGGTTTCATGATTTATGAAAATGTTCTGGCATTTTTATTAAATCAAAACAAAAGCAAAAAAATAGAAAACAGAAACTAAAGAGAAAAGCAGAGAGAGAGTTTTACCTGTGCAGCCACCTGGCGGCCCAAGTGGCCGGCCCAGCCCACCTCCTCCCTCCTACTGTCTTCAACCTCCTGCCAGTGGGCAGGAGGGCGCGTGGCCGCCGCGCGCCGGCACACGCCGGCCACCTCCTACCTCTCTGCCTGCCTCCTCGTCGCCCTGAGGTTGCCACGCACCTCCCTGCCTCTCTCTGTCACTCCTCCCCCCTCTCACTGGATCCCCTTCCCCCTCCCCTGCTTCTCCCGTCGCAGCCACCGAACGCCGTCGCCGTCGCGCTCGTTGCCACCGCGGCCAGAGCCACCGCCCCGCCTCTCCGTTGTGCTCAGAGGCACCGCCGCGTTCCCCTCGTCCTCTCCATAGAGCTATGAGACGCCGGGAGGCTCTGCTTCGTCGTCACCGACCCCTTCTTCAACTTCGGGTGCCGCCGCTCGTCGCCGTCGATTCGCTCCGGCCAAGCCGTCCTCGAGCCCGTTTCGACGCCCCCTGCATGCGCCGTGAGCACCTGCGACTTTCCCCTCTCTCCCCGCAGTCTAACCCGTCCCCTAGCTAGCTCCACCACCGGACCCGTGAGCTCACCGCAGCCGGTCATGTCGCCGCCGTGGCCACAGCCGCCTCTGCCCGTTTTTGAGCGCGTCACCATGTTCAGCACATCACCTGGAGGCTGTAGCACTCAGCCGTTCGTCCCCCCGTGCACCACGGCATCGACTCCGTCGACGCCCGAACTCCGGCCACCGCATTTCCCCTCGCCGCCGTCGTTCTAGTCCTCCCCGGCGCGAGCTGATGGCTCCGTTGGATGCGGACGAGGACCAGCATCACGCCAAGCCCCTCCGCCGCTCTTTTGGTCGCCGGAGGCGAATTTCCGACGCCCTCCGCCGCGATCGGCCTCGCCGGCGGCTAGCCGCCGTTCGTTTGGCCTGTCTGACCGGGGGTTTGACCTCCCCCGAGTCGCTGACAAGTGGGCCCTGGGCCCTGTTAATTTAATTTAAGTTTTGTTAAGCTTAATTAACTCTACTGACACTGACATGTGGGCCCTCGCGCCTAATTAGGTTAGTCTAATTTTCCTGTTTAGCTTAGTACTAATCCGGTGGACCCCACATGGCGGTTTGACTTTGGTCAAGTCAACACCGACTGGTCCCACCTGTCATGCACACAAACCAGCCCTTAGACACTGACCAGTGGGCCCCACTGGTCAGGTTTGACTGGACCAGCCCCTGTTGACTTGCTAATGTCAGCATGACCTAGTGCTGACGCAGTAACTATTTTCTGGGATTTTAAATAAATCAGAAATGATTTATTTATTTCAGAAAATAGCCAAAACTTGTAAAAATCATATAAAATCAACCGTAGCTCAGATGAAAATAATTTTTATATGAAAAATGATCAGAAAAATCCAAGGAATCTGTTTATGGCATTTTCATGCATGTTTGAAGAAGTTAAACCTGCTGATCAGGTCAAATCAATTAAATGGCATTTAAATAATCACATATGGAGTTTGAATTTGAACCTCTGGTTCAAACCAACTTCATTTAATTGTGTTGCTAGTTGCACTAGCTCAATCAACAGCATATTGCCATATCATGATCATGCATCATATTGTCGCATTGCATTGATTGTGTTCTCTCTTGTTTGCCGGTGCTTGTCCCCCCTTCAGTAGACGTGTTCCGACGATGTGATCGATGACACCGATGAAGACTCAATGTTATCTTCAGGAGTGCCAGGCAAGCAAACCCCATTGAGCATTCCGATACAATCCCACTCTCTCGCTCTTGCTCTCTTTTACTGCATTAGGACAACAACGCTTCAATTGTTACCTGCTGCGGTAGTTGAACCCCTTTCCACTGCATGACCCGTCATTGCCACAGTAAATAGTTGAAACCCACTAGTATGAGTAGGAGTTGTTTGAGCCATGTTGTGCCTACTCATTGATGCTTTCTGGTTATGCCTGCTATTGCTTAGAGTTGTGTCAGGTCTGATTCATCGGGGATGAATTGGAATGTGATGAACATGTCCTACTGTGTGTGAGCAAAGTGTGTGAACACGATTTGGTAAAGGTAGCGATGAGAGGCCATGTAGGAGTACATGGTGGGTTGTCTCATTGCAGCCGTCCTCAGGAGCTGAGTTCTGTGTTGGTTGATCCATGACCAGTTACTACCATGCATTGGACCCAAAACCAATGGACCCTCTCGACCTATTAATCAACATGATCTCTGTCCAGGAGTTGCAACTAGTTTCTGGTGTTTGTAGTTTACTGGAGGTCGTGCGCAGCGCTGACCCTCGGGGTGGGCTGTGACGCGGCAGGTACGTGGCACGGTGTACCGATTGCCCGTTTGGTGATGCGGGAACCCTGTACACATCGTTTGGGGCCGTGAGCGACACCCCGGCCGGATCTCCCCACGGATGGAACCCAAATAGGCGATAAACCTGGACGAGAGACTTGTGTGGTTAGTCAGGTCGTGGCCGACACCCTCGCTGGGCCTCCGCTTGAAGGTTGCCGAGTACATGTCGTGTAAACGGCGGTAAGTGGTGAGAGCGTGTGTGAAGAAGTACACCCCTGCAGGGTTATATATGATCTATTCGAATAGCCGTGTCCGCGGAAATGGACTTCTGGGTTACCTATTACAGTTCATAGACAAGTGAAAGTGGATACTCTGAAACGCGCAAGATAAGCGTGAGTGCTATGGATGGCCTTCTCGTAGGGAGACGGGAGCGGATCCATAGTGGTGTATTGATTACTGAATATGTGGACTCGTGTGCGCCACCTCAAAGAGTTACTTGTAGTCGTAGTTCAGGATAGCCACCGTGTCAAAGCTGGCTTGCTGCAGTCAAACTCCACCACCCCCTTTGTTGATATTGATGCATATGTAGCTAGTTCTGATGTAAGTCTTGCTGAGTACCTTTGTACTCACGTTTGCTTAATTTATGTTTTTGCAGAGAGACTTCAGTCTCGCTAGTGGTTCTGCGTGGACTTCGACGTTTAGCTTGTTACCTCAGCTACGATCTTGTACCCTTGTAGGATCTTGTAGATAGTCAGGCTTTCAGCCTTCTTCATTTGTAGTCGTCTGTACTCAGACATGTTATGCTTCCGTTGTCTGTATGCTATGTATGTTGAGTCATGTGACCTCTGATTGTAATAAATGCTATGATGGCTCTTCTGGGCCTTTATCTATATGAGTTGTTGAGTTATGTTGTGATGCCATGTTGTACAACACATACTTGCATGTTATGCGTACGTGTAATGTGTATTGCTATGTGTGGGATCCGACACCTAGTTGTTTACCTTTGGTAGCCTACCTTATAGGGAAATGTCTCCTAGTGCTTCCACTGAGCCTTGGTAGCTTGCTACTGCTCCGGAACACTTAGGCTGGCCGGCATGTGTCCTTCCTCGTTCCTGTGTCTGTCCCTTAGGGGAAATGTCACGCGTTGTTCCTTTAAGTCCTTGTAGCTTGCTACGACTTGGGTTCATACGTTGATGACCGACACGTTCGTTGCTGGGTCATGTATGCATGTCTCTGTAATTTAGTGCCACTTTTGGTTTATAACTGGTCATGTCGGCCCGGGTTCTCTGTCATATGGATGCTAGCGACACTATCATATACGTGTGCCAAAATGCGCAAACGGTCCCGAGCCAGGTAAGGTGGCACCCGTGGGGATACCGTGCGTGAGGCCGCAAGGTGATATGGTGTGTTACAGGCTAGACCTGTGTGACTTAGGATCGGGGTCCTGGCAGCTTTGGTATCAGAGCCTGACTGCATGTAGGATTAGTAAGCCAAACTGGTCGAAGTCGTGTCTAGAAACTCTTTAGTTATATAAGGGAATTGATTGTGGAAGGGAACGTAAGGCTCTTTTTACTCCTTTACCCCATGACCTTCTGATCTGAGTCACCTTCTTCTTCTACGGGGATTAAGAACTAGGATTCTCATTCCGTTTATCAGGATCACGTTATTGTGGATTCAACCCTCAGTTCAGTTGCTACTACTTCTATTTGTTCAACTGTTGGTCTCAGAACCTTGACATTATGATGTTAAGTGGATATGCTACCCTTTTTGCTTGGATCTCAAAAGTATTTTCGAGCATTTGCAGCCGTTATGCTGTCCGAGTCATCCCAGGTCTCTAAACAATCTGATGCATTTGCAAATCATTCCTACCTGTTCTTAATGTCCTTTTAGGCCAGATTAACCACACTAGACGGTGAGTTGTGGTACTCTGTTACCTCGACACATATGTTGGAGTTATTATTATGGCCCTAAGTATCTTAGAAGATCACCCAGTAATGCAGCAATACTTTGTATCCTCAGCGTGATGGTTCTGGCCGTCATTCTCAAAAGCATCCCGTGATGCCATTTAGTTAGTAGGCATTATATTTCTGGGTTCTTGAACCCTAGACTCATTCTACTTACTTCACGTTGATAGTATTTGCTCGTTCCTTTAGGTTATTAGTAACCTTGTGATAGTCCTCGAGGTCCGTGGTTATCGTTCTTCCAATACCATGAACCATCTTGGCAGAAGTTCTCCCGAACCAAAAGATCACAACCAGAGTGCTCCTGAGTGGTACTCCATTCATATTGTGACTCTGCCAGTCCTACCTTTTTGCATGGGTTATCCGGAAGAAATATGTGGAACTCGTTCGACATACTAACCTATGCATCCACAACTCAGAAGTAATATGTTCCTTGAGTTGTCTCCTTTTAGTTGTATTATGACCCTCGTCTATCAGTTGATAGTCAGGAGTAGTCGTGCACTTGTGTTCGTTGATGCCTTTTACTCTTAAGGTCTGTCAAGCCATTCTATTCTGGAATGACTAGGAGAAACAAACTCCAGTACCTTATCCATATCCAGGATTGGGTCAAAGAAGTTGTACTTCGCAGATGAAGAACGCTAATCCAGCTTCTAAACTGTTCTATCCTGGAGTATTACCATCTTTATGTCAAGAATGTCATGGGAATTGCTCCACCTCCTATGAACCTTTGATAAGGTGATAGTTCTCGCCATCATCGTTTATTTCTCGGCCTCCGTGTTATTATAACCGGAATGCTGACAAGTGGATTGTGATGTGTGAAATCAATACTTCTAGCAACTTCGTTGCTTGGTAGTTAAAGGACAACAATTTCATTCTTAGCGTGATGATTACTGAATCACCATTCTAAGATTGATTGTGTTACCTAGTCCATCTTACTTGGTGCACTCTCCGATCAGTGAGTTAGGATTGTGTCAATCCCTCGCACATTTGATCATATCGTCTTGCTCTGAAAAGCAAGATTGTTCTCGAGCTTAGTAGCATATCGGTGGTTCGTAATTTTCCGAATATCTTCTCGGAAGTATTACCGGGTTGTTCCCTGACTGTTATGTTGAGCTCGTGATCAAGTTGGTTTCTTATAAACCACCGCTTCTCCAAGAATCTGTGTTGGATACCCCGAACTAGTTGGTTAAGCTAAACAACAACTTGGAGAGTTGGAAGATAAAAGCTTAACCCACATAGCTCACTCCAAAGGGATATCTTGTGTGTGTATTGAAGATAGATGATATCTTCTCCAATTGATCCCCGTGATCATTTGTGGATCTATTTTTCTTGTCCAAACTTTGATTTGAGTATGGGTTATCGTCAAGTCAAATCAGAACCAACGATATTCGTAATGTTGTCTTACTCATGGTCGTTTCCTTGAGCATACACCATTATATCTTTTAGGTCTGACCGATGCTATCACTTTGTTCACATTGTCATGGAATTCCACCTATATGGAAACCTGGATGAATTGTTGTTGAGCCCATCAGCAACATTGTTATCTTCTCCATGATCTATGTTGAACATCCAGCTAGTATTGGAAACTTTTATGAGCATTATCTTCATGACCCGTTCGTGAAGCATATGTACGGAAGAAAGAAGTGACTTCCTCTAATTCATGTGCATCTGATGCAAGTTGCCGCCGTGAATTCGAGAAAGCATGTTTTACCTCCTCTGGAGTCATCCCAAGTCAGTCATGCATACGTGCGAAGTATTCTATGGTCTGATAGACTGATCATCTTCATTCTGTATGTATCCCTAGCACACCAAGCCACTAATTGATTTGTTCAAAGAAAAGAAGTTCAAATGCTATTCCCGAAGGGCACGGACGGACATGCACAAGACTTCGTTATCTCCAATGATGATTCACAATCTGAACTCGATAGTATTTTATTATAAGACTACTATGTGGTCACGTTTGTCTGGGACAACGTGTTCACAGGTTTTGTAGCAGAACCAGCTCACGTTTTGGAGCTTGCTACCATAGTTCATTCCTGAGAATCTCGCAACGCCATCTCGTCGATTTGTGTTTCAAACTTTCATCTTTCTTCTAGACTCGATAAGTCTGGAATATCCTGACACCAACCAGAACTAAATCTCAGGCAGATATGATGGTTGGAACATTTTCCAAGAACTATAGTATTGGTCTCTCAATAATCGGTAAAGTGTATGTCGTGGCCGACACACCCAGCCGGAAGACCTATTGTAGTAGTATCTTGATTAAAGAAGTTGGCCACCTCCCCATAGGGATTTTGTAGGATTTACTCCCTAATTGTTCCTTATGGACTTTTTGTGCTCCTGAAGTCTGACCTTTACTTGATGGCCATGTTGATGTTTTTAAGCATTAACCGTGGTACCTAGTATACCAAGGAGAACCTTAGAAGCGGAGTGCTAAATATCTCTCGGTCGATCATCCATATTTTGCCCCTTGGCTCCGCTAAGGTGAAATCTAGGAAAGTGTTATCTTCCTTTGCATCTGCATCGTCCATCGTTATTCATCATGGTAGTATGTGGTGTTGCCAGGATTCTTGGCACGGATATTGGTAAAACCTTGATGAATATGGGAATGCTCAAGTTCTTGAGAGCACGCACAAACACTAGGTGTTATCACCGGCACTCACCGGGATTGCTCCCAGTGCTCTTGGTTATGCTATAACCCCTCAAGAGTAGATTTACTCTCCACTGTTGGGATTCTTCCCAGTTACCAGAATCATTCCCAGCATTTGCATTTTGTTCCCAGCTTGCACCGCCAATGTGCCAATTTTCCATGAATTGCCCTTCTCAGCAACTGCTGTTCAGGATTATCTTCAAAAGTGGTCCTACCATAGGTTCCATCCATTTCCGATGATAAGCAAAATCATCTGTGGTGTTGTCTTCAACAAGGAAGTTCACATCATCCATTTTGGCCGAGAATGTCATTTCTTCGGACTCCGTCAAACGATCAATTGTGTTTGCCTTAGGTTGGTATAGGGAATTTCAATGATCTCTATATCAAAAGTAATTCTTTTTGCCACTTAAGGGAATAACTCTACGAGTCACCTTCTCTAAGGTGCCCCATCTGGTGGTATCGATCACCATCTTCTTAGGTGTGGAATTATTGCCACTAGGTGAACCTTCATCGTTTGTTTCACTCCATCCCCCTGGAGGTGTACTCCGTGTCTCAGCTCAAGAGATGTTTCAACGTCTCACTCCATAAGTTGATCTTGAGTTGCTCGATCTTTCGGAAGATCAATGTTGTAGAGTTTCTCTCATCATCACCGTTTGGACAAAGATTTCGAAAGCAAGGAAGCCAGGATCAACTTGAGGCAAGCAATCAACACTTATATAGAGGACACTTGGATCATGAAGTTTGTGTTAGTTAGTGTCCCCTCTGATATCTTATCTCACGTCCTGAATCTCGGGACGAGATTCTTGTTTAGTAGGGGTGAGTTGTCACATCCCTAGCTTCTAGTAATGCACTAGGCTAGCCTCATGTGTGCATCAAGTTTAATCTTGAAAGAAACTTGAAATGGGGATTGCCTAAACCCTAGCAGTAAAGTAATTCAACTAGGGTCAATTAAAATCTTTTTCAATGAACCCAAAATGCCCTCTGGAAAAGTTCATCATTTTTGGATTGATTAAAAACCTCTGCCAAAAATGTTGCACATATTTCTAGGACCATTCTGGATTTTTGAATTAAATCATACCATATTTGCATTTGGGCATTTAAATTTTATATATTATTTTAAATGCTCAAATAATCATAAACTAAAATGTTTACTGTTGGATTTATTCCAAACAGTAGCCATGCTTGGTTTCATGATTTATGAAAATATTCTGGCATTTTTATTAAATCAAAACAAAAGCAAAAAAAATAGAAAACAGAAACTAAAGAGAAAAGCAGAGAGAGAGTTTTACCTGTGCAGCCACCTGGCGGCCCAAGTGGCCGGCCCAGCCCACCTCCTCCCTCCTACTGTCTTCAACCTCCTGCCAGTGGGTAGGAGGGCGCGTGGCCGCCGCGCGCCGGCACACGCCGGCCACCTCCTACCTCTCTGCCTGCCTCCTCGTCGCCCTGAGGTTGCCACGCACCTCCCTGCCTCTCTCTGTCACTCCTCCCCCCTCTCACTGGATCCCCTTCCCCCTCCCCTGCTTCTCCCCTCGCAGCCACCGAACGCCGTCGCCGCCGCGCTCGTTGCCACCGCGGCCAGAGCCACCGCCCCGCCTCTCCGTTGTGCTCAGAGGCACCGCCGCGTTCCCCTCGTCCTCTCCATAGAGCTATGAGACGCCGGGAGGCTCTGCTTCGTCGTCACCGACCCCTTCTTCAACTTCGGGTGCCGCCGCTCGTCGCCGTCGATTCGCTCCGGCCAAGCCGTCCTCGTGCCCGTTTCGACGCCCCCTGCACGCGTCGTGAGCACCTACGACTTTCCCCTCTCTCCCCGCAGTCTAACCCGTCCCCTAGCTAGCTCCACCACCGGACCCGTGAGCTCACCGCCGCCGGTCATGTCGCCGCCGTGGCCACAGCCGCCTCTGCCCGTTTTTGAGCGCGTCACCATGTTCAGCACATCACCAGGAGGCTGTAGCACTCAGCCGTT
>LR738709.1:454696601-454763837 GCA_902687465.1 Secale cereale
CCCCCCCGCGCCTGCGACCCATGCGCCAGTGGCCCAGCGCCCTGACAGCATGGATAAGTGGAAACGTACTCCATGGAGTACGCTTTCCTTTTAAGTAAGCGCATTCTTATTCTGCTTTCAGCCCAGAATACGTTTTCTTACACAGAAAGCGTATTTTCTTATATGTGCTTCTGCCTTATCCAATCAGGGACCTGTTTGCTGAAGAAATATTCACAGATTAGTCCCTCTCCTTCAACACCTCATATCTTCGCGACCGTAACTCCGATTCAGGTGAACCCAACCCTCACGTCTTCATCTCGTCGAGCTCTTTCTGTTGGTACCATTTTCACTAAGTGTTCACACTGTGAAAATGACCATTATGCCCTTGCTGCTAATCAGCCCACTCCGAGAGAGAAGCATTTCGGCGTTTCATTCCGCGGCTTCATCGCACTTCTTCCCGGAGTCTCCGTCACCCCCAGGCAAGCCACAATAGCCACTTGCATGATAGCCATGCAGTAGTCATGGTTTTCAACTTGAATATTTAATAAAAGTTTGTTGTATCTGTATGCTTGTTTGCTACTGTTGTCGTTGTTTCGGTTATGCTCGTGGTTTCATGTTCACTTTCATGCTATGGTCCGAAGCTTCTTGTTATCTTGTACTACTTGTTAGTATCATGTTATCATGTTTGCTTGGTAGTAGAAGTACATGCTAGTAGTAGTAATGATCATCTGTTGCATGCTTGTTGTCTATCAAGTACCGTGGATATGCATGTTCCGTTGCAACTAGTTATTTACATGATTACTTAGTAGTGTTCTTGCTACGTTCTTGCATGGTATTTATTTATGATGCTAGTAGTCATGTATTCCATGAGTAGCGTTATACTTGGGATATTTATGCTAGTTAGTATGCCATGCTCATTTGGATATATGCTTCATTGTGGTTATGCTCGATGATTATGTTGCACCTCCATGCTCATGTTGATATCATGCTCATGCATTGTAGTTGCATCATGTTATTTTATTATGCCTCAGCATCATTTGCATTCAAGTTTAACCAGACTTAAAATGAACTTGAACAACTGTTGGCTGAGTCATGGTGCCATCAAATCGAGCTGACCAGTGCAGCCACACTTGCCTTTGTGGGAAGGCCCTAACTGGGTCTATTGTCACGCCTCTCGCCGGTGCCTCCAACGAGGGAAGGCTATGGGCGCGCGCTACCCTGATCAGGTAGGCGGACATAATCTTGTGTGCCCGTTGTTGTTGTTTTGAGCTCGGGCCCCCGTTTGGGACCGTTTGGCCACGACGGTGGTCGTTGTGTCTTTGGTAGACACGGGGCCACCCGGGACTAGCCCAGTGGGGAGTGAGTCGAAGTGGCCGGGAGAGTGTCATGGAAGTAGGACGGTTTTGTGGGAACGCCCTTGGTCCACCCGAATGGGAGTGCGAGGCCATGGGTTCCGTGGTGTGGGTTAAGTGCGCTACCTCTGCTGAGAGTGTGTGTCTTAATCTATCGATAGTCGTGCCCGCGGATAAGGGCCCAGTTCGTGTCGGTCACACCGTGAGTCAACAGTAATAATGATAACTTGATTAATAATAACCCCTGTTCGATGATGAGAAATATGTTGGATGTCATCATGAGATGATCACGGTGGTATCAAGGATACTGAGTTGTTGGATGTGATCGTGAGATGATCACGGTGGTATCGAGGATACCGAGTTGATGGATATTCGTGATGTTGTGCGAGAATCGTGGGTAAAGATCAAGCTCCTTGTGGCCATTTAATGATTACTACGGTATTGTTCATACCAAGCATGATTTGATCCTGAGATGATCGTGTGATCTCCGTGTTGGTAAGTTCATGCATGTGATGGTTACGAGGTAACTGGAGCAGAGTAAGTTGATGCATGAAAATGTTAACTTGTTGCATGTTAGTATCATCATGTTGCATGTAGTATCATCATGTTCGTATGTTCATGCTATGCTTGTTCTAGTTGTATCATGGTCAGTTGTGCATGCCATGATGTTCTGTTAGTATCATGCTCATGTTTGATTTAACCAAACAATGGCATGTTGTTGTTTGCCTTGACTGCTTTTGGTTTATTGTGAGCTTGCAAGTACATTCAATGTACTAACCTGGCGTGTCATGCCAGTTTGCAGGTCGTGCCTAGATTGCTTGCTTTTTTGGTATGGTACATGTGTTCGCGAGCTAGGATAAACGTTCCAGCTAGAGTCCCTGTGGATTGGAGTCCATCATCGCCGTTCGTTGTTCCGCTGCCAGTAGAGGTTCCGCTGCCTCGAGTTGTTATGCTGCTTGCATAAAGCAACCGTGGTTGGCGTAGTGTCGTCGTGCCGGTGTTATTCATTGTAATATCAGAGACCTTGTATCCATATTAACGTTGTAATAGAAACCTGGTTTGTTCTATGCTGAGCAGTGCCGTATTCCAGAAGACTTCACCTCAATCTCTGGGCTGGAATACGGGGCATTCCGGTTTCTCAGAGCTGGGGTGCCACACCAATGACGCAGTCGCCGAAAACTCCACGCCACCTCAGGCTATCAAATCAACCTATGTGAAAGACGATGTTGGAGTTAACCGATATGTGTTATCTTTTGTTGGGAGTGAGATACATGAAAACGTCGGTGCCAGAATTAAAATTGTCTGCAATGGGATTTTTCTACCTAGTACCCAGACCAGAAACCAAAGGTTTCGTAAATTTTGGAGGGAAAATCATTTTGTTCAGCCGACCGATCACGCATAGAGTTTTCCAGCCCGCACAGTCGTTGGATCCCATCTTGATCCAATCATCCTTTACACACGTTCACATCTTTTTTTTCTAGTCCCCAACCAGCCACGTGCCCGTCACTGTTGGAAATATGCCCTAGAGGCAATAATAAATTGGTTATTATTATATTTCCTTGTTCATGATAATTTTTTATTATCCATGCTAGAATTGTATTGATAGGAAACTCAGATACATGTGTGGATACATAGACAAACACCATGTCCCTAGTAAGCCTCTAGTTGACTAGCTCGTTGATCAACAGATGGTCATGGTTTCCTAACCATGGGCATTGGATGTCGTTGATAACGGTATCACCTCATTAGGAGAATGATGTGATGGACAAGACCCAATCCTAAGCCTAGCACAAATCGTGTAGTTCGTATGCTAAAGCTTTTCTAAATGTCAAGTATCTTTTCCTTAGACCATGAAATTGTGCAACTCCCGGATACCGTAGGAATGATTTGGGTGTACCAAACGTCACAACGTAACTGGGTGGCTATAAAGGTGCACTACAGGTATCTCCGAACGTGTCTGTTGGGTTGGCATGAATCGAGACTGGGATTTGTCACTCCGTGTGACGGAGAGGTATCTCTGGGCCCACTCGGTAGGACATCATCATAATCTGCATAATGTGATCAAGGAGTTGATCACGGGATGATGTGTTACGGAACGAGTAAAGAGACTTGCCGGTAACGAGATTGAACAAGGTATCGGGATACCGACGATCGAATCTCGGGCAAGTACTGTACCGATAGACAAAGGGAATTGTATACAGGATTGATTGAATCCTTGACATCGTGGTTCATCCGATGAGATCATCGTGGAGCATGTGGGAGCCAACATGGGTATCCAGATCCTGCTGTTGGTTATTGACCGGAGAGTTGTCTCGGCCATGTCTGCATGACTCCCGAGCCCGTAGGGTCTACACACTTAAGGTTCGATGACGCTAGGGTTATAGGGAAAGTATGTACACGGTTACCGAATGTTGTTCGGAGTCCCGGATGATATCCCGGACGTCACGAGGAGTTCCGGAATGGTCCAGAGGTAAAGATTCATATATGGGAATTCCCGTTTTGGTCACCGGAAAAGTTCCGGGCACTATCGGTAGCGTACCGGGACCACCGGGAGGGTCCCGGGGGTCCACCAGGTGGGGCCACCGGCCCCAGAGGGCTGCGTGGGCCAAGTGTGGGAGGGGACCAGCCCCAGGTGGGCCTGTGTGCCCCCCCCCACCAGGGCCCAAGGCGCCTGCAAGAGGGGAAGGGGGCAAACCCTAGGGCAGATGGGCCCTAGGGCCCAATCTGGTGCGCCCCCCTCTCCCTCTCCCCCTTGGCCGCCCCCCTAGATGGGATCTAGGGCTGGCCGCCACCCCAAGGGGTGGAAACCTAGGTGGGGGCGCAGCCCCTCCCTTCCCCCTATATATACTTGAGGTTTGGGGCTGCCCAACATACGGTTTGACCTCTCTCGCTTGGCGCAGCCCTACCTCTCTCCCTCCTCGTGTCTCGCAGTGCTTGGCGAGGCCCTGCTGGAGTCCCGCGCTCCTCCACCACCACCACGTCGTCGTGCTGCTGCTGGATGGAGTCTTCCCCAACCTCTCCCTCTCTCCTTGCTGGATCAAGGCGTGGGAGACGTCATCGGGCTCCACGTGTGTTGAACGCGGAGGCGCCGTTGTTCGGCGCTTAGACCGGAATCAATCGCGATCTGAATCGCAACGAGTACGACTCCTTCATCCGCATTCTTGTAACGCTTCCGCATCGCGATCTACAAGGGTATGTAGATGCACTCCCCTCTCCCTCGTTGCTAGATTACTCCATAGATTGATCTTGGTGATGCATAGAAATTTTTTGATTTCTGCTACGATCCCCAACAGTGGCATCATGAGCTTGGTCTATGCGTAGTTACTATGCACGAGTAGAACACAAAGTAGTTGTGGGCGTCGATTTGTCAATTTACTTGCCGTTACTAGTCTTATCTTGATTCGGCGGCATCATGGGATGAAGCTGTGACGCCCGAAGACCGACGTCCCAGAAGATTCCAGAAGATTCCAGAGATTCCAGATGTTCCGGGTTCTTCCGTGTGTTGCATTTGTGCTTGTGTTATTTATTTTTGCATTGCATCATGTCATCATGCCATCATGTCATATTTATTTTTGCATCTCAACTTAAATAAATCGTGTGGACCTTCGGTCCATTTAAATCGAGGGAAGAATGTCTTTCTTTATAACATATACTCCCAATATTTTATGGAGCTATCATAATAATATTCCATTCTTTGGAATTACCCGCAACACACGTGCATATATTCCCCCATGCCTTTTTCTTCTCAATCCCTTGCCAAGACCTCCTCCTCCTTTTTTTCATGTCTTTTGGAAGTGCTTGGTTGGCCTAAAGATTTATGCAAGTTTGAGTTATTTCCGAACTCGCATAAATTTGTAGTCTCTAAAAATTGCCAAAGCATTTTATTAAAATAGCCCACAATTTCAGGGTTGTAGGGATATTTTTATCTCAGTCAAAACCATCTCCAAACTCTCTGGGCATTTCTATTTTTGTTCTATTTCTTTAAATGGAAAAGAAATGCCAGAAGAGAGAGAGAGGCAGGAGATGGCCCAACCAGCCAGGCTCCCAGGCCGGCCGACTCCCTCCCAGCGTCCAGCTGAACCGGCCCAGGCCTCTCCTCCCTCAGGCCCACTTGGCCACCTTGGCCCGACCGCTCCTAAACCCTAGGCCTGCTGCACCTTGGCCCGACCTCCCTCCCGCAGCCTCTCATCCTCCCTCTGCGCCGCCAGTCGCTCGATCCCGTGCGCATCGCTCTCCCGCATCCCCGCGTCCCCCGCTCGACCCCGAGCCCTTTCCCCTTCGATCTCCCTGCGCCTTCCCCCGTCCTTCAGCGTCGAGAGCAGCGCCCCGCGCCATGGCGACCCTCCCCTCGCCCCAGGACGACACTCGAGCCCCTCCGCCCTTCGCCGCATCGCCTCCAGCGGCCAGGGATCGCCGCCGTCCATCGCCAAGGCGCCTTGCTCGTCCTCTCCAGCGGCCTGCCATGGCGCCCAGCCACTGCTCCGCCCGCGGCCTCCCTCCTCCAGGCGTCTCCCTCCCGTGCGCCTCGCTCCTTCTTCGCCTGGCCCGAGCCAGCCGGCCAAGGGCCTCATGCCCGACGTGGCTCCCTTCTCCAGCCCGAGCGCCGAACCAGCGTGCTCCTCACGCATCCCCAGCGCCGGGCGGCTCTGCTCCGTCCCCAGCTCGCCATGAGCGCCCCTGCCTACGTCTCCAGCCAGGCCGCGGCGCCGCGCCACTTCCATCGCCAGTGCCCGAGGCCTGCTGCCTCCTCTTCGCCGGCCGTTCCCGCAGCGCCTCCCCGTGCTGCAGTTTTGTTTGTGTGCCTTGTATTGCTGCTGTTTTTGCTTGCTGCCGTGTTGCCGCGCCTCTTTTGCTTGCTGCCGTGGACGCCAAGTTCGTCGAACGAGGGACCCCCAAGACCGCCAAGTACCTCTCGGATGCATCAAGTTCCTCTCCGATACGACCAAGTACCACGACGACCGAACGGCTACGAGCTCCGTGAACGACTACGAACGTGTACCACTACTTCCCACGACGACCCGCCAAGTACCCCTTCGGATATGTCAAGTTCGACTACGCCAAGTGCAACGATGCGCCAAGTACCTCGACGCCCGAACGCCTACTTCCTCTACCGACGACTTGTACATCTACGCAACGTGAACGACTACCGTCGCCCCGGAAACGAGGGATTCGCCAAGTACCTCTCCGTCGGAACGACTTCTTCCTCTACGACCCGTGTACCACTACGTCCCTCTACGTTTCGAACCGCCCCGAGAACGATGTTCCGAAGGTATACCCCGAGACGATGACCCGTGAGATGCTTGTTTTGTTGTATGAAATGTTTGCCCTTGTGTGCTCCGTGTCCGTTTCATCTTTTGTCGTGCTCCTCGGTTTCCTCGTCGCCGACCCGTGGGAACCCGGCAACGGGATCACCCCATCTTTCATCTTGTTCGACTCGATCACTCCGCCTTTCTTTTGCACCGGTCTCTCAACGAGTTACCGGAACCGAGATGTTGCGTTGCATCATTTTCGGATCTTTGCCATGGCACCCTTTTCTTCCACCACGGTGACAAATAACTTCATATCATCTTCTTGTCAACTTTTAATAAAATTGCATAAACTTGATCATGTCATCCGCATCATGTTAACAACATTGATATGTTAAATTGTTGTTTGCTTATAATTTCTAAACATGCTTATGGGGATTTTCCGGATTTGTTGTTGTTATTTCCGGCCTCATTTAAAATGCCTAAATAGTGTAGTTTTATTATGCTTCACCTCTTGCCATGTTAACAAAACATTTAATCTTGTATTGTAATTAACGAGAGTCAATTAAATAATTAAATGTGGTGTTTCGTCAATATGCAACTCGTTGCATATTGAGCTCCACTTAACTTGTAGTTTTGTTTGTGCACCTTTGCCATGCCATGCATATTTAAACCGGACATGCATCATACTTGGATGTGCATCGTATGCCATGTTTATGCTTGTGTGTTTACCGTGTTGTTTGCTTCTTTCCGGTTGCTTCTCTTGTTAGCTTCGGTTTCGTTCCGGAGTTGTGAGGATTCGCTCGACTGTTGCTCCGTCTACTTCATGGATCCGTTCTTCTCCCTTGTGGAATCCCAGGCAAGATGATCATACCCTTGGATACCTTTACTACCATTGCCATGCTTAGTTGTCTCGATGCTATCGTTACATGTCGCGCTACCCATCTTTTTGTCAGCCCTCTCCTTGTTGCCATGAAACCTCTAACTTTGAAACCTTCCTAGCAAAACCACTGTTTGGCTATGTTACCCGCTTGCTCAGCCCCTCTTATAGCGTTGTTAGTTGCAGGTGAAGATGAAGTTCGTTCCAGGAGGGAACTTATTGTTGTTATATCACAATATCTATTATTACTATTAACACACCTATATACTGGGCATGGGTGGAAGGCTTGGCCTTTTGCTCGGTGTTTTGTTCCACTCATGCCACCTTAGGCGCCGATAAACCGGCATTATGTTCCTTGATTTTGCGTTCCTTACACGATGGGTGGATGGGGACCCCTTGACAGTTCGACTTTGAATAAAACTCCTCCAGCAAGGCCCAACATTGGTTTTAATTTGCTCATAATAACAACTTAATTAATTAATTAAATTGCATAGGGAGTTAGCGCTACCCGAGGATTCTTTTCTACATAGCAGGGGGGCAGTGCTGATGGTGTTGGTCCCAAACGGGGGTTATGCGGGGCCACCACGGGGAAACTCGAGGATTGGCTCCTGTATAATCGCCCATCCGGTTGTGTCCTGAGACGAGATACGCGCGGCTACTATCAGGGTGTCGACACACCGGGAGGTCTTGCTGGACTTGTTTTACCATTGTCGAAATGTCTTGTGCTACCGGGATGCTGAGCCTGATCGGATTTCCCTAAGATAAGGGGTGATGATATTATATTTATCACTTCAGCTAATCGTGAGAGCTTGTGATGGGCTAAGTTGGAACACCCCTGCAGGGTTATGATCTTTCGAAAGTCGTGCCCGCGGTTATGTGGCAGATTGGAATTTGTTAATGTCCGGTTGTAGAAAACTTGACAGATGATCCGAAGTAAAACACACAACTGTGTGAGTAACCGTGACTGTCTCTTTTCACTTTGAGAAGAGAACACGGTGGGGTTATGTTTGACTCGTATGTAGTTAGGATCTTTAGCGATCACTACTTTTGCGACCGTTTGCGTAGATGCTCATCTTATTCTGGTACTCGTAAGCTAGCCTCCATATTATGCTGAGCCGCTGCTGCAACCTCACCACTTTACCTCTTCCTACCCACAAAGCTTTGCTACTCTTGATACCCATGGTTATGGGATTGTTGAGTCCTCGTGGCTCATAGATACTACAACACCAGATGCAGGTTCAGCCGAGAATGATGCAGGAGCTGGTTCAAGTTCTTCACTGGGAGCTCGATGAAGATCGTGGCCGTATGCTTGTGACGTTTTCGACGATCAGTAGTGGTTTCTACTAGGATTCGATCCTGACCTGTGGCTTTATGTTGTTTTGGTATCTTTCTTTTGGATCTTCGCCCGTAGTCGGGTTGTGATGTTTTGAATGATGCTTGGCTTATGTAATGTATTGTGTGGAGTGGCGAGTGTAAGCCAACTATCTTCTTTTGCAAGTTAATCCCTCTTTTACATGAGTCGTGCAAAGATACCAAACTTGAGATCAATCTAGGATGGGCTTATACCTTTAAGTCGTGCCTCGACACGTAGGAGGTATAGTCCCATCCTGGGCATTACAAGTTGGTATTCAGAGCCTTCTCCGACCTAGAAGCCCCCACTGATTGATCGAATCGTTGACGGTTGAGTCTGGGCACACACTTGAAAATGTTTTGAGTCCTATATATATAACGGAGATTAGGATTTCTTTTGCTCCTCATCTCTTTTCACTCTGGTGAGGACTCCTGACGATTACTCTTGCCTCTTCTACTTTCAAAAATTGCACCAAATTTTTTTTAGGATCTCGCGAGTATTGTTTGGATTGTTTCGATGTCTTTGTGACGAGAACATTGTTCTCGATGCCTCCTGTCATTAGGGGTTGTGGCAGTGTCCCGGGGAGTTGAGCTCCGAGGTGTTGTCGTCACAAATCCATCACGGCAGTAGTAGAATACTTAAGACGGCCGACATCGAAAACTCTCCTATGCGGTTAGTGGCAAGATAACCCCGACATCACCCAGTACTGGGGAGGTAGTTCGGGAGTATTGCCATAGCTTGTATAGTAGATGCGTTTCGAAGGTCCGAGGTAAACGGTTTCTGAGAACAACTGGTTATGTGTTGAAGGATGGATACAGCTGGATGTAGGATTAGAGTTGAGTGCGTGATGCTTCCCCTGTATCCCCAACACCTGATTGCATAACTGGAAACTTTCGGAAATTAATAGGTGGGTTCATCTAGTAGTTCTAGGCATTCTTCCAACGAGTGCATGATATGAAGTTCGGGGTTCTACATTGAGTGAAGTGGTTTTATGGACTTGTTCCGATCGGGAGTTACATCTTAAAGGGTCCTTGGCTATGCTGATCCGGGGATTGCAAAACCCTTTTGTAACACGTTCCATGAGCTTTCAGCACGAATATGTCGAACGAAACTTCTATCTTGTATTTGTTCTATCTGTTCCTTGTTCCTTTTTATTTACCTTTTCTTCTTCCAAGTGGCTTCTCGACAAGTTGATGTACCTGCGGAATTCATTCATTCAATTCTCTGTTCGGATAGATATGTTGCAACATAATCTTCTTCATAAACATATCTATCCTTTGTTTTGTTTTGATTCTGGTATTCGAGTTGCTTCGATGTCAAATGTTGATTCCATACCTTCCTAATCGGTGTTCTCATATTTCTATGGGAGTGCTAATCCTTCTTGATCATCAAGATTGTCATGTTAATCCTTTTCAACCGGTGTGCCTTCTCTTCAAGTTATTCCATACGGACGCCGTTGAGAAATCTGGCGATTTGTCTGTTTCAATCATCCCAAGTTGTCTTTGTTTTCCCCACCCTCCCACCCTTTTTCTTCTTGGAGCCAGAAATTCACAGACGAAATATCCATTTTATTCATGTGATATTTCTTCATTCATTTCCTTCAATATTCTTATCCGGTGATTTATCGTGAAGATGCTCAAGAGCTCCAAGTTCATCATTCTTTTGTTCTCAAATTCTACCGGTGGATTTAATTCAAGATTTCGGTGTTGATCTTATCCTTTTCCTTTTTTCACAGTGCTTTCTTATTCCGGTCCTCCAATTAATCATTCTCCTCTTGTTATTCATATCCGGAGTGCTGAAGATTCATAATTCCATTCTTAATTCGTTCAAATTATTTTTGAGGATTGTCATCTTATTCAAGCCATTTAATTCAACCGGTGCAATATCTCTTAAGCAATCTTTTTCAATGGTGATTTTCTTTGAGTGGGCCCTAACCCACAGGTCTTTTCCCAGGATCTTACCTGACTCTTCTAATTTTTCCGGAGTTATACTCAAATTCTTTTCAAAGTGTGACGTAAGAATGATCCCATCAGTCACAGTCCTTATCCACGACCGCTTTCAAATTCTTTTTCATCATTGGTTCAACCTTTTAAATTCTTCATCCCGGAGTGCTCAACAATTCTTCATGGCATTTCTCGTCTTCATTCTCAACATTTGGAGACCGAAGAAGTGTATCTCTTAAATCTTGGCCCGTCTTCTTGAAGATTCGTCGTTCTAGCTTCATACCATCCTCATAAGTGTTTCGTTTGTGAGGAATTCTTTTATACCATCCGAAGCTTTCATAAAATTCTTTCCATTGTGATCCTCCGATGGCCATCATTTCAGAAGATTCTTCGTTCTCAGTTTTCAACTTCGTCCTCCAAATATTCTTCATTGATGCCTCTTCGTTCTTCTCCATATTTTTACGGTGGCTCTTTCAAGTTTACTCTTCCTTGTTATCATATTAATTCACTCGTTCTTTTCATAATCCTACCGGTGGTTCATTGAAGATTTACCCAAGCTTGTGCGAGATCTCCCTCATTTCTTTTCAACGAGAATAAGTAGTATGCCAAATCCGTTGCTTCTCATCAATTTAATTTGGTGAAGGATATGCATAGCATAAATCTTATTCTAGTTTCTTCCAAGAGGTTAATCTCTTTTTCAGAGCTTGTTCATCATATCATATTCTCGGTTCTAAATTCTTCATCTTGTTTTCTGGAGCTCCAAGTTATTTCAATTATATCATTCCAAACCTCCATCTAATTCATCGCAGGCCTTGAATCTTATTCTTTTCATTTTTCACTTCTCATGCTTTCATTACCGGAGTTCTCATGGTGGTTCATCATGTTTTAATTCATCCTCGAAGTTTTCATCAAGATTATTGTAGGAGCTCAAGCATTCTTCATCATGCTTTCCAATTATAATCCTTTCTATCATATCTTTTGAGGTGGTGTTATGTAATTTTGACAATTTCCCTTCATGTTTCATGATTCACGAGTTATCAAGAATGAGATATTTAAACCCATCATTTTTTCTTTGTTCAGGAGATCTTTCAACCTTTCAATGTATTCATTGGAGTTATCTTGGGTTATATTTCACCTAAAAGCTTTCCCTAAGGATTGTTGCTAATTATGGTGCTTATAAATGACCCAAGTTCTTCATTTATCCTTCCAGTGAAATAAGTTTATCGTCTCCTTGTTGATCTCAATCCAATTAAATGTTTTCGTTAGTGGCTGGTTGTCACCTCATAATTTTGAGATGTTTTCCATAAGCCCACATCAAGCTTATTCGTTTTCGTTGTTGATTTTTTTTAAAAAAAATCACCTCCGTTCAACCCTTCTTCGTAAGGATGTTTTATCATATTCATTTGTTGGAGAAGTTGTCTTTTTCTTCTCCGTTCAATTCCTTCATGGATCTATATTCTATTCTTTCATTCCGGAAGCATTGTGATGTTGCTCTCTCTTGACCATCATCTCATTTTTATCAAGATCATGTTCTTTCCCCTGCTTATCATTTAACAGGAGTGTTGTGTCCTCCATTCTAATTCTCTAATCTTTTCAAGTTTTGCCTGTCTTTTAACCGGAGTGCTGTCTGAGTCCTTCTTACCATTTGTGCCTTTCTTTCAATTGTTTCGGAGGCAATATGTTGTTGTTTTCATCAAGTATCATCTCAACTTGGCAAGTTTTTGTTAATTCCTTCCAGTTTCAGATGGAGTGCTATCCAAATTCTGTCATTCTTATTCCTTGGTTATACCGTTGCAGTTTCATATTCTTTTGGTCCGTAAGCTCTTGTTTCTTGTCTTTCAACCTACAAGGTTCTTTTAATGCTCCTTGTTCCTCCTTTCTAACGGAGTGCTCTTAACTTCGTTCTTCTCCGTTGCATTCTTTCTTTCAAGCTTGTTCAACCTTTGAAGGTTCTTTGGTTTCACTCGTCTGTCAAAGAAGCAACTTTGTTTACCTCTTCTTTTTCGTTTCTACATGGTGCTATCTCTAGGATCTCGGGTCAAGATCCTCTGTTAGTGTGGGAGAGTTGTGACGCCCGAAGACCGACGTCCCAGAAGATTCCAGAAGATTCCAGAGATTCCAGATGTTCCGGGTTCTTCCGTGTGTTGCATTTGTGCTTGTGTTATTTATTTTTGCATTGCATCATGTCATCATGCCATCATGTCATATTTATTTTTGCATCTCAACTTAAATAAATCGTGTGGACCTTCGGTCCATTTAAATCGAGGGAAGAATGTCTTCTCTTTATAACATACACTCCCAATATTTTAGGGAGCTATTATAATAATATTCCATTCTTTGGAATTACCCGCAACACACGTGCATATATTTCCCCATGCCTTTTTCTTCTCAATCCCTTGCCAAGACCTCCTCCTCCTTTTTTTCATGTCTTTTGGAAGTGCTTGGTTGGCCTAAAGATTTATGCAAGTTTGAGTTATTTCCGAACTCGCTTAAATTTGTAGTCTCTAAAAATTGCCAAAGCATTTTATTAAAATAGCCCATAATTTCAGGGTTGTAGGGATATTTTTATCTCAGTCAAAACCATCTCCAAACTCCCTGGGCATTTCTATTTTTGTTCTATTTCTTTAAATGGAAAAGAAATGCCAGAAGAGAGAGAGAGGCAGGAGATGGCCCAACCAGCCAGGCTCCCAGGCCGGCCGACTCCCTCCCAGCGTCCAGCCGAACCGGCCCAGGCCTCTCCTCCCTCAGACCCACCTGGCCACCTTGGCCCGACCGCTCCTAAACCCTAGGCCTGCTGCACCTTGGCCCGACCTCCCTCCCACAGCCTCTCATCCTCCCTCTGCGCCGCCAGTCGCTCGGTCCTGTGCGCATTGCTCTCCCGCATCCCCGCGTCCCCCGCTCGACCCCGAGCCCTTTCCCATTCGATCTCCTTGCGCCTTCCCCCGTCCTTCAGCGCCGAGAGCAGCGCCCCGCGCCATGGCGACCCTCCCCTCGCCCCAGGACAACGCCCGAGCCCCTCCGCCCTTCGCCGCATCGCCTCCAGCGGCCAGGGATCGCCGCCGTCCATCGCCAAGGCGCCCTGCTCGTCCTCTCCAGCGGCCTGCCATGGCGCCCAGCCACTGCTCCGCCCGCGGCCTCCCTCCTCCAGGCGTCTCCCTCCCGTGCGCCTCGCTCCTTCTTCGCCTGGCCCGAGCCAGCCGGCCAGGGGCCCCAGGCCTGACGCGGCTCCCTTCTCCAGCCCGAGCGCCGAGCCAGCGTGCTCCTCGCGCATCCCCAGCGCCGGGCGGCTCTGCTCCGTCCCCAGCTCGCCATGAGCGCCCCTGCCTACGTCTCCAGCCAGGCCGCGGCGCCGCGCCACTTCCATCGCCAACGCCCGAGGCTTGCTGCCTCCTCTTCGCCGGCCGTTCCCGCAGCGCCTCCCCGTGCTGCAGTTTTGTTTGTGTGCCTTGTATTGCTACTGTTTTTGCTTGCTGCCATGTTGCCACGCCTCTTTTACTTGCTGCCGTGGACGCCAAGTTCGTCGAACGAGGGACCCCCAAGACCGCCAAGTACCTCTCGGATGCATCAAGTTCCTCTCCGATACGACCAAGTACCACGACGACCGAACGGCTACGAGATCTGTGAACGACTGCGAACGTGTACCACTACTTCCCACGACGACCCGCCAAGTAACCCTTCGGATATGTCAAGTTCGACTACGCCAAGTGCAACGATGCGCCAAGTACCTCGACGCCCGAACGCCTACTTCCTCTACCGACGACTTGTACATCTACGCAACGTGAACGACTACCGTCGCCCCGGAAACGAGGGATTCACCAAGTACCTCTCCGTCGGAACGACTTCTTCCTCTACGACCCGTGTACCACTACGTCCCTCTACGTTTCGAACCGCCCCGAGAACGATGTTCCGAAGGTATACCCCGAGACGATGACCCGTGAGATGCTTGTTTTGTTGTATGAAATGTTTGCCCTTGTGTGCTCCGTGGCCGTTTCATCTTTTGTCGTGCTCCTCGGTTGCCTCGTTGCCGACCCGTGGGAACCCGGCAACGGGATCACCCCATCTTTCATCTTGTTCGACTCGATCACTCCGCCTTTCTTTTGCACCGGTCTCTCAACGAGTTACCGGAACCGAGATGTTGCGTTGCATCATTTTCGGATCGTTGCCATGGCACCCTTTTCTTCCACCACGGTGACAAATAACTTCATATCATCTTCTTGTCAACTTTTAATAAAATTGCATAAACTTGATCATGTCATCCGCATCATGTTAACAACATTGATATGTTAAATTGTTGTTTGCATATAATTTCTAAACATGCTTATGGGGATTTTCCGGATTTGTTGTTATTTCTGGCCTCATTTAAAATGCCTAAATAGTGTAGTTTTATTATGCTTCACCTCTTGCCATGTTAACAAAACATTTAATCGTGTCTTGTAATTAACGAGAGTCAATTAAATAATTAAATGTGGTGTTTCGTCAATATGCAACTCGTTGCATATTGACTTCCACTTAACTTGTAGTTTTGTTTGTGCACCTTTGCCATGACATGCATATTTAAACCGGACATGCATCATACTTGGATGTGCATCGTATGCCATGTTTATGCTTGTGTGTTTACCGTGTTGTTTGCTTCTTTCCGGTTGCTTCTCTTGTTAGCTTCGGTTTCGTTCCGGAGTTGTGAGGATTCGCTCGACTGTTGCTCCGTCTACTTCATGGATCCGTTCTTCTCCCTTGTGGAATCCCAGGCAAGATGATCATACCCTTGGATACCTTTACTACCATTGCCCTGCTTAGTTGTCTCGATGCTATCGTTACATGTCGTGCTACCCATCTTTTTGTCAGCCCTCTCCTTGTTGCCATGAAACCTCTAACTTTGAAACCTTCCTAGCAAAACCACTGTTTGGCTATGTTACCCGCTTGCTCAGCCCCTCTTATAGCGTTGTTAGTTGCAGGTGAAGATGAAGTTCGTTCCAGGAGGGAACTTATTGTTGTTATATCACAATATCTATTATTACTATTAACACACCTATATACTGGGCGTGGGTGGAAGGCTTGGCCTTTTGCTCGGTGTTTTGTTCCACTCATGCCACCTTAGGCGCCGATAAACCGGCATTATGTTCCTTGATTTTGCGTTCCTTACACGATGGGTGGATGGGGACCCCTTGACAGTTCGACTTTGAATAAAACTCCTCCAGCAAGGCCCAACATTGGTTTTAATTTGCTCATAATAACAACTTAATTAATTAATTAAATTGCATAGGGAGTTAGCGCTACCCGAGGATTCTTTTCTACATAGCAGGGGGGCCAGTGCTGATGGTGTTGGTCCCAAACGGGGGTTATGCGGGGCCACCATGGGGAAACTCAAGGATTGGCTCCCGTATAATCGCCCATCCGGTTGTGTCCTGAGACGAGATACACGCGGCTACTATCAGGGTGTCGACACACCGGGAGGTCTTGCTGGACTTGTTTTACCATTGTCGAAATGTCTTGTGCTACCGGGATGCTGAGCCTGATCGGATTTCCCTAAGATAAGGGGTGATGATATTATATTTATCACTTCAGCTAATCGTGAGAGCTTGTGATGGGCTAAGTTGGAACACCCCTGCAGGGTTATGATCTTTCGAAAGCCATGCCCGCGGTTATGTGGCAGATTGGAATTTGTTAATGTCCGGTTGTAGAAAACATGACAGATGATCCGAAGTAAAACACACAACTGTGTGAGTAACCGTGACTGTCTCTTTTCACTTTGAGAAGAGAACACGGTGGGGTTATGTTTGACTCGTATGTAGTTAGGATCTTTAGCGATCACTACTTTTGCGACCGTTTGCGTAGATGCTCATCTTATTCTGGTACTCGTAAGCTAGCCTCCATATTATGCTTAGCCGCTGCTGCAACCTCACCACTTTACCTCTTCCTACCCACAAAGCTTTGCTAGTCTTGATACCCATGGTTATGGGATTGCTGAGTCCTCGTGGCTCACAGATACTACAACACCAGATGCAGGTTCAGCCGAGAATGATGCAGGAGCTGGTTCAAGTTCTTCACTGGGAGCTCAATGAAGATCGTAGCCGTATGCTTGTGACGTTTTTGACGATCAGTAGTGGTTTCTACTAGGATTCGATCCTGACCTGTGGCTTTATGTTGTTTTGGTATCTTTCTTTTGGATCTTCGCTCGTAGTTTGGTTGTGATGTTTTGAATGATGCTTGGCTTATGTAATGTATTGTGTGAAGTGGCGAGTGTAAGCCAACTATCTTCTTTTGCAATTTAATCCCTCTTTTACATGAGTCGTGCAAAGATACCAAACTTGAGATCATTCTAGGATGGGCTTATACCTTTAAGTCGTGCCTCGACACGTAGGAGGTATAGTCCCATCCTGGGCATTACAGAAGCGGCCCGGACCGACCTTACACGTACTCTTACGTGAGACTGGTTCCACCGACTGACATGCACTAGTTGCATAAGGTGGCTAGCGGGTGTCTATCTCTCCCACTTTAGTCGGATCGGATTCGATGAAAAGGGTCCTTGTGAAGGGTAAATAGAAATTGGCATATCACGTTGTGGTTTTGGCGTAGGTAAGAAACGTTCTTGCTAGAAACCTATAGGAGCCACGTAAAAACTTGCAACAACAATTAGAGGACGTCTAACTTGTTCTTGCAGCATGTGTCGTGTGATGTGATATGGCCAAAAGGATGTGATGAATGATATATATGTGATGTATGAGATTGATCATGTTCTTGTAATAGGAATCACGACTTGCATGTCGATGAGTATGACAACCGGTAGAAGCCATAGGAGTTGTCTTATTTTATTGTATGACCTGCGTGTCACTGAAAACGCCATGTAATTACTTTACTTTATTGCTAACCGTTAGCCATAGTAGTAGAAGTAATGTTTGACGAGACGACTTCATGAAGACACGATGATGGAGATCATGGTGTCATGCTGGTGACGATGATGATCATGGAGCCCCGAAGATGAAGATCAAAAGGGGCAAAATGATATTGGCCATATCATGTCACTATTTGATTGCATGTGATGTTTATCATGTTTTACATCTTATTTGCTTAGAACGACGGTAGTAAATAAGATGATCTCTCACTAAAATTTCAAGAATTGTGTTCCCCCTAACTGTGCACCGTTGCTAAGGTTCGTTGTTCCGAAGCACCACGTGATGATCGGGTGTGATAGGTTCTAACGTTCGCATACAACGGGTGTAAGCCAGATTTACACACGCGATACACTTAGGGTTGACTTGACGAGCCTAGCATGTACAGACGTGGCCTCGGAACATAGAAGACCGAAATGTCGAACATGAGTCGTATAGAAGATACGATCAACATGAAGATGTTCACCGTTGATGACTAGTCTGTCTCACGTGATGATCGGACACGGCCTAGTCGATTCGGATCATGTATCACTTAGATGACTAGAGAGATGTCTATCTGAGTGGGAGTTCATTAGATGAACTTAATTGTCATGAACAATAGTCTAAGTTGTCTTCGCCAAATATGTTGTAGACTAATAGCTTGCATTGTAGCTCCCTATTTAATACGATCCTAGAGAAAGACTAAGTTGAAAGATATTGTAAGCAATGATACGGACTGGGTCCATGGTCCGAGGAGTGTCCTCACTGCTACACAGAAAGCTTACGTCTTTGATGCACCGCTCGATGTGCAAACCCCTACAACGTCGTCTGTGGATGTTGTGAACACCTGACAGACACGTCGTGATGACTACTTGATAGTTTAGTGCACCATACTTTACGGCTTAGAATCGGGATTCCAATGACGTTTTGAACGCCATAAGACATATGAGCTGAAATTGGGATTTCAGGCTCATGCCCGTGTTGAGAGGTATGAGACCTCTGACAAGTTCTTTTGCCAACAAGATGGAGGAGAATAGCTCAACTAGTGAGCATGTACTTAGAATGTCTGGGTGCTAAAATCACTTGAACCAAGTGGGAGTTAATCTTCCAGATGAGATAGTGGTTGACGAAATTCTCTAGACACTATCACCAAGCTACTAGAACTTCGTGATGTACTATGACATGCAAAGGATGGAGATGATCCCGGAGCTATTAGCGGTGCTTAAGACCGCAAAAGTAGAAATCAAGAAGGAGCATCAAGTGTTGATGGTTTAACAAGACCACTGGTTTCAAAAGGGCAAGGGCTAGAAGGGAAAGTTCATGAATGGCAAACCAGTTGTCACTCTAATGAAGGAACCCAAGGTTGAACCCAAACCTCAAGACTAAGTGCTTCTATTGTAAGGGGAACGGTCACATGGTAGCGAAACTACCCCAAATACATGGTAGATAAGAAAGCTGGCAACTTCAACAAAGTATATTTGATATACGTGTTATTGATGTGTACCTTACTAGTACTCCTTGTAGCACCTGGGTATTGGATACCGGTTCAGTTGCTATTATTAGTAACTTAAAGCAAAAGCTACAGACTGAACGGAGACTAGCTAAGGGCGAGGTGACGATGTGTGTTGGAAGTGTTTCCAAGGTTGATAAGATCACCATCGCACGCTCCCTCTACCTTCGGGATTAGTGTTGAACCTAGATAAATGTTATCAGGTTTCTACGTTGAGCATGAATATGATTAGATCATGTTCATTGCAATACGGTTATTTATTTAAGTTAGAGAATAATGGTTATTCTGTTTACATGAATAATACCTTTATGGTCGTGCACCCAATGGTTTATTGAATCTCGATCATAGTAATACACATGATAATAATATTAACGCCAAAAGATGTAGAGTTAATAATGATATTACCACTTTCTTGTGGCACTGCCACTTAGGTCATTTTGGCATAAAATGCATGAAGAAACTCCATGTTGATGGATGTTTGGAGTCACTTGATTTTGAAGTGCTTAATGAAGTAAAAGTATAAAATGTTTGAAAAGTTCAAGCAATTTCAGAGTGAAGTTAAGAATCATCATAACAAGAAGATCATGTTCCTACGATCTGATCAAGGGGAGATTTTCTGAGATATGAGTTTGGCAATCACTTAAGACATTGTGGAATCGTTTCGCAGTTGAAGCCACCTGGAACACCACAGTGTAATGGTGTGTCCGGACGTCGTAATCGAACCTTATGAGATATGGTGCAATCTATGATGTCTCTTACCGATCTACCGCTATTATTTTGAGGTTATGCATTGGAGACAGCTGCATTCACTTTAGATAGGGCACCATATAAGTCCGTTGAGACAACGTTGTATAAACTATGGTTTGGCAAGAAACCAAAGTTGTCGTTTCTTAATGTTTGGGGCTGCGATGCTTATGGCTTCAGCCGGAAAAAGCTCGAACCCAAAGCGGACAAATACATCTTCATAGGATACCCAAAGGTAACAGTTGGGTGTACCTTCTATCTCAGATCCAAGGGCAAAAATGTTTGTCACTAAGAACGGGTCCTTTCTCGAGAAGGAGTTTCTCTCGAAAGAATTGAGTGGGAGGAAGATAGAACTTGATGAGGTTGTCGAACCCTCACTTCAACCGGAAAGTAGTGCAACACAGAAAGATGTTTCTATGGAACCTACGACTGTTGAAGAGGAAACTAATGATAGTGATCATGAAGCTCCAGATCAAGTTGCTATCGAACCTCGTAGGTCGACAAGGATATGTACTACTCCCGAGTGGTACGGTGATCCTGTCTTGGATGTCATGTTGTTGGACAACAATGAACCTACGGACTATGGAGAAGCGATGGTGGGCCCATATTCTGACAAATGGTTAGAAGCCGAGAATTCCGATATAGGATCCATGTATCAAAACAAAGTATGGACTTTGGTGGACTTGCCCAATGATCGGCAAGCCATTGAGATAAATGGATCTTTAAGAAGAAGACGGACGTGGACGGTAATGTCACTGTCTATGAAGCTCGACTTGTGGCAAAGAGTTTTTCACAATTTCAAGGAGTTGACTACGATGAGATTTTCTCACCCGTAGCGATGCTTAAGTCCGTCGGAATCAAGTTGGCATTAGCTGCATTTATGAAATATGGCAGATGGATGTCAAAACAAGTTTCCTTACCAGTTTTCGTAAGGAAAGGTTGTATGTGATACCATCAGAAAAGTTTTGTTGATCCTAAGGATACTAAAAGGTATGCTAGCTCCAGCGATCCTTCCATGGACTAGAGCAAGCATCTCGGAGTCGGAATATACGCTTTGATGGAGAGATCAAAGTTTTTGGGTTTGTACAAAGTTTGTTAGAAACTTGTATTTACAATAAAGTGAGTGGGAGCACTACAACATTTCTGATAAGTATTGTTGATCCGAAATGATGTAGAATTTCTAGAAAGCATAAAGGGTTGTTTGAAAGGAGTTTTTCAAAGGAAGACCTGGATAAAGCTGCTTACATATTGGGCATCAAGATCTATAGAGATAGATCAAGATGCCTGATGATACTTTCAAAAGAACACACACCTTTGACATGTTTTTGAAGGAGTTCAAAATAGATCAGTCAAAGAAGGAGTTCTTACATGAGTTGTAAGGTGTGAAGTTGAGTAAGACTCAAAGCTTGACCACGGCAGAAGAAAGAAGGACGAAGGTCGTCCCCTATGCTTTTGTCATAGGCTCTATACGGTATGCCATGCTGAGTATCGCACCTGATGTGTGCCTTGCCACATGTCTGGCAAGAGGGTACAAAGAAGATCCTGGAGTGGATCACTAGATAGCGGTCAAAATTATCCTTAGAGGAATAAGAAAATGTTTCTCGGTTATGGAGGTGATAAAGAGTTCGACGTAAAAAGTTACGTCGATGCAAGCTTAACACCTATCCGGATAGCTCTGAATGGAGATACCGGATACGTATAATGGAGCAACAATTTGGAATAGCTCCAAGTGGAACGTGGTAGCAGCATCTACGATATGACCTAAAAAATTTCGAAGTACATAGGGCTCTGAATGTAGCAAACCCATTGACTACAACCTCTCTCACAAGCATAACATGATCAAACCCAGAACTCATTGAGTGTTAATCACATAGTGATGTGAACTAGATTATTGACTCTAGTAAACTCTTTGGATGTTAGTCACATGGCGATGTGAACTAGATTATTGACTCTAGTGCAAGTGGGAGACTGTTGGAAATATGCCCTAGAGGAAATAATAAATTGGTTATTATTATATTTTCTTGTTCATGATAATTGTTTATTATCCATGCTAGAATTGTATTGATAGGAAACTCTGATACATGTGTGGATACATAGACAAACACCATGTCCCTAGTAAGCCTCTAGTTGACTAGCTCGTTGATCAACAGATGGTCACGGTTTCCTGACCATGGACATTAGATGTCGTTGATAACTGGATCACATCATTAGGAGAATGATGTGATGGACAAGACCCAATCCTAAGCCTAGCACAGATCGTGTAGTTCGTATGCTAAAGCTTTTCTAAATGTCAAGTATCTTTTCCTTAGACCATGAGATTGTGCAACTCCCGGATACCGTAGGAATGCTTTGGGTGTACCAAACATCACAACGTAACTGGGTGGCTATAAAGGTGCACTATAGGTATCTCCGAAAGTGTCTGTTGGGTTGGCATGAATCGAGACTGGGATTTATCACTCGGTGTGACGGAGAGGTATCTCTGGGCCCACTCGGTAGGACATCATCATAATGTGCATAATGTGATCAAGGAGTTGATCACAGGATGATGTGTTACGGAACGAGTAAAGAGACTTGCCGGTAACGAGATTGAACAAGGTATCGGGATACCGACGATCGAATCTCGGGCAAGTACTGTACCGATAGACAAAGGAAATTGTATACGGGATTGATTGAATCCTTGACATCGTGGTTCATCCGATGAGATCATCGTGGAGCATGTGGGAGCCAACATGGGTATCCAGATCCCGCTGTTGGTTATTGACCGGAGAGTTGTCTCGGCCATGTCTGCATGACTCCCGAGCTCGTAGGGTCTACACACTTAAGGTTCGATGATGCTAGGGTTATAGGGAAAGTATGTACGTGGTTACCGAATGTTGTTCGGAGTCCTAGATGATATCCCGGACGTCACGAGGAGTTCCGGAATGGTCCGGAGGTAAAGTTTCATATATGGGAAGTCCCGTTTTGGTCACCGGAAAAGTTTCGGGCGCTATCGGTAGCGTATCGGGACCACCGGGAGGGTCCCGGGGGTCCACCGGGTGGGGCCACCGGCCCTAGAGGGCTGCGTGGGCCAAGTGTGGGACGGGACCAGCCCCAGGTGGGCTGGTGCGCCCCCCCCCCCCCACCAGGGCCCAAGGCGCCTCCAAGAGGGGAAGGGGGCAAACCCTAGGGCAGATGGGCCCTAGGGCCCAATCTGGTGCGCCCCCCTCTCCCTCTCCCCCTTGGCCGCCCCCTAGATGGGATCTAGGGCTGGCCGCTACCCCTAGGGGTGGAAACCTAGGTGGGGGCGCAGCCCCTCCCTTCCTCCTATATATACTTGAGGTTTGGGGCTGCCCAACATACGGTTTGACCTCTCTCGCTTGGCGCAGCCCTACCTCTCTCCCTCCTCGTCTCTCGCAGTGCTTGGCGAAGCCCTGCTGGAGTCCCGCGCTCCTCCACCACCACCACACCGTCGTGCTGCTACTGGATGGAGTCTTCCCCAACCTTTCCCTCTCTCCTTGCTAGATCAAGGCGTGAGAGACGTCATCGGGCTGCACATGTGTTGAACGCGGAGGCGCCGTTGTTCGGCGCTTAGTTCGGAATCAATCGCGATCTGAATCGCAGCGAGTACGAATCCTTCATCCGCGTTCTTGTAATGCTTCCGCATCGCGATCTACAAGGGTATGTAGATGCCCTCCCCTCTCCCTCGTTGCTAGATTACTTCATAGATTGATCTTGGTGATGCGTAGAATTTTTTTGATTTCTGCTACGATCCCCAACAGTCACCCTATTTCAAAAAACCTTTGACACCTTCTCCCAACCATTTTCCTCTCTTTCTCTCTCTTAGCTCTCATCCCCTTGCAGGTTCCATTTTACGCCGCCTTGGAACAAGACCTCAAGCCACGTCCGTCGTCCCATGGGAGCACCAGCGTTTGCATCCACTACGGGGAGCCGTCCGCCATCGCCCTGTCGTCCCGGGGGGAGAGGGGTGCCAACGTGGACAACCATGGATCTTGCCTCCCCGAGCTCACTCACAACCGCTGATGCTGCCACAACAACAGTTATCACAACTAAAGACGTTTATGCAACAAGATCTCCGTTGCAAAACAAATCTGCAACAAGACCTCTCTTGTAAAAATGCTCTGCAATAAGATCTCCATTGCAAAAAAAGTTTTGCAACAAAATATGTGTTGCGATGGTGGAGGGACCCACTCCAGCTTATCTTTTATAAAAGATTAGCCGGCAGGCGGGTAGCACGCCCCATTTCAGGGCGTACCTAATGTGTGTTGCCTTGAAAATTTGGACGGAATTCAAGGGAAAATCGAATCTAATAAAATTTGTCTAAACCCCTAGTGAAACAAATCTGGAATTGATTTCGAAATTTTCGAATCCTACGACCTTTCAGCTTGACCAGCACGGCAATGCCATCGAGAGGAGGAGCCTACGACGGTGGTTGAAAAAGGAAAATTGCGCAATACCATACGTCTCTACTCCTTTCGTGCATCTCGAGACGACGCTGTGCCACGGTCCCTTGCATGCGTCGAGGCTACAGCGAAGGCGGAGCGATGCTTTTGAGGCCGGTCCAGTGCCGTGCGTGCCTCCGAATCCAATATTCAACTCGCTGCCCGCCTTCCTGCCTGCATTTCCTGCTTGGGAGCCGGAACACCATCGATGCTGCCGCCTGGCCTGGCCTGGCCTGACCGGGCCTTTCTTTTCATTTTCATCTCACCCCCTGGCTCTGGCTGCTGCGTGCAGCGCAGAGAAGCCTCCGTCAAACCGACGTTTCTTTCTCCCTCTCCCCCTGTTGTCATGTGGACGCAGTGCAACGTCTCTTTCCTCTCGGCCCGTACGCCGAAAGCCCACGGCTACAGATGCGCCCGCTTCAGGCTTGACCAAACGAACGGATGAACAGATAAAAGACACGAGAGTCAAGAGCGCCTAGCATCGGATGCCTACTATACTGGCCGTCGTGGCACTATTGGGGGGTCCTTGGAGGTAGATTTACTCGGACAGAGGACCGAGGAACAGCGTCCAAATGTCCAATTAACACGACGTGAGAACGACCCTGTTGATTAATCTACGTGCAGTGTGCCGATGGCCATCTGACTGATCTGCGCGTAGATCCAACAGCACAATAATAACGCTGGAAAGCGGTTAGTAAAACATTTGGTTTGAGCTGTTGGATTTTGGACGGGGGATTCTTCAAGGCGTGCATGCAGATGCAGCTGAGCTATGGGGTGGGGTGGGTAGTGCACGTAGGGAAAGCCGAGCATGACGGCGAGGCTGACGTTGCCATCACGGGAGAGAGCGAGAGAAAAGAGGAGGCAGCAAAAGCTGAGAGCCCACGCCCACGCCACCCTGATAAGACGAGAGGGACGGTGGAACAGTTGAGTCGCGCTGCGCTGCGTTGCCCACCCCCCACCGCAACTCTCTCATCCGCCGCGTCCCCCCGCTCTCCCGCCCGCCCGCCTCCTACCGCCATCCCATCCACCCCTCTTCCCCACACACACGCGCTTCGCGCCTCCCTCAAATAGCACGGGCAATGGCAGCGGCGCGGCCCTGTTGCAGCAGCAGCGGCAGCCACCGGCAACCACGTCTCCTCGTCCTCGCCGCCCGCGCGTCGCCCACGCCGCTGCTGCTTTAGCCGTCTCCGACTTCCGTTCCAAGGCGATCGCTCCCCCGGCCGCGGATGGCTGATCTGGGCGTCCGGGTTGTGGGCAGAGGCTGTGCCGCGCCGATGGAGCCGCACAAGGAGATGGTGGCGCCGCCGATGGAGCAGGGGCAGCAGCAGCAGCATCCTCCCCTCTTCATGGATTTCTCCCGTCGAGATGGAGGTAACCGAAGCATCTGTGCATGGAGGTTTCTCCTTCTCGATTGCGGTTTTGATTGAGGCGATTGACTAACGTCTTGGGTTGATGCTGTCACAGATGACGGCAACGGACGGAAGCGGCCGCGCGAGACCGTGGCGCCGCCGGCATGCCTCTTCTCCCTGCAGGCGCCGCAGGGTTCTCCGGGGCACAAGGTGATCCACCTGGCGCAGCTGCACCGGCGGCCCCCGGCGACGGGCCTGCGGCTCGACTTCGACGAGAGGGAGGCTCGGAGCACGCGGCGTGCACGTCCTCGACGTCGTCCCTTCTCCCCGGCGAGCTCGCCGCTCAGTGCGGGCGGTACAACAACGAGATCGACCGGCTGCTCCAGGAACACATGAGGATCTGCGTGCTTGCTTGATTGGTTTCGGCCTCGCCGTCGATCGATCTACATGCCGATTGTTGCGATGATGATGTTGACGGTGAGTTCGTTCTTTCTCTGTAGGCGGAGCGACTCCGGCTTGCGCTGGCTGACACGAGGCGTCGGCAGAACCGCTCGCTGCTGGGCGCCGCAGAGGCGCTGGCCGCGCGGCGGGTCAGGGAGATGGAGGCGGAGACCTTCAAGGCGGCGCGGCGCGGCTGAGGGTGGAGGCCGCGTCGTGGCAGGCCAAGGCAATGTCCGACCAGTCCACGGCGGCCGCGCTCCACGCGCAATTGCAGCAGGTGGCGGCCACAGCGCAAGCGCGGAGCGGCAAGGCCGCCATGGACGACGACGGCGCGGGGGACGATGCCGAGTCCGGATTCATCGACCCTGACAGGGTGGTGGAGGTGGTGGCCCCGCCACCGGCCAGGCCGTGCCGCACGTGCCGGCTCAGGCCGGCCACCACCGTGCTGCTCCCGTGCAGGCACCTTTGCGTGTGCGACGCGTGCGACCCCGGCGCCTCGGCGTCCCTCGCCGGCACCGCCGCGGCCTGCCCCACGTGTCGCTGCCCCGTCACCAGCACCGTGCAGGTCTTCTTCACGTGAAACGAGTCCCCGCCGGATCATGAAATCGGGGCCATGGAAAAAGCTGTAGTAGATTAGACAGGGTGCATAATTCCTTCCTCTCTTTTCTCCCGTGCTAGTGGGCTGGACGGATCCCGCCATGATCGCTTCGCTTCTTTTGCTAGTAGTGATTCTATAAATCTCTACTGATTGATTTGAATCTTGCGTGACAGACAGTTTTTACTGCCAGCAACGCGTTAATTTGGGTGAATTTTGTTACTACCGCGCACGGGGCGGCCAGGCCTGCAGAGCGGCGCAGCTGTGGCAGTTTCCGCCTCGGGAGCGAAGCGGAGCGGTTAATTGGTTGAAGCAGGGCGTGGGGGTGGGGGCGAGGGGTGGGTGGGTGGGCGGGCAGGAGGAAGTGGAAGTGGCGGGAAACGCGGCGAACGCGGGCGCCCGTGGCCGTACGCGCGATCCCAATCTGACGTACCGGAGCGGGGGTCACGGCAGGGCTATCGGTCGCTCGCACGTTCCGGCTTTGATCATCCCCATTCTGCACTGGACAAAGAGGTCCTCGTGCGGCGGCAAAATTTCGTGTTTTGACCATTTTTTGAAAGTAAATCGAGATTTGATCATAGTTTGTAAAAAACAATAGAAAGATATTTTACATCGGTGCAACTAGATAGATAGTTCGAAAGCATAGATAGATAGAACTACGGTGCAACTAGATAGAAACTACTACGGCATACATAGATAGAAACTACTCCAAGTCGCTATCATCATCATCATCATCTTCCTCGTCGATGTTGTCCGAGGTATCAAGCCACATGTCGTCCCAACGTTCATCGTCTGGTGTGAAGATCGACCTCCCACCCGCTGCAACGATATCGCACTGCGCATTCGCCAATGCCTTCCGCCGACGCCGGTCCGCCCGCTCCGCGCGGCGCCTTGCCGTCCTCTCCGCCCAGTAGGCACGCTCGTCGGTGACGTCCTCCGGGTAGCGACGGCACCACTCCGCCATGGCTCGCTCGCCCTCCTCGGCGATGAGGAGGCGGCGCTGCCGCCGAGTGTGCTCGGCACGGTCCATGTCGGTGATGAGACAGGGCGGAGGGGCGAGGCGCTGCTCCTGCTCGCGCGTGGAGACGTCTCAGAAGTTCAGCTGCGACCGGGGCCTCTCCAAGCGCCACGCCGCCGCATCGTACGCGCGGGCCGCCTCGTGCGCGCTCCGGAACGACCCGAGGGCGAGCCGGACGTCGCCGGACCGGATCTCGGCGGAGTACCAGCCGTTGGGGCGCTCGCGGACGCCGCGGTAGTCCGAAGAACCCCGGTGGCGCGGCGGCATGGTGGCGCGGAAAGCGGCGAAGCGGCGAGGTGGCGAAGCAGCGAAGCGAGGGGAGGGCGCGTGGATGTGTGATGTGCGCGTGGCGAGCGCGGGATTTTATAGGCGTGCGCGAAGCGGCGCGCCAAATCTACCGCGCCGCGTGCCGCTTTCTCCCGCGCGCGCGCAGACGCTTCCCGCGCGCGGTAATTTCCTGCCACCGCTGGAGCGCGCGAAATCAGCCGGGGCGCGCTAAAACCAAACTTTAGCGCGCGGGCGTGCCTTTTGCCGCGCCTGTTGGAGATGCTCTTACCGCCAGGGACCTTGGAGGTAGGTTATTATACCTTACCGCCAGATGCCTTGACGGTAGGCTGTTATACCCTACCGCCAGAGGCTTTGGCGGTAAATCCCAAATTTTTTGCAAAGTAGTGTCAGATCTCGAATAAGTTTCGAAAAAAGGTCAAAACACGAAAATTAGCCTCGCGCGGCCGGCCGTGACATGTCCATGCTTGAAAGGGGAGTGCCCCTGAGATGGAGGTGAACGCGTGCTTACTACTTACGGATACATTGCTTGCAACGAAATCTCACTCCCACACGGAAACGCTTATCCAGTACATCTGGCCTTGTGGTGCTACCGGTGCATTATATGAGTGCTTAAAAATTCTGAAATAGTTTCGCATGAACACATAACATATGTCTACCATGTCACGAAAAATTAAAAATAAATTCGAACTTCACCTAGAGAAACAAAAGCAACAAATTCGGCACTTACCATGCTAATGGGCCAAATTTATGGCCCACCTATGCCTCCTCCCACACAACCCATGAAGCCTACCGTAGATCTCATCGACAACACTAGATCGCGACAAAGCTTCAAGTATGCCATCTCCTGGCTTCACATTAAGACCACTTTTGTCCATTGTTTTGTTTTACCAAGAAAAAAAGACCACTTGTGTTCATGAACATGTTTCTTTTGTTATTTTTAATGCTCATTCATTCTTTCTTCCATGTCAAGTTCCTCTCCTCAATCTCCGCCTTCTTTCCCTTGGCCCCTGTGTTGCTCTCTCGATCGTCGTCCTCCTCTCTTCGGCCTCCCTCATCTCCTTCATTTCTTTGGCCTTCAACATTTTCTTTCTCTGTCCAATGATTCCTTCACGTCATTATCTCATCCCTTCTTTAATTTCTCCTTAACATTGTGTCTTTTCACCAGGCCTCTTCTTAGGAGCAACCGAGTTGGGAGTGGGGCTTATTTTCCCATCCTCGCCACTTGATGCGTCGTTATCATCATCATCATCATAATCACCTCGTCCAATCAATCTCTTCTTCCTAGAAGGACATCATTGTTCCCGCGGTTCTTCCACTTCTCCTCATTTTCAATCTCCATGCAACAATAATGGTGCAAAGTGAATGCTTTGCCTTTTTCCCTCAGACCTCGAACAATTATTGAGCAACATTGAACTACATACAACAAGTGACAAAAGAAGTTAGCCACCAATCCATACCAGAGATGAAGATTTTTTTTTTTTGATGAATTTGAACAAATAATCACCTTATCTTTCGCAATTGTAGCACTTGGCTTCGTGTTGAAATTGTGCCAAACAAGACAACCACTTTTGACACTCGCACGATAGAGTTGCACATCAATGTCGAAGGCGAAGCTTGCGATCGATAGATGCCACTAGTGTTGCACGCATCAAAGTACTCATAGATATTGTTCCAATAAGTTGCCATTGGTTGCTCAACACTGATGATTGGATCAAGACTATTTTTCTTCCATGCTTCACATGACACTGTGTCTTCTTTGCCAGTGTAGTTTGCACTTCTTCCCTTGGAGTTGTAACAACAAACCCCCTCGGAGCATTGTTTAGTAACGGGTTGGTCCATGGCCCCTTTTATATTCTAGTCATTTTTATTTTCCATTTATTGGGTTTTCTTTTTTCCCTTTTTGTTCATTTTTTAGTTCATCTATTTTTTAAAATCTATGAACATATTTTGTCAATTGCAGTCATTTTTATAATTTAAGAATATGTTTTAAATATGTAACCCTTTTTATAAATTTGTGAATATATTTTTTTGTAAATTGTTCACTTGTTTTGATCATCACCATTCTGCACTGGATAAAAAGATCCTCATGCACCTGGCCGTGACCATGTCCATGCTAAGAGGGGAGAGCCACAGAAATGAAGGTGAACGCGTGCTTACTGCTTACGGCTACACTACTTGCAGTGGAATCTCACTCCTCCAGGACGCACCACACGGGAACGCTTATCCGGTACACTTGGCCTTATGGTGCTACCGGTGCACCAGCCATCCAAAATCATTATATGAGTGTTTAAAGATTCTGAAATAATTTGGCGTGTACACATAACATATGTCTATCATGCACAAAAAACAAAAAATAAATTCAAATTACAGTTGGAGAAACAAAAACAACAAATTCAACAGTTACCATGCTAATGGACCAAATTTATTGCCCAATCTAAAAAGAGTACTATTCATAACAATTTGCTTTTTTTTCTAGAGTTGTAGGTCTATTTGTATCTAAGGGGCTGTTTGGATCAGAGCCAAGGGTTGCCCAGCCAAAAATTTGGCGTTGACCAGCATGTTGGCGCACCTTTGGATCAGCTCCAAAAGTTTGGCTCGCCCCCAACCCATCAGCTCTCCCCGTTGATTCAGTAGCCAAAATATTGGCGAGACCGTGACGGCTAAATTGAACGCCAATATTTTGGCGTGTCGATGGTTGGCACGGCAATCATGGGCGGCAACTAAACAGGCCCTAATTTTTTGGTGAAATGGTAGGCGTATGTTATGTGTATGTGCAAAATGTTTCCAGAATTATTCTAATACTTACATTGTGTACTTTGTGCGACTGGTGCAACGGTAGCACGATAAGGTTGTGCGCCGGATAAGTTCCCCACTAGTGTTCGCATCCTCTCTGTTTCCATCATTGTCGCCATTGGCACCATTGTCAGCCATGGCATCCATGCCTCCTCCCATGCTACCCATGAAGCATGTCATAGATCTCATCGTGAACACTCAACAAAGCTTCAAATATGCTTTTGATTTCACATTAAGACCACTTGTGTCAATCAACATGTTACTGTTGACATTTTCAATGCTCTTCGATTCTTTCTTCCATGCCACCTTCCTCTCCTCAACCTCCACCTTCTTCCCCTTTGCCCGTGTGCCGCTCTCTCGTATGTCGTCCTCCTCTCCTCGGCCTCCATCCTCTCCTCCATTCCTTTGTCCTTCAACATTTTTCTTTCTCCGACCATCTCCTTCTATAGTCATGATGGCGTCCAATGATCCCTTCACATCGTTACTCCTCCCTTCTTCAATTTCTCCTTACAGTCCATTCTTTCACCAGGCCTCTTCTTAGGAGAAACCGAGTGGGGAGTGGGACTTCCTTTATGATCCTCGCCACTTTGATGCATTGTCGTCGTCATGCTCCTCATCATCATCTCGTAATCACCTCGTGTTTCTTCTCCAACCAAGCTCTTCTTCTTGGAAGGACATCATTGTTCCCGCGACTCTTCTACTTCTCCTCATTTTTAATCTCCATGCAATAATGGTGCAAGGTGAATGCTTTGCCTTCCCCCCTCGGTCCTTCAACAATTATTGAGCAATGTTGAGCTACATACCACAAGTGATAAAAGAAGTTAGCCACCAATCCATACAAGGGATGAATATATTTTTCGATGAATTTGAACAAATAATCACCTTATCTTTCGCAATTGTAGCACTTGGCTTCGTGTTGAAGTTGTGCCAAGCAAGACGAACCCTTTTTACACTCCTACGATACAGTTGCCCATCGATATCGGAGGCGAAGCTTGCGATCGATAGATACCACTATTGTTGCACGCATCGAAGTACTCATAGATACTGTTCCAATAAGTTGACAACATGTCTTCTTTGCAAGTGTAGTTTGCACTTCTTCCCTTGGCGTTGCATCATGAAAAAACCTCGGAGCATTGTTTAGTAACTTGTTGGTCCATGGCCCCCTTTAGATTCCAGTCATTTTTTTTTTCTATTTACTATTTATTCATTTTTTAGATAAACATTTTTAAAAATCTGTGAACGTTTTTGTCAAATTGTGGTCTTTTTTTATAATTCATGAATATGTTTTAAATATGTAACCCATCTTATAAATTTGTGAATATTCTTTGTAAATTGTTTAGATATTTTGAAGTTATGAAATTTTTTTAATTTGTAAATATTTAAAAATTCATTCTCTACGGAAAATTCAGAATCATTTTTAGATTTGTAACATTTTAAGAAAATCATGAAAATTTTAAAACTAACGAAAAACATTCAGTGCCACATTTAAAATTAAAACCTATCCCAAATAGAAAAATATGCAAAACTAGAAAAAAAAAGAGTTGAAAACCGAACATGAAAGGGAAAGATCGCATGCACACGAAGAAGCTATGTGTTAAATCAGTGCACGTTTTGATAGGGCTAATCTCTATATCACGCTTAATGCGTCAAATTGTGGGATGTTCTCCCAACCAAGCGATCGGTCGATTGAGAGATGGGCCGACCCATTAGCACTAGGCATAGGATATTCTGGTTACAGTTTTGGAGAGCTCCTACACGTCGAAATTAATTAAGAGTACTCGTTGCAAAGATCACCACAAACTCTCAGGTTGCGACAACTGGCACGCTGCATGTGCGCCATTTGTCGCAACCTAAGGTATTTTCCTTTTTTCATAGAACCGTTTATTCAAAATATTTTATCTCTTAAACTGTGCGTTCAAATCTCGAACCGCTTTCACAGTTGGATTCCTCGCGTCGAGATCTTTAAAACTAGATCCCATGTTGATAGGTTTCAATGAACCTTTTTTCACAAAAAATCAGACAAAAAAACCGGAGGGGAGCACTGGCTTTTTTCTTTCCGAAAAAGGTACGCCTGTGCTTCTCGCGAAATCACCACCATGCCTTTGGCGAAAGCAAAACCGTGACTCTCGCGGAAAAAGAAGAAGAGAAAACGCTTTTTTTTTTGTTTTCTAGGAGGCATGGCCGTGACTCTCGCGAAAACACAACCATGTCTCTCGCGGCAGCAAAACCGTGACTCTCGCGAAAAAAAAACAACAGAAAATGTGCATTTTTTTCGTTTACGAGAGGCACGGCCGTGACTATCGCGAAAGAACAACCGTGCCTCTCGCGGAAACAAAACCGTGACTCTCACGAAAGAAAAAATAAATAGAAAACACGTTTTTTTCGTTTTCGAGAGGCGCGGCCGTGACTCTCGCGAGATCACACCCGTGACTCTCGCGAAAGGGAAAAAAACCGAAAACACGTTTTTTTTTCGTTTTCGGTAGGCACGGCCGTGACTCTCGCGAAAGCAAAACTGTGCCTCTAGCGAAAGCAAAACCGTGACTCTCACGAGAAGAAACGAGTTTTTTCACGGGAGAAAAAAATCAATTTTTTTATCGAAAAGCTAAGGAAGACCGATGAAAAACCAATACGTCGAAAAACCCAGGGAAAATCGTTTAAAAAGTTGAAAATGCGTGCGGAAAAATAAAAAAAAAACTGAAAGAAACGCCCAGAGCGTGACACGTGGCGAATGGCTGAGAGCGCACCAAATGACGTTGATCGTTGCGAGCGTCCTAAAGAAGCGCACACGTGGTTCGAACTGCCGACCTCATTGAGGATTCTAACGAGCCAAGCCAAACGAGCTAGCGACATACAACTGTGTTACTGTGGCGCCAGTCTTATAGTATGAAAGACGAAGGCCAAATCCTTTTTTCCAAAGAAATCATTTTATATAATACTCCCTCTGTTCCTAAATATTTGTCTTTCTAGAGATTTCAACAAGTGACTACATACAAAACAAAATGAGTGAATCTACACTCTAAAATATGACTACATATATCCATATGTTGTAATCATTTAAAATGCCTAAAAAGACAAATATTTGGGAACGAAGGGAGTATATGTTGAACAAATTTTAAAAGATAGTGAACTTTTTTTCAGAAAAAAACACTGAACAAATTTCAAATATACAAATGAACATTTGTAGTATGCGTCGAACAACTTTTTAATGTAGGATGAACAAATTTTAAATACGCAACGAACACTTTTTAATATATGAACAATTTCATAATATACGGGGAACATTTTGGTAATAGACGATGAACATTTTTATAATGCTAGGTGAACTATTGCATAATATATGATGAACATTTTCTTAATACGACGAAGATTTTCGTAGTACACAGTGAACTTTTATATAATAAATAAAGAGATGACAAACAGAAACAGAAAATAAAAAAAGAAACATAAAAGAAGAAAAATAAAATAATAAAAATAAAAGAAAAAGGAACCAAAAAGGAAAAAACCGGAACAAAACAACTGAAAAACGGACAAAAAGAGTGAAAAAACTGGAAGCAAAAAAACCATATAAGAAAACGAAAAAAAAAACACAAAGAACAAAGGCGGAAGCAGCAGCGAACGAATCCCATACTTGGGCCGGCCCAACCGGAGGCTCGCCTCAGCGAAACCACAACGATCTGACGCTAACGAGCATCCCATAGGGTTTGCCTAGCAGGTTTGGGAATCTTTTGGAAGGTCTAGATCGGTTATTTATTACTACCTCCGTCCCAAAATATAAGAACGTTTTTAACACTAGTTCATTTTGGAAGGTTAGAACGTTTTAAAATGAACTGTTGGAAGGTCTAGATCTACGAGCATCCAATAGTAATTTTTATCGTTTTTCTCTATGCTGGTTTATATCGAGTTCTAACCTTTTTATTCATTTTAGAAATATTTCTCTACTTCTACGTTTTCAACAATTGTTTGAAATTATAGAAAATGCGAAAAATGTTCACGTTTCTAAAATATTATAAAATGATAGTGTTATAGGAAAATATCATTTTGTTTTGAAAATGCAATTTTCGTTGAAATTGTGAACATTTTTATACATGTTTCACATTTCCCAAATACATGATGAACACTTTTTAAATGAACTGTTGAAGATATTTTTAAGTAAGTGTTAAGCCATTACAGATACATATTCGAACATTGATATGAATGACTCAAAATACTTAACTATGTGCACAATCTCTTATGTGGTATTTTTCTAAATGTCACAATTTTTTTTTTGAAATGCTGGAGAATTCTTAAAAATGTAAAGTACATTTTCTGAATGGTACGAAACATATTTATGAATTAAATGAGCTTTCATTTTACTTTACATTCTTTATGAAATGTGTGAACATTTTCAAAATGCATGGACACTTTTTAGTTATGCTAACAAAAAATCGACACACTCTTAACGTTTTCCAAACTCACAGTGAACATTCTAAAAAACCGAAGATCACGAATGCACATTGAGAGAGCATGATGGAGCTAGTAGAAACTAAAGGTCTAATTTGCCTCCATGCACGGTTCCATATATGTGTTTACTAATCGTGGAACAAATCAAATATATAGCCAGGTCAGTGTGATGTGGATGATTAATCAGCCTAGATCAAGAAGGGCCCATCAACACACTGCGAAACTACCCGACCATAGAATATTTCAAAGTGGCGTCTTACGAAATCATGTCATGATACTATCGTCAAGTTTTCAGTATTCCACATTGGCCTTTTACAGATCAATATATCTTCGGGGCGTATGTTCACATAAGTTGCGACCTCGGTAGCAATTTTCGTGAAAGCCATACAGTGTTAAGGATCACATCATCTAGGTGTGCAAGGCAATATGATGGTTTCTCGCTGGAAAATAGTCCTTGAACGTTAACTCTAGAATATTTAAAAGTTGTTTTTATCACTTTATTTGTAATAGGCTTCTGCCCCGCTTGATAGATAAAGCACTGTTCTTTTATCTCCGCATTAGCACAACCTGATGCTCATGCCCTGCATGTTGGACCAGTATTATGTGATATTTTATTTTCGTGTCACAACGCATAAACATGTTTATAGTATATAAACAACAATAAACATCAAATGGGACAGAACGAAAACAACGAACAAAACCTGTAGTACGTGTACCTGCGTGATTATGGGCTGGCCCATTTAGGGCGGCCTTGAGTCAAGGGGAAATATCTGGTACTCCCACTCTTAGGGTGCTCCAAACTCGGTAGCACATTGTAAAACATTCCAAAAATTCTTAAAAAAATCAGCACATTGACACAACATCAATGTATATTGCCAAAAAAATCAAATCAAAATTTGGAACATTGCTCGAGATACAAAAATGATAAAATGGACATCAATGTGCTAATGGGCCTAATCTAAAGCCCAACTTATGTTGTGTAGTAATATTTACTAATGAATTTGTCATTTATGTTTCTCAAGCTATATTTCGAATTTTGATTTCAATTTTTTTGACAACATACTTTGATGTTCTATCAATGTGCTGGATTTGTTTCAGATTTTTTCGTACATTTAAAAATGTGCTACCGAGTTTTGGAGCATCCGGAGCACCCTATGCGCGGAAGTACCAGATATTTCCCCCTTGAGTCCAGACGTGCTTGTGTCGCTGTGGGCAAGACACAACCGCCCCTATTTTACTGTGCAATACCTATATCTCGCTTATAGCGAGTACACCTCTCGTCCAGCTTGAAGGCGTTTCTTTCCATGTCGTTTCTCGGTCGACCTGTTTCAGTCCTTTTTTTTCGTTCGCCGGCTTAGTTCTCTCGATCGATCGTGTGTTGATCGTCGATTGCTCCAGTTTCGTTCTATTTTTTGTTTCTTTATTTTTCTTTCTGCCCTTCTATTTTTGCTTTTCATTTTCATTATGATTCAATTTGGTTTTTGTGCTTTCTTTCTTTTTCACCGGTTTCCTTCGTTTCTTTCTTTATTTACATTGGTTTTTTGTTTTCTTTCTTTTTTCTATTATTTATTTTTCCTTATTTTTTCATCGTTTTCATGTTTTTCTATCTGTTTTTTTGGTTTTCTTTGTTTCCATTATTTCTTGTTGGTTTTATTTGTTTCTTTTTTGGTGTTCATTGATTTACTTTGTTTTGCTACATTTATTGTATATTTTCGTTGCTTCCTTTCTTATTCAACACATGTCTCTTTTTTCACTACACAATGTATCTTTTAATGACCATGAGAAACATTTTGTTAATACATGTTAAATAATTTATAAATACACGATGTACATTTTGTGAATGAACCTCGTGTTTTGAACACCTTTTTAATACATTGTCAATTTTTTCAAATACACAATGAACATTTTTTTAATGGCAATAATTTTTTTCACACATAATGTACATTCTTTGTGTACATCAGAAACACTTTTATATACATGTTTATTTCTTAAATATATAATTTTGATGTCTACTTCTTTTTAATGTACATTATACATTTTCCGCATACAGTAGGAACATTTTTCGTAAATGTTTATCATTTTAAAGATACATTATCACCTTTTTTAATATATGTTTAGATGTTGCTTTTTTAAATATTATCGATTGTTTTTGTATTCACTAGGATCATGTATTTCCTAAATACATGATTAACATTTTATGAGATATATGTTTTTTTGTTCACTTTTTTCATATAGATTGTACATTTTCGTATACATAAGAAATATTTTCTTATACAGTTTTTTTTCAAATATATATGTTGATGTCTACTTTTTCATATACATAAGGAATATTTTTATTATACACATTTAATATTTTGCAAGCACATTATTATCATTTTTAATTGATTCAAAATTTTATATATATTCATTTAAATAAAATTGAAATTGAAAAGGTAAAATTAGAATTAAATAAATTAGCGTGATATCATGGTGGCGGACCGAGCCCATGTCGTGCTGGCATGGGCGAGTTGCTGTTGCGCTACTCGTCCCACCGTGGCGGCTCTTGACTTGAAGCGATGAAATGGAGGCGATGACCACATCTTTTTATCAGAACCACATGGGTTACAACACATGGAGCAGGTCATGTGATACGGTCCCATGCAAAGTCACACCGGCCATGAATGAAATACTCAGTGCTCCATATAACTAGAAGGAAATTAAAGTGGCCTTGTTTCAAATGTTTCCTACGAAGGCGCTGGGTCCGGATGGTTTTTCAGCCCACTTTTTTCAGCACCATTGGGATGTTTGCAGTGACGATGTTACCAAGGCAGTTCTTAGAATTGTGGAGGGAATGGAGTCAGCTGATTGTATCAATGAGATCCTTCTGGTACTAATCCCTAAAGTTAAAAATCCTACCCTTCTGACTGAGTTCCGCCCAATAAGCTTATGCAATGTTTTGTATAAGATCGCGTCTAAGGTAATATCCAACCGCTTGAAACTGGTCTTGCCTGAAATTATCTCTGGCGAGCAATCAAATTTTGTCCAGGGAGGTTTATTACATATAATATCATTACAACTTATGAGTGTCCGCACTTTATGAAAAGAAATAGGCCGAAGAAACAATGGAACCTTCGCGAGGATCGTTTTTGGAACAAACGCAATCCACAAGACTTGGAGTACACATCTGGGAAGCCACGAGGCGGCCACGAGGCAGGAGGGCGCACCCAGGGGGTAGGCGCGCCCCCATTCTCGTGGGCCCCTCGTAGCTCCACCGACGTACCTCTTCCTCCTACATATACTCATATACCTTGAAAACATCTGAGAGCACCATGAAACCCTATTTTCACCGCTGCAACCTTCTGTACCCGTGAGATCCCATCTTGGGGCCTTTTCCGGAGCTCTGCCGGAGGGGGAATCGATCACGGAGGGCTTCTACATCAACACCATAGCCTCTCCGATGATGTGTGAGTAGTTTACCACAGAGCTTCGGGTCCATAGTTATTAGCTAGATGGCTTCTTCTCTCTCTTTGGATCTCAATACAAAGTTCTCCTCGATCTTCTTGGAGATCTATTTGATGTAATACTTTTTGCTGTGTATTTGTCGAGATCCGATGAATTGTGGGTTTATGATCAATATTATCTATGAACAATATTTGATTCTTCTCTGAATTCTTATATGCATTATTTAATATCTTTGCAAGTCTCTTCGAATTATCAGTTTGGTTTGGCCTACTAGATTGATTTTCTTACAATGGGAGAAGTGCTTAGCTTTTGGTTCAATCTTGCGGTGTCCTTTCCGAGTGACAGCAGGGGCAGCAAGGCACGTATTGTATTGTTGCCATCGAGGATAAAAAGATGGGGTTTATATCATACTGCATGAGTTTATCCCTCTACATCATGTCATCTTACTTAAAGCGTTACTCTGTTCTTATGAACTTAATACTCTAGATGCATGCTGGATAGCGGTCGATGTGTGGAGTAATAGTAGTAGATGCAGAATCGTTTCGGTCTACTTGTCACGGACGTGATGCCTATATACATGATCATGCCTAGATATTCTCATAACTATGCACTTTTCTATCAATTACTCGACTGTAATTTGTTCACCCACCATAGAATATGCTATCTTGAGAGAAGCCACTAGTGAAACCTATGGCCCCCGGGTCTATTTTCCATCATATTAATCTTCCGTCAACTAGCTATCTTTATTGTTCTTTTTTGTAATCTTTACTTTTCAATCTATACAACAAAAATACCAAAAATATTTATCTTATTATCTCTATAAGATCTCAGTTTTGCAAGTGGTCATGAAGGGATTGACAACTAGGGATGAAAACGGAGCGGAAACGGACGAAACAAGGTGCTACCATATTTGTTTTTTTTGCTGAAGCGGAAACAAATATGGAAACTCCAGAAATGAATACGAAAATCGATACTACCGGAAACTGACACGGAGCGAATACAGAGCGGACACGGAAACAAAACGGTGTGCTGACCAGAACTTAAAACCACCTTGAATCATAGAAAAATACACACAAAAACAAGAAATTTAAGAAATTGTTAACATGGCTACATAATAATATGGTTGTGTTGGCAACAGAGGGTAGTATTGTAGTAGTACATGACAATTCGTATTGTGTCTAGTTGAGAACGTGTGTGGTAGTAAAAGTTGGTCCCCAAATTATCTAGTCTGCTCATTGTGTAATTGTGTATTGTTTGGTAGTTGGGCTACAAAGCAACCATGGGCCTATAGTAGAAACGGAAATTCCATATCCACGGAAACAGAAAGTTCCGTTTCCACGTCAGTTCCACCAGAAAACACCGTTCCATTTTTGTTTACGTTTCCGCATAAAATATTCCACTTCCATTTCCATTTTGCAAATTTCCGTTTCTGTATTCATATCTCCTCTCCATTTCCATTTTTCCTCCGGAAAAGCGGAAACTTTCCACTCCATTTTCATCCCTATTGACAACCCCTTTATCGCGTTGGTTGCAAGGTTCTTAATTGTTTGTGCAGGTACTAGGGATTTGCATGTAGTCTCCTACTCGATTGATAGCTTGGTTCTCAAAAACAGAGGAAAATACTTATGCCACTTTACTGCATCACCCTTTCCTCTTCAAGGGAAAACCAACGCATGCTTAAGAGGTAGAAGGCCTCCTCGTGTTCGAAGGCGAACAGCGCGCCCAGTTCGGCGAGTTTGTGTCATAGGCGGAGTCGCGACGCTGCACCGGCGTCAGCAGCGCCCGCCGGCGCCGCACCTCCTCCAAGTGCGCCCTCGCCGACCACGACGCCGCCGGCACTGGGATCCAAGTGTCAGTCATGAGAGGCACGCGATTCTCCCAATGCCACCTTGCCTGGTGCACGGGGACGTTCACGCGCTGTCGCGGCCGACGGGAAGACGCCGACAGGAGTGGGAGTAGGGGGAGGTGGGGGAGATGGTGGGTGGGATCCTTGCCTTGTCGGAGAGGAAACCCATCGTCGCGGGTAGACGTCAAGGGAGATAGGTGGCTAGGGTTTTGCTACCGCCGGCGGGGGAGCAGGGGTGGCCAAATAGGGACGGGAGTGAGCGGATGAGGACGACCCCGTCTCATGCGTGGATTAAAAAAGGTCGACCGTGGTCGTTGACTAGTGGGCCCGATCTGGCCGGTCGTCATTGATGTCTACTACGCAACCTTCTTTTTGTAGACGTTGTTGGGCCTCCAAGTGCAGAGATTTGTAGGACAGTAGCAAATTTCCCTCAAGTGGAGACCTAATGTAATGCCCAGGATGGGACTATACCTCCTACGTGTCGAGGCACGACTTAAAGGTATAAGCCCATCCTAGAATGATCTCAAGTTTGGTATCTTTGCACGACTCATGTAAAAGAGGGATTAAAATGCAAAAGGAGATAGTTGGCTTACACTCGCCACTTCACACAATACATTACATAAACAATCATCATTCAAAACATCACAACCCGACTACGGGTGAAGGTCCAAAAGAAAGATACCAAAACAACAAAAGCCACAGGTCAGGATCGAATCCTAGTAGAAACCACTACTGACTATCGAAACGTCACAAGCAAACGGCCACAAACTCTTCATCGAGCTCCTGGTGAAGAACCGATCCATCTCCTGCATCAAACTCGGCTGAACCTGCATCTGGTGTGGTGAAGTAACTGTGAGCCACAGAGGACTCAGCAATCCCGTTCTCGGGTAACAAGACTATTTAAGCCTTGGGTGAGGACAAGGCTGAAGAAAGAACGAGAGGTGAAGGAACAACAAGAGTCTGCAGCAGCAACTAGCACTAACTTACGTAAACGAGAGCGAGAAGAGAAGAGCATCGGTCGAAAGATGATCACGAAGTGATCCTAACTAAAGCCGGTCAAACATAACCCCACCGTGTTCAACTCCCGAATCCCTATTCGGAAATTGACAGTCACGGTACACACGCTGGTAGTGTATTGAAACATTGTGTCAAGTTATCTACAACCTGAATTAACAAGCTCCCATCTGCCACATAACCGCGGGCACGGCTTTCGAAAGTTCAAACCCTGCAGGGGTGTTCCAACTTGACCCATTACAAGCCCACGATCCGCGGAGTCGCAACTCCAAGGTGGGAAGACCCGAGTATTCTCGGAATCCCGTGCTCAAGTTAAACCGAACTAAGGTAAGGCTAATCCAGCAAATCCTCCCGGCGTGTCGACACCCTGATAGTAGCCGCGCGTATCTAAGTCTCAGGACACGACCGGATGAGTCATCCTACAGGTTTTTACCAAACCTCAAGTTTCCTTGAGGTGGCCCCGCAGTCTGCTCGTTTCGGACCAACACTCATGTGGAGCACTGGCCCGGGGGGTTGAATTAAAATAAAAGGGATAGCTAGTCCACATGCAAATTTTTATTAGTTATTAGGCAAATAGTACCAATGTTGGGACTTGCTGGAAAAGACTTAGCACTTAGCGGTTTATCAAGGGGGTCCCATACACCCCAACCGTGTTAGGAACGCATAATCAAGGAACATAACACCGGTTTATACGGTTCCTAACGGCATGAGTGGAACAAAACACCAAGCAAAAGGCTTAGCCTTCCACCCTTGCCAGTATATAGATGATTTCATTTAAGCATTTATATAGTGTGATATAACCCAACCACTTCAACATGAAGCAAGCATCTTCAATCTTCACCTGCAACTAGCAATGCTATAAGAAGGGCTGAGCGAAGCGTACTTAGCCAAGCAACGGTTTGCGTAGGTAGGGTGGTTAAACATGGTAGTGGTTACAAGTAGGAGGCTGACAAGAAGAACATGGGCATCGAGGCAAAACTATAGAGCGATACTCTAGCAATAGGCAAAGATAGTAATGGTATCCGGGTTCGGTCATCTTGCCTGGGATTCCACAGAGAAGAACGGATCCATGAAGTAGACGGAGCAACACAGACGAGAGAAACCTCACAACTCCGGAACGAAACCGAAGCTAACAAGGGAAGCAACCGGAAAGAAGCAAACAACTCGGTAAACACACATATCATAAACATGGCATACGATGCACAAACAAGCATGATGGATGTCCGGTTTAAATATGCATGGCATGGCAAAGTGCACAAACAATACTACAAGTTAAGTGGAGCTCAATATGCAACGAGTTGCATATTGACAAAACACCACAATTAATTATTTAGTTGACTCTCGTTATTTACAAGACAAGATTAAATGTTTGTTAACATGGCAAGAGGTGAAGCATAATAAAAACTACCTATTAAGACATTTAAATGGGGCCGGAGAATAACAACAACAATATCCGGAAAATCCCCATGAGCATGTTTAATAATTATAAGCAAACAACAATTCACACATTTTAGTGTTGTTAACATGATGCGGATGACATGATCAAGTTAATGCAAGTTTAAAAGGTTGACTTAAAAGAGATATGAAGTATTGTCACCGTGGTGGAAAGAAAATAGTGCCACAGCAACGATTCCGAAAAATGATGCAACGCATCATATCGGTTCCGGTATCTCGTTGAGAGACCGGTGCAAAAGGTGACGAAGCGAGTCAAACGAGATGAAAGAGGTGGGACGATCCCGTTGCCGGGTTCCCACGAGTCGGTGACGAGGCAACCGAGGAACAAGACAAAAGGTGAAACGGCACGGAGCACACACGGGAGACATTGCATACAACACAAGCAAGCATCTCACGGGTCACGTCTCGGGGTTATACCTTCGAAACATGCGTTTCGGGACGGTTCGAGTTCGTAGTGGAAGTAGTGGAACACGGTTCGTAGAGGAAGTAGTCGTTCACGGGGTGTAGTGGAAGTAGATGTTCTGTTCGGAGAGGAAGTAGACGTTCTCATTTCTTCACCGAAGGTAGTCGTTCTCGTAGCGGTAGTTGTACTCGGGCGACGGTAGTGGTACTCGTTCCGTTCGGTCTTGCCGGTCTCGTCTCGAGTCGTAGATGTACATGCCGTCGAGGTACTTGAGGGTTCCGATGGCTCCGGCGTGGGTAGTGGTACTCGTCGTTTCGCCGTGTAGGGGTACTTGACATATCGCCGTGTAGTCGAACTTGACGGACGTCGTCGTCGTGGTACATGAGGGTCGTCGAGCGTAGGGGTACTCATTTCCATAGATGTTCGGGTGTATACGTAGAGGTACTTGTCTCGAAGAGGTACTTGGTCGGGTCGCCGGTAGTCGTACACGGGTCATCTGTCAAAAATTACAGCACAGGCACACAAAACAAAAACAAAACACAACACAAACAGCCTCGGTCATGGATTGAGGCAGCAGAGGAGGCAGCAGGGGACGACGCCCTGGAGGAGAGGCCACGGCGTGCGAGGCGAGCTGCTACCCGAGGCAGAGGCCCGGACGCCGGAAACGAAGCGGCGCCGGCCTTGGCGACGGAGGGAGGCTGGGGTTCGGAGCAGTGGCTGGGCGCCATGGCGATGCGGAGGCAGGGACGGCCGGCGATCTGACGCTGAAGGTCGCGGCGCGGGGCGGCCTCGAGGACGGAGGGAGGGGCCGGCCATCTCGCGGGGCGCCAGGCGCAGGCGACCACTCGGCCTGGAGGGCGTCGGGCTGCGACGAAGGGGCGCGGGAGATCGCGGAGGAGGGAGTTCGATGAGGAGGCTCTGGCGCGGAGGCTCGGGGTCGCGGGGGCTGCGCGAGGGGGCGCCTCCCCCTCGCCAGGTGGCGCAGGGCCTGGAGAAGGGAGCCGCGGGGCTCGGAGGCAACAGGGGGCGACGGCGGAAGAGAGTGGCGAGGCGCCCGCTGTTGGCGATGGAGGGCACGGGCGCGGCTCGAGGAAGGAGATGCGGGCGAGCGAGGGGGAAAGTGCGGGCAAGGGAACGAGGAAAACGGGACGAGGGGTTCGGGCAACAAAGGGAGAAGGGGATCGGGGGAACGGGTCGAGTGTTCGGGCCTCCTGGCGGCGGAGGGAGGAACGGAGGGAGCGGGGCGCGCTAGAGTTAGGATAGGGGGGATGGGCCTGGGAAGTCTTGGGCCGCAGGGAGGAGGAGATGGGCCAGAGGCGGTTTGGCTGAGAGGGAGGCTGCTGGCCTGGGCCTTAGGGAGGCCTGGGCTGGCTGGGATGCCTTCTTTTATTTCTTAGCAGAAAAGACAAATAAGGAGAGAGCCAAAATGAAAAGAAAAGAGGCAAAGAACAGAAAATAAAAGATGGGACATTTTTGTAAGGCTTTACGGGTTATTACCAACCCAACAAAAATAGCTCCAACAAAAGGGAAGTGCAAACTAAAACATTTAGGTTGCAAAATAAAAGGAGTTTGAACGGAGTCTAGATAAATGGAGAAGCCTCGAAACAACGGAAAGAATTATAGGCAAGGCTTAGAAGTCAAACTTGAGGTGAAAAGGCATGAAGAAAATATGCAAGTGTGTTGGGTTAATTCCAACGAATGGAATATTTAATATAGCTCCCTAATAATATTGAGAGGCTTTTATATGTTTTAAAGAGAAGTCACCTTCCCTCGATTTAAATGGACCGAAGGTCCACACGGTTTATTTAGTTTGAGATGCAAAATAAAATATGACATGATGGCATGATGACATGATGCAATGCAAAAATAAAGCAAGCACAAAGAACACACGGGAGACCCCGGAACATCTGGAATCTTCTGGAATCTTCTGGGACGTCGGTCTTCGGGCGTCACAACTCTCCCACACTAACAGAGGATCTCGACCCGAGATCCTAGAGATATCACCGGGTAAAAACTGAAGAGGAAGAGGTAAAACAAAGTTGCTTCTTTGACAGACTAGTGAAACCAAAGAACCTTGAGAGGTTAAACAAGTAGAAAGAAAGAATGCAACGGAGATAAACGAAGTTAAGAGCACTCCGGTAAGCAGGAGGAATAAGGAACATTATGAGAACCTTGAGAGGTTGAAAGACATGAAAGGAGAGCTTACGAGCGAAAAGAATATGAAACCACAATGGTATCGCCAAGGAATAAGAATGACAGAATTTGGACAGCACTCCGTCTGAAAATGGAAGGAATTAACAAGAACTAAAGAAGATGGAATGATACTTAATGAAAACAACAACATATTGCCTCCGAAACAATTAAAAGAATGGCACAAGGTTAAGAAAGATTCAGACAGCACTCCGGTTGAAAAGAGAGGCAAACTAGATAAGATGAGAGAACTTGAATGAAGAATACAACACTCCGGTTAAATGATAAGCAAGGGAAAGAACATGATCTCGATAAAACAAGATGATGGTTTGGAGAGAGCAACATCACAATGCCTCCGGAATGAAAGAATAGAGAATATAGTTCAATGAAAGAAATGAACGGAGAAGAAAATGACAACTTCTCTCAAAATTGAATTTGAAAGAGCGTCATTACGAAGAAGGGTTGAACGGAGTTGTTGGAAAATCAACAACGAAAAGAATAAGCTTGATGTGGGCTTATGGAAAACATCTCAAAATTAAGAGGTGATAACCAGCCACTAACGAAAACAAATGATTTGATTGAGATCAACAAGGATATGAAAAACTTATATCACCGGAATGATAAATGAAGAACTTGGGTCATTTACAAGCACCATAATAGCAAAATCCTTAGGGAAAAGCTTTAGGTGAAATACAACCCAAGATGACTCCAAGAGATAAAAATGAGGGGTTGAAAAGGATCTCCTGAACCAAGAAAATGATGGTTTTAAATATCTCATTCTTGAAAACTTGTGAATCATGAAACATGGAGGAAAATTATCAAGAATGACATAACACCACCTCAAAGATAAGGTAGAATGGATTGCAACCGGAAAGCATAATGAAAAATGCTTGAGCTCCAACAAGAATCTTGATGAAGACTTCGAGGGTGAATTAAAACATGATGAACCACCATGAAGAACTCCGGTAATGAAAGCATGAGAAGTGAAAGATGAAAAGAATAAGATTCAAGGCCTACGATGAATTAGATGGAGGTTTGAAATGATAATTGAAATAACTTGGAACTCCGGAAAAAACAAGATGAACAACTTAGGATCGAGAATATGATATGATGAACAAGCTCCGGAAAACAGAGATTAAATCACCTTGAAGGAATAAGAATAAGAATTATGTCATGCATATCCTTCACCAATTAAAATTGATGACAACCAAAGGATTTGGCATACTACTTATTCTCGTTGGAAAGAATTAAAGAGAGATCTAGCACAAGCTTGAGAAAAGTCTTCAACGAACCACCGGTAGGATTGATGAAAAGAACAAAAGAATTAAAATGATAACAACGGAAGGATAATCTTGAAAGAACCACCGTAAGAATAGAAGACGAACGAAGAGGCATCAATAAGAATATTTGGAGGACGAAGTTGAAAACTGAGAACGAAGAAATCTTCTGAAATGATGGCCTTCGGAGGATCACAAAGAAAAGAATTCATGAAAAGCTTCTGATGGCATAAAAGAATTCCTCACAATCGGAACAATAATGAGGATGGCATGAAGGTAGAACCACAACTCTTGAGAGAACGGGCCAAGATTGAAGAGAAACACTTCTTCGGTCTCCAAATGTTGAGAATGAAGACGAGAAATGCCATGAAGAATTGTTGAGCACTCCGGAATGAAGAATTAAAAAGGTTGAACCAACGAAATAAAAGAATTTGGAAGCGATTTTGGAGAAGGCATGTGACAGATGGAGATCATTCTTACGTCACACTTTAAAAAGAATTGAGAATACTCCGGAAAAATTAGAAGAGTCAGGTAAGATCCTGGGAAAAGACCTATGGGTTAGGGCCCACTAAAGAAATCACCGTTGAAAAGATTGCTTAAGAGATATTGCGCCGGTTGAATTAAATGGCTTGAATAAGATGATAATCCTCAAAAAATAGCTTGAACTGATTAAGAATGGAATTATGAATCTTCAGCACTCCGGATATGAATAGCAAGAGGAGAATGATTAATTGGTGCACCGGAATAAGAAAGCATTGTGAAAAGAGGAAAAAAGGATAAGATCAACACCGAAATCTTGAATTACATCCACCGGCAGAATTAGAGAACAAAAGAATGATGAACTTGAAGCTCTTGAGCATCTTCACGATAAATCACCGGAATAAAAACATTGAAGGAAAAGAATAAAGAAATATCACATGAATAAAATGGATACTTCATCTGAGAATTCTTGCTCTGAGAAGAAGAAGGGTGGGAGGGTGGGGAAAACAAAGACAACTTGGAATCATGAAACAGACAGATCGCCAGATTTCTCAACGGCGTCCGTATGGAATAACTTGAAGAGAGGGCACACCGGTTGAAAAGGATTAACATGACCATCTTGATGATTAAGAAGGACTAGCACTCCCATAGAAATATGAGAACACCGATTAGGAAGGTATGGAATCAACATTTGACATCGAAGCAACTCGAATACCAGAATCAAAACGAAACAACGGATAGATATGTAGCAGCCTAATCTTCACAATATCATTCGAACAGAGGATTGAACGAATGAATTCCGCAGGTACATCAACTTGACGAGAAGCCGCTTGGAGAACAAAAGTAAATAAAAAGGAACAAGGAACAGATAGAACAAATACAAGATAGAAGTTTCGTTCGACATCTTCGTGCTGAAAGCTCATGGAACGTGTTACAAAAGGGTTTTGCAATCCCCGGATCAGCATAGCCAAGGGCCCTTTAAGATGCAACTCCCGATCAGAACAAGTCCATAAAACCACTTCACTCGATGTAGAACCCCAAACTTCATATCGAGCATCCGTTGGAAGAATGCCTAGAACTACTAGATGAACCCACCTATTAATTTCCGAAAGTTTCTAGTTATGCAATCAGGTGTTGGGGATACACGGGAAGCACCGCGCAATCAACTCTAAACCTACATCCAGGTGTATCCATCCTTCAACACATAACCAGTCTTTCTCGGAAACTGTGTACCTCGGACCTTCGAAAAGCATCCACTATAACAAGCTATGGCAATACTCTCGAACTACCTCCCCAGTACTGGGTGATGTCGGGGTTATCTTGCCACTGGCCGTATAGGAGAGATTTTCGATGTCGGCCGTCTTAAGTATTTAGTACTGCCGCGATATGCTTGTGTCAATGATACCCCGAAGCTCAACTCCTCGGTAACAGGAGGCATCGAGAACAATATCCTTGTCACAAGAACATCGAAACAATCCCAGAATACTCGCGGGATCCTAAAAAAATTTGGTGCAATTTTTGAAAGTAGAAGAGGTAAGAGTAGTCGTCAGGAGTCCTCACCAGAAAGAAAGGGGATGAGAAGCAAAGAAATCCTACTCTCCGATATAATATAGGACTCAAAAAGTTTTCAGTGTGTGCCTAGACTCAACCGTCAACGATTCGATCAAACAGTGGGGGCTCCTAGGTCGGAGAAGGCTCTGAATACCAACTTGTAATGCCCAGGATGGGACTATACCTCCTACGTGTCGAGGCACGACTTAAAGGTATAAGCCCATCCTAGAATGATCTCAAGTTTGGTATCTTTGCACGACTCATGTAAAAGAGGGATAAAAATGCAAAAGGAGATAGTTGGCTTACACTCGCCACTTCACACAATACATTACATAAACAATCATCATTCAAAACATCACAACCCGACTACGGGTGAAGGTCCAAAAGAAAGATACCAAAACAACAAAAGCCACAGGTCAGGATCGAATCCTAGTAGAAACCACTACTGACTATCGAAACGTCACAAGCAAACGGCCACAAACTCTTCATCGAGCTCCTGGTGAAGAACTGATCCATCTCCTGCATCAAACTCGGATGAACCTGCATCTGGTGTGGTGAAGTAACTGTGAGCCACAGAGGACTCAGCAATCCCGTTCCCGGGTAACAAGACTATTTAAGCCTTGGGTGAGGACAAGGCTGAAGAAAGAACGAGAGGTGAAGGAACAACAAGAGTCTGCAGCAGCAACTAGCACTAACTTACGTAAACGAGAGCGAGAAGAGAAGAGCATCGGTCGAAAGATGATCACGAAGTGATCCTAACTAAAGCCGGTCAAACATAACCCCACCGTGTTCAACTCCCGAATCCCTATTCGGAAATTGACAGTCACGGTACACACGCTGGTAGTGTATTGAAACATTGTGTCAAGTTATCTACAACCGGAATTAACAAGCTCCCATCTTCCACATAACCGCGGGCACGGCTTTCGAAAGTTCAAACCCTGCAGGGGTGTTCCAACTTGACCCATTACAAGCCCACGATCCGCGGAGTCGCGACTCCAAGGTGGGAAGACCCGAGTATTCTCGGAATCCCGTGCTCAAGTTAAACCGAACTAAGGTAAGGCTAATCCAGCAAATCCTCCCGGCGTGTCGACACCCTGATAGTAGCCGCGCGTATCTAAGTCTCAGGACACGACCGGATGAGTCATCCTACAGGTTTTTACCAAACCTCAAGTTTCCTTGAGGTGGCCCCACAGTCTGCTCGTTTCGGACCAACACTCATGTGGAGCACTGGCCCGGGGGGTTGAATTAAAATAAAAGGGATAGCTAGTCCACATGCAAATTTTTATTAGTTATTAGGCAAATAGTACCAATGTTGGGACTTGCTGGAAAAGACTTAGCACTTAGCGGTTTATCAAGGGGGTCCCATACACCCCAACCGTGTTAGGAACGCATAATCAAGGAACATAACACCGGTTTATACGGTTCCTAACGGCATGAGTGGAACAAAACACCAAGCAAAAGGCTTAGCCTTCCACCCTTGCCAGTATATAGATGATTTCATTTAAGCATTTATATAGTGTGATATAACCCAACCACTTCAACATGAAGCAAGCATCTTCAATCTTCACCTGCAACTAGCAATGCTATAAGAAGGGCTGAGCGAAGCGTACTTAGCCAAGCAACGGTTTGCGTAGGTAGGGTGGTTAAACATGGTAGTGGTTACAAGTAGGAGGCTGACAAGAAGAACATGGGCATCGAGGCAAAACTATAGAGCGATACTCTAGCAATAGGCAAAGATAGTAATGGTATCCGGGTTCGGTCATCTTGCCTGGGATTCCACAGAGAAGAACGGATCCATGAAGTAGACGGAGCAACACAGACGAGAGAAACCTCACAACTCCGGAACGAAACCGAAGCTAACAAGGGAAGCAACCGGAAAGAAGCAAACAACTCGGTAAACACACATATCATAAACATGGCATACGATGCACAAACAAGCATGATGCATGTCCGGTTTAAATATGCATGGCATGGCAAAGTGCACAAACAATACTACAAGTTAAGTGGACCTCAATATGCAACGAGTTGCATATTGACAAAACACCACAATTAATTATTTAATTGACTCTCATTATTTACAAGACAAGATTAAATGTTTGTTAACATGGCAAGAGGTGAAGCATAAAAAAAACTACCTATTAAGACATTTAAATGGGGCCGGAGAATAACAACAACAATATCCGGAAAATCCCCATGAGCATGTTTAATAATTATAAGCAAACAACAATTCACACATTTTAGTGTTGTTAACATGATGCGGATGACATGATCAAGTTAATGCAAGTTTAAAAGGTTGACTTAAAAGAGATATGAAGTACTGTCACCATGGTGGAAAGAAAAGAGTGCCACGGCAACGATTCCGAAAAATGATGCAACGCATCATATCGGTTCCGGTATCTCGTTGAGAGACCGGTGCAAAAGGTGACGAAGCGTTTCAAACGAGATGAAAGAGGTGGGACGATCCCGTAGCCGGGTTCCCACGAGTCGGTGACGAGGCAACCGAGGAACAAGACAAAAGGTGAAACGGCACGGAGCACACACGGGAGACATTGCATACAACACAAGCAAGCATCTCACGGGTCACGTCTCGGGGTTATACCTTCGAAACATGCGTTTCGGGACGGTTCGAGTTCGTAGTGGAAGTAGTGGAACACGGTTCGTAGAGGAAGTAGTCGTTCACGGGGTGTAGTGGAAGTAGATGTTCCATTCGGAGAGGAAGTAGACGTTCTCATTTCTTCACCGAAGGTAGTCGTTCTCGTAGCGGTAGTTGTACTCGGGCGACGGTAGTGGTACTCGTTCCGTTCGGTCTTGCCGGTCTCGTCTCGAGTCGTAGATGTACATGCCGTCGAGGTACTTGAGGGTTCCGATGGCTCCGGCGTGGGTAGTGGTACTCGTCGTTTCGCCGTGTAGGGGTACTTGATATATCGCCGTGTAGTCGAACTTGACGGACGTCGTCGTCGTAGTACATGAGGGTCGTCGAGCGTAGGGGTACTCATTTCCGTAGATGTTCGGGTGTATACGTAGAGGTACTTGTCTCGAAGAGGTACTTGGTCGGGTCGCCGGTAGTCGTACACGGGTCATCTGTCAAAAATTACAGCACAAGCACACAAAACAAAAACAAAACACAACACAAACAGCCTCGGTCACGGATTGAGGCAGCAGAGGAGGCAGCAGGGGACGGCGCCCTGGAGGAGAGGCCACGGCGTGCGAGGCGAGCTGCTACCCGAGGCAGAGGCCCGGACGCCGGAAACGAAGCGGCGCCGGCCTTGGCGACGGAGGGAGGCTGGGGTTCGGAGCAGTGGCTGGGCGCCATGGCGATGCGGAGGCAGGGACGGCCGGCGATCTGACGCTGAAGGTCGCGGCGCGGGGCGGCCTCGAGGACGGAGGGAGGGGCCGGCCATCTCGCGGGGCGCCAGGCGCAGGCGACCACTCGGCCTGGAGGGCGTCGGGCTGCGACGAAGGGGCGCGGGAGATCGCGGAGGAGGGAGTTCGATGAGGAGGCTCTGGCGCGGAGGCTCGGGGTCGCGGGGGCTGCGCGAGGGGGCGCCTCCCCCTCGCCAGGTGGCGCAGGGCCTGGAGAAGGGAGCCGCGGGGCTCGGAGGCAACAGGGGGCGACGGCGGAAGAGAGTGGCGAGGCGCCCGCTGTTGGCGATGGAGGGCACGGGCGCGGCTCGAGGAAGGAGATGCGGGCGAGCGAGGGGGAAAGTGCGGGCAAGGGAACGAGGAAAACGGGACGAGGGGTTCGGGCAACAGAGGGAGAAGGGGATCGGGGGAACGGGTCGAGTGTTCGGGCCTCCTGGCGGCGGAGGGAGGAACGGAGGGAGCGGGGCGCGCTAGGGTTAGGATAGGGGGGATGGGCCTGGGAAGTCTTGGGCCGCAGGGAGGAGGAGATGGGCCAGAGGCGGTTTGGCTGAGAGGGAGGCTGCTGGCCTGGGCCTTAGGGAGGCCTGGGCTGGCTGGGATGCCTTCTTTTATTTCTTAGCAGAAAAGACAAATAAGGAGAGAGCCAAAATAAAAAGAAAAGAGGCAAAGAACAGAAAATAAAAGATGGGACATTTTTGTAAGGCTTTACGGGTTATTACCAACCCAACAAAAATAGCTCCAACAAAAGGGAAGTACAAACTAAAACATTTAGGTTGCAAAATAAAAGGAGTTTGAACGGAGTCTAGATAAATGGAGAAGCCTCGAAACAACGGAAAGAATTATAGGCAAGGCTTAAAAGTCAAACTTGAGGTGAAAAGGCATGAAGAAAATATGCAAGTGTGTTGGGTTAATTCCAACGAATGGAATATTTCATATAGCTCCCTAATAATATTGAGAGGCTTTTATATGTTTTAAAGAGAAGTCACCTTCCCTCGATTTAAATGGACCGAAGGTCCACACGGTTTATTTAGTTTGAGATGCAAAATAAAATATGACATGATGGCATGATGACATGATGCAATGCAAAAATAAAGCAAGCACAAAGAACACACGGGAGACCCCGGAACATCTGGAATCTTCTGGAATCTTCTGGGACGTCGGTCTTCGGGCGTCACAACTCTCCCACACTAACAGAGGATCTCGACCCGAGATCCTAGAGATATCACCGGGTAAAAACTGAAGAGGAAGAGGTAAAACAAAGTTGCTTCTTTGACAGACTAGTGAAACCAAAGAACCTTGAGAGGTTAAACAAGTAGAAAGAAAGAATGCAACGGAGATAAACGAAGTTAAGAGCACTCCGGTAAGCAGGAGGAATAAGGAACATTATGAGAACCTTGAGAGGTTGAAAGACATGAAAGGAGAGCTTACGAGCGAAAAGAATATGAAACCACAATGGTATCGCCAAGGAATAAGAATGACAGAATTTGGACAGCAATTCGTCTGAAAATGGAAGGAATTAACAAGAACTAAAGAAGATGGAATGATACTTAATGAAAACAACAACATATTGCCTCCGAAACAATTAAAAGAATGGCACAAGGTTAAGAAAGATTCAGACAACACTCCGGTTGAAAAGAGAGGCAAACTAGATAAGATGAGAGAACTTGAATGAAGAATACAACACTCCGGTTAAATGATAAGCAAGGGAAAGAACATGATCTCGATAAAACGAGATGATGGTTTGGAGAGAGCAACATCACAATGCCTCCGGAATGAAAGAATAGAGAATATAGTTCAATGAAAGAAATGAACGGAGAAGAAAATGACAACTTCTCTCAAAATTGAATTTGAAAGAGCGTCATTACGAAGAAGGGTTGAACGGAGTTGTTGGAAAATCAACAACGAAAAGAATAAGCTTGATGTGGGCTTATGGAAAACATCTCAAAATTAAGAGGTGATAACCAGCCACTAACGAAAACAAATGATTTGATTGAGATCAACAAGGATATGAAAAACTTATATCACCGGAATGATAAATGAAGAACTTGGGTCATTTACAAGCACCATAATAGCAAAATCCTTAGGGAAAAGCTTTAGGTGAAATACAACCCAAGATGACTCCAAGAGATAAAAATGAGGGGTTGAAAAGGATCTCCTGAACCAAGAAAATGATGGTTTTAAATATCTCATTCTTGACAACTTGTGAATCATGAAACATGGAGGAAAATTATCAAGAATGACATAACACCACCTCAAAGATAAGGTAGAAAGGATTGCAACCGGAAAGCATAATGAAAAATGCTTGAGCTCCAACAAGAATCTTGATGAAGACTTCGAGGGTGAATTAAAACATGATGAACCACCATGAAGAACTCCGGTAATGAAAGCATGAGAAGTGAAAGATGAAAAGAATAAGATTCAAGGCATGCGATGAATTAGATGGAGGTTTGAAATGATAATTGAAATAACTTGGAACTCCGGAGAAAACAAGATGAACAACTTAGGATCGAGAATATGATATGATGAACAAGCTCCGGAAAACAGAGATTAAATCACCTTGAAGGAATAAGAATAAGAATTATGTCATGCATATCCTTCACCAATTAAAATTGATGACAACCAAAGGATTTGGCATACTACTTATTCTCGTTGGAAAGAATTAAAGAGAGATCTAGCACAAGCTTGAGAAAAGTCTTCAACGAACCACCTGTAGGATTGATGAAAAGAACAAAAGAATTAAAATGATAACAACGGAAGGATAATCTTGAAAGAACCACCGTAAGAATAGAAGACGAACGAAGAGGCATCAATAAGAATATTTGGAGGACGAAGTTGAAAACTGAGAACGAAGAAATCTTCTGAAATGATGGCCTTCGGAGGATCACAAAGAAAAGAATTCATGAAAAGCTTCTGATGGCATAAAAGAATTCCTCACAATCGGAACAATAATGAGGATGGCATGAAGGTAGAACCACAACTCTTGAGAGAACGGGCCAAGATTGAAGAGAAACACTTCTTCGGTCTCCAAATGTTGAGAATGAAGACGAGAAATGCCATGAAGAATTGTTGAGCACTCCGGAATGAAGAATTAAAAAGGTTGAACCAACGAAATAAAAGAATTTGGAAGCGATCTTGGAGAAGGCATGTGACTGATGGAGATCATTCTTACGTCACACTTTAAAAAGAATTGAGAATACTCCGGAAAAATTAGAAGAGTCAGGTAAGATCCTGGGAAAAGACCTGTGGGTTAGGGCCCACTCAAGAAATCAGCGTTGAAAAGATTGCTTAAGAGATATTGCGCCGGTTGAATTAAATGGCTTGAATAAGATGATAATCCTCAAAAAAATAGCTTGAACTGATTAAGAATGGAATTATGAATCTTCAGCACTCCGGATATGAATAGCAAGAGGAGAATGATTAATTGGTGCACCGGAATAAGAAAGCATTGTGAAAAGAGGAAAAAAGGATAAGATCAACACCGAAATCTTGAATTACATCCACCGGCAGAATTAGAGAACAAAAGAATGATGAACTTGAAGCTCTTGAGCATCTTCACGATAAATCACCGGAATAAAAACATTGAAGGAAAAGAATGAAGAAATATCACATGAATAAAATGGATAATTCATCTGAGAATTCTTGCTCTGAGAAGAAGAAGGGTGGGAGGGTGGGGAAAACAAAGACAACTTGGAATCATGAAACAGACAGATCGCCAGATTTCTCAACGGCGTCCGTATGGAATAACTTGAAGAGAGGGCACACCGGTTGAAAAGGATTAACATGACCATCTTGATGATTAAGAAGGACTAGCACTCCCATAGAAATATGAGAACACCGATTAGGAAGGTATGGAATCAACATTTGACATCGAAGCAACTCGAATACCAGAATCAAAACGAAACAACGGATAGATATGTAGCAGCCTAATCTTCACAATATCATTCGAACAGAGGATTGAACGAATGAATTTCGCAGGTACATCAACTTGACGAGAAGCCGCTTGGAGAACAAAAGTAAATAAAAAGGAACAAGGAACAGATAGAACAAATACAAGATAGAAGTTTCGTTCGACATCTTCGTGCTGAAAGCTCATGGAACGTGTTACAAAAGGGTTTTGCAATCCCCGGATCAGCATAGCCAAGGACCCTTTAAGATGCAACTCCCGATCAGAACAAGTCCATAAAACCACTTCACTCGATGTAGAACCCCAAACTTCATATCGAGCATCCGTTGGAAGAATGCCTAGAACTACTAGATGAACCCACCTATTAATTTCCGAAAGTTTCCAGTTATGCAATCAGGTGTTGGGGATACACGGGAAGCACCGCGCAATCAACTCTAAACCTACATCCAGGTGTATCCATCCTTCAACACATAACCAGTCTTTCTCGGAAACTGTGTACCTCGGACCTTCGAAAAGCATCCACTATAACAAGCTATGGCAATACTCTCGAACTACCTCCCCAGTACTGGGTGATGTCGGGGTTATCTTGCCACTGGCCGTATAGGAGAGCTTTTCGACGTCGGCCGTCTTAAGTATTTAGTACTGCCGCGATATGCTTGTGTCAATGATACCCCGAAGCTCAACTCCTCGGTAACAGGAGGCATCGAGAACAATATCCTTGTCACAAGAACATCGAAACAATCCCAGAATACTCGCGGGATCCTAAAAAAATTTGGTGCAATTTTTGAAAGTAGAAGAGGTAAGAGTAGTCGTCAGGAGTCCTCACCAGAAAGAAAGGGGATGAGAAGCAAAGAAATCCTACTCTCCGATATAATATAGGACTCAAAAAGTTTTCAGTGTGTGCCTAGACTCAACCGTCAACGATTCGATCAAACAGTGGGGGCTCCTAGGTCGGAGAAGGCTCTGAATACCAACTTGTAATGCCCAGGATGGGACTATACCTCCTACGTGTCGAGGCACGACTTAAAGGTATAAGCCCATCCTAGAATGATCTCAAGTTTGGTATCTTTGCACGACTCATGTAAAAGAGGGATTAAAATGCAAAAGGAGATAGTTGGCTTACACTCGCCACTTCACACAATACATTACATAAACAATCATCATTCAAAACATCACAACCCGACAGAAAGATACCAAAACAACAAAAGCCACAGGTCAGGATCGAATCCTAGTAGAAACCACTACTGACTATCGAAACGTCACAAGCAGACGGCCACAAACTCTTCATCGAGCTCCTGGTGAAGAACTGATCCATCTCCTGCATCAAACTCGGCTGAACCTGCATCTGGTGTGGTGAAGTAACTGTGAGCCACAGAGGACTCAGCAATCCTGTTCCCGGGTAACAAGACTATTTAAGCCTTGGGTGAGGACAAGGCTGAAGAAAGAACGAGAGGTGAAGGAACAACAAGAGTCTGCAGCAGCAACTAGCACTAACTTACGTAAACGAGAGCGAGAAGAGAAGAGCATCGGTCGAAAGATGATCACGAAGTGATCCTAACTAAAGCCGGTCAAACATAACCCCACCGTGTTCAACTCCCGAATCCCTATTCGGAAATTGACAGTCACGGTACACACGCTGGTAGTGTATTGAAACATTGTGTCAAGTTATCTACAACCGGAATTAACAAGCTCCCATCTGCCACATAACCGCAGGCACGGCTTTCGAAAGTTCAAACCCTGCAGGGGTGTTCCAACTTTACCCATTACAAGCCCACGATCCGCGGAGTCGCAACTCCAAGGTGGGAAGACCCGAGTATTCTCGGAATCCCGTGCTCAAGTTAAACCGAACTAAGGTAAGGCTAATCCAGCAAATCCTCCCAGCGTGTCGACACCCTGATAGTAGCCGCGCGTATCTAAGTCTCAGGACACGACCGGATGAGTCATCCTACAGGTTTTTACCAAACCTCAAGTTTCCTTGAGGTGGCCCCGCAGTCTGCTCGTTTCGGACCAACACTCATGTGGAGCACTGGCCCGGGGGGTTGAATTAAAATAAAAGGGATAGCTAGTCCACATGCAAATTTTTATTAGTTATTAGGCAAATAGTACCAATGTTGGAACTTGCTGGAAAAGACTTAGCACTTAGCGGTTTATCAAGGGGGTCCCATACACCCCAACCGTGTTAGGAACGCATAATCAAGGAACATAACACCGGTTTATACGGTTCCTAACGGCATGAGTGGAACAAAACACCAAGCAAAAGGCTTAGCCTTCCACCCTTGCCAGTATATAGATGATTTCATTTAAGCATTTATATAGTGTGATATAACCCAACCACTTCAACATGAAGCAAGCATCTTCAATCTTCACCTGCAACTAGCAATGCTATAAGAAGGGCTGAGCGAAGCGTACTTAGCCAAGCAACGGTTTGCGTAGGTGGGGTGGTTAAACATGGTAGTGGTTACAAGTAGGAGGCTGACAAGAAGAACATGGGCATCGAGGCAAAACTATAGAGCGATACTCTAGCAATAGGCAAAGATAGTAATGGTATCCGGGTTCGGTCATCTTGCCTGGGATTCCACAGAGAAGAACAGATCCATGAAGTAGACGAAGCAACACAGACGAGAGAAACCTCACAACTCCGGAACGAAACCAAAGCTAACAAGGGAAGCAACCGGAAAGAAGCAAACAACTCGGTAAACACACATATCATAAACATGGCATACGATGCACAAACAAGCATGATGCATGTCCGGTTTAAATATGCATGGCATGGCAAAGTGCACAAACAATACTACAAGTTAAGTGGAGCTCAATATGCAACGAGTTGCATATTGACAAAACACCACAATTAATTATTTAATTGACTCTCGTTATTTACAAGACAAGATTAAATGTTTGTTAACATGGCAAGAGGTGAAGCATAATAAAAACTACCTATTAAGACATTTAAATGGGGCCGGAGAATAACAACAACAATATCCGGAAAATCCCCATGAGCATGTTTAATAATTATAAGCAAACAACAATTCACACATTTTAGTGTTGTTAACATGATGCGGATGACATGATCAAGTTAATGCAAGTTTAAAAGGTTGACTTAAAAGAGATATGAAGTACTGTCACCGTGGTGGAAAGAAAAGAGTGCCACGGCAACGATTCCGAAAAATGATGCAACGCATCATATCGGTTCCGGTATCTCGTTGAGAGACCGGTGCAAAAGGTGACGAAGCGAGTCAAACGAGATGAAAGAGGTGGGACGATCCCGTTACCGGGTTCCCACGAGTCGGTGATGAGGCAACCGAGGAACAAGACAAAAGGTGAAACGACACGGAGCACACACGGGAGACATTGCATACAACACAAGCAAGCATCTCACGGGTCACGTCTCGGGGTTATACCTTCGAAACATGCGTTTCGGGACGGTTCGAGTTCGTAGTGGAAGTAGTGGAACACGGTTCGTAGAGGAAGTAGTCGTTCACGGGGTGTAGTGGAAGTAGATGTTCCGTTCGGAGAGGAAGTAGACATTCTCATTTCTTCACCGAAGGTAGTCGTTCTCGTAGCGGTAGTTGTACTCGGGCGACGGTAGTGGTACTCGTTCCGTTCGGTCTTGCCGGTCTCGTATCGAGTCGTAGATGTACATGCCGTCGAGGTACTTGAGGGTTCCGATGGCTCCGGCGTGGGTAGTGGTACTCGTCGTTTCGCCGTGTAGGGGTACTTGACATATCGCCGTGTAGTCGAACTTGACGGACGTCGTCGTCGTGGTACATGAGGGTCGTCGAGCGTAGGGGTACTCATTTCCGTAGATGTTCGGGTGTATACGTAGAGGTACTTGTCTCGAAGAGGTACTTGGTCGGGTCGCTGGTAGTCGTACACGGGTCATCTGTCAAAAATTACAGCACAGGCACACAAAACAAAAACAAAACACAACACAAACAGCCTCGGTCACGGATTGAGGCAGCAGAGGAGGCAGCAGGGGACGGCGCCCTAGAGGAGAGGCCACGGCGTGCGAGGCGAGCTGCTACCCGAGGCAGAGGCCCGGACGCCGGAAACGAAGCGGCGCCGGCCTTGGCGACGGAGGGACGCTGGGGTTCGGAGCAGTGGCTGGGCGCCATGGCGATGCGGAGGCAGGGACGGCCGGCGATCTGACGCTGAAGGTCGTGGCGCGGGGCGGCCTCGAGGACGGAGGGAGGGGCCGGCCATCTCGCGGGGCGCCAGGCGCAGGCGACCACTCGGCCTGGAGGGCGTCGGGCTGCGACGAAGGGGCGCGGGAGATCGCGGAGGAGGGAGTTCGATGAGGAGGCTCTGGCGCGGAGGCTCGGGGTCGCGGGGGCTGCGCGAGGGGGCGCCTCCCCCTCGCCAGGTGGCGCAGGGCCTGGAGAAGGGAGCCGCGGGGCTCGGAGGCAACAGGGGGCGACGGCGGAAGAGAGTGGCGAGGCGCCCGCTGTTGGCGATGGAGGGCACGGGCGCGGCTCGAGGAAGGAGATGCGGGCGAGCGAGGGGGAAAGTGCGGGCAAGGGAACGAGGAAAACGGGACGAGGGGTTCGGGCAATAGAGGGAGAAGGGGATCGGGGGAACGGGTCGAGTGTTCGGGCCTCCTGGCGGCGGAGGGAGGAACGGAGGGAGCGGGGCGCGCTAGGGTTAGGATAGGGGGGATGGGCCTGGGAAGTCTTGGGCCGCAGGGAGGAGGAGATGGGCCAGAAGCGGTTTGGCTGAGAGGGAGGCTGCTGGCCTGGGCCTTAGGGAGGCCTGGGCTGGCTGGGATGCCTTCTTTTATTTCTTAGCAGAAAAGACAAATAAGGAGAGAGCCAAAATAAAAAGAAAAGAGGCAAAGAACAGAAAATAAAAGATGGGACATTTTTGTAAGGCTTTACGGGTTATTACCAACCCAACAAAAATAGCTCCAACAAAAGGGAAGTGCAAACTAAAACATTTAGGTTGCAAAATAAAAGGAGTTTGAACGGAGTCTAGGTAAATGGAGAAGCCTCAAAACAACGGAAAGAATTATAGGCAAGGCTTAGAAGTCAAACTTGAGGTGAAAAGGCATGAAGAAAATATGCAAGTGTGTTGGGTTAATTCCAACGAATGGAATATTTAATATAGCTCCCTAATAATATTGAGAGGCTTTTATATGTTTTAAAGAGAAGTCACCTTCCCTCGATTTAAATGGACCGAAGGTCCACACGGTTTATTTAGTTTGAGATGCAAAATAAAATATGACATGATGGCATGATGACATGATGCAATGCAAAAATAAAGCAAGCACAAAGAACACACGGGAGACCCCGGAACATCTGGAATCTTCTGGAATCTTCTGGGACGTCGGTCTTCGGGCGTCACACCTAAGGTTTATCAATCTGTGGGAGGCTTAGGATGAAGATGGTCTCTCTCAAACAACCCTGCAACCAAATAACAAAGAGTCTCTTGTGTCCCCAACACACCCAATACAATGGTAAATTGTATAGGTGCACTAGTTTGGCGAAGAGATGGTGATACAAGTGCAATATGGATGGCAGCTATAGGTTTTTGTAATATGAAAATATAAAACAGCAAGGTAACTAATGATAAAAGTGAGCGTAAACGGTATTGCAATGCGTTGAAACAAGGCCTAGGGTTCATACTTTCACTAGTGCAAGTTCTCTCAACAATAATAACATACTTGGATCATATAACTATCCCTCAATATGCAACAAAGAGTCACTCCAAAGTAACTAAAGTACTTCAAAGAGTTTCCCAAAGTTTCTACGGGAGAGTCAAGACAAAAAACGTGTGCCAACCCCTATGCATAGATTCCCAAGGTCAAGGAATCCGCAAGTTGATCACCAAAACATACATCAAGTGAATCAATAGAATACCCCATTGTCACCACGGGTATCCCACACAAGACATACATCAAGTGTTCTCAAATCCTTAAAGACTCAATCCGATAAGATAACTTCAAAGGGAAAACTCAATCCATTACAAGAAGTAGAGGGGGAGAAACATCATAAGATCCAACTATAATAGCAAAGCTCTCGATACATCAAGATCATGCCATCTCAAGAACACAAGAGAGATAGATCAAACACATAGCTACTGGTACATACCCTCAGCCCCGAGGATGGACTACTCCCTCCACATCATGGAGAGCGTCGGGATGATGAAGATGGCCACCGGAGAGGGATTCCCCCCTCCGGCAGGGTGCCAGAACGGGTCTAGATTGGTTTTTGGTGGCAACAGAGGCTTTCGGCGGCGGAACTCCCGATCTAGGTTATTTTCCGGAGGTTTCAGTATATATAGGAGGTGTTGGAGTCAGGGACAAGTAAAGGGGGTCTCTGGGCTATCCACGAGGCAGGGGGCGCGCCCAGGGGGGCGACCCGCACCCTCGTGGGCAGCCCGTGGATCTTCTGGTCCTCCTCCGGTACTTTCTCGGCTTCTTCTGGTCCAAAAAAAGCCTCCGTTGAATTTCAGGTCAATTGGGCTCCGTTTGATATTCCTTTTCTGCGATACTCTAAAACAGGAGAAAAACAGAATCTGGCACTGCGCTCTGGGTTAATAGGTTAGTCCCAAAAATCATATAAAACTGTATATAAAAGCCCATACAACATCCTAGAAGGATAATATAATAGCATGGAACAATAAAAAATTATAGATACGATGGAGACGTATCAAGCAACCCCAAGCTTAATTCCTTCTCGTCCTCGAGTAGGTAAATGATAAAAACAGAATTTTTGATGTGGAATGCTACCTAACATAATTATCAATGTAATTTTCTTTATTGTGGCATGAATGTTCAGATCCGAAAGATTCAAGACAAAAGTTTAATATTGACATAAGAATAATAATACTTCAAGCATACTAACAAAGCAATTATGTCTTCTCAAAATAACATGGCCAAAGAAAGTTCATCCCTACAAAATCATATAGTTTGGCTATGCTCCATCTTCGTCACACAAAATACCCAAATCATGCACAACCCCGATTTCAGCCAAGCAATTATTTCATACTTTAATTTTTTTCAAACTCTTTCAACTTTCACGCAATACATGAGCGTGAGCCATGGATATAGCACTATAGGTGGAATAGAATGGTGGTTGTGGAGAAGACAAAAAGGAGGAAGATGGTCTCACATCAACTAGGCGTATCAACGGGCTATGGAGATGCCCATCAATAGATATCAATGTGAGTGAGTAGGGATTGCCATGCAACGGATGCACTAGAGCTATACATGTATGAAAGCTCAACAAAAGAAACTAAGTGGGTGTGCATCCAACTTGCTTCCTCTTGAAGACCTAGGCCATTTCAGGAAGCCCATCGTTGGAATATACAAGCCAAGTTCTATAATGAAAATTCTCACTAGTATATGAAAGTGACTAAACAAGAGACTCTCTATCATGAAGATCATGGTGCAACTTTGAAGCACAAGTGTGGAAAAAGATAGTAGCATTGTCCCTTTTCTTTTCTCTTCTTTTTTCCTTTTTTTTTCTTTTTTCTTCTTTTTCTTTTTTCTTCTTTTTCTTCTTTTTTTTGGCCTTTATTTTTTCTTTGGCCTTTCCTTTTTTTTTTGTTTTTTTGGGACAATGCTCTAATAATGATGATCATCACACTTCAATTGATTTACAACTCGATATTACAACTCGATACTAGAACAAATTATGACTCTTTATGAATGCCTCCGGCGGTGTATCGGGATGTGCAATGAATCAAGAGTGACATGTATGAAAAATTATGCATGGTGGCCTGGCCACAAATACTATGTCAACTACATGATCATGCATGGCAATATGACAATGATGAAGCGTGTCACAATAAACGGAACGGTGGAAAGTTGCATGGCAATATATCTCAGAATGGCTATGGAAATGCCATGATAGGTAGGTATGGTGGCTGTTTTGAGGAAGGTATATGGTGGGTGTATGGTACCGGCGAAAGTTGCGCGGTACAAGAGAGGATAGCAATGGTGGAAGGGTGAGAGTGCGTATAATCCTTGGACTCAACATTAGTCATAAAGAACTCACATACTTATTGCAAAAATCTACAAGTCATCAAAACAAAGTACTACACGCGTGCTCCTAGGGGAAGGGTTGGTAGGAGTTAACCATCGCGTGATCCCGACCTCCACACAAAGGATGACAATCAAAGAAATACCTCATGCTTCAAATTTGTCACAGAACGGTTACCATACGTGCATGCTACGTGACTTGCAAACCTCAACACAAGTATTTCTCAAATTCACAACTACTCTACTAGCATGAATCTAATATCACCATCCTCATATCTCAAAACAATCATCAAGCATCAAACTTCTCATAGTATTCAATGCACTTTATATGAATTTTTTTATTATATCCCTCTTGAATGCCCATCATATTAGGACTAAATTCATAACCAAAGCAAATTACCATGCTGTTCTAAAAGACTCCCAAAATAATATAAGTGAAGCATGAGAGTTCATCTATTTCTTAAAAATAAAACCACTGCCGTGTTCTAAAAAGATATAAGTGAAGCACTAGAGCAAACGACAAACTACTCCGAAAGATATAAGTGAAGATCAATGAGTAGTTGAATAATTATGTAACTATGTGAAGACTCTCTAACATTTAAGAATTTCAGATCTTGGGATATTATTCAAACAACAAGAAAAACAAAATAAAATAAATTGACAATCCAAGCAAAACACATATCACGCGGTGAATAAAAATATAGCATCAAGTAAAGTTACCGATAGACGAAGACGAAAGAGGGGATGCCTTCCCGGGGCATCCCGAAGCTTAGGCTTTTGGTTGTCCTTGAATTTTACCTTGGGGTGCCTTGGGCATCCCCAAGCTTAGGCTCTTGCCACTCCTTATTCCATAGTCCATCGAATCTTTACCCAAAACTTGAAAACTTCACAACACAAAACTTAACAGAAAACCCGTAAGCTCCGTTAGTATAAGAAAATAAAATCACCACTTAGGTACTGTTATGAACTCATTCTAAATTCACATGGGTGTAATATCTACTGTATTCCATCTTCTCTATGGTTCATACCCTACGATACTACTCATAGATTCATCAAAATAAGCAAACAACACATAGAAAATAGAATCTGTCAAAAACAGAACAGTCTGTAGCAATCTGTAACTTTTGAATACTTATGTAACTCTAAAAATTCTGAAATAAATTGGTAGACCTGAGGAATTTGTCTATTAATAATCTGCAAAAATAATCAACTAAAAAGCACTCTCCAGTAAAAAATGGTAGCTAATCTCATGAGCGCTAAAGTTTCTGTTTTTTTACAGCATGATCACATAAACTTCACACAAGTCTTCCCGAAGGTTCTACTTGGCACAAACACTAATTAAAATACAAAACCACATCTAAACAGAAGCTAGATGCAATATTTATTCCTAAACAGAATCAAAAAGCATAGAACAAAAATAAAGTTGGGTTGTCTCCCAACAAGCGCTATCGTTTAACGCCCCTAGCTAGGCATGATGATTTCAATGGTGCTCGCATAAAAGATAATAATTGAAACATAAAGAGAGCATCATGAAGAATATAACTAGCACATTTAAGCCTAACCCACTTCCTATGCATAGGGATTTTGTGAGCAAACAACTTATGGGAACAATAATCAACTAGCATAGGAAGGCAAAACAAGCATAACTTCAAAACTTTAAACACATAGAGAGGAAACTTGATATTATTGCAATTCCTACAAGCATATGATCCTCTCTCATAATAATTTTCAGTAGCATCCTGAATGAATTCAACCATATAACCAGCACATAAAGCATTCTTTTCATGATCTACCTGCATATAAATTTTACTACTCCCATCATAAGCAAAATTCTTCTCATTCATAGTAGTGGGAGGAGACTCAACAAAATAACTATCATGTGAAGCATAATCCAATTGAAAATTAAAATCATGATGGCAAGTTTCATGGTTATCTTTATTCTTTATAGCGTACATGTCATCGCAATAATCATCATAAATAGGAGGCATGCTTTCATCATAATAAGTTTGCTCATCAAAGCTTGGGGGACTAAAAATATCATCTTCATCAAACATAGCATCCCCAAGCTTGTGGATTTGCATATCGTTAGCATCATGGATATTTAAAGGATTCACACTAACAACATTGCAATCATGCTCATCATTCACATATTTTATGCCAAGCATTCTATGTAATTCTTCTTCTAGTATTTGAGCACAATTTTCCTTCCCATCATTTTCACGAAAGATATTAAAAAGATGAAGCATATGAGGTAACCTTAATTCCATTTTTTTCTAGTTTTCTTTTATAAATTAAACCAGTGATAAAACAAGAAAATAAAAGATTCGATTGCAAGATCGAAAGATATACCTTCAAGCACTAACCTCCCCGGCAACGGTGCCAGAAAAGAGCTTGATGTCTACTACACAACCTTCTTCTTGTAGACGTTGTTGTTGGGGAACGTAGTATTTTAAAATTTTCCTACGATCACGCAAGATCTATCTACCAGATGCATAGCAACGAGAGGGAAGAGTGTGTCTACGTACCCTCGTAGACCGGAAGTGGAAGCGTCAAGTGACACGGTTGATGTAGTCGAACTTCTTCGCGATTCAACCGATCAAGCACCGAACGTACGACACCTCCGCGTTCAGCACACGTTCAGCTTGATGACGTCCCACGAGCTCTTGATCCAGTTGAGCTTCACGGGAGAGTTTCATCAGCACGACGACATGGTGACGGATATGATGTATCTACCGACGCAGGGCTTCGCCTAAGCACTGCGACGGTATGACCGAGGTGTGTTTCTGTGGAGGGGGGCACCGCACACGGCTAGAACAATTCAATTTGTGTGTCTTTGGGTGCCCCCTGCCCCCGTATATAAAGGAGCAAGGGGGGAGGCCGGCCAGCCCTCCTATGGTGCGGCTAGGGCTGCAATCCTACTAGGAATAGGATTGATTGCAATCCTATTCCTAGTAGGAACTACCAAAGAAGGAAGAAGGGAAAGGAAAGAGAGGGAGAGGGAGAGGGAAAGAGGGGCCGCGCCCACCTCCTGTCTGCTGCCCTATCTCTCCCCTATGGAGCACCAGGGCCCACCATTCCCCGGGGGGGTTCCGGTAACCCC
>LR738709.1:454763929-454799088 GCA_902687465.1 Secale cereale
ACCCCCCCCCCCCCCCGGCACTCCGGTAAATTCCGAAACTTTCCAGAACACTTCCGGTGTCCGAATATAGTCGTCCAATATATCAATCTTTATGTCTCAGACATTCCGAGACTCCTCGTCATGTCCGTGATCTCATCCGGGACTCCGAACTACCTTCGGTACATTAAAACTGATAAACTCATAATACCGATCGTCATCAAACATTAAGCGTGCGGACCCTACGGGTTCGAGAACTATGTAGACATGACCGAGACTCATCTCCGGTCAATAACCAATAGCGGAACCTGGATGCTCATATTGGCTCCTACATATTCTACGAAGATCTTTATCGGTCAAACCGCATAACAACATACGTTGTTCCTTTTGTCATCGGTATGTTACTTGCCCGAGATTCGATCGTCGGTATCTCTATACCTAGTTCAATCTCGTTACCGGCAAGTCTCTTTACTCGTTCCGTAGCACATCATCTCGTGAATAACTCATTAGTCTTTTGCTTGCAAGGCTTATTATGATGTGTGTTACCGAGAGGGCCCAGAGATACCTCTCCGACACTCGGAGTGACAAATCCTAATCTTGATCTATGACAACACCACGAATACTTTCGGAGACACATGTAGAGCATCTTTATGATCACCCAGTTACGTTGTGACGTTTGATAGCACACAAGGTGTTCCTACGGTATTCGGGAGTTGCATAATCTCATAGTCATAGGAACATGTATAAGTCATGAAGAAAGCAATAGCAGTAAAACTAAACGATCATAGTGCTATGCTAACGGATGGGTCTAGTCCATCACATCATTCTCCTAATGATGTGATCCCGTTGATCAAATGACAACTCATATCTATGGCTAGGAAACATAACCATATTTGATCAATGAGCTAGTCTAGTAGAGGCATACTAGGGACATACTGTTTTGTCTATGTATCCACACATGTACTAAGTTTCCGGTTAATACAATTCTAGCATGAATAAAAGACATTTATCATGATATAAGGAAATACAAATAACATCTTTATTATTGCCTCTAGGGCATATTTCCTTCAGTCTCCCTCTTGAAATAGAATCAATAATCTAGATTATAAAGTGGTGATCCTCACACCCATGGAGTCCTGGTGCTGATCATGTTTTGCCCGTGGAAGAGGCTTAGTCAACGGGTCTGCAACATTCAGATCCGTATGTATTTTGCAAATCTCCATGTCTCCCTCCTTGACTAGATCGCGGATGGAATTGAAGCGTCTTTTGATGTGCTTTGTTCTCTTGTGAAACCTAGATTTCTTCGCCAAGGCTATTGCTCCAGTGTTGTCACAAAAGATTTTCATTGGACCCGATGCACTAGGTATTACACCTAGATCGGATATGAACTCCTTCATCCAGACTCCTTCATTTGCTGCTTCCGAAGCAGCTATGTATTCCGCTTCACACGTAGATCCCGCCACGACGCTCTGCTTGGAACTGCACCAACTGACAGCTCCACCGTTCAATAAAAATACATATCCGGTTTGTGACTTAGAGTCATCCGGATCAGTGTCAAAGCTAGAATCGACGTAACCGTTTACGACGAGCTCTTTGTCTCCTGCATACACGAGAAACATATCTTTAGTCCTTTTCAGGTATTTCAGGATGTTCTTGACCGCTGTCCAGTGATCCACTCCTAGATTACTTTGGTACCTCCCTGCTAGACTTATAGCAAGGCACACATCAGGTCTCGTACACAGCATTGCATACATGATAGATCCTATGGCTGAGGCATAGGGAATGACTTTCATTTTCTCTCTATCTTCTGCAGTGGTCGGGCATTGAGTCTTACTCAATTTCATACCTTGTAATACAGACAAGAACCCTTTCTTTGACTGATCCATTTTGAACTTCTTCAAAATCTTATCAAGGTATGTGCTTTGTGAAAGTCCAATTAGGCGTCTTGATCTATCTCTATAGATCTTGATGCCTAATATATAAGCAGCTTCACCGAGGTCTTTCATTGAAAAATTCTTATTCAAGTACCCTTTTATGCTATCCAGAAATTCTATATCATTTCCAATCAACAATATGTCATCCACATATAATATTAGAAATGCTACAGAGCTCCCACTCACTTTCTTGTAAATACATGCTTCTCCAAAAGTCTGTATAAAACCATATGCTTTGATCACCTCATCAAAGCGTATATTCAAACTCCGAGATGCTTGCACCAGTCCATAGATGGATCGCTGGAGGTTGCACACTTTGTTAGCACCTTTTGGATCGACAAAACCTTCTGGTTGCATCATATACAACTCTTCTTTGAGATATCCATTCAGGAATGCAGTTTTGACATCCATTTGCCATATTTCATAATCATAAAATGCGGCAATTGCTAACATGATTCGGACAGACTTAAGCATCGCTACTGGTGAGAAAGTCTCATCGTAGTCAACTCCTTGAACTTGTCGAAACCCTTTCGCAACAAGTCGAGCTTTGTAAACAGTAACATTACCGTCTGCGTCGGTCTTCCTCTTAAAGATCCATTTATTTTCGATGGCCTACCGATCATCGGGCAAGTCAACCAAAGTCCACACTTTGTTCTCATACATGGATCCCATCTCAGATTTCATGGCCTCAAGCCATTTTGCGGAATCTGGGCTCATCATCGCTTCCTCATAGTTCGTAGGTTCATCATGGTCTAGTAACATGATTTCCAGAACTGGGTTGCCGTACCACTCTGGTGTGGAACGTACTCTGGTTGATCTACGACGTTCGGCAGAAACTTGATCCGAAGTTTCATGATCATCATCATTAACTTCCTCACTGATTGGTGTAGGAATCACTGGAACAATTTTCTGTGATGTACTACTTTCCAATTCGGGAGAAGGTACAATTACCTCATCAAGTTCTACTTTCCTCCCACTCACTTCTTTCGAGAGAAACTCCTTCTCTAGAAAGGATCCATTCTTAGCAACGAATATTTTGCCTTCGGATCTGTGATAGAAGGTGTACCCAACAGTCTCTTTTGGGTATCCTATGAAGACACATTTCTCCGACTTGAGTTCGAGCTTATCAGGTTGAAGTTTTTTCACATAAGCATCGCAGCCCCAAACTTTAAGAAACGACAGCTTTGGTTTCTTGCCAAACCATAGTTCATAAGGTGTCGTATCAACGGATTTAGATGGTGCCCTATTTAACGTGAATGCAACTGTCTCTAAAGCATAACCCCAAAATGATAGCGGTAAATCGGTAAGAGACATCATAGATCGCACCATATCCAATAAAGTACGGTTACGACGTTCGGACACACCATTTCACTGTGGTGTTCCGGGTGGCGTGAGCTGTGAAACTATTCCACATTGTTTCAAATGAAGACCAAACTCGTAACTCAAATATTCTCCTTCACGATCAGATAGTAGAAATTTTATTTTCTTGTTACGATGATTCTCTACTTCACTCTGAAATTCTTTGAAATTTTCAAATGTTTCAGACTTGTGCTTCATTAAGTAGATATACCCATATCTGCTCAAATCATCAGTGAAGGTCAGAAAATAACGATACCCGCCGCGAGCTTCAACACTCATTGGCCCACATACATCAGTATGTATGATTTCCAACAAATCTGTTGCTCGCTCCATAGTTCCGGAGAACGGAGTTTTAGTCATCTTGCCCATGAGGCATGGTTCGCAAGCACCAAGTGATTCATAATCAAGTAATTCCAAAAGTCCATCACTATGGAGTTTCTTCATGCGCTTTACACCAATATGACCTAAACGGCAGTGCCACAAATAAGTTGCACTATCATTATTAACCTTGCATCTTTTGGTTTCAATATTATGAATATGTGTATCACTACAATCGAGATCTAATAAGAATAGACCACTCTTCAAGGGTGCATGACCATAAAAGATATTATTCATAAAAATAGAACAACCATTATTCTCTGATTTGAATGAATAACCGTCTCGCAACAAACAAGATCCAGATATAATGTTCATGCTCAACGCTGGCACCAAATAACAATTATTTAGGTCTAAAACTAATCCCGAAGGTAGATGTAGAGGTAGCGTGCCGACGGCGATCACATCGACTTTGGAACCATTTCCCACGCGCATCGTCACCTCGTCCTTAGCCAATCTTCTTTTAATCCGTAGTCCCTGTTTCGAGTTACAAATATTAGCAACCGAACCGGTATCAAATACCCAGGTACTACTACGAGCATTAGTAAGGTACACATCAATAACATGTATATCACATATACCTTTGTTCACCTTGCCATCCTTCTTATCCGCCAAATACTTGGGGCAGTTCCGCTTCCAGTGTCCAGTCCCCTTGCAGTAGAAGCACTTAGTTTCAGGCTTGGCTCCAGACTTGGGTTTCTTCGTGGGAGTAGCAACTGTCTTGCTATTCTTCTTGAAGTTCCCCTTCTTTCCCTTGCCCTTTTTCTTGAAACTAGTGGTCTTGTTAACCATCAACACTTGATGCTCCTTTTTGATTTCTACCTCCGCAGCCTTGAGCATAGCGAAGAGCTCGGGAATTGTCTTTTGCATCCCTTGCATATTATAGTTCATCACGAAGCCTTTATAGCTTGGTGGCAGTGATTGAAGAACTCTATCAATAACACTATCCTCGTCAACTTTGCAACCAAGTTGAGTCATATGATTGTAGTACCCAGACATTTTGAGCAAGTGTTCATTGATAGAACTATTCTCCTCCATCTTGCAGCTGTAGAACTTATTGGAAATCTCATATTTCTCAATCCGGGCATTTGCTTGAAATATTAACTTCAACTCCTGGAACATCTCATATGGTCCATGACGTTCAAAACGTCGTTGAAGTCCCGGTTCTAAGCCGTAAAGCATGGCACACTGAACTATCGTGTAGTCATCAGACCGCGACTGCCAGACGTTCAAAGCGTCTACATTAGCGGGAGGGGGCTTGTCACCTAGCGGTGCTTCAAGGACATAATTCTTCTGCAGCAATGAGGATAATCCTCAAGTTACGGACCCAGTCCGTGTAATTGCTACCATCATCTTTCAACTTAGCTTTCTCTAGGAATGCATTAAAATTTAAAGGAACGGTAGCACGGGCCATTGATCTACAACAACATAGATATGCAAAAACTATCAGGACTAAGTTCATGATAAATTAAAGTTCAATTTAATCATATTAATTAAAGAACTCCCACTTAGATAGACATCCCTCCGGTCATCTAAACGATCACGTGATCCAAATCAACTAAACCATGTCCGATCATCACGTGAGATGGAGTAGTTTCAATGGTGAACATCTTATGTTGATCATATCTACTATATGATTCACGCTCGACCTTTCGGTCTCCAGTGTTCCGAGGCCATATCTGCATATGCTAGGCTCGTCAAGTTTAACCCGAGTATTCTGCGTGTGCAAAACTGGCTTACACCCGTTGTATTTGAATGTAGAGCTTATCACACCCGATCATCACGTGGTGTCTCGGCACGACGAACTTTCGCAATGGTGCATACTCAGGGAGAACACTTATACTTTGAAATTTAGTAAGGGATCATCTTATAATGCTACCGTCGTTCTAAGCAAAATAAGAAGCATAATAAGATAAACATCACATGCAATCAAAATATGTGACATGATATGGCCATCATCATCTTGTGCTTTTGATCTCCATCTCCAAAGCACCGTCATGATCACCTTCGTCACCGGCGCGACACCTTGATCTCCATCGTAGCATCGTTGTCGTCTCGCCAACTATTGCTTCTACGACTATCGCTACCGCTTAGTGATAAAGTAAAGCAATTACATGGCGATTGCATTTCATACAATAAAGCGACAACCATATGGCTCCTGCCAGTTGCCGATAACATTACAAAACATGATCATCTCATACAAAACCGTATAACTCATCATGTCTTGACCATATCACATCACAACATGCCCTGCAAAAACAAGTTAGACGTCCTCTACTTTGTTGTTGCAAGTTTTACGTGGCTCCTACGGGCTTAGCAAGAACCGTTCTTACCTACGCATACAAAACCACAACGATGTTTCGTCAAGTATGTGCTGTTTTAACCTTCACAAGGACCGGGCGTAGCCACACTTGATTCAGCTAAAGTGAGAGAGACAGACACCCGCCAGTCACCTTTAAGCAACGAGTGCTCATAACGGTGAAACCAGTCTCGCGTAAGCGTACACGTAATGTCGGTCCGGGCCGCTTCATCTCACAATACCGCCAAAGCAAAGTATGACATGCTGGTAAGTAGTATGACTAATATCGCCCACAACTCATTGTGTTCTACTCGTGCATATCATCTACGCATAGACCTGGCTCTGATACCACCGTTGGGGAACGTAGTATTTTAAAAAGTTCCTACGATCACGCAAGATCTATCTACCAGATGCATAGCAATGAGAGGGAAGAGTGTGTCTACGTACCCTCGTAGACCGGAAGCGGAAGCGTCAAGTGACGCGGTTGATGTAGTCGAACTTCTTCGCGATTCAACCGATCAAGCACCGAACGTACGACACCTCCGCGTTCAGCACACGTTCAGCTTGATGACGTCCCACGAGCTTTTGATCCAGTTGAGCTTCACAGGAGAGTTTCGTCGGCACGACGGCATGGTGACGGATATGATGTATCTACCGGCGCAGGGCTTCGCCTAAGCACTGCGACGGTATGACCGAGGTATGTTTCTGTGGAGGGGGGCACCGCACACGGCTAGAACAATTCAATTTGTGTGTCTTTGGGTGCCCCCCTGCCCCCGTATATAAAGTAGCAAGGGGGAGGCCGGCCGGCCCTCCTATGGTGCGGCTAGGGCTGCAATCATACTAGGAATAGGATTGCAATCCTATTCCTAGTAGGAACTACCAAAGAAGGAAGAAGGGGGAAGGAAAGAGAGGGAGAGGGAGAGGGAAAGAGGGGCCGCGCCCCCTCCCCTTGTCCTATTCGGACTCCTCCTAGGGAGGGGGCGCGCCACCTCCTGGCTGCTGCCCTCTCTCTCCCCTATGGCCCACCAGGGCCCACCATTCCCCCGAGGGGTTCCGGTAACCCCCCCGGCACTCCGGTAAATTCCGAAACTTTCCAGAACACTTCCGGTGTCCGAATATAGTCATCCAATATATCAATCTTTATGTCTCGGACATTCCGAGACTCCTCGTCATGTCCGTGATCTCATCCGGGACTCCGAACAACCTTCGGTACATCAAAACTCATAAACTCATAATATCGATCGTCATCAAACGTTAAGCGTGCGGACCCTACGGGTTCGAGAACTATGTAGACATGACCGAGACTCATCTCCGGTCAATAACCAATAGCGGAACCTGGATGCTCATATTGGCTCCTACATATTCTACGAAGATCTTTATCGGTCAAACCGCATAACAACATACGTTGTTCCTTTTGTCATCGGTATGTTACTTGCCCGAGATTCGATCGTCGGTATCTCTATACCTAGTTCAATCTCGTTACCGACAAGTCTCTTTACTCGTTCCGTAACACATCATCTCGTGACTAACTCATTAGTCTTTTGCTTGCAAGGCTTATTATGATGTGTGTTACCGAGAGGGCCCAGAGATACCTCTCCGACACTCGGAGTGACAAATCCTAATCTTGATCTATGCCAACACCAGGAATACTTTCAGAGACACCTGTAGAGCATCTTTATGATCACCCAGTTACATTGTGACGTTTGATAGCACACAAGGTGTTCCTACGGTATTCGGGAGTTGCATAATCTCATAGTCATAGGAACATGTATAAGTCATGAAGAAAGCAATAGTAGTAAAACTAAACGATCATAGTGCTATGCTAACGGATGGGTCTAGTCCATCACATCATTCTCCTAATGATGTGATCCCGTTGATCAAATGACAACTCATGTCTATGGCTAGGAAACATAACCATCTTTGATCAATGAGCTAGTCTAGTAGAGGCATACTAGGGACATACTGTTTTGTCTATGTATCCACACATGTACTAAGTTTCCGGTTAATACAATTCTAGCATGAATAAAAGACATTTATCATGATATAAGGAAATACAAATAACATCTTTATTATTGCCTCTAGGGCATATTTCCTTCAGTTGTTGGGCTTCCAAGTGCAGAGGTTTGTAGGACAGTAGCAAATTTCCCTCATGTGGATGACTTAAGGTTTATCAATCCGTGGGAGGCGTAGGATGAAGATGGTCTCTCTCAAACAACCCTGCAACCAAATAACAAAGAGTCTCTTGTGTCCCCAACACACCCAATACAATGGTAAATTGTATAGGTGCACTAGTTTGGCGAAGAGATGGTGATACAAGTGCAATATGGATGGTAGATATAGGTTTTTGTAATATGAAAATATAAAAACAGCAAGGTAACTAATGATAAAAGTGAGCGTAAACGGTATTGCAATGCGTTGAAACAAGGCCTAGGGTTCATACTTTCACTAGTGCAAGTTCTCTCAACAATAATAACATACTTGGATCATATAACTATCCCTCAACATGCAACAAAGAGTCAATTCAAGTAAATAAAGTACTTCAAAGAGTGCTCCAAAGTTTCTACCGGAGAGTCAAGAAGAAAAACGAGTGCCAACCCCTATGCATAGATTCCCAAGGTCATGGAATCCGTAAGTTGATCACCAAAACATACATCAAGTGAATCAATAGAATACCCCATTTTCACCACGGGTATCCCACGCAAGACATACATCAAGTGTTCTCAAATCCTTAAAGACTCAATCCGATAAGATAACTTCAAAGGGAAAACTCAATCCATTACAAGAAGTAGAGGAGGATAAACATCATAAGATCCAACTATAATAGCAAAGCTCTCGATACATCAAGATCGTGCCATCTCAAGAACACAAGAGAGAGTGATCAAACAGATAGCTATTGGTACATACCCTCAGCCCCGAGGGTGGACTACTCCCTCCTCGTCATGGAGAGCACCGGGATGATGAAGATGGCCACCGGAGAGGGATCCCCCCGCCGACAGGGTGCCAGAATGGGTATTGATTGGTTTTCGGTGGCAACAGAGGCTTTCGGAGGCGGAACTCCCGATCTAGGTTATTTTCCGGAGGTTTCAGTATATATAGGGGGTGTTGGAGTCGGGGCCAAGTAAAGGGGGTCTCCGGGCTGTCCACGAGGTAGGGGGGGCGCGCCTGGGGGGGCGAGCCCCCCACCCTCGTGGGCAGCCCATGGACCTTCTGGTCCTCCTCCGGTACTTTCTGGGCTTCTTCTCGTCCAAAAATAGCCTCCGTTGAATTTCAGGTAAACTGGGCTACGTTTGATATTCCTTTTCCGCGATACTCTAAAACAGGAGAAAAACATAAACTGGCACCGGGCTCTGGGTTAATAGGTTAGTCTCAAAAATCATATAAAAGTGTATATAAAAGCCCATAAAACATCCTAGAAGGATAATATAATAGCATGGAACAATAAAAAATTATAGATACGTTGGAGACGTAAGCTGGCCGCGTGATACGTCTCCAACGTATCTACTTTTCCAAACACTTTTTCCCTTGTTTTGGACTCTAACTTGCATGATTTGAATGGAACTAACCCGGATTGACACTGTTTTCAGCAGAACTGCCATGGTGTTATTTTGTGCAGAAATAAAAGTTCTCGGAATGACCTGAAATTCAATGGAGATTTATTTTGGAATATATAAAAATATCTGCAGAAAGAACCAGACCAGGAGGCCCACACCGTATCCACGAGAGTGGGGGCGCGCCCGCTGCCTCGTGGGCCCCCTCATGCTCCACCGACATCACCCACGACTCCATATATATTCCCTTCCGGGGACGAAAAAATCAGAGAGAATCATTCATCGCGTTTTACGATACGGAGCCGCCGCCAAGCCCTAATCTCTCTCGCGAGGGCTGATCAGGAGTCCATTCGGGGCTCCGGAGAGGGGAGATCGTCGCCATCGACTTCATAAACCTTCCTCCATAACCAATTTCATGATGCTCACCGCCGTGCGTGAGTAATCCCATCGTAGGCTTGCATGACGGTGATGGGTTGGATGAGATTTACCATGTAATCGAGTTAGTTTTGTTAGGGTTTGATCCCTAGTATCCACTATGTTCTAAGATTGATGTTTCTATGACTTTGCCATGCTTAATGCTTGTCACTAGGGCCCGAGTGCCATGATTTCAGATCTGAACCTAGTATGTTTTCATGAATATATGTGTGTTCTTGATCCTATCTTGCAAGTCAATAGTCACCTACTATGTGTTATGATCCGGCAACCGTGAAGTGACAATAATCGGGACCACTCCCGATGATGACCATAGTTTGAGGAGTTCATGTATTCACTATGTGTTAATGCTTTGGTCCGGCACTCTATAAAAAGGAGGCCTTAATATCCCTTAGTTTCCAATAGGACCCCGCTGCCACGGGAGGGTAGGACAAAAGATGGCATGCAAGTTCTTTCCCATAAGCAGGTATGACTATATTTGGAATACATGCCTACATTACATTGATGAACTAGAGCTAGTTCTGTGTCACCGTATGTTATTACTATTACATGAGGAATCACATCCGACATAATTATCCATCACTGATCCAATGCCTACGAGCTTTTCACGTATTGCTAGTTGCTTATTTACTTTACCGTTGCTACTGTTACAATCACTACAAAAATACTACCGTTACTTTTATCGCTACTAGCGTTACTTCCATATTACTTTGCTACTAAATTACCCTGCTACAGATATTAAGTCTTCCAGGTGTGGTTGAATTGACAACTCAACTTCTAATACTTGAGAGTATTCTTTGGCTCCCCTTGTGTTGAATCAATAAATTTGGGTTAAATACTCTACCCTCGAAAACTATTGCGATCCCCTACACTTATGGGTTATCAAGACTATTTTCTAGCGCCGTTGCAGGGGGGCATAGCTATATTATTTAAGTCACTTGGGATTTATATCTGTTGATCACTATGAAGAACTTGAAAGACTCAAAAACCAAGATTTATCCCTCAACTACGAGGGGAGGTAAGGAACTGCCATCTAGCTCTCACTTGATTCACCCTATGTTATGAGTAAACTTGTGACACCTACTCCTACTATTGAATCTGATATGTCGCATGTTCTTGATGATGCTACTCCTGCTATGTATGATGAAACTACTTATATGCTTGATAATACTATGCCACTAGGTGAATTTCTTGAAGAAAAAATTGCTAAGGTTAGGGAGAATGCAAATATTGAAACTGATAATATTTATGAAAGTGATGATGAAGATTCTCCCCCTAGATATGAATTTCCTGTTATTCCTGAGGGTTATGTTATGGATGAAGAAACTGCTAGAGACTTTCTTGCTTGAAACGGTAGATATGATCTTAAGAAATTATTAGCTAAGCTGAAAGAAAAGTCTTTGAATGCTAGAATCAAATATGACCCTGCTTTTGCTACTTCACCTATCTTTGTTAGTGATAAGCATTACGATTTCTCTATCGATCCTGAGTTAATTACTTTGGTTGAATCTGATCCTTTCCATGGTTATGAATCTGAAACTGTTGTGGCACATCTTACTAACTTAAATGATATAGCCACCCTTTTCACCAATGAGGAAAGAATTCGTTATTATTATATCCTTAAGTTATTTCCTTTCTCCTTAAAGGGTGATGCTAAAACATGGTTTAATTCTCTCGATCCTGTTTGTATGCTTAGTCCCCAGGATATGATTTATTACTTCTCTATTAAATATTTTCCCGCTCATAAGAAACAAGGTGCCTTACGGGAAATATATAATTTTGTGCAAATTGAGGAGGAGAGTCTCCCACAATCTTGGGGGAGGCTTCTCCAATTACTTAATGCTTTTCCTGATCATCCTCTTCAGAAGAATGAAATACTTGATGTCTTTTATAATGGACTAACCGATGCTTCCAGAGACCACCTGGATAGTTGTGCTGGCTGTGTTTTCAGGGAAAGAACTGCCGGTCAAGCTGAATTGCTATTGAATAACATGTTGACCAATGAAAATAATTGGACACTTCCTGAACCAACTCCTAAGCCAACTCCGAAGAAAAGGGGTGTTTTGTTTCTCAGTCCTGAAGATATGCAAGAGGTAAAGAAATCTATGAAAGAAAAAGGTATTAAAGCTGAAGATGTTAAGAATTTACCACCTATTGAAGAAATACATGGTCTTGATAACCCGACACAGGTAGTAAAGGTAAATTCTCTTTATAGATTCGATGAAGGTGATATTCCTCGTTATAAGTCTGCTAGCCAATGCTTAGATGAGTTTGACAATTTTATTGTGAAACAAGAAAACTTTAATGCTTATGTTGGTAGACAATTGCAACGTAATGCTTATATGATTGAACGCTTGAGTGATTATATGTCTAGAGTTAAAGGTGAACTTAAACTCATTAGTAAACATGCTTCTATGATTACCACTCAAGTAGAACAAGTACTTAAAGCACAAAATGATTTGCTCAATGAATTAAATAGTAAGAAGAATGATAATGCTATTAGAGTTGTGATCAGAGGTGGTAAAATGACTCAGGAACCTCTGTATCCTGAAGGTCATCCTAAGAGAATTGAGCAAGATTCTCATAGAACTAATGTAGATGCACATAGTCCTTCTAAGAAAAAGAAAAAGAAAAATGATAGGACTTTGCATGCTTCTAGTGAACCTGTATCTGACACACCTGAGAATCCCAATGATATCTCTATCTCTGATGCTGAAACACAATCTGGTAGTGAACATGAACCTAGTGATAATGTTAATAATGATGTGCATGATGATGCTCAACCTAGCAATGACAATGATGTAGAGATTGAACCTGCTGTTGATCGTGATAACCCACAATCAAAGAATCAACGTTATGATAAGAGAGACTTTGTTGCTAGGAAACACAGCAAGGAAAGAGAACCTTGGGTTCAGAAATCCATGCCTTTTCCTCCTAAACCATCCAAGAAAAAGGATGATGAGGATTTTGAACGCTTTGCTGAAATGATTAGACCTATCTTTTTGCGTATGCGTTTGACTGATATGCTTAAAACAAATCTTTATGCTAAGTATATGAAAGATATTATTACAAATAAAAGAAAGATACATGAAGTTGAAATTTCCACCATGCTTGCATTCATTGTTAATTAATTTTAATGCATGTTCATGACTATTGTCGCTCTCTAGCTGGTCGCTTCCCAGTCTCTTTCTAGCCTTCACATGTACTAAGCGGTAATACTGCTTGTGCATCCACTTCCATAAACCCCAAAGTTATTCCATATGAGTCCACCATACCTTCCTATATGCGGTATCTACCTGTCGTTCCTAGTAAATTTATATGTGCCAAACTCTAAACCTTCAAATGAAATTCTGTTTTGTATGCTTGAACAACTCATGTATCAACAAGGGTTGTCTATATCTTCCATGCTAGGTGGGTCATTCTCATGATGAGTGGACTCTGCTCATCATTCATGAGAAAATGGCTGGTAACCGGGATGCCCAGTTCCATGCTCAAATCAAATTAATTAAACAAAACTCCCCCAGGGTTGTTGCTGGTTTGGACGGTACCCGTTGTTTCGGGCTAGCCGTGCAGTGTGCTTGTTGGTGGTTGGGGGAGTAGAAACTTTACCATTCTGTTTGGGAACCGCCTATAATGTGCGTAGCATGGAAGATATCGAGATTCTTGGTTGTTATGTTCAATGAAAGTATACCACTCAAAATATTATTCATCTCTATTTCAAAATCAAGCTCTGGCACCTCTACAAATCCCTGCTTCCCTCTACGAAGGGCCTATCTATTTACTTTTATGTTGAGTCATCATCCTCTTATTGAAGAGCACCAGTTGGAGAGCACCGCTGTCATTTGCATGTATTGCTATTAATTTACATTGAGTATGACTTGACTGGATCTCTTTTACCATGAATTACAATGTCTAGTCAGTCCTTGATCCATAAAGATGCTCTGCATTTATGTTTTGCGGTCTCAAAAAGGACTAGCGAGATACCATCTTGATTATATCATATTATGATTGTTTTGAGAAAGTGTTGTCATCCGAGGTTTAATGTTATTGCTCGCCAGTTGATTATGCCATTGATATGAGTAGACATGAGACCTGAAGGTTACTATGAATGTGGTTAGTTCATGATCATTGCTGAAAACTTGAATGATGGCTTTACATATTTACAACAACAAGAGCAAACAGAGTTTGTCAAAGTTTTTCTTTATCACTTTCAGTTTATCAACTGAATTGCTTGAGGACAAGCAAAGGTTAAAGCTTGGGGGAGTTGATACATCTCCAACGTATCTACTTTTCCAAACACTTTTGCCCTTGTTTTGGACTCTAACTTGCATGATTTGAATGGAACTAACCCGGACTAACGTTGTTTTCAGCAGAACTACCATGGTGTTATTTTTGTGCAGAAATAAAAGTTCTCAGAATGACCTGAAATTCAACGGAGATTTATTTTGGAATAAGTAAAAAATATCTCCGGAAAGAACCAGACTAGGGGGCCGGCCCCCTAATGCTCCACCGACATCACCCCCGACTCCATATATTCACTTTCATGGAGGAAAAAAATCAAAGAGAAGGATTCATCGCGTTTTACGATACGAAGCCGCCACCAAGCCCCAATCTCTCTCGGGAGGGCTAATCTGGAGTCCGTTCAGGGCTCCGGAGAGGGGAGATCATCGCCATTGTCATCATCAACCTTCCTCCATCACCAATTTCATGATGCTCACCGCCGTGCGTGAGTAATCCCATCGTAGGCTTGCTGGACGGTGATGGGTTGGATGAGATTTACCAAGTAATCGAGTGTAGTTTTGTTAGGGTTTGATCCCTAGTATCCACTATGTTCTAAGATTGATGTTGCTATGACTTTGCCACTCCCGGTGATGACCATAGTTTGAGGAGTTCATGTATTCACCATCCGTTAATGCTTTGGTCCGGCACTCTATTAAAAGGAGGCCTTAATATCCCTTAGTTTCCAATTGGACGCCGCTGCCACGGGAGGGTAGGACAAAAGATGTCATGCAAGTTCTTTCCCATAAGCACATATGACTATATTCGGAATACATGCCTACATTACATTGATGAACTGGAGCTAGTTCTATGTCACCCTAGGTCATAACTATTACATGAGGAATCGCATCCGACATAATTATCCATCACTAGTCCAATGCCTACGATCTTTTCACATATTGCTAGTTGCTTATTTACTTTACCATTGCTACTGTTACAATCACTACAAAAATACTACCGTTACTTTTATCGCTACTACCGTTACTTCCATATTACTTTGCTACTAAATTACCCTGCTGCAGATATTAAGTCTTCCAGGTGTGGTAGAATTGACAACTCAACTGCTAATACTTGAGAGTATTCTTTGGCTCCCCTTGTGTCGGATCAATAAATTTGGGTTAAATACTCTACCCTAAAAAACTGTTGCGATCCCCTACACTCGTGGGTTATCACCGCGCTAGTTGGACGGCTGATACGTCTCCAACGTATCTACTTTTCCAAACCCTTTTGCCCTTGTTTTGGACTCTAACTTGCATGATTTGAATGGAACTAACCCGGACTGACGTTGTTTTCAGCAGAACTGCCATGGTATTGTTTTTGTGCAAAATAAAACTTTCTCGGAATCGCCTGAAAATCAATGGAGAATTATTTCAGAAAATATAAAAAATAACTGCAAGAAGATCCACACCATGGGGCCTTGGGCCAGTCCACGAGGGTGGGGGGCGCACCCCCCTGCCCAGGGACGCCCCTGCCTCGTGGGCCCCCTGGTGCTCCACCGACGTACCCCCAGATCCTATATCTTCCGTTTCGGGGAGAAAAAATCAGAGAGAAGGAATTATCGTGTTTCACGAGACGGAGCCACCGCCAAGCCCTAATCTCTCTCGGGAGGGCCGATCTGGAGTCCGTTCGGGGCTCTGGAGAGTGGAGATCGTCGCCATCGTCATCATCAACCTTCCTCCATCACCAATTCCATGATGCTCACCACCGTGCGTGAGTAATTCCAATGTAGGCTTGCTGGACGGTGATGGGTTGGATGTGATCTATCATGTAATCGAGTTAGTTTTGTTAGGGTTTGATCCCTAGTATCCACTATGTTCTAAGATCAATGTTGCTATGACTTTGCTATGCTTAATGCTTGTCACTAGGGCCCGAGTGCCATGATTTCAGATCTGAACCTATTATGTTTTCATGAATATATGTGTGTTCTTGATCCTATCTTGCAAGTCTATAGTCACCTACTATGTGTTATGATCCGGCAACCCCGAAGTGACAATAATCGGGACCACTCCCGGTGATGACCATAGTTTGAGGAGTTCATGTATTCACTATGTGTTAATGCTTTGGTCCGGTACTCTATTAAAAGGAGGCCTTAATATCCCTTAGTTTCCAATAGGACCCTGCTGCCATGGGAGGGTAGGACAAAAGATGTCATGCAAGTTCTTTTCCATAAGCACGTATGACTATATTCGGACTACATGCCTACATTGCATTGATGAACTAGAGCTAGTTCTATGTCACCCTAGGTTATAACTTCTACATGATGAATTGCATCCGACATAATTTCCCATCACCGATCCAATGCCTACGAGATTTACCTATATTGCTAGTTGCTTAATTACTTTTCCGTTGCTACTATCACAAAAACTACAAAAACACTATCATTACTTTTATTGCTGCTACTGCCACTATCGTATTACTTTGCTACTAAACTATCTTGCTACAGATACCAAGTTTCCAGGTGTGGTTTAATTGACAACTCAGCTGCTAATACTTAAGAGTATTCTTTGGCTCCTCTTGTGTCGAATCAATAAATTTGGGTTGAATACTTTACCCTCAAAAACTGTTGCGATCCCCTACACTTGTGGGTTATCAAGACTATTTTCTGGCACCGTTGCCAGGGAGCATAGCTCTATTCTTTAAGTCACTTGGGATATATATCTGTTTATCACTATGAAGAACTTGAAGGACTCAAAAACCAAGACCTTACCCTCAACTACGAGGGGAGGTAAGGAACTGCCATCTAGCTCTACACTTGATTCTCCTTCTGTTATGATTAAACTTGTGACACCTACTTCTGCTATTGAATCTGATATGTCGTATGTTATTAATGATGCCACTTCTGCTATGTATGATGAAACTACCTCTATGTCTGATACTGTGCCACTAGGTGAATTTCTAGATGAACAAATTGCTAAGGTTAGGGAGAATGCAAATATTGAAACTGATGATATTTATGAAAGTGATGATGAAACTACTCCCAATAGATATGAATTGCCTATTGTGCCTGAGGGTTATGTTATGGACGAAGAAACTGCTAGAGACTTTCTTGCTTGCAATGATAGATATGATCTTAAGAAATTATTAGCTAAGCTAAAAGAGAAGTCCTTGAATGCTAGAATGAAACATGACCCTGCTTTTGCTACTTCACCTATCTGTGTTATTTATAAGGATTATGAATTCTCTGTTGATCCTGAGTTAATTACTTTGGTTGAATCTGATCCTTTCCATGGCTATGAGTCTGAAACTGTTGTGGCACATCTTACCAAGTTGAATGATATAGCCACCCTGTTTACCAACGATGAAAAGATTCGTTATTACTATATCCTTAACTTGTTTCCGTTCTCGTTAAAGGGTGATGCTAAGACTTGGTTTAATTCTCTTGATCTTGGTTGTGTGCGTAGTCCCCAGGATATGATGTATTACTTCTCTGCTAAATATTTTCCCGCTCATAAGAAACAAGTTGCCTTACAGGAAATATATAACCTTGTGCAAATTGAAGAAGAGAGTCTCCCACAAGCTTGGGGGAGGCTTCTCCAGTTGCTTAATGCTTTGCCCGATCATCCTCTTGAGATGCATGACATACTTGATGTCTTTTATAATGGACTAACCGATGCTTCCAGAGACCACCTGGATAGTTGTGTTGGTTGTGTTTTCAGGGAAGGACAGTTGAACAAGCTGAATTACTATTGAATAATATGTTGGCCAATGAAAATAATTGAACACTTCCTGAACCAGCCCCTAAGCCAACTCCGAAGAAAAGAGGTGTTCTATTTCTCAGTCCTAAAGATATGCAAGAGGCAAAGAAATCTATGAAAGAAAAAGGTATTAAAGCTAAAAATGTTAAGAATTTACCGCCTATTGAAGAAATACATGGTCTTGATAACCCGACACAAGTAGTAAAGGTAATTTCTCTTTATAGATTTGATGAAGGTGATATTCCTCGTTATAAGTCTGCTAGCCAATGCTTAGATGAGTTTGACAATTTCATTGTGAAACAAGAAAACTTCAATGCTTATGTTGGTAGACAATTACAACACAATGCTTATATGATTGAACGATTGAGTGATTATCTGTCTAGAGCTAAAGGTGAACTGAAACTCATTAGTATACATGCTTCTATGGTCACCACTCAAGTAGAACAAGTACTTTAGGCTCAGAATGATTTTCTCAATGAATTAAATAGTAAGAATAATGATAATGCCATTAGAGTTGTTACTAGAGGTGGTAGAATGACTCAGGAACCTCTGTATCCTGAAGGCCACCCTAAGAAAATTGAGCAAGATTCTCAGAGAGCTAATTTAGATGCACCTAGTTCTTCTAAGAAGAAGAAAAGGAAAAATGATAAGACTTTGCATGCTCCTAGTGAACCTGTAGCTGACACACCTGAGAATCCCAATGATATATCTGTTTCTGATGCTGAGACACAATCTAGTAATGAACATGAACCTAGTGATAATGTTAATAATGGTGTTCATGATGATGCTCAACTTAGCAATGATAATGATGTAGAGATTGAACCTGCTGTTGATCTTGATAACCCACAATCAAAGAAACAACGTTATGATAAGAGAGACTTTGTTGCTAGGAAGCACGGTAGGGAAAGAGAACCATGGGTTCAGAAACCCATGCCTTTTCCTCCGAAACAATCCAAGAAAAAGGATGATGAGGATTTTGAGCGCTTTGCTGAAATGATTAGACCTATCTTTTTGTGTATGCGTTTGACTAATGTGCTTAAAACAAATCCTTATGCCAAGTATATGAAAGATATTATTACCAACAAAAGAAAGATTCATGAAGTAGAAATTTCCACCATGCTTGCTAATTACACCTTTGAGGGTGGAATGCCTAAGAAATTAGGATATCCAGGAGTACCTACTATACCTTGCTCCATTAAGAGAAATTATGTTAAAACTGCTTTGTGTGATCTTGGAGCCGGTGTTAGTGTTATGCCTCTCTCTTTATATCGTAGACTTGACTTGAGTAAATTGACACCTACTGAAATATCTTTGCAAATGGCTGATAAATCAACTGCTATACCTGTCGGTATTTTTGAGGATGTGCCAGTTGTAGTTGCAAATGTTACTATTCTAACGGACTTTGTTATACTTGATATTCCCGAGGACGATAGTATGTCTATTATTCTTGGAAGACCATTTTTGAATACTGCAGGGGTTGTTATTGATTGCAACAAAGGCAATGTCACTTTTCATGTTAATGGTAATGAGCATACGGTACACTTTTCGAGGAAACAACCTCAGGTCTACAGTATCAATTATATTGGAAAATTTTCAACTATTACTATTGGAGGTTTTGAATTTCCTCTTCCTACTACCAAGAAGACATATGACATTCTTATTGTTGGGGACATACATATCCCCATTGAGGTAACCTAGTGTTTTCGAATATTCTCCGGTTTCATGCTACTCGGAAAGAGTTTATTAACAAGACCTGATCAACCTTGTTAATGGATTCCTTTTGATGAACATGTGATAGGTGAATCTAGATAGCACAACCTTCTGTACCCTCCTTTTACTTTCTGTTAATTAGGTTAAATAAAACAAAAATAGTATTGTGTGTCTGTTTCCAGACTTATCGTGCAATAAAAAAATATCCTGAAAATAAAAGTTCTCAAAATGCCATGAAAATGAAATATGATTTTTTCTAGAATATTTAAGAAAATATGGCACTAAACACACAGCGAGGGGAGCCAACACGTGGCCATGAGGGTCCAGGGCGCGCCCCCATGCCCAGGGCGCCCCCGTGCCTCGTAGGCCCCACGTGGCCCCCCTCCACTTATTCCTGCTCCCATGCTCTTCTTCTTCCTCCAAAAAAAATCTTCAACCAGCTCAAACCCGAGTTCTAGCTCATCTTGCTGCCATTTTCGATCTCCTTGCTCAAAGCACCATTCACCAAACTATTTGGGGAGATTGTTCCTTGGTATGTGACTCCTCCATTGGTCCAATTAGTTTTTGCTCTAGTGCTTTATTTGTTGCAAATTTATGCTGCTGTGGTGACCTTGTTCTTGAGGTTGCATGTCAAATTTTCTTGGTCCCAAGTAGTTCTAATGCATGATATAGCCTCTAGGCACTTGTAGGAGTTGTTGCTATCAATCTTGTTGAGTTTGGTTAACTTTTATTTTGAAGTTACTAAAAATTTCAGAAAATTTCAGAAAAATGTCTAGGAGAAACTTCCAAGGTGGTCCTTCAAGGAAGCAAGAACCGAGGCTCGCGTTCCGTGAGCCGGATGATGAACCATCGAGGGATGCTGATGTGCGGCCTTGTGAATGGCCGTCAGATGAATTCATGGGTCAAGCAGGCATCAAAGATGAATTTTACGCATACGTGCGCAACGCTGACCTCGAGGACTTCATACAAGATAAGTGTCCTCAATACCGTGGCTTAACTGATAGCTTTGTGAGAAGGTTTAAATTTTCATCTTCACGTAATTCTCACACTGTCCTGTTTGACCTTTATGATAAATCTTATACCATGGATCTGGAGGATTTTAATGTTGCCTACAAGTTCCCACAGTGGGGCAGTATGAGTGATCCTCGCAAATCTGAATTTAGAGAATTCCTAGCCAGTATTACAGTAGGGGAATCCAGGGACATCACACAAGCTACCACGGGGAGCATACATTTTCCTGCTATTCATTACTTTGCTCTCTTTATCGGTAGATGCATAAACAGTAAAGATGAGGCTTGTCACATGTGTGTCCCTGATCTTAGTGTTCTCAGGAGTGCTGTACTAGGTGATAGGCAATATAACTTGGGAGCGATTGTTGCACGTAGGTTACACCATAATGGCTTGCATAGAGATTTATTTGGTGGGATCTATGCTACCCGCATAGCCCGCTTTCTTGGTATACCCGTGCACATGAATGATGAACCTTTACCTCCTGCTTATTTAGACTGCCATGCTATGACTAGTCACCGGTTTATAGAGTGGGATAATCAAACCCTCAAATATCGACTAATCTTTAACAGGCAGCATGCCATCCCTATTGTTCTTCCTGCCCCTACTTTGTTTAACTTTCAGGAAAAAGGAAGATACACTATAACTATGGAGGAGGCAAATGCTTATTATAACATGACGGAGGCAGCCCGCCTTCGAGCTACAGCTCAGCATGCAGCATCTGCTGCGTCTCAGTACGACCCCAACTACAACTTTGGATATTCTTCAGCCCAATATTGGCCATAGACCAACTTAGGTCAAAAGCCTAAGCTTGGGGGAGTACATGTTTCTCACCGACTTACATTCATGTTCACACTTATTCTAGTTGTCGGTGCTCACATCTTTCACTATACCATCCATGCTTAGTTTCAATTTCTTTTTCTTAGTCTTTTTCTTGTGTGCTAGAAAAACCCAGAAAAAAATATTAGTTGTAGCGTCTGGCTAGTTTACTTTCTTTGCTTGTAGTAGCAATTAAATGAAAACCCAAAAGATTTCCCGTTCTTCTTTTGCTTGTTGGGAGCTTTCCCGTGTAAATAGTTTCTTTTCTTTCCTTTAGGAGTTAAGAGTAGAAGACCATGATTGAAAATGCTTAGTGGCTCTCATATGCTTTGTTGTTGAATTAACATGGAGCCATATTACCTTGTCTTCTCTCTTGTATTAAATGTCTGCATATTCCAGCTTAGTCCAATGCACGTGCACTATTATTATTATCCACACCATTCGGTCGTGCGAGTGAAAGGCAATAAGGATGATATATGATGAACTAATTGAGATGAGAAAAGCTGGTATGAACTCAACCTCTCTTGTTTTTGTAAATATGATGGCTTATCATTCCTGATTCAGCTTGTTATGAATGAAACATGCTTGCAATGACAATTAGAGATGATAGCTGCTTATGCCATGCTTAATTAGCTGAGAGTTTATAATGGTCTATCTTGCGTGCCAACATGATATTAAAATGGTTGTGATGTGGTATGATGGGTGGTATCCTCCTTTAAACGATTTAAGTGATCTGACTTGGCACATGTTCATGCATGTAGTTGAAACAAATCAACATAGCCTTCACAATATTTATGTTCATGGTGATTTATATCCTACTCATGCTTGCATCCATTGCTGATTAATTTTAATGCATGTTCATGACCGTTGTTGCTCTCTAGCCGGTCGCTTCCCAGTCTCTTTCTAGCCTTCACCTGTACTAAGCGGGAATACTGCTTGTGCATCCACTTCCATAAACCCCAAAGTTATTCCATATGAGTCCACCATACCTTCCTATATGCGGTATTTACCTATCGTTTCAAGTAAATTTGTATGTGCCAAACTCTAAACCTTCAAATGAAATTCTGTTTTGTATGCTCGAACAACTCATGTATCAACTAGGGTTGTCTATATCTTCCATGCTAGGTGGGTTATTCTCACGATGAGTGGACTCCGCTCATCATTCACGAGAAAATGGTTGGTAATCGGGATGCCCAGTCCCATGCTCAAAATCATAAATAATTAAACAAAACTTCCCCAGGGTTGTTGCTGGTTTGGACAATACCCGTTGTTTCGGGCTAGCCGTGAAGTGTGCTTGTTGGTGGTTGGGGGAGTACAAACTTTACCATTCTGTTTGGGAACCGCCTATAATGTGCGTAGCATGGGAGATATCGAGATTCTTGGTTGTTATGTTGATAATGAAAGTATACCGCTCAAAATGTTGTTCATCTCTATTTAAAAATCGAGCTCTGGCACCTCTACAAATCCCTGCTTCCCTCTGCGAAGGGCATATGTATTTACTTTTATGCAGAGTCATCACCCTCTTATCAAAGAGCACCAGTAGGAGAGCACCTCTGTCGTTGCATGGATTACTATTAATGTGCATTGAGTATGATCATGACTGGATCTCTTTTACCATGAATTACAATGTCTAGTCAGTCCTTTATCCATAAAGGTGCTCTACATTTATGTTTTGCGGTCTCAGAAAGGGCTAGCGAGATACCAGCTTGTTATATCATATCATGATTGTTTTGAGAAAGTGTTGTCATCCGAGGTTTATTATTATTGCTCGCTAGTTGATTATGCCATTGATGTGAGTAGTCTTGAGACCTGAAAGTTATTGTGAATCTGGTTAGTTCATGATCTTGTTGAAAACCTGAATGCTAGCTTACATGTTTACAACAACAAGAGCAAACAGAGTTTGTCAAAGTTTTTCTTTATCACTTTCAGTTTATCAACTGAATTGCTTGAGGACAAGCAAAGGTTTAAGCTTGGGGGAGTTGATACGTCTGCAACGTATCTACTTTTCCAAAACCTTTTGCCCTTGTTTTGGACTCTAACTTGCATGATTTGAATGGAACTAACCCGGACTGATGCTGTTTTCAGCAGAACTGCATTGGTGTTGTTTTTGTGCAGAATAAAAAGTTCTCGGAATCGCCTGAAAATCAACGGAGAATTATTTCAGAAAATAAAAAAATACCTGCAAGAAGATCCACACCAAGGGGCCTTGGGCCAGTCCACGAGGGTGGGGGGCGCGCCCCCAGCCTCGTGGCCCCCCTGGTGCTCCACCGACGTACCCCTAGGTCCTATATCTTCCGTTTCGGGGAGAGAAAAATCAGAGAGAAGGAATTACTGCGTTTCACGAGACAGAGCCGCCGCCAAGCACTAATCTCTCTCGGGAGGGCTGATCTGGAGTCCGTTCGGGGCTCCGGAGAGTGGAGATCATCGCCATCGTCATCATCAACCTTCCTCCATCACCAATTCCATGATGCTCACCGCCGTGTGTGAGTAATTCCATCGTAGGCCTGCTGGACGGTGATGGGTTGGATGGGATCTATCATGTAATCGAGTTAGTTTTGTTAGGGTTTGATCCCTAGTATCCACTATGTTCTAAGATTGATGTTGCTATGACTTTGCTATGCTTAATGCTTGTCACTAGGGCCCGAGTGCCATGATTTCAGATCTGAACCTATTATGTTTTCATGAATATATATGTGTTCTTGATCCTATCTTGCAAGTCTATAGTCACCTACTATGTGTTATGATCCGGCAACCCCGAAGTGACAATAATCGGGATCACTCCCGGTGATGACCATAGTTTGAGGAGTTTATGTATTCACTATGTGTTAATGCTTTGGTCCGGTACTCTATTAAAAGGAGGCCTTAATATCCCTTAGTTTCCAATAGGACCCCGCTGCCACGGGAGGGTAGGACAAAAGATGTCATGCAAGTTCTTTTCCATAAGCATGTATGACTATATTCAGAATACATGCCTACATTGCATTGATGAACTGGAGCTAGTTCTGTGTCACCCAAGGTTATAACTTCTACATGATGAATCACATCCGACATAATTCCCATCACCGATTCAATGCCTACGAGCTTTACCTATATTGCTAGTTGCTTATTTACTTTTCCGTTGCTAGTATCACAAAAACTACAAAAACACTATCGTTACTTTTATTGCTGCTACCGCCACTATCATATTACTTTGCTACTAAACTATCTTGCTGCAGATACTAAGTTTCCAGGTGTGGTTGAATTGACAACTCAGCTGCTAATACTTAAGAGTATTCTTTGGCTCCCCTTGCGTCGAATCAATAAATTTGGGTTGAATAATTTACCCTCAAAAACTGTTGCGATCCCCTACACTTGTGGGTTATCAACGGCCAGCTGGTGGAGACGAGATAGACACCGAGAAGGCGCGCGAAACATCTGATTCGCGTCCACGCTGACGCATTTGCGGCCCAAATTTGGGCCGGAAATGGGTCGACGCGGACGCGAGCGGACACGATTTAGCAATGGGATGGCGCGTTGGGCCATCACTTTTGTACGTGCGGATCCAAACGAACGGTGGCGGACGAAATTGGTTGCCCCATTGGAATTGCTCTTATCGCAACCCGAGAAGGTGAGAACGACCTTTGTAAAGAGTACTTCTTTTTTTTTGAACCAAAAGGGGTTTCCCCCCGCCCCAACTTTTTATAAATCCAAAGAAAAAGTCACCAACATAAACTGTTCATAGCGCTCGGCGACAGCCGGAGAGTAACTGCCACATCATAAAGCTAGGTTTAAGCTGCCCTATTACATAGTTTTAGACAGATCTAGATAGGATACATAGCCAGGTGGCTTGCCAGCTCACAAAATAGATAAAAGCAAAGATGAGCAAGCTAACATGATACAACCCAGCGACGCTTCAAAGCAGCACTTATTGTCATGCGATCCTAAGCAACTCCCCTCTTCGGTGGTCCAGCAGTCTTAAGCACCGGAGAAGAAGAGCACCCTGAGCCTCTGAACATAGGATTTTCCATTGCCTGGTCGATGCACCCAATAGATCCAACACACAGCGTATACTTCACCATCTTCGCCCCTGGAAAACAAAGTCATTTCGCAAACGCCATAAGCTCCACAAGGCAGCAACAGTAACAGTGTTCAAAGCTTCAAAGTGTTTTCTTCTCTTCCAAAAAGAAGACAGCAAATCAAAAGAATCAGGTGTAGTAACATTAAAGCTGTCAGCTACAAAATCCCAAACCTTCTTAGCAACAATGCAATCAAAGAAAAGATGTTGGATGGTTTTAGTCTCATTACAAAAGACACAGGACATGTCATCTACATGCCTGTGCTTGGCAAGATTATCTCTAGTTAAGCTCTTATTATAGTATATCAACCACAGAAAAACATGGATATTTGGAGGAACTTTGATTTTCCAGATATCATCTTTAGTATCAGCAGACACCCCCAGTCGGTGTCAAAACCGGCGGATCTCTGGTAGGGGGTCCCGAACTATGCGTCTGAGGATCGATGGTAACAGGAGGCTGGGGACACAATGTTTACCCAGGTTCGGGACCTCTCGGTCGAGGTAAAACCCTACTTCCTGCTATATTAATATGGATGAATATGAATACAAGAGTTGATCTACCTCGAGAACTTATTGGCTAAACCCCAAAGTCTAGCCTATGAGGATTTGAGATTCTCCCTTAGCCTCTATGGACTAAACCCTCTGGTTTATATACACACTAGAGGGGCCTAGGGTTTGTACATACCATATTGCAGAGGAAGGAAAGATTACACCTAAACCTAAACCTGCCTTTATATGAATACATGAGTCCTATTCGGATATGAGAGATGATCTTCGACTTATGATCTTCACGGCCAATCAGTCCGGCCCACCAAGAGTTATATGGCCTCCCGAGGACCCCTATATCCAGGACTCCCTCAGTAGCCCCTGAACCTGACTTCAATGACAATGAGTTCGGCTTCCGTATTGTCTTCGGCGTTGCAAGGCAGGTTCCTTCTTCCAAATATATCTTCTGCAAAAAGGTGTATTGTGTTCGGCTCTACAAGGTTAGTACAACCCTTAGCCTCGAAGGCAAGGCTCTTAAAAGAAAATGAATAATGTGTCTCTACTGACAACTTTTGGGTGAAGCGTCGCGTCCAACCCACTAACATATCAGACTGTTTTATTTGGTCCTAGTTTCGCGTTTCGAGGTATATCCTCATTGACACGTCCCATCGGAATAGAGATTGTGCCCGCTTATTGTGGGATCCTTGTCAATATGACGTGAGCACCCACGCCACGCATTACGCACGACTGCTTTGGGAATTGGCGAGGTTTATGGCTAAAGTGGGGGACGTTCTGTATTCACAAAGTTATAAAAGGATACCCATCCCTTTCATCAGCCCCACGCCTTCCTCAAGCTCGAGCTCTCCAATCTCCCTAGCCCCAGCATTCTCATCTCCTGCGCCCACTGCTCCTCGTTCCTCAACCACTACTCCCCTTCCCAGCAATGGCTGGATCCGGTGCCAGGGGCAAGTGGGAAGCTTCCACGGTCACTTAAAAGACCATGGAGGATCTACGGAGCACGGGCTATCTCGCTGCTAACATCGCGCACCGAGTCCCTGCCAAGGGTCAGGTGATCCCCTTCCCTGAGGCGGGTGAGAGGGTAGTGTTTACTTCCCATTTTGTTAGGGGGCTAGGGTTTCCACTCCACCCCTTTGTTCGGGGTCTTTTGTCCTTCTACGGGCTAGATTTCCACGATCTAGCCCCGAAATCAATCCTTCACATATCCGCTTTCATAGTGGTATGTGAAGCTTTCCTCTGCATCCCTCCACACTTCGTCCTATGGCTCAAAACCTTCAACGTAAAGCCAAAGGTGGTGGACGGACAACAAGCGGAGTGCGGGGGCACTATGATTAGCAAGCTCCCAAATGAAACTTGGCCCAAGGGCTCATTTGTGGAGACGAATAAGGTCTGGCAGCAGGAGTGGTTCTACATCACCGAACCCTGCGACGCCAAATGGGCGGCGGAGCCTGCTTTCAGATCCGGACCCCCAAAGAGGTTGACCTCCTAGACCAAAAAGGGTCTAGACTGGGGGTCGCATACTGAAGTGACAACTCTCGTGAGCCGTGTGTCCGGCGTGATCTCCAAGGGGTACCTACTCTCATCCGTGGTCCAGGATGCTGACCCGACTCGTTCTCCCTTGCCAAAGCCGGGACTCCTCCCTATGGGAGTTCGATCCGGCAGGAGACAAGCCGCTAAAGCGTCTCTTCGGCTCTATGCACAAAGAGATCTGGAAGCATCTCTTCAAGAGCCAGAAGGAATGGCTCGAAGAGACCTAGGATGCGGGCTATAGCACTGTGGTCTCCACTCCAGAGGTAATAGAAAACTTGCCGAACATATATCTCTTTCCTCGTTTAATGATAACAGGAATTAGAGTTTTTGCGTGATATACAGGGCTGGACGAAGAAGGCGACCCGAATTAAGAGTCCGGCAGCCTTGCCCGAGGACCCAGAATTGCCTCTACTGACGACGATGCTAGCCCCGGCGCCGTACAAGGTGCCGATCAAGAAGCCCAAGAAGAAGGGCAAGGGGGCCAGAGATAGCCCCCGTCTTTCGGACAAGAAGTCCGAGGAAATCAACATCCTCTCCTCTGATGAGGTGGAGGAAGAAGAAGAGGAGCCCCCTGCGCAAGGCAGGGAGAAGAAGAGGGCGGCCCCTGCTCACGCAGGCACGGCCGCACCCAAGAGGAAGATGACCCTTGCTGCTAGTTCGGATTCGTCCGAACATAGCTTCGTGGTGAAGCCCAGGGTGAAACCCCTGCCCGAATCGTAAGTTAATCCGGTTTCAAGTGCTGCACCTTTGTTTGTTTAGTATTTTTGATGCTTACTTAGCATTTTTCTCCTGCTAACCTACATCCCTCCCGGAGGACACCCCGATGCCTCCTTATCGGAGGGGAACTCTCTGGCGCCTGGAGAGACGGAGAGTGACCCACCAGTCTGGGCTTCATCGCCCGTGATCGGCGGGGACACTGAAGTGTGTTCCCGGCGGGTGTCCTCCGCCCTAGGAGATGAGGGCGGGGCAGGCGACAAGGCGGTCGGGGATAATACCTCGGCAGCTACCGACCATAGGGAGATAATCCCCATGGAGACCGAAGACGTGGGGCCCAAACAATCCGGGGCCCCACCGAATACTGCCCCGGAGCCTAGTGCGGCTCCGGGGTCCGAAGACCCGACTCCCTAAGCGGAGGAGGATACGGCGGCGCCCGAAGTTAATCTGGAGGCGCCGGACTCTATGGAGGGGGCACTGCAAAGTGCATCCATCGTAGAGGAGCACCGCACCATGATGGGTGCGAGGGAAAAGATGATTCAGTCCGTCAAAAGTGGACTGTATGAAGCTTTCAACAGCCTGTTAACAGGCTTTGAGGTAAGCAATGTATTGTTCTTTATAGAACTTTATTTGTTTTAAATACACATATATAGCCAGTAGCCCCTCATGCTTTGTGTGATTCTAAAGGAATCGGACGAAGTATCCATAATATAGCATATTTACAGAGTTGGACTGTTGTGCAGGCTTCACTAGTTGCGGCAACTACGCAAGACGCAGATGTTGCCGAACTAAACCGGAAGCTCATGCTGGCCAACGCGGACCTCGACAGCGTCAATCAGCGTTAGATGAAACGCAAGGTATGCAGATTTTAAAATGTCGAAAAGACTAATTTAATATTGATTGAGTATGTTTTATAAACTCTGATATTGTGTTCTATATTACACAGTTGGTGCCACTGAGCTCGAGGCCCTCAAGGGCGAGGTTGCCAAGGCCAAGAAGGAGACCGAGGCGAACAAGGTAGCCGCTGATAAGGTGGCTGCCGATTTGGAGGCCAAAAAGGCTGAGTGAGAGAAGCACCGGTCTCGGGTGTCCAAAGTCGAGGTCGAACTCAATGGTGCCATTGTCAAATGCAAGGCATTGGAGAAGAAAACTTCGGAACAAGCATCCGAGCTTGCTGCAGCAGTAAAGTCTGCCCAAGATACGCGAGGCGAGTCACGCAGCGCACATCAAGAAATCGAGCAGGCACGACAGATAGCGTCTGGTAAGACATTTCTCTTACAGAGCATCTTTGGAGGGCGGAAGTATATTGGACTGACACGATTATGGAGTTCTCCAGGCGTGTTTGCTGATCTTCCGAGGAGTAGCGCAGATGCCGCTCAATACTTCTGAACCCAGGAGGGGAACAATATGGAGAAGCTATTCTGGTCGCAGTTCTATGCGCCACAACATCCAGTGCCCCTCAATGACTAGATGAAGCGGCTGGTCGAGCTGCACAACATGGCGGGTTCGGACATGAAGGACTTAATAGTCCGGCTATGGCTCGCTGATCCAATCCCAAGTAGTTACTTCGGATTGGTGAAGCGGCTCGTCGAAGCGAGTCTACGGGTCGACGCACTGACTTGTTCGGCATGCATAGAAGGTGCTCGAATGGCCTTCGCTCATGTCAAAGTGCACTGGGCGAAGATGAACGCAGGGCATATAGCTACTGCTGGCCCGCCCACAGGCAAGGAGCACCGCAAGCCGGAGAAGTACTTCGAGGGCGTCATCGAGGGCGCCCGCCTTGTAGAAGGCCAGTGTTCGAAGGATCTTATCTTCGAGTGATTTTATCCGGATGTAAAGACTATGCTTATGAATCCGATGTATATAACTTTTGCGCTATTATAATATCAGTGTCTTTTACCTCCTGTGTGACTGGTTATCTAAATCTGAAAGTTTCCAGTTGTCGGCTTCAGCCCCCATGTACATAATATTGGGGTGTTCGGTCATATGCATATACACTCTTTATCCAACATCTTGGTCCGTGTAGGAGGTGTATGCGGAGCAAACCAGGCAATCATACTATCAGCGTTATTGCTTTCACTTAGTCGTAGGAGTTTGACATGTGGGGCTAGGTACTTGCCCCTGGTGCGGATATGGTATTCCTTTACTTAAGGTATCCGATTGCACCTGGCTAGGCAAAAACCAACACTTCGAATAAGATGGGGTAGATCTCTGTCGATCGTAGTATAAAACTAAGTCACTGGATTGCAGACCAGGTTCTCGCCTATCATGACGGTCAGTTTTCAGCTTTCTCTACTGAGGTACTTGATCGGACGAGCCAGAAGTACAATCGCAGTAGTACTCCCTTTACACCCTAGCCAAACAATCGGGAACGTAGGAGTAAGCACTAGAGCCGGGCAACCCAACTATTGACCCAAGACATGATTCGGAACTGATGCATATAAGGCAAACATCCAGGACGCCGAACACTCCCTATAGGTGTTCGGTATTTTCAACATATACCGGGCTGAATACAGCCCCTGGTAATGGACCCTTATTGACAAGGCACATATGGCAATCTGATGCGGGAGGAGAACATTTTATGGCGAGTGAATAAAACTCCGAACATAATGTGAATGAAGCTGCTCTATTAATATCCCTCTATAGTACGGCAAGCCGTAATCTTACAGATAATGCCGATTACTTTCTTGGACATTTTACATGCCAGAAAGTATATAATAAGAAAGAGAGAAAAGGTTTACACAGGGTCTTAATCTAAAAAGAAACCTTAGTGCGGGTCCCTGCTACACGTCTGCGCCGTTTCCTCCTCTATAATGTGTCCTTGAAGGGGTGAGAGTATGATGGCCGTCTGTAAAAAAGAAAAGAAAATAAACCTGGAAAATAAAAATTAATCAACAAGTATGGTTCGTTTAATGAACCTAAAAAATATAAGTTTAGAGTCCGAATAGGGTCTAGCCGAACTATGGACTATATGCAGGCGCCCCCGGTCGTCGCCCAAGGAATTTTTAAGGCATAATTATGTACTCGAGGCACATATGCTATCACTTTATGGGCAGTCGACGGGGGCGTGACTGTCAATCTTGCTCAGGTTCATCTGAGCTGCAGCACTGAGGCGTGTGCCGGACACGTTTAGTTGTGTCCGCTATTGATAAATTATTTGGCTTGATTATGTCGTTTTGGACTTCGACTGCTAAGGCCGTAGTGTCATCCTCCGTGTGGAGAGAGCGCTCCATGTTTCCATTGACCGTGATAACGCCACGTGGTCCATGCATTTTAAGCTTTAAATAGGCATAACATGGGACTGCATTAAAGCGGGCGAAGGCCGCCCTTCCGAGTAGAGCATGATAGCCACTTCGGAACGGAGCTATGTCGAAGATTAATTCTTCGCTTCGAAAGTTATCAGGAGAGCCGAATACGACCTCCAATGTTATAGAGCTCGTGCAGCGGGCTTCTACGCCCGATACCACTCCTTTAAAGGTCGTACTGCTTGGCTTCATTCTTGATGGGTCGATCCCCATCTCGCGAACAATGTCCTGATATATCAGATTGAGACTGTTGTCGCCGTCCATAAGGACTCGGGTTAGATGGTATCCATCGATCATTGGGTCGAGCACTAGGGCAGCCGAACCCCCATGACGAATACTAGTCGGATGATCCCTGCGATCGAAAGTGATCGGACAGGCCGACCATGGGTTGAATTTGGGGGCAACAGGCTCAACGGCGTAGACATCTCGGAGTGCGCGCTTGCGCTCCCGTTTTGGGATATGAGTGGCATATACCATGTTCACTGTTTTGACTTTTGGTGGAAATTTCTTCCGCCCCCTATATTCGGCTGGCGAGGTTCATCCTCGTATTCGCTCTCAGGCTCCTTCCCCTTGTGTTCGGCATTGAGCTTGCCAGCCTGCTTGAAGACCCAACAGTTACGGTTGGTATGGTTGGCAGTTTTTTCTGGGGTGACATGGATTTGGCAGGGCCTATCTAATATTTTGTCTAGACTGGATGGACCGTCTTTGTTGCCTTTAAATGGCTTCTTCCGTTGACCAGGTCTGGAGCCACTGAATCTGGCGTTTACCGTTGTATCATCTGGGCTTCCAGAATTGTTTCGACGTTTGTTTTTGTTACGTCGTGGCTTTCCATTGTCATACCTGACTTCAGATGTTCCAGGGTCGCTGGTATTGCTACGAGCTAACCAGCTATCCTCACCCACGCAAAAGCGAGTCATGAGTGTAGTTAAGGCTGCCATTGTCCTCGGCTTTTCTTGTCTGAGGTGTCTGGCTAGCCATTCTTCCCGGATACTATGCTTGAATGCCGCTAAGGCCTCAGCGTCCGAACAGTCGATGATTCGGTTATTCTTAGTGAGAAACCGGTTCCAAAGCTTGCGGGCTGACTCCCCGGGTTGTTGTATAATGTGACTTAAATCGTCTGTGTTCGGGGGCTGGACGTAGGTCCCTTGAAAATTGGCCCGAAAAGCATCCTCAAGTTCTTCCCAACTCCCAATGGAGTTCTCTGGGAGACTGTTTAGCCAGTGTCGAGCTGGTCCTTTCAGCTTGAGGGGTAAATATTTAATGGTGTGGAGATCATCTCCTTGAGCCATGTGGATGTGAAGAATAAAGTCTTCTATCTAGATGGCAGGATCCGTTGTTCCATCGTACGCTTCGATGTTCACGGGTTTAAACCCTTTTGGAAAATCATGATCCAGCACCTCATCGGTGAAGCACAGAGGGTGTGCGACTCCTCTGTATTTTGCTATATCGTGGCGTATGTCCGATGGTTGTGATGTTCGGTATTGACCCCGAACTGGTATGTTACCGGCGCAATTGGCTTTATAGACGTCGTCCCGTGCGGGAGCCCGGTCCCTAGGTCCGTAGATAGACCTGGTCTTTCTAGCTTTTTTGTTCAGGTTCTCATGCAGATCGTGTTTTCGGACTTGAGCAGCATCCTCCTTTCCTTTACGGGGTGGTGGTGCGGGCTTGTGTACGCCATTGCTAGCAACTCTGTCCCGCCCGCGAGGTGGTCGGTCCGGCTTGTCGGCGGTGTTATTCTTCGGCGGTATAGGCGCAGCGGCCTCGTCGTCGAATTCGGGCAGCAGTTTACGCTTGGGATAGCCTTTGGTTTGGCCGTTATAGTCATGTTTCTGTTTGGCGTCTAGCACCTCGTTCCATTTATCGTTGAGCATGTCTTGTGCGGCTCGAAGCCGTCTCTGCTGCTTTTTCAGGCTCCTTGTGGTTGCAATAAGCCTTCGATGGAAGCGTTTTTGTTCAGAGGGTTCTTTTGGGACGATATATTCGTCGTTGCCCAGGCTGACCTCTTCTTTGGATACAGGTTCGTAGTTACTCTCTTCGGCATCGCTGTCATCGGACAACGGCTTTAGACTCTCTTCGATGTCCTCTCGTTCCTCCTGCTCTACCGCTGGGTCTACGGGATCTTCGGCTTGTTTCGGAGTGTCACCGTCGTTAGTGACAGTGTTACTATTTCTTCCTTTACGGGATTTAGTTCGGCGCTTTGGACGCCGACGTTTGGGAGGTTCTTCGACGGTCTTATCCTCCAAGGGATTGTTTTCGCCGTCGCCCTCCGCCTCCTTAGGTGTATCCACCATGTATACGTCGTTGAAGACGTAGCTGTCCACCGCCCGGTTACGGGCCGGTTTGATCTGGATCCGCTTCGGCTTCGAGGTCCATCCCTTCGAAGTCTTCGTAAGCATAGTCAAGTAGATCGGTTAGATCTTCAATCGTGGATACCAAGTGGATGGTGGGTGGGGAGCAAAATTCTCCATCAACCTCCATTTCAAACCGGATACAATGCGGCTGTGTGTCCCCATCTAGGGAGAGGGATCTTAATGACCTTAGCATGTCTCCAAAGGGTGAGTACTGGAAGATATCCGCAGCACTGAATTCGGCGATAGACGCCTGATCGGGTTTGAAGGGCGCAGATGCGCGTGATTCAGAACCTGAGGCCGGAGTTAAGTCCGGGTTTCTGATGACACATACCTCGTTCATAGTTGGATCTGTGTGCCGCTCTAACGCCGTGGAGTCTGTGGCTTCCACGGCGGGGTTGAGCTTCCCGTCCTCGGGCGGCGCAATCTGTTCCGGATCTAGGGCCAGAACTGTCATCGGTATTATTTCCTGATCCGGTGACAGAGCTAGATCATGTTCATCGTGAAGGCAGAGAGAGGTTGCCACGGACTCGAATCCGTCAAAGATCAAGTCTCCACGGATTTCAGTAACGTAATTTAAGCTTCCGAATCTGACTTGATGGCCAAGGGTGTAGCTCTCAATCTACTCAAGATGGCCTTCAGTGTTGGCGCGTAGCGTGAAGCCGCCAAAAACGAAGAGCTGTCCAGGAGGGAATATTCCCTCGGTGTCGCCGTTGTGGTCGATGACGCGATACATTGGTCCTTCCATCGATGACATAGTGGAACTCTCAATGAAAGCACCAATGTCGGTGTCAAAACTGGCGGATCTCGGGTAGGGGGTCCCGAACTATGCGTCTGAGGATCGATGGTAACAGGACGCTGGGGACATGATGTTTACCCAGGTTCAGGCCCTCTCGATCGAGGTAAAACCCTACTTCCTGCTATATTAATATGGATGAATATGAATACAAGAGTTGATCTACCTCGAGATCGTATTGGCTAAACCCTAAAGTCTAGCCTATGAGGATGTGAGATTCTCCGTTAGCCTCTATGGACTAAACCCTCTGGTTTATATACACACCAGAGGGGCCTAGGGTTTGTACATACCATATTGCAGAGGAAGGAAAGATTACACCCGAACCTAAAACCTGTCTTTATATGAATACAGGAGTCCTATCCGGATACGAGAGATGATCTTCGACTTATGATCTTCACGGCCCATCAGTCCGACCCACCAAGAGTTATATGGCCTCCCGAGGACCCCTATATCCAGGACTCCCTCACCCCCCCCC
>LR738709.1:454808106-454969223 GCA_902687465.1 Secale cereale
TGTGGCACTCAACACAATAGAAAGAGAAATTGTTCAACATGTGTGAGGCAATCAAGCGAAGCATGTGACAAGCAATGGGACACGGCATATGTGAAGAGACGACATTGTTGCAACCAAGCATATGATAGGGACAAGTAATCAAGTCGGATGCAACACACAAGGCATATAGATCATGAAGCATGACAATGTGGCAATGGCAAGTCGAAGAAAGATCTCTAGCATGTGTGCAAAGTGTCATGGTGCAAGCAACACAAGTAGTATGATCCACAATATTCATGCTCATGGTTTGTTGTTTCTCGAAAGGGAAGGATATCACCTTGAAAGCATGTTCTTGTGCGTCCTTCACAATGCCGAAGCACAAGCAAGTGCGATGTAGAAGCGTCGTGAACAAAGGTGGTTCGCTCTCAAGAGCTCGAATGGTCAACTCATGTGAAGTGGAAGTCGACACGATGTCCAAGTATCCTACACATGCACACAACAAAACAAAGAACGTATGCGCATGGTAGATAAACACATCATCCATCATGATGGTTCTCTTCTCTTGCACATAACCATTAGGAGCAAAAGTGCATGAATAATATGATGCAACAATGGCTATATTCATGGCACTAGGCATATGGTGCAAAGAGGTAAAACAAGCATGCTTCACAAGAATGATGTCATAATCTTCAAATAAATGCGAGAATGCTATGGGGGCAATCTCATTGGCAAGACTAAAATCATGGTCGCGCTCAATACATGGTAGCATGAGAGAGGCAACATGTGGAGACATATGACAACAAGCAATATCAATCATGTGCAAAGCATGGCAATGGTTGTCATCAACCGCATGAAAGGAGCAAGTATGAATCATCGGTGATGCAACATAAGCAAGCATGGTGATCAAGTTGTGCAAACTAGTGGAGCGAAGATGCAACACACTAGGAGAAGGCATGGCAATAATGTCATGTGAGCAAATAGTGGATATAGGCAATGCACATGACATATCGCAAGTACGATCACAAATCAAGGTCAAAGCATCATAATAGGCATGGTGTGCAAAGGAATCATGGCAATAACAAGTGGTATCTCCACCAAGCTTGCAAATACACATACAAGTATGAAAATGAATCATCATGTGTAATGCAAAGCATGGGTCACAAATGCATGGAAAAGGCATAGGAATGAGCATATCATGCAAAGTTAACATGGCAAGATGGGCGTAAGAGATATAATGGACAATAACCCATAACCATGTGAGTGCCATGTAGAAGGAATGCGTGAAGTCTTTGCGCGAAGGGAGCGGTGGGAAAGATAATCCACGTAATCCCAAGTCGTCGTTGCTCTCTAGAGCTCTTTTCGTCAACTCATGTGTTTGTGAAGTTGACGAGTATGGATGGGTACCTACACAAAAGAGACACAAACCAAAGAAATTGTGCGCGTGGTAAATGTACACATCATCCATCATGATGTGTATGTGCATGTGTGAGTTAGCACAAGATACGCATCGCTCAAAGAGATTTGAGGCATGGTATAAGAACATGTCATCCATCATGAATGAATAGTTATTGTGTATAGCATGATGTAGATGCAAATTTAGCATACAAGTATGGGGATCATGCAATGGATGGGATGGGTCAAAATCTCTTAAAATGTATGAGGAAACTATGGGGGTCTCCTCATAAGCAATATCGGAAGCATAATGTCGAGAAGTGGAACAACATCCAAAACAATGCATGTCGGAAGCTAGGTAATCATGGCATGGCATATGATGGATATGATGCAAAGGAAGCATGTCAATATCATCACAAGAAAAACAAATGCCAATAACCATGGGCTTGTCATCTATGCCATATGTGCAAATTGGGTTTATCTTAATGGCATATGCATAGTTACTACGATGAGATTGCAAATATGACATATTGTTGATCTCATGCATAGCATATGACAAGTCAAGCGGATTGTCAAACATGATGTGACCGAGAGAATTATCACATGAAATCATATGCAACATGGCATCACAACTAATAGACTCCACATGGCAATCATCAAACTCATCATAAATGGGTAAATCATCGCATGAGGAAATCATACTAGAATGAAGCATGGCAATAGGAGGATCAACATCATGCAAGCAATCAATGTTAACATAGTCCACTAGTGGGATGAGAGCATCACCTTCACCTTTGTTACCTTTTTCATTCCACTCATGTGGTGTAGGTGAGGTGGGAAAGACCAAAAGGTGGTCATCATCTTCATCTTGATGGAACCATGTGGGGGGTGCATCATATTCCACCATGGCCATCGTCTTGTCCAATGGAAGGATGAAGTCGTCGAGAATCGGCGCGTCATCATATGTGGGACCTAGCACCAAATGAGAAGACACAATAGAGGTAGAGGTCAAGTCTTTAGTGCTGAAAGTGGCCTCACATGCCGTATCAACTATCTCACTCTCTCTATGTGGTGGCTCACTCACTCCCTCAAGGTAGGTGCACTCAAACTCGCATATGGTGGAGTCACTCATCTCACTCAAGTGGTGGGGGTTGTGGCTCTCCTTAGATGGGAATTGGGGCAGCTCATCATATATGGGGCTAGTGGTGAACTCGATCTCACTCTCAAAATGGTGGCACAAGTCACTCGAGTCATCATACGTCGCCGTGGTCGAAGGGAAAATCCCATGCTCAACCATCTCGTCACCGTCGCCGTGGATGAAGGCCGAAGATGGCACATCATCACTCTCGCCTCCAAAGATGGAAGCATCATCCTTGCTCGCCACCTTGTCGCTCGCCTCCAAAGCTTGGTCCTCGAATGGCACCGTAGTCGTAGTCTTCGCCGCGCCGTCTTGAAAAAGAGTCAAAGTAGACTCGGCATCATCAATGCCACAAAGAGGGATGGCGATGAAGTCGAACTCGGGAACGTTGTCTTGGAGCTTGTCGGGCTTGGACATCATGGTGGTACTACCCTCATGCTCGCCGTCTTGGAGCTTGGTCTTCGAGAAGTGTGCTTGCGGTGGAGAAGCATTGGCCTTCATTAGTTCTTGTTCCGCCTTGAGAGCACCAATGTAGTTGTCGTCGAGGGACTTGTAGTTCTCGAAGAAGATAGTCTTGTAGATGTCGTTGTGCAATCCCATCATGAAGTGGAGCTTCATCGAAATGGGGTCGTCCACGCCGGCTCGTCGCAAGGCAATCTTCATGTCCTTGAAGTACTCGTCGATGGACTTGGATCCTTGTATGGTGTTCTCCAATTGGCGTAGAAGATGGTCCGTGTAGGTGGGAGGCACGAACTCTCGCCGCAAAGCTCTCTTCATCTTGGGCCAATTCACGTTGAAGCTCGTCGAAGGTGTGTGAAGCCACCATGTTGACGCGTTGTCATGGAAGTTTCTTGTGGCGCACTTCACTTGATCTTCATAGGGAACTTGGTGTAGCTTGAGGTAGTCGTCCATCTTGCGCTCCCACTCGAGATACTCCTCGGGGTCTTGAGTCCCATAGAAAGGAATCTCGTCATTGTTGTCGAGGTCGTAGTAGCTCGTGGAAGTCGCGGACTTGAGCTTGGGGAGCTTCTCTTGATCATAAGCTTGAGGTTCTTGTTGGCGAAGATGCCGTATGTCCAAAGGCGAAGATGCCTTGAAGTCGCTTGGCGAAGATGCCAAGGTATATGGTGAAGTCGTTGAGCGGTTGTTGGTGTTGAGCTCATGACCTTCACGTTCTTGTCGTTGATGTTGTCGATGCCGATGTGATCTCGCCGAAGATGGTAGCTCGAAAGGATGTGCACTAGAGCGTCTTCTCGAAGATGAGGGAGACCTCTTGCGGTTCTTGATGAGGGCTTTGAGCTCCTCCATTTGAGCATTCATGTTGGCGCACAAGTTGTTCGTCATGGCATCGAACTTGTCGTTGTTGGTGTAGACCGAAGTAGAAGAAATGCTTTGCCTATCCATCACAAGACTCGAGCAAATGTGAGTAGGAGATGAGATAAACAATACCAAGTTACCTTTTCCCAACGTTGATGATGTATCCCGTTTCACTCAATGTGAAATGAAAGAATAGTGGAATTGGTACCGGACTTGTTCACTCACACCTATCAAGTAAAGCTTATGGTGGAGCTCGGTGAGGATAGTTGCACAAAAATGTGATGCAAAATGTTATAAAGAGTCAATAATGTTGAAAGAGATTCACAAATTTGCAAATGTAACAAGTAGACCAATAGCAATATGTGGCACACGGAAACACACACACGGATAGATAGATGGGGTCGTGCAACCAAGGAATGAGCACAAAATGTGGAATCCACGAAAATGCTCGTGTTGCACAACACTAGAGAGACGCTAGCACGATTGCTCAATAGGCGGATACGACACTTGTGCACAACCTATAAGATGCAAAATGTATCAACTTTCTATCCCAAGTATGCTATGTATGTATGGTGTTCCGGTGCTTTTAGCACTAGATGATCCAAGATGATCAAGTATGATATGATATGATGCGATGCTATGGCTCTTGCTTACAAGCTTCTTTGTCTTTCTCTTTTTGCTTAAAAGCTTTATTCTCTCTCTTTTTTTTGTATATGGCCACGATGCATAAACCAAGATAGCAATTGTGTATATGCGGGAACAATCTTGTGACACAAGGGATGAGAAGATGATACCAATATGATATGGTATATATGCAATGGAAGAGTGGATTGATGATCACTAATGTGCACAAGTAACGTTGCCGGCAATACTCAAAGGCTAGTCTCGATAGGCAAGTGACGCAAAATGGGCTAGGGGTTAACAATGCAATTGCAAGGGAATATACAATGATGTCGTCGAAGTTACCGTCCTTATGTACGATGACGACCTCGTGGCGATGATGAGTGGCGGTGTTCTCGATGTAGACCCGTTCCTAATTAGCCGAAACACCTTAGGAAACGGAAAAACCACAACTCAAAATCTCAAGGACAAATGTCAAATGGTGGTAGCGGCAATGCCGTGGTGGTTGCGGAAGTGGAATGATGGGCTATACATGATGTCGGAGTTGAAGTCACGGTCCCTAAGTAGCCGAAACACCTTAGGAGACACGAGCCACAACTCAAACAAGCTCACACAAAATTGGGTTAGGTTTGGTTGGCTATGTATAGTGGGCAATGGGTATGCGGAAGTGGTGGTGGTGGTTGATGAAGAAGCAATTGTCCCTAAGTAGCCTAAACACCTTAGGAGACTCAAATCACTACTCAAGCAACCACAAATGCTATGGTGGACAAAATGGGTTAGGTTGCGGAAAGCTATGGTGGCTATGCGGGTGATATGGTGGAGGGCCTATACAAACTTGTCAAATTTGACAAAATTTGATGGAGTCAAATGATGATGGTAGTATTTTCTGGTATGGGGAATGTCAAGAGCTTCAAAACGAGCTCAAGAACGTCCAAATCGGAGTTCGTATGAATTAGTTATGACCAAAACAAAAATCAGCCGAAGTCAAAATCTGGGTGTACCGGACGTCCGGAAAAGACCGGAAATCCGGTAATTTCTTCTGTATAGGTGGTTCCGGTCGTCCGGTGAGTTCCAGACGTCCGGTGCTTCGTGAGGGTCCGGACGTCCGGTAAAACGCCGGTCGGCCGGTGGGTCGGGGTCAACGCGAGATTTGAGATCCGGGACGCGATTTTGGGCGGAAAATGGAGATTTTGGGGTCAAAATTGATGAGATTTCGTGGATGAAAGATGGGGAAACTTGGGGAAATGCTAGATCCACTTGAAACCAAGCAAATCCATGGATCAAAATCAACAAAATATCATCAAACCAACAGATCACAAAAAAATTTGGGGCTATTTTTGGTGGGGAATTTTCGAAATTGGGAAGAACACAACAAAAACAAGCTAGAAGACAGGGTGTGGGGCTCCAAAATCGTGATCAACCTATGCTTTGGATACCAAGATGGTATAGGGTGGAACCCTAATCAGCGGATCTTTCACGTTTGGAGAGTATCCCACGACGAACACGGAGAACACAAGGCGGAAACGGGGGAAAACACGAGAGGAAACACGCAAGAACAAGTCCAATCACACATCCACTAGACAATCAAACACACAAGATCACACGGTACATGAACAACAAAGGGAAAGATACAAGGTAAAGTTCATCTCCAAGAGGAGGTCTTGAATCCGTGAAGGATCTTCCCGTTTAGGGGTCTTGAATCCAAGGTGGATCTTCTCCGTAGAGGGGCCGCGGTCTCTCTCGTGGAGTAGATCCGGGATGGATGAGCAAAGCTCTATCTCACATATGAGCTAAACTAATGCTAACCCTAAAATGGTGGAGGTGGAGGAGTATATATAGTCTAGGGCCACGAAGGGGTAAGTGAGGGGCGAAAGGGGTACATGGCCAAAAGGCCTGCGGCTGCGCACAGGCAGGGAGCGGACGTCCGCTGGGCACCGGACGTCCGGTGGCTCGGGAGGGACCGGACGTCCGGTAGCTCTCGGACTTCCGCTATTTTGGTTCTGTTGCCGATGTCACGAACGTCCGGTGGCCTCCGGTCGTCCGGTCGCCTGGGAGTCGCCGGTCGTCCGGTAGAGGTCGGACGTCCGGAGCCTGTAGCTTTTCCAGGAGCTCCGTTTCTTCCGTCTTCTCTTCCACGCTTCCCTCGCAGATGGTGTAGGTGATCCTTGGTGCTTGCACTCCTCCTCGCCATCCGTGAAGCTCCGACAATACCTATGCATGCACACGAGAGGAGTGTAAAGTAGTATACCATCCTCGAAGGGGTCAAGTGAACACGTGTAAAGGAGATGATTCACCTTTATGTATGAGAAGTAGAGGTCACACGTGTCACTTGCCAAGCAGACTCTTGACATGGTGATGTCCATAGGATGCACCGTATCATTATGCAAATGATGCAGAACATTCAAGCAAATCAAGCAAATCAAGGTGGTCATGGTAACCAAGGCCAAGGCAATTTGTTCAACCAACCTCACTTTGCTACTCTCAACCAATTCCTGGCAAACCAACCGAAGGCATTCAGTTACTGTGTGTTCCCTCTAGATGCTGAAGACTGGATAACAGATATCAAGAAGCATTTCGAGTGCAGTAATGTGAGACCTGAGGACTATGTGAAGTTTGCCGCCTTCCAACTCAAGGACCAAGCCGCTGATTGGTGGCAGCATTACAAAGATTCTAGAGAGGGACGTGAAATCTCGTGGGCTGACTTATGCATGGATTTTCGCTCTCACCACATTCCAACTAGTGTCATCGAAGGTATGCGTGAGCAATTCCGCAACCTGAAGCAAGGCTCCATGTCTGTTTATCAATACAATGGCAAGTTCCAGAACCTTGCCCGCTATGCCAAGCAAGACATCCCAGATGCCAAGAGCAAGATTTATCAGTTCCGTGGTGGTCTGAAGGATGAACTCCAACTAGCTCTCACCTTGTTTGAGCCGGATGAATTTGATCAATTCTATAACATGGCACTTAAGCAAGAGGCAGCCAGCTCAAGATGGAAGCTTCCAAAAAGAGGATCAGAAATGCTGTTCACTCCTCCTCTTCTTCCCAAGTGGTCGCAAAGCAGCAGGAGTTTTGGCTTCCACCTCCTCCAGTGCTCCGCCCTCCCAACAACAACAACAAGCATTCTGGTGGCCGTGATTTCTCCCACCCACCCAACCCAAGCAATCAGTCAAAGAATCACTTTCAAGCTTTGAAGTCAAGTGCTCCTTATCACCGTCCTCTCTCAGAAGTGGTTTGCAACAAGTGCTCTCAGAAGGGTCATTATGCTAACAAGTGCCCCAACCCAAGGCACCTTCCGCCTCCTCCATCTGTCAGCACTGCTATTGTCAAGCACAACCCCAAGTCAGCAAGAGTGAATCTGATGAATGCAGCTCAAGCAGAGAATTCTTCAGATGTGATACTTGGTAACCTTCCAATTAACTCTATTCCTGCAAAAGTCTTGTTTGATTCAGGTGCATCACATTCTTTCATGTCAAGACATTTTGCATTGTCACATGATATGCCATTGCAAGCTTTGCCTAGTCCAATGTCTGTGCTTTCTCCGGGTTTGCTAATGAACTCCAACAACTTTGCTCCGGATGTATCTATTTATATGGGTGATTACCGTTTTCTGGTTTCTCGGGTTATTCTCGGCAACTCCGAAATTGATCTTATTCTTGGGATGGATTGGCTCTCCAAGCATGATGCTCACATTGATTGTGTAAATAAGGAAGTCAAGCTTACTCATCCTGATGAAGACGTGATTATCTTCGCCTCTCGAGATAACACAATCAGGCTATTCTCTCTCAATGACAAGGGCGAGATTAATGCCATCTCTCAAATTCCGGTGGTCAATGAATATGAAGATGTTTTCCCTGAAGAGCTTCCAGGCATGCCTCCGCATCGTCAAGTTGAATTCGTCATTGAACTCGAGCCCGGTACCGAGCCAGCATGCCGGCGTCCGTACAAGCTCTCCCCTGAAGAGTTGAAGGAGTTGAAGAGACAAATCAATGAGAAAGAGCGTATGGGTCTAATCAGGCCTAGCACTTCTCCTTGGGGATGTGGTGTTCTATTTGTCAAGAAGAAGGATGGCACGGAGCGCCTTTGCGTTGATTACCGGCCATTGAACAAGAAGACAATAAAGAACAAGTATCCGCTCCCCAACATCAATGAATTGTTCGAGCAGCTCAAAGGAGCAAAAGTGTTCTCAAAGCTCGATCTCCGGATGGGTTATCACCAGATCCGTATCCGTGAAGAAGATATTCACAAGACTGCATTCAGAACAAGCTACGGTCCTATGAATACACAGTCATGTCTTTTGGCCTCGCAAATGCTCCACCCACCTTCTCGAGGATGATGCACTACATATTCAACCCCTACACCAACGAATTTGTGCTCGTCTATCTGGATGACATCTTGGTATTCTCCAAGAATGAAGAGGATCATGCCAAGCACCTCTATTTGGTTCTCGACAGACTCTGTGAACATAAGTTCTATGCCAAGTTCTCCAAGTGTGAATTCTGGCTCGATAAGGTCTTATATCTTGGCCATATCATCTCTGCTGAGGGTATTGCTGTCAATCCCGAGAAAGTTGAAGCGATTGCCATCTGGGAACCCCCTCAGAACGTCAAGCAACTTCGAAGCTTCCTTGGTCTCGCTAGCTATTGCAGAAGGTTCGTTGAGAACTTCTCCAAGATTGCCAAGCCTCTCTCCAACTTGCTGCAGAAGAATGTCAAGTACAACTGGTCTCCGGATTGTGATGTGGCATTCAAAACACTCAAAGAAAAGCTCATCTCTGCTCCGGTTCTTACTCCTCCGGATGAGTCCAAGCCCTACGAAGTATTCTGTGATGCTTCTCTTCAAGGACTTTGTGGCGTTCTAATGCAAGATAAGAAGATTGTGGCATACACTTCTCGTCAATTGAAGCCAAATGAGAAGAACTACCCCACACATGATCTCGAGCTAGCAGCAGTGGTACACGCCTTGATCACGTGGAGACACCTTCTATTGGGCAGAAAAGTCGACATCTTCACCGATCACAAGAGCTTGAAGTACATCTTCACACAGCCGAACTTGAACCTTCGCCAGACTCGTTGGGTTGAGATGATCCAAGAGTATGATCCAAGCATTGAATACACACCTGGCAAGGCCAATGTCATTGCAGATGCCTTGAGCAGAAAGGCATATTGCAACAGTCTCCTTATCAAGCCGTTTCAGCCTGAGCTTTGTGAAGCATTCAGGAAGCTCAACCTCCAAGTTGTTCCGCAAGGCTTTCTTGCAAATCTTCAAGTAGCTCCTACCTTGGAAGATCAGATCCGTGAGGCCCAGCTCAGTGATGCTATGGTGCAGAAAGTGAAACATGGTATTGCAAAGGGTACTCCCAAATACAAGTGCTATCGCGTTGATGAGAAGGACACCTTGTTCTTTGAGGACAGACTTGTGGTTCCCAAGGGTGATCCCAGGAAGCTCATAATGAACGAAGCACATGACTCCCTCCTCTCATCCTGGAAGTTCCAAGATGTACCAAGACCTCAAGCAATCTTACTGGTGGACTCACATGAAAAGGGAGATTGCCCAATTCGTGAATGAATGTGATGTCTGTAGAAGAGTGAAGGCAGAGCATCAACGTCCAGCCGGTCTCCTCCAACCTCTTCCTATTCCCGAGTGGAAATTCGACCACGTTGAAATGGATTTCGTCACTGGGTTTCCCAAGTCCAAGAAGGGGAATGATGCTATCTTTGTGGTGATTGACAAGCTAACCAAAGTAGCTCACTTCCTTCCAGTCAAAGAATCCATCAATGCAGCTCAGTTGGCAGAGTTGTACACTTCCAGAATTGTGTCGTTACACGGCATTCCTCAAGTTATCTCCTCAGACCGTGGAAGTTTGTTCACATCCAAGTTCTGGGACTCATTCTAGTCAGCCATGGGCACTAAGATCCGTTTCAGCACTGCGTTTCACCCTCAGACTAGTGGTCAAGTCGAAAGAGTGAACTAGATCCTCGAAGACATGCTCAGAGCTTGTGTCATCTCTTTTGGCATGAAGTGGGAAGATTGCCTTATGTTTGCCGAGTTCTCTTACAACAACAGTTTCCAAGCAAGTGTCGGCAAAGCTCCGTTTGAAATCCTCTATGGAAGAAAGTGTCATACTCCTCTCAACTGGTCCGAGACTGGTGAACGTCAACTCCTTGGCAATGACTTGATCTCAGAAGCCGAAGAAATGTGCAAAGTCATACGTGAGAATCTCAAGGCCGCTCAGTCGCGTCAAAAGAGTTACTATGACAGCAAGCATCATGATTTGGCTTTCGACATTGGAGATCATGTCTATCTCCGTGTTTCTCCTATGAAAGGCACCCAAAGATTCGGTATCAAAGGAAAGCTTGATCCTAGATAAGTGGGCCCTTTCAAGATTCTTGGCAAAAGAAGCGACCTAGCCTATCAACTCGAGCTTCCATCCAACTTTGCAAATGTTCATGATGTGTTTCACGTGTCTCAACTCCGCAAGTGCTTCAAGACACCTGAACGCACCATTCTGTTCGAGGAGATTGATCTTCAACAAGACTTGTCTTACCGTGAGCAACCTGTTGCTATTCTTGAAGAAACTGAGCGCAAGACCCGCAACAAGTCAATCAAGTTCTTGAAAGTTAAGTGGTCACACCATACAGACCGAGAAGCTATGTGGGAACGAGAAGATCACCTTCGTTCCGAGTACCCTTCCTTCTTCCAGTCCTAGATCTCGGGATGAGATCTTTTCGTAGTAGAGGAGAGTTTCTAGTGCCCCAGATGTAACACTTTCAAATTATGGCAATATATGAAACTTTGACTTCATCAATCCCATTCTGGGCTCTTCTTTCATTTCGGGTTTTTTCGTTTTGTCATGTGCGTGTGTGCATTTTATTCATGTCATGTTGTCATGTGCATTGCATTGCATTCGCGTTGTCACTTGCACCCGGTTCCACTCGCCTCTTCCCATTGTCCGTTTGGAGTTTCGACGCTCACACACGTGCCCGTGGCATCCCCGAGTCCTTCTTTCGTGTGTGGCCGTGTAACGTTTCCGGAATGACGTGAGACTTGTCGTGCAATGTTGTTTTGGTCCGTGTAGGCCGCCTGTCAAGTTTCGTCGCGTTTGGAGTTCGTTTGGTACTCCACCGGTTAACCTAGTGGGCTAAAAGAACCTCTTCTTTAAGGCCCAAGACCCCCTCCACAACAGCCCACAAACCCAGCACAACCACTCCCATCCTCTCGGTCGTCGGATCGTGATCGTGTGGGCAAAAACCGCACCCCATTTGGATTCTCCTAGCTCCCTATGCCTATAAAAACGTCCACACCCCTCCATTTTCGAGCGAAACCCTAGTCTTCCCTTTTTTTCCCATTTTCCCCGCGCCCCGCAGCTCCTCTGACCGCCGGACACGTCCGGACGGACCGGACACGTCCGTCGCCGCCCCCCTCGACCAACCAGGGGGCGACACGTCAGCTCCCCGCCTCCCTTCTCTCTCCGCGCCGCCGCCAGCCCGCCAGGGCCCGAGGCCGGCCCACCCCGGGCCGCTTCCGGGCCGAAGCCCCGCGCCGCCCCGCTCCTTCCTCCATGCCGGGATCCCGCCCCGCCGCCGTGGGACGCCCTCCGCCGGCCGTTCTCCGGCCGCCGCCGCTCGGTTCCCCGCCGTCCCGCGACGCCCGGCCACCGACCGCCGCGCCCCGGCCACCGCCCGCCATCGGCCTCGCCTCCGCCGCCGTGCATCCATCTCCGGCGAGCTCTCCATCTCCGGCGAGGTCGGATCCGATCTGGTCCAGGCGGGACCAGATCCACCAACACATCCATCCAAACGGACCTCCCCGTCCCGATCCACTCTGTTCCGGAATCCCTCCGCCCCGTTGACTTTTTAGAGTGTATATTTTCTTCTAAGTCTCAGTTCTACAATGTTTTGTTGCCTCCTTTGCATGCCCGTAACTTTGTGCTCGTAGATCCGTTTTGTGCATATGATATATCAAAATGATCGTGGTGATGTCCTCTACGTTTTGTTCCATTGTGGCATGTTTGTGTGAGATCATCTAGAGGTCCTAATATCTGTTGCAAGAGTGCTACTTGTTATAAACTGCTGTAACTTGTTATTTTCATGCCGTGTTTGATATGTGATAACTTGGTGCATGTTTATCCAAATGGAGCAAATGATATGTCAAAATGTTCATTATGAGATGCTATATATGATGGTTGTTGTAGCATTCATGTTAGGGTTCATCTTGCCATGTTAATCTTTGTTGCAAAAGTGCATGTGGCTGTTAAGTTTTGTAACATGTTATGAGATGTTGATTTGAAATGCTCGTTGCTATTGATGTGTTTGTCCCCATGTCACATGCCAATATGTTTTAGAGTCTCCATCATATGGTCTTACTGTGGTGCAAACCACTTTCCACGAAATGCCTTGAGGTGACCTAAACATTCTTGTAAACATGCCATGCCAACATAACTGTTTTATACTTAGTGAAATTTCTATAAAGTCTGGAATCTGTCATAACCTGATGCTATGTTTGCTTGATGCCCTAGTCAAATCCATGCTTGTTTTGGAGTGGCCAATGATCATTACTTGTTGTACATGTTTTTGTCTATCCATCCATGCCCTCACTTTCTCATATGGCTTGATGTAGCTTATTTATTTCTTGCTCTCAAGTTGCTATAAATTATAACTATCAGGTTTTTAACAACATGTTCAAAATGGTGTAGCTTGTTGCTATTGATCCATGCCTCCTATGGAGTTGCTCCAATGGAGTTGTTTTCTGTAGGATATGTCAACTTCATTTCCATGCTTATTGTCATCATGTTTGGGTGTTGTAGAGTATATATTTCTTGCTCCAAAGTTGCTATGTGGCTGTTAATTTCAGCTTTGCATTGTAACTTGTTTTGCTCGTATCTTTTAGCCCGTCGCTCGGTTTTGGGTGTGCCTTATATGAAACTTGTGTGATTTTTCAAGTAGAATCATAATATCATGTTGTTAACATGTTTGGAGTGTGTTTGCTTGATGTTTGAGTGCATCTTGCACCGTTGCCATGCTTGTCTTGTTTTGCTCATATCTTCTAGGCCGTAGCTCCGAACTAAACAAACTTTATATGAAACTTGACTAGAATTTCGTGTAGATCATCATGATGCATGTTAACTTGCTGTTTAACAACTTTAACTTAAGGTTTGTTTATATCTGGACCAATTTCAAAATATGCATATGAGGACTTACCTGATTTGCTATATGTTGATTCCGGCCTCATTTAAACTTGTTGTTTGGTGTTGTTCTTGTGTGCTTCATCCCTTGCCATGAAATGCATCATACTTGCATCATGTTGACGAAACTCTCCCGCGAGGTTCTACTAGATCAAGAGCTCGTGGGATGTCATCAAGCTGAACGTGTGCTGAATGCGGAGGCTTCGTATGTTCGGTGCTTGATCGGTTGGATCGCGAAGAAGTTCGACTACATCAACCGCGTCACTAGATGCTTCTGCTCCCAGTCTACGAGGGTACGTAGACACACTCTCCCCTCTTGTTGCTATGCATCTAGTAGATAGATCTTGCATGATCGTAGGAAAATTTTGAAATACTACGTTCCCCAACACTATCCTCAACACATCTCCTAAAAGTAAAGTGGAGTTCGCCACCCACCCAGACTTGTGCAAGAGTGGATTATTGCTGATGACAGATATCATACAGGTCCCAAAAGGTAGTTTTAAGAGAGCAATCCCCAATCTAGATATCATGCCAGAAGGAAATACTCTTGCCATCCCCAAGGACCCATCTATAAAAAAAATTGAACCTGCAAGGGCCCAAGATAAGCTTTTCATAAAGGGGGACCCCAGAGTAACCCTAGTGTTAATGAAGTTAGGGCTGGCAGTGTTGTATTTGTACGCTAGAATCTTTTTCCAATCACTATCCCTATTATCATAGAATCTTTCCCCCCAAGAAGCCAACATGGCCATGTTAAAATCTCTAAGGTTGGGAACCCCCATACCACCAAACTCTTTTCTCTTGGAGATCAACCCCCAATTAGCAAGGTGATATTTATGATTATCACCCACATTACCCCAGAAGAAGTGAGACATTTGAGAAGTGATCATATCAATAGCCCATTTGCGAAATTTAACAATAGACATTAGATAGGCAGGGATGCTAGCAATGCTTGTAGTAAGAAGGATCAATTTGCCCCTATAGGAGAGAAATCTCCCCAACCAGCTAGATATGTTCTTAATAATTCTATTAATGATGGGTTGAAGATCTTCCCTTCTAAGCTTTTTAAAATGAAGAGGGATTCCTAGATATTTAAAAGGGAAATCCCCAAGCTGGCAATAGAAAACCTGGGCAAAATCTTTAGAAAGCTACTCAAATATATTAATGGCATGCAAATCACTTTTATGGAAGTTATTCTTCAAGCCAGAGAGATTTTCAAAACAGGAAAGGATCCATTTCAAGTTTTTGGCACAGTCTAAAGAGCTATCAAGGAATAATATGGTATCATCAGCATATTGCAAGCTGATCACCCCACCAGGGAAGGCATGAGCAACAGCCCACAAATCAAACCTCTACTGGCAACCTTATATAGCATTTTAGAAAAAACACCAGCCACCAAATTAAACAGCAAGGGTGAATGAGGATCACCCTGCTTCAATCCTTTTCCCCCAGTAAACTGAGGACCATTGGCATCATTAATTCTAACCTGGAAAGTCCCTTGGTAGATAGTAGACATAACCCACCCTACCCATTTACTGCCAAAGCCTCTAGAAAGAAGCATTTCCTTCAAAAAAATCCCAACTAACTCTATCATATGCTTTCTCATAATCAAGTTTAAGAATTAAGCCATTAGACCCAGACCTATGAATTTCATGAATGACCTCATGAGCCATCACCACACTTTCCAAAATAAATCTTCCTTTAATAAATGCAGTCTCGTTGGAAGAGATAAGCTTGTCACATAAGGGGGAAGCCCTAATAGTCATAGCTTTAGAGTTGACAGCACAGTTACTAAGATGGATAGGTCTAAAGTTTTTCATGTCTCTAGCCATGGGAACTTTAGGAATGAGAGTAATAAGGGCATGGTTCAGCTTATATATATCAAGGTTACCATTTTCAAAATCTTTAACCATCCACATAAAATCTTTATTGATCAGATCCCAAAAGGTTTGGTAGAATAAAAAGGATAGGCCATCAGGGCCAGGGGCACCACTAGCATAGGAACTCATAATAGCCTGCTTAATTTCCTCTTCAGAAAAAGGTTTCTCTAGCAGTTCTCTCTCCTCATTACTAACCATTTCATCAATAGACCAAAAGCCCTCATCCAGATGGATGTCAGGTTTGGGTTCAAAAGCAAATAATTCTTTGTAAAAAGAGGTAGCCACCTCAAGCCTCTCCTTAGTCGATGTAACCACACCATTGGAACTATTTAATTCAGTAAGATGATTTTCCTATGTCTATGATTAGCAAGGGCCTGGAAATAGGCATTATTCCTATCTCCCTTTAAATTTTTTCTATCCCTAGATCTCTGCCATAAAGCAGTTTCCTCTTTCTTCCACACATCATCTAGTTCTTTTTTGATCTCCTTCATTCTGTCATAGTCAAAAACAAACAGTTGCTGAGTTTTAGACATGACATCAAGGATGTCAAAGTCCAGAAGGAGTGCCATTTTCTTCTTCTTCAAAGATGCCTCTCTATTAATACTCCACCCTTTAGTTTTCTTTCAGAGGACCCTAGTCTTAATCATCCAATTATCAGCCGATGATTTGGATGAGGACATAGAGTTCCAAGCTTCTACGACCATCCGATGGAAGCCTGGCTGGGAGAGCCACCATATCTCCAACCTAAATGGTTTGGGGTTAGATGGGGCTATAGCACCAGTATCCAGAACTAGAGGAGTATGATCACTCCCCACCCTGGGAAGTGCTGACAAGGTAGAGAAAGGGAAATGTGCATCCTAGTCCACAGAAATAAACACTCTATCCAGAACAGCAAACACACAGGAAACCTGGTTGTTAGACCAAGTAAACACTCTATTAGAGATAGAAATCTCCATCAAGGCCCATTTGTTGATCCAATCATTAAACAAAATGTAGTTTGTTGATTAATCAAGCCACTACCATTTCCAGTTTCATTCCTAACCAGATTAAAGTCTCCACAAATCATAAGAGAGTAAGAAGCATTGGTCAAGGTATCATGTAATTTAGCCACACATCCATTTTAAATTCAGGGTATGCAGACCCATACACTAACACCATCTCCCAGACAAAGCCATCAAGCTTATTTTTAACAGTAGCAACAATAGAAAATCTTTGATTAATAAAACCAACCACCTCACATATCGTTTTCTTAAAACCTAAAAGGACCCCCCCAATAGTATCATCAGCTGGCAAAAAAATGCCACACAAAACTATCATATCTATTAATAGCTTTGAGGAAACCCTCAGAAATAATCTATTTTTTAGTTTCTTGAAAGCCAATAAAATTAGGATCAGATTTAGCAATAGTATCACAAAGGCACTGAATCTTCCCATGTTGCCCAAGACCCCTAATATTCCAAACAAGACCTATCATATTTAATTAATTTTGAAGGGGTGAGATAAGCCACAAGGCTTAGTTTTAGTCAAAACAGTGGGTGATTCCCTAGCAGCAACTACAGTGCCAACTGGCTCCATGGGAAAAACACCCCCAGGTGTACTAACTAACTCATTAGAATCAATGTGTAACACCCCAGATGTAACAATTCCATTTATGGCAATATATTCATCGTTGACTTAATCAATTCCATTCTGGGCTCTTCCTTCATTTCGGGTTTCTGCGTTTTTGCTTTAAGCATGTGTTGCATATCTTTATGTCATTTCCGTCATGTGCATTGCATTGGCATAGTCTCACTTGCATCCGTGTGTAGTTGCATCGTCTCCGTCCTCTCCGTTGTCCGTTTCGGTTTCCGACTCTCTCACACGACACCCGTCGCATCTCTCTAGTCTTTGTTTCGTGAGCACGATAAAAACATCCTCGGAATGGGCCAAGAGTTGTCGAGTGGTCTCGGTATATCACCGGTAGACCGCCTGTCAAGTTTTGTCTCGTTTGGAGGTCGTTTCATACTCCAACGGTTAACCGCATAACTCGCTGGAAGCCCTATCTCTTTTAGACCAGCACCCCTCCACAACAGCCCACTAGCCCACTAGCCCATTAAAACCACCTCCATGCTCTCGGTCGTTGGATCATGATTGTGTGGGCGAAAATCGCACCTCATTTGGACTCTCCTAGCTCCCTCTACCTATAAAAGGCACCTCCCCCTCCATTTTCTGGTAGAAAACCCTAGATCCATCTCTCTCCGCGCCGGACACGTCCGTACGCCGTCGGACGCGTCCGCCGCCCACCCGAGCCAACCACGTCGCGCCACGTGGCAGGCCGCCGCCGTGTGCCTCCACCCACCGTTGCAGCCCGCGGGGCCCAGGGCAGGCCCGCCCGGCATGTGCGCCGACCACCGCCTCCGCACGCCTCCGCACCGGGCCACGCCCAGCGCCGCCGCGACCCGGCGCCCGCCGGCCAGCTCCGCCCTCGGCCCTTCGCCGCCGCCATCACCGCCGGCTCAACGCCGCCCCACTTCTCCCGTCGGCGCCGCCACGCCACTTCACACCGCCGCCCGCGTCGCCCGTCCGTCGCCCCGCGCCACCTGTCCGCCGCCCCGCCGCTGGCCGGCCTCGGCCGCCTCGTCCGCCGTCGGCCACCGCTTCCCCGCTCCTCTGGTGACTCTTCGGCGAGTTCCGCCGCCACCGCCGGGCCTCGCTCCGGCCGGATCTGACCGGGTGGGATCAGATCCACGCACGCACCGAACCAAACGGCGCCCGCATCCCGGATCTCCTCGTCCCGCTCCTCTCCGTCCCATCGACTTTCGCGGGGGTAATTTCCACTAAGTCCAGAAATCTGTATATTTTGTTGCCTCCTTCATCATGTCGTATCTCCGTGTCCGTAGTTCCGATTCACGCATATGATTCATGGAAATGTTCGTCTCGAAGTGCTCTACGTGATGGCGTCAGTTTTGTGCATGTTAAGGTTCATCTAGATGTCTTAATCTTCATTGCCAAACTGCTATGTGATGTTACTATTTCAGCACTAGTTGTGTGTTAACAATATGTGTGCAATTCGTGAGGTCGTAACTTTGTGCATGTTGGTCCAAATAGAGTGTATGATATGTCAAAATGTTCGTCTTGTGATGCTCTTCATGATGGATGAATTTGCATACATGATATGTCAACATGTTAGGTTGCATTATGCCACGTTTAACCCTGTTGCAAAAGTGCTTGTGGCTATTAAGTTGCTGAAATTGTTATAACTTGGCGACTTGTCTTTTTCGTAGCATTTTGTGTGATTTTCTTTTGAGCCACATGTCAACATGTTTTAGGAGCATACTCATGTTATCTTTGAAATGGTGCATTTGGTTTTCCATGATATGCTCTGAGGTGACTTAAACAAGCTTGTAAACATGCCATGTTAATGTTGTTGTTTTTACACTTAGTGAAAAACTGCTAAGTCTAGAATCTGTAATAACATGTTGCCATGTAAACTTGATGCCACAATCTTTTCCATGCATGCTTTGGTTTAACTAGTGAGCATGTCTTGATGTCCATGTATTTTTCTATCAATCCATGCCTTTGTTTGCATATATGCCCTGCTGTAGCTTGTTGTTATCCTGCTCTCAAAATGCTTGAAATCTGAACTGTCAGCCTGTTAATAGAACATTCACTTTGGCAAAGCTCATGTTAATCAACCCCTGCATGGAATGTTTTGTTTCTTTGGATGAATTGAAAGTATATTATGTCTTCTGCATGCTCATGTAATTTTCATGCTTGTTATACTTGTTTTGCTTGCTGTTGTGTGCCTCCAAAGGCAGCAACATATCGTTCCAGATTGCAAGCCTAGTAATTTTCACTAAGTCTGAGAAATCTATTAACTTATTGAATCTTGCCATGCTTGTTTAATTGTGTTCCAGTAAGTTTTTGGGTGTGTTCTGAGTTCATACTAGTTAAGAATCATGTCTACTTCACATCCATGCCTTTTTTCATCATGTTTGGGTGCTGTAGCATAATTATACCTTGCTCCAAAGATGCCATGTTGCTGTTAACTTTAGTTTTGCATTACATCTTGTTTTGCTTGTCATTCGCAAACCGTGCATCCGTTTCCTGTGATCTTTATATCGATTTCGACCGAAATATTTCAATCTATCCAGTGGCATGCTTGGTTTGCCAAGATCTTGCCCATATCCATCATGTCTTCATATGTCCTTCCCGGCTTCATCTCCCTTCATACCGATAGCTCCGTAGCATCATACTTGCATCTCTCATGTATATCATGTGTTCTTTTCTTGTCAAGTGTGTTTATTTGGATGCTTGTTATGTTGGGTAGCACCGGGAGATGAGTTCGAGTCCGAGGTTGAGATAGCCGTTGAGTACGAGTGCGAAGAGCAAGGTCCCGAGTACACCGACGACTTACCAGGCAAGATGACCATTCCTTGATATCACCTCTATTGTTGCTATGCTAGATGCCTCGCTCTATTCCTTATCGCGATACCTATCCTTTTGCATGTCAGCCCCCACTTTGCCATGAAACCTCTAACTACCCACATAGCAAACCGTTGTTTGGCTAAGTTACGCTTTTGCTCAAGCCCCTCTTATAGTGTTGTTAGTTGCATGTGAAGATGAAGTTTGCTCCATGAGGATTGGGTTTTGGGAATAATATAATATCTATTATTTACATTAATGCACCTTATATACTTGGCAATGGGTGGAAAGGCTTGGCCTTTTGCTCGGTGTTTTGTTCCACTCATGTTGCCTTAGGAACTGATAAACCGGTGTTATGTTCCTTGATTTTGCGTTCCTCGCGCGATTGGGTATATGGGGACCCCTTGATAGTTCACTTTGAATAAAACTCCTCCAGCAAGGCCCAACATTGGTTTTACCATTTTCCTAATAACAACTAAAATTTGCATAGGGACTAGCTACCCCGAGGACTTAATTAACAACCCGGGCCAGTGCTCCTCATGACTGTTGGTCCAACCTAGAGCCACTTGTGGTGCCACCCAGTTTACTGGGGTCTTCGGTAGCTGTACGTAGTGCTCATCCGATTGTGTCCTGAGACGAGATACGCGCGGCTCCTATCAGGTTGTCGGCACGTTGGGAGGTCTTACTGGACTTGTTTTACCATTGTCGAAATATCTTGTACACCGGGATTCCGAGTCTGATCGGGTAATCCCTAAGATAAGGGGTTTTAATCTATGTTGATCGCGAGAGCTTGTGATGGGCTAAGTTGGGACACCCCTGTAGGGTTATAATCTTTCGAAAGTCGTGCCCGCGGTTATGTGGCGGATTGGAATTTGTTAATATCCGGTTGTAGCCAACTTGACACAAACCTCAAACATAATACACTACCGTGTGAGTAGTCGTGATGGTCACTTTTTGAGGGAGTTCGGGAAGAGAACACGGTTGTGTTATGGATGACTCGTAGGTAGACAGGATCATCTAGTCATCATGATTTTAGTTCATGACCGATGGCTTTCACTTCTCTTCTTGCTCCGACGATGCGTAAGCTAGCCACCTCATCTACGCTTAGCGCTTGCAGCAGCCACTTATACACTTTAACCTTACCCAAGAGCTTTAATAGTTTTGATACCCGGGGATGGGATTGATGAGTCCTCGTGACTCACAGATTACTACAAACACGGGTGCAGGTACAACCGAGTACGATTCAGTTGATGTCCAGGAACTCGAGTGGGAGTTCGGTGAGGAACGTGGGCGTATGTACGTGACGTATCCCGACAATCAGTAGTGGTTCCTACTAGGGCCGATCGAGCATAGTGGGTGGTTATCTTCTTTTCATTTGGATTTGTCCGTACTCGGACCATGATTGTACTTGGATGAATGTATGACTTACTTATGCATTATGTGAAGTGGCGATTGTAAGCCAACTACATTTTTTTTCCTTGTTCTTGTACTTGGGAATGTATGAAGATAACCTTCTTGCTATCATACCAAAATGCGATTATGCCTCTAAGTCGTGCCTCGACATGTGGGAGATATAGTCGCATCTTGGGCGTTACACAATGTCAAGATTATCAAGAAGGAGCAATTCAAGATTATTGTTGGCAAAAACCAAACATCTCTCTTTCTCCACAGTTATCATCTCATCAATGATGAGATTCTTCTGAGTTTCATCCTCACCAACAATTAAGTTCATTTGGTTCATTTGATCAATAAGAATAGACTTATCAACAGTGGAAAAGGATTTACCATTAAATGTTTGCGGCATCTCTAGGTTTTTCCTCCTCTTGTATGCAGCAGCTTTCTCCATAATGTTCACATTCCCATGCCCTCTGGTAGCAGGCCTCTGAACAAGCCCCCACTTGGTTTATTCTCATGAATGGCTCCATCTTTCTGGGCTTGGTTGAGTGATCCCAACAGAGATCTCTTCCAAGTCTCACTCTGTAAGATTTGAATGGCCTCACGGGGGAGAACTCCTGATACGTCTCCAACGTATCTATAATTATTTATTGTTCCATGCTATTATTGATGATGTTTTGGATGTTTAATGGGCTTTGTTATACACTTTTATATTATTGACTAACCTATTAACCCAAAGGCCCAGTCCAGATTGCAGTTTTTTTTTGCCTATTTCAGGGTTTTACAGAAAAGGAATATCAAACGGAGTCCAAACGGAATGAAACTTCGGGAGAGATATTTTTGGAGCAAAAAACGCACAGGAGACTTGAGAACCACATAATAGGGCACACATGGCATCCATGAGGGTGGGGGGTGCGCGCCCCCTTGATACGTCTCCAACATATCTATAATTTTTTATTGTTCCATGCTATTATTTATGAAGTCTTGGATGTTTAATGGGCTTTATCATTCACTTTTATATCATTTTTGGGACTAACCTACTAACCCAAAGGCCCAGTCCAGATTGCTGTTTTTTGCCTATTTCAGGGTTTTGCAGAAAAAGAATATCAAGCGGAGTCCAAACGGAATGAAACCTTCGTGAGAGATATTTTTGGACAAAATCACGCACAGGAAGCTTGAGAACCACGTCACAGGATAGAGGAGCTGCCCTCGAGGGTGGGGGCGCGCCCCCCTTCCCAGGGCGCGCCCCCTGCCTAGAGGCCTCCTCAAGTGGCCCCCGGTGCCCTCCTTCTTCCTATATAAGTCCACGTACCCCAGAAACTCCAAGGACAGAGAGAAAACCCTAATTCCACCGCCGTACCTTCTGTTCCCGTGGATATCCCATCTTGGAGCCTATTTCGGAGCTCCACCGGAGGGGGATCCATCACGGAGGCCTTCTTCATCATCATCATCGCCCTCACCATGAGTTGTGAGTAGTTTACCACAGACCTTCGGGTCCATAGCTAGTATCTAGATGGCTTCTTCTCTCTCTCTGGATCTCAATACAAAGTTCTCCTCGGTCTTCGAGGAGATCTATTCGATGTAATCTCTTTTTGCGGTGTGTTTGTCGAGATCCGATGAATTGTGAGTTTATGATCAAGGTTATCTATGAAAGATATTTGGTTCTTCTCTGAACTTTTTATGTGTGCTCATAATATCCTTGCAAGTCTCTTCGAATTATTGGTTTGGTTTGGCCTACTAGATCTATAGTTCTTGCAATGGGAGAAGTGCTTGGCTTTGGGTTCAATCTTGCGGTGTCCTTTCCCAGTGACAGTAGGGGCAGCAAGGCACGTATTGTATTGTTGCCATCGAGGATAAAAAGATGGGGTTTATATCATATTGCTTGAGTTTATCCCTCTACATCATGTCATCTTGCTTAAGGCGTTACTCTGTTCTTATGAACTCAATACACTAGATGCATGCTGGATAGCGGTCGATGTGTGGAGTAATAGTAGTAGATGCAGGCAGGAGTCAGTCTATTTGTCTCGGACGTGATGCCTATATACAATGATCATGCCTAGATAGTCTCATAATTATTTGCTTTTCTATCAATTGCTCGACAGTAATTTGTTTACCCGCCGTAGAATATCGCTATCATGAGAGAAGCCACTAGAGAAAATTATGGCCCCCAGGTCTATTCTCAACATATCAATCTACATCTACTTTACTTTTCTTGCTTTTATTTGCTGTTCTTATAAACCAAAAATACCAAAAATATAAACTATCATCTCTATCAGATCTCACTTTCGTAAGTGACCGTAAAGGGATTGACAACCCCTTATCGCGTTGGCTGCGAAGTTCTTATTTGTCTGTGCAGGTGTGAGGGACTCGCACGTGGTCTCCTACTGGATTGATACATTGGTTCTCAAAAACTGAGGGAAATACTTACGCTACTGTGCTGCATCTCCCTTTGCTCTTCGAGGGAATACAACACAAGCTCAAGAGGTAGCAAGAAGAATTTATGGCGCCGTTGCCGGGGAGGCTTACGCAAAAGTCATATACCAAGTACCTATCACAAACCCTTATCCTTCGCATTACATTTTTTTGCCTCTCGTTTTCCTCTTCCCCACTTCACCCTTGCCGTTTTATTTGCCCTTCTTCCGCCGTGTGTTTATCGTTCGCTTGCCCCTTGTCTGCTTGTGCGTGTTGCTTGCTTGATTGTCATCATGTCTAGCACACCTATCATTATCACCACTCCCGAGAGTGAGGTCCTCAACTTTAAACAAAGGGAGGAAGAAAACTTAAAAGATGCGTGGTATAGAATTTGCAATGCTCAAAATAGATCCAATAGGAAGCTTTCCACTTTCGTGCTTCTTTGCAATTTTTATATTGGCATAACTCCGTGGAATAGATTTAGCTTAGATACCATTACCGGAGGGAATTTCTTGGGTAGCCACACCGTTGATTCTTATAAAGCTATGACTGAATTATTTGGCTCACCACCTCTTATGGTTAATGGGACCGTTTTAACTTTGGAGCATGGTATGAAAAGGTTAGAAATCATTGAAAACAAAGTTGCTACGGTAGAATTGGTAGAAAACTTGGATAGAAAAATTCATAATGAAATCACCTAATATGGATCCAAGGTAGGAGTTGTTCTGAAAAATCTTAAGGAAAAGGAGCCCATAGTTAAAGAAAAGCTAGATCAGGATTCTACTAGAATCAATAAACTTGAGGATGTTATCACTAATGTGGGTTCTGCTCTTTCCAATATAAAAACTACTCCAAATACCTCTACTAAATTATCTAAGTTCATGTATGTCCATAAAGACAAGGGTGAAACATCTAGACTTGTGGATCTCAAATCCATAAGTGTTCGCCCTAATTTTCTTACTTTTGCAAGAGACCCTTTTGACACTTTAGAATTTCTTCATTTCTTGTCCAAGAGTTTTATTATTCATAGGGACAAAGAAGTGCCCAAGAACCATAAGTGCTTAATCAAAGAATTGCCTTCCAAGGATGGCAATACCTAGATCTATCTTGTATCGTGCCTAGCTAGGGGCGTAAAACGATAGAGCTTGTTGGGAGGCAACCCAATTTTATGTTTTTTGTTTTTGTTGCTGTCAGGGAATAAATATTGCATCTAGCCTCTGATTAAATGTGGTTTCATGTTTTGTTTAGTGTTTGTGCCAAGTAGAACCTTTGGGAAGACTTGTGTGAAGTTTATGTGATCTTGCTGTGAAAAATAGAATCGTTAGCGCTTGCTAAAGTAGTCGTGAGATTTTACTGGTACATGCTTTATAGTTGATTCTTTTTGAAGATGATTGGTAGACAAATTCCGCAAATTTACCAATTTAGTTTGAAGTTTTTAGAGTTCCAGAAGTAGGCGAAACCTGCAGATTACTACAGACTGTTCTGTCTTTGACAGATTCTGTTTTTCGTGTGTTGTTTGCTTATTCCGATGCATCTATGAGTAGTATTGGAGGATATGAACCATAGAGAAGTTGGAATACAGTAGTTTTAACACCAATATAAACAAAGAATGAATTCATTGCTGTACCTTTGAGTAGTGGTTTGCTTTCTTATACTAACGGAGCTCACGAGAATTTTTTGTCTAAGTTTTGTGTTGTGAAGTTTTCAAGTTTTGAGTATTGCTTTGATGGACTATGGAACAAGGAGTAGCAAAGGCCTAAGCTTGGGGATGCCCATGGCACCCCAAGTAAATTCAAGATAATCAAAATCCTAAGCTTGGGGATGCCCCGGGAAGGCATCCCCTCTTTCGTCTTCATCCATCGGTAACTATACATGGAGCTATATTTTTATTCGCACCATATTATGTGTTTTGCTTGGTGCGTCTTGTATAATTTGAGTCTTTGCTTGTTAGTTTTCCACAATCATACTTGCTGGATGTTGGAGATATGCCCTAGAGGCAATAATAAAAGCATTATTATTATATCTCCTTGTTCATGATAATTGTCTGTTATTCATGCTTGAATTGTATTGTACGGAAACAGCGATACATGTGTGAATACATAGACCAAAATGAGTCCCTGGTAGGCCTCTAGTTACCAGCTCGTTGATCAACAGATGGTCACGGTTTCCTGACCATGGACATGAGATGTCAGTGATAACGGGATCACATCATTAGGAGAATGATGTGATGGACAAGACCCAAACTTGAGCATAACACGAGATCGTATAGTTCGTAATGCATAAGCTTTTCGGTGTCAAGTATTTATTCCTTAGACCATGAGGTTGTACAACTCCCGGATACCGTAGGAGTACTTTGGGTGTGCCAACCGTCACAACGTAACTGGGTGGCTATAAAGGTACGCATCGGGTATCTCCGAAAGTGTCTGTTGAGTTGGTACGAACCGAGACTGGGATGTTGTCACTCCGTATGACGGAGAGGTACCTCTGGGCCCACTCGGTAATACATCATCATAAATGAGCTCAATGTGACTAAGTAGTTAGTCACGGGATGATGGATTACGGATCGAGTAAAGAGACTTGCCACAACGAGATTGAACAAGGTATCGAGAATACCGACGATCGAATCTCGGGCAAGTACCGTACCGATGGACAAAGGGAATAACATACGGGATTGAGTGAATCCTTGACACGGTGGTTCAACTGATGAAGATCATCGAGGAACACATGGGAACCAACATGGGTATCCAGATCCCGCTGTTGGTTATTGACCGGAGAGTGGTCTCGGTCATGTCTACGTGTCTCCCGAACCCGTAGGGTCTACACACTTAAGGTTCGGTAACGCTAGGGTCGTAGAGATAAATGCACGTGGAAACCCGAAAGTTGTTCGGAGTCCCGGATGAGATCCCGGACGTCACGAGGAGTTCCGGAATGGTCCGGAGGTAAAGATTGATATATAGGAAGTCCAGTTTCGGCCAACGGGTGATCTCCGGGGGTCACCGGGAGCGTCCCGGGACCACCGGAGGGGCCCCGGGGGTCCACCGGGTGGGGCCACCCATCCCGGTGGGGCCCCTAGGCCGCGAGGGGAAGTGTCCAGCCCTCTGGGCTGGCGCACCACTAGGGGGCCCGCCTCCCCACACGTCTAGGGTTAAAACCCTAAGGGGAGGGGGGCCACCACTTGCCTTGGGGGGCAAGGACTCCCCCCTGGTCGCCGCCCCCCCCCTTGCAGATTGGATCTGCAGGGGGCTGGTGCCCCCCCTGGCCCCCTCTATATATGTGGGGGGGAGAGGGCAGCCGCACCCAAGCCCTGGCGCCTCTCCCCCTCCCTTCACACCTCCATACTCCCAACGCAGGGCGCCCGGCGAAGCCCTGCTGCGATCTCCACTGCATCTGTCATCACGCCGTTGTGCTGCCGGATCTCTGACGACTTCTCCTCCCCCCTTGCTGGATCAAGAAGGAGGTGACGTTGCTGCACCGTACGTGTGTTGAACGCGGAGGTGCCGTCCGTTCGGCGCTAGATCATCGGTGACGAAGAACGTGAAGAGTACGACTACTTCATCCACGCTTCGTTGAAAGCTTCCGCTCGCAATCTCCATAAGGGTATGTAGATGCACTGTTACTTGCTCGTTGCTAGATGTCTCCATAGTTGGATCTTGGTGAAGGCGTAGAAATTTTTTGAATTATGCTACGTTCTCCAACAGTGGCATCTGAGCCTAGGTTTTATGCGTAGCATCTTGCACGAGTAGAACACAAACAGTTGTGGGCGTTTGGTTTTGTTCAACTTTCTTACCGTTACTAGTCAATCTTGATTCGGCGGTATTGTGGGATGAAGCGGCCCGGACCGACTTTACACGTACGCTTACGTGAGACTGGTTCCACCGACAGACATGCACTAGATGCATAAGGTGGCTGGCGGGTGTCTGTCTCTCCTACTTTAGTCGAATCGGATTCGATGAAAAGGGTCCTTATGAAGGATAAATAGAAGTTGACAAATCACGTTGTGGTTTTGGCGTAGGTAAGAAACGTTCTTGCTAGAAATCCTATAGAAGCCACGTAAAACTTGCAACAACAATTAGAGGACGTCTAACTTGTTTTTGCAGCATGTGCTATGTGACGTGGTATGGCCAAAACGAAGATGTGATGAATGATATATGTGATGTATGAGATTGATCATGTTTTTGTAATAGGGAATCACGACTTGCATGTCGATGAACTTGACAACCGGCAGGAGCCATAGGAGTTGTCTTAATTATTGTATGACCTGCGTGTCACTGAATAACGCCATGTAATTACTTTACTTCATTGCTAAACGTTAGCTATAGTAGTAGAAGTAATAGTTGGCGTGACGACTTCTTCAAGACACGATGATGGAGATCATGATGATGAAGATCATGGTGTCGAGCTGGTGACAAGATGATCATGGTGCCCCGAAGATGGAGATCTAAGGAGCAAGATGATATTGGCCATATCATGTCACTTTAAATTGATTGCATGTGATGTTTATCATGTTTATGCATCTTGTTTACTTAGAACGACGGTAGTAAATAAGATGATCTCTCACTAAAAATTTCAAGTATTGTGTTTCCCCTAACTGTGCACCGTTGCTAAAGTTCATTGCTCCGAAGCACCACATGATGATCGGGTGTGATAGGTTCTAACGTTCGCATACAACGGGTGTAAGACAGATTTACACACGCGATACACTTAGGGTTCACTTGACGAGCCTAGCATGTACAGACATGGCCTCGGAACACGGAAGACCGAAAGGTCGAACACGAGTCGTATAGAAGATACGATCAACATGAAGATGTTCACCGTTGATGACTAGTCCGTCTCACGTGATGATCGGACACGGACTACTCGATTCGGATCGTGTATCACTTAGATGACTAGAGAGATGTCATTCTGAGTGGGAGTTCATTAAAATTTGATTAAGATGAACTTAATTATCATGAACTTAGTCTAAATTCTTTACAATATCTCTTGTAGATCAAATGGCCCACGCTCCAGTTTCCCTCAACTTCAACGCGTTCCTAGAGAAAACCAAGCTGAAAGATGATGGTAGCAACTACACGGATTGGGTCCGTAACCTGAGGATTATCCTCATAGCTGCAAAGAGAACCTATGTCCTAGAAGCACCGCTAGGTGATGCACCCGTTCTCCCGGCAAACCAAGACGTTATGAACGCTTGGCAGTCGCGTTGTGATGATTACTCCATGGTTCAGTGCGGCATGCTTTACAGTTTAGAATCGGGGCTCCAAAAGCGTTTTGAGCACCACGGAGCATATGAGATGTTCGAAGAGCTGAAAATGGTTTTCCAAGCTCATGCCCGAGTCGAGAGATATGATGTCTCCGACACATTCTACAGCTGTAAGATGGAGGAGAACAGTTCTGTCAGTGAGCACATCCTCAAGATTTCAGGATTGCACAACCGCTTGTCTTAGCTGGGAATGAATCTCCCAGATGAAGCGGTCGTTGACAGAATCCTCCAGTCACTCCCACCAAGCTTCAAGAGCTTCGTGCTGAACTTCAATATGCAGGGGATGGAGAAGTCCATTCCCGAGGTGTATTCGATGCTGAAATCAGCGGAGGTAGACATCAAGAAAGAACATCAAGTGTTGATGGTCAATAAAACCACTAAGTTCAAGAAAGGCAAGGGTAAGAAGAACTTCAAGAAAGACGGCAAGGGAGTTGCCGCGCCTGGCAAGCCTGTTGCCGGGAAGAAGCCAAAGTATGGACCCAAGCCTGAGACAGAGTGCTTTTATTGCAAGGGAACGGGTCACTAGAAGCGGAACTGCCCCAAATATTTAGCAGACAAGAAGGCCGGCAACATCAAAGGTATATATGATATACATGTTATTGATGTGTACCTTACCAGCACTCGTAGTAGCTCCTGGGTATTCGATACCGGTGCAGTTGCTCACATTTGTAACTCAAAACAGGAGCGAATAAACGGAGACTGGCGAAGGATGAGGTGACGATGCGCGTCGGGAATGGTTCCAAGGTCGATGTGATCGCCGTCGGCACGCTACCTCTACATCTACCCTCGGGATTAGTTTTAAACCTGAATAATTGTTATTTAGTACCAGCTTTAAGCATGAACATTGTTTCTGGATCTCGTCTTATGCGAGATGGCTACTCTTTCAAATCGGAGAATAATGGTTGTTCTATTTATTTGAGAGATATGTTTTATGGTCATGCCCCGCTGGTCAATGGTTTATTTTTGATGGATCTCGAACGTAGTAATACACATATTCATAGTGTAGATGCCAAAAGATGTAAAGTTGATAATGATAGTCCCACATACTTGTGGCATTACCGCCTTGGTCATATTGGTGTCAAACCTATGAAGAAGCTCCATTCAGATGGACTTCTAGAGTCTCTTGATTATGAATCATTTGACACGTGCGAACCATGCCTCTTGGGCAAGATGACCAAGACTCCGTTCTCCGGAACAATGCAGCGAGCAACCAACTTGTTGGAAATCATACATACCGATGTGTGCGGTCCAATGAGTGTTGAGGCTCGCGGAGGCTATCGTTATGTTCTCACCCTCACAGATGACTTGAGTAGATATGGGTATATCTATTTGATGAAACACAAGTCTGGGACCTTTGAAAAGTTCAAGGAATTTCAGAATGAGGTTGAGAATCAACGTGACAGAAAAATAAAGTTCTTGCGATCGGATCGTGGGGGTGAATATTTAAGTCATGAATTTGGCACACACCTTAGGAGCTGTGGAATTGTTTCACAATTGACACCGCCCGGAACACCTCAACGTAACGGTGTGTCTGAACGTCGAAATCGTACTCTGTTGGACATGGTGCGATCTATGATGTCCCTCACCGATTTACCGCTATCTTTTTGGGGTTATGCTTTAGAGACTGCCGCATTCACTTTAAATAGGGCTCCGTCAAAATCCGTTGAGACGACTCCGTATGAACTTTGGTTTGGCAAGAAACCAAAGCTGTCGTTTCTGAAAGTTTGGGGTTGCGATGCTTATGTCAAGAAACTTCAACCTGAAAAGCTCGAACCCAAATCGGAAAAATGCGTCTTCATAGGATACCCAAAGGAAACGATTGGGTACACCTTCTACCACAGATCCGAAGGCAAAGTCTTTGTTGCCAAGAATGGATGCTTTCTGGAGAAAGAGTTTCTCTCGAAAGAAGTGAGTGGGAGGAAAGTAGAACTTGATGAGGTGACAGTCACCACTCCTGTACCGGAAAGTAGCGCAGCGCAGGAAACTGTTCCTGAGGTGCCTGCACCGACAAGGGAGGAAGTTAATGATAATGATCATGAAGAAACTGATCAAGTTACTACTGAACTTCGAAGGTCCACAAGGGCACGTTCCGCACCAGAGTGGTACGGCAACCCTGTCCTGGAAATCATGTTGTTAGACAATGGTGAACCTTCGAACTATGAAGAAGCGATGGCGGGCCCAGATTCCAATAAATGGCTTGGAGCCATGAAATCCGAGATAGAATCCATGTATGAAAACAAAGTATGGACTTTGGTGGACTTGCCTGATGACAGGCACGCCATAGAAAACAAATGGATATTTAAGAAGAAGACAGACGCGGATGGTAATGTGACCATCTATAAGGCTCGGCTTGTCGCTAAGGGTTATCGACAAGTTCAAGGGATTGACTACGACGAGACTTTCTCTCCCGTAGCGATGCTGAAGTCAGTCAGAATCATGTTAGCTATTGCCGCATTCTATGATTATGAGATATGGCAAATGGATGTCAAAACAGCATTCCTTAACGGCTTCCTCAAGGAAGAACTGTATATGATGCAACCGGAAGGTTTTGTCGATCCAGAGAACGCTAACAAGGTATGCAAGCTCCAACGCTCGATTTACGGGCTGGTGCAAGCATCTCGGAGTTGGAATATTCGCTTTGATGAAGAGATCAAAGCGTTTGGATTTATACAGACTTATGGATAAGCCTGTATTTACAAGAAAGTGAGTGGGAGCTCTGTGGCATTTCTCATATTATATGTGGATGACATATTGCTGATGGGAAATGATATAGAATTCTTGGAAAATGTAAAGGCCTACTTGAATAAAAGTTTTTCAATGAAGGACCTTGGAGAAGCTGCTTACATATTAGGCATCAAAATCTATAGAGATAGATCGAGACGCCTCATTGGTCTTTCACAAAGTACATACCTTGACAAAATATTAAGAAGTTCAATATGGATCAGTCAAAGAAAGGATTCTTGCCTGTTTTGCAAGGTATGAGATTGAGCAAGGCTCAGTCGCCGACCACGGCAGAAGATAGAGAAAAGATGAGTGTCATTCCCTATGCCTCGGCCATAGGTTCTATCATGTATGCCATGCTGTGTACCAGACCTGATGTGAACCTCGCCATAAGTTTGGTAGGGAGGTACCAAAGTGATCCCGGTACGGAACACTAGACAGCGGTCAAGAACATCCTAAAGTACCTGAAAAGGACTAAGGATATGTTTCTCGTTTATGGAGGTGACGAAGAGCTCGTCGTAAAGGGTTACGTCGATGCTAGCTTCGACACAGATCTGGATGACTCTAAGTCACAAACCGGATACGTGTATATTTTGAATGGAGGGGCAGTCAGCTGGTGCAGTTGCAAGCAAAGCGTGGTGGCAGCATCTACATGTGAAGCGGAGTACATAGCTGCTTCTGAAGCAGCGCAGGAAGGAGTCTGGATGAAGGAGTTCATCACCGACCTAGGAGTCATTCCAAGCGCGTCAAGCCCGATGACTCTCTTCTGTGACAACACTGGTGCTATTGCTATTACCAAGGAGCCCAGGTTTCACAAGAAGACCAAGCACATCAAGCGCCGTTTCAACTCCATCCGGAATTATGTTCAGGATGGAGACATAGATATTTGTAAAGTTCATACGGATCTGAATGTCGCAGACCCGTTGACTAAACCTCTTTCACGAGCGAAACATGATCAACACCAGAACTCTATGGGTGTTCGATTCATCACAATGTAACTAGATTATTGACTCTAGTGCAAGTGGGAGACTGTTGGAGATATGCCCTAGAGGCAATAATAAAAGCATTATTATTATATCTCCTTGTTCATGATAATTGTCTGTTATTCATGCTTGAATTGTATTGTACGGAAACAGCGAGACATGTGTGAATACATAGACCAAAATGAGTCCCTGGTAGGCCTCTAGTTACCAGCTCGTTGATCAACAGATGGTCACGGTTTCCTGACCATGGACATGAGATGTCAGTGATAACGGGATCACATCATTAGGAGAATGATGTGATGGACAAGACCCAAACTTGAGCATAACACGAGATCGTATAGTTCGTAATGCATAAGCTTTTCGGTGTCAAGTATTTATTCCTTAGACCATGAGGTTGTACAACTCCCGGATACCGTAGGAGTACTTTGGGTGTGCCAACCATCACAACGTAACTGGGTGGCTATAAAGGTACGCATCGGGTATCTCCGAAAGTGTCTGTTGAGTTGGTACGAACCGAGACTGGGATGTTGTCACTCCATATGACGGAGAGGTACCTCTGGGCCCACTCGGTAATACATCATCATAAATGAGCTCAATGTGACTAAGTAGTTAGTCGCGGGATGATGGATTACGGATCGAGTAAAGAGACTTGCCACAACGAGATTGAACAAGGTATCGGGAATACCGACGATCGAATCTCGGGCAAGTACTGTACCGATGGACAAAGGGAATAACATACGGGATTGAGTGAATCCTTGACACGGTGGTTCATCCGATGAAGATCATCGAGGAACACGTGGGAACCAACATGGGTATCCAGATCCCGCTGTTGGTTATTGACCGGAGAGTGGTCTCGGTCATGTCTACGTGTCTCCCGAACCCGTAGGGTCTACACACTTAAGGTTAGGTAATGTTAGGGTCGTAGAGATAAATGCACGTGGAAACCCGAAAGTTGTTCGGAGTCCCGGATGAGATCCCGGACGTCACGAGGAGTTCCGAAATGGTCCGGAGGTAAAGATTGATATATAGGAAGTCCAGTTTCGGCCAACGGGTGATCTCCGGGGGTCACCGGGAGCGTCCCGGGACCACCGGAGGGGCCCCGGGGGTCCACCGGGTGGGGCCACCCATCCCGGTGGGGCCCCTAGGCCGCGAGGGGAAGTGTCCAGCCCTCTGGGCTGGCGCACCACTAGGGGGCCCACCTCCCCATGCGCCTAGGGTTAAAACCCTAAGGGGAGGGGGGCCACCACTTGCCTTGGGGGGCAAGGACTCCCCCCTGGCCGCCGCCCCCCTTGCAGATTGGATCTGCAGGGGGCTGGCGCCCCCCTGGCCCCCTATATATATGTGGGGGGGGGAGAGGGCAGCTGCACCCAAGCCCTGGCGCCTCTCCCCCTCCCGTCACACCTCCATACTCCCAACGCAGGGCGCCCGGTGGAGCCCTGCTGCGATCTCCACTGCATCCGTCATCACGCCGTCATGCTGCCGGATCTCTGACGACTTCTCCTCCCCCCTTGCTGGATCAAGAAGGAGGTGACGTTGCTGCACCGTACGTGTGTTGAACACGGAGGTGCCGTCCGTTCAGCGCTAGATCATCGGTGACGAAGAACGTGAAGAGTACGACTACTTCATCCACGCTTCGTTGAAAGCTTCCGCTCGCAATCTCCATAACGGTATGTAGATGCACTCTTACTTGCTCGTTGCTAGATGTCTCCATAGTTGGATCTTGGTAAAGGCGTAGAATTTTTTTGAATTATGCTACGTTCCCCAACACTGGACACACCTATTTGGGAGAGTTAAATATGGCCTAGAAATTGTTAGAACACTCGATGTGCTTCACTTATATCTTTTGAGTTGAATAGTTTTTGCTCTAGTGCTTCACTTATATCTTTTAGAGCACGGTGGTGATAATATCTTGTAGAAATTGTTGAACTCTCATGCTTCACTCATATCCTTTTGAGAGTATATTAAAACAGCATGGTAATGTGTTTAGGCTAAAGAAACTATCTTCACATGATAGACTCCAATGTCAATGTAGTAAAAAAAAATTCACACCAAGTGCATTGAATAGAATGAGATGTTGGATGCTTGATAATTGTTTTGAGATATGAGGATAGTGATATTAGAGCCATGCTAGTGGAGTTATTATGAAATTTAGAAATACTTATGTTAAGGTTAGTGATTCCCTTAGCATGCACATATGGTGAACCGTTGTGTGACTAAGTTAGAGAATGAGGTATTTGTACAGTGTCAACCTTTGTGTGGAGGTCGGGGGCGCGCGATGGTTAACTCCTACCAACCTCCCCCCTAGGAGCATGCGTTGATTGCTTTTTTTGATGACTCGTAGATTTTTGCAATAAGTATATGAGTTCTTATGACTAATGTTGAGTCCATGGATTATACGCACTCTCACCCTTCCACCATTGCTAGCCTCTCTTGTACCGCGCAACTTTTGCCGGTGCCATAAACCCACTATATATCCTTCCTCAAAACAACCACCATATTGTTCCTCAAAACAGCCATCATACCTACCTATCATGGCATTTCCATAGCCATTCCGAGATATATTGCCATGCAACTTTCCACCGTTCCGTTCATATGACACGCATCATATTGTCATATTGCCATTGCATGATCATGTAGTTGACATCGTATTTGTGGCAAAGCCACCATGCATATTCTTTTTATACATGTCACTCTTGTTTCATTGCACATACTGGTACACCGCCGGAGACATTCATATAGAGTCATACTTTGTTGTTGTAGTCTCGAGTTGTGATATCGAGTTGTAATGAAAGTGTGATGATCATCATTATTAGAGCATTGTCCCATGGGAGGAAAGACTAAATCTATAAAGCCCCTCCACAAAAAAAGAAAAAAAAGGGCCAAAGAAAAAGAAGGCCCAAAAAAAAGAAAAAAAAGAAGAAAAGGAAAAGGGACAATTGCTACTATCTTTTTCCACACTTGTGCTTCAAAGTAGCACCATGTTCTTCATTGTAGAGAGTCTCATGTTTAGTCACTTTCATATACTAGTGCGAATTTTCGTTATAGAACTTGGCTTGTATATTCCAACGATGGGCTTCCTCAAATGCCCTAGGTCTTCGTGAGCAAGCAAGTTGGATGCACACCCACTAGTTTCTTTTGTTGAGCTTTTATTCATATTTAGCTCTAGTGCATCCGTTGCATGGCAATCCCTACTCACTCACATTGATATCTATTGATGGGCATCTCCATAGCTCGTTGATACGCCTAGTCGATGTGAGACTATCTCCCTCCTTTTTGTCTTCTCCACAACCACCTCTATTCCACCCATAGTGCTATATCCATGGCTCACGCTCATGTATTGCGTGAAAGTTGAAAGGTTTGAAAAGATAGGGTATGAAAGCAAATGCTTGGCTGAAATTGGGGTTGTGCATGATATGAATATTTTTGTGTGATAACGAGGGAGCATAGCCAACACTATATGATTTTGTAGGGATAACTTTCTTTAGCCATAGCATTTTGAGAAGACGTGATTGCTTTGTTAGTATTGCTTGAAGTATTATTATTTCTTATGTCAATATAGATTTTTATCTTGAATCTTTCAGATCTGAACATTCATGCCACAATTAAGAGATTTACATTGAAAAACTATATTGGTTAGCATTCCACATAAAAAATTCTTTCTTTATCATTTACCTACTCGAGGACGAGCATGAATTAAGCTTGGGGATGCTTGATACGTCTCCAACTTATCTATAATTTTTTATTGTTCCATGCTATTATTTATGAAGTCTTGGATGTTTAATTGGCTTTATCATTCACTTTTATATCATATTTGGGACTAACCTACTAACCCAAAGGCCCAGTCCAGATTGCTGTTTTTTGCCTATTTCAGGGTTTTGCAGAAAAGGAATATCAAACGGAGTCCAAACGGAATGAAACCTTCGCGAGAGATATTTTTGGAGAAAATCACACATAGGAAGCTTGAGAACCACGTCAGAGGATCGAGGATCTGCCCTCGAGGGTGGGGGCGCGCACCCCTTCCCAGGGCGCGCCCCCATGCCTCGAGGCCTCCTCAAGTGGCCCCCGGTGCCCTCCTCCTTCCTATATAAGTCCACGTACCCCAGAAACTCCGAGGACAGAGAGAAAACCCTAATTCCACCGCCTTACCTTCTGTTCCCGTGGAGATCCCATCTTGGAGCCTGCTCCGGAGCTCCACCGGAGGGGGATCCATCACGGAGGCCTTCATCATCATCATCATCGCCCGCACCATGAGTTGTGAGTAGTTTACCATAGACCTTCGGGTCCATAGCTAGTATCTAGATGGCTTCTTCTCTCTCCGGATCTCAGTACAAAGTTCTCCTCGATCTTCAAGGAGATCTATTCGATGTAATCTCTTTTTGCGGTGTGTTTGTCGAGATCCGATGAATTGTGAGTTTATGATCAAGGTTATCTATGAAAGATATTTGGTTCTTCTCTGAACTTTTTATGTGTGCTCATAATATCCTTGCAAGTATCTTCGAATTATTGGTTTGGTTTGGCCTACTAGATCTATAGTTCTTGCAACAGGAGAAGTGCTTGGCTTTGGGTTCAATCTTGCGGTGTCAAGGCACGTATTGTATTGTTGCCATCGAGGATAAAAAGATGGGGTTTATATCATATTGCTTGAGTTTATCCCTCTACATCATGTCATCTTGCTTAAAGTGTTACTCTGTTCGTATGAACTCAATACACTAGATGCATGCTGGATAGCGGTCGATGTGTGGAGTAATAGTAGTAGATGAAGGCAGGAGTCGGTCTACTTGTCTCGGACGTGATGCCTATATACAATGATCATGCCTAGATAGTCTCATAATTATTCGCTTTTCTATCAATTGCTCGATAGTAATTTGTTTACCCGCCGTAGAATATCGCTATCATGAGAGAAGCCACTAGAGAAAACTATGGCCCCGGGGTCTATTCTCAACATATCAATCTACATCTGCTTTACTTTTACCGCTTTTATTTGTTGTTTTATTAAACCAAAAATACCAAAAATATAAACTATCATCTCTATCAGATCTCACTCTCGTAAGTGACCGTAAAGGGATTGACAACCCCTTATCGCGTTGGCTGCGAAGTTCTTATTTGTTTGTGCAGGTGCGAGGGACTCGCGCGTGGTCTCCTACTGGATTGATACCTTGGTTCTCAAAAACTGAGGTAAATACTTACGCTACTGTGCTGCATCTCCCTTTCCTCTTCGAGGGAATACAACGCAAGCTCAAGAGGTAGCACCCCTACAGGGCGCGCCCCCTGCCTCGTGAGCCCCACGTTTGGCCCCCGGTGCCCTCCTTTCTCCTATATATACCTACGTACCCCGAAACTATCAGAACAATAGAGAAAACCCTAGTTCCACCGCCGCAACCTTGTGTTCCCGTGAGATCCCATCTTGGGGCCTGTTTCGGAGCTCCGCCGGAGGGGGGATCTACCACGGAGTGCTTCTACATCATCATCATCGCCTCACCATGAGTTGTGAGTAGTTTACCACAGACCTTCGGGTCCATAGCTAGTATCTAGATGGTTCTTCTCTCTCTTTGGATCTCAATACCAAGTTCTCCTCGGTCTTCGAGGAGATCTATTCAATGTTATCTCTTTTTGCGGTGTGTTTGTCGAGATCTGATGAATTGTGGGTTTATGATCAAGATTATCTATGAGAAATATTTGGTTCTTTTCTGAACTCTTTATGTATGATTATAATATCCTTGCAAGTCTCTTCGAATTATTGGTTTGGTTTGGCCTACTAGATCTATAGTTCTTGCAATGGGAGAAGTGCTTGGCTTTGGGTTCAATCTTGCGGTGTCCTTTCCCAATGACAGTAGGGGCAGCAAGGCACGTATTCTATTGTTGCCATCGAGGATAAAAAGATAGGATTTATACAATATTGTTTGAGTATATCCCTCTACATCATGTCATCTTGCTTAAGGCGTTACTCTATTCTTATGAACTTAATACTCTAGATGCATGCTGGATAGCGGTCGATGTGTGGAGTAATAGTAGTAGATGCATAATCGTTTTGGTCTACTTGTTTCGGACGTGATGCATATATATAATGATCATGCCTAGATAGTCTCATAAGTATTCGCTTTTCTATCAATTGCTTGACAGTAATTTGTTTACCCGTCGTAGAATTCCGCTATCATGAGAGAAGCCACTAGAGAAATCTATGGCCCCCGGGTCTATTCTCAACATATCAATCTACAATCTACTTTACTTTTCCGCTTTTACTTTATGTTCTTATATCAAAAATACCAAAAATATCAAACTATCATATCTATCAGATCTCACTTTCGTAAGTGACTGTAAAGGGATTGACAACCCCTTATCGCGTTGGCTGCAAAGTTCTTATTTGTTTGTGCATGTACGAGGGACTCGCGCGTGGTCTCCTACTAGATTGATATCTTGGTTCTCAAAAACTGAGGGAAATACTTACGCTACTGTGCTGCATCACCCTTTCCTCTTCGAGGGAATACAACGCAAGCTCGAGAAGTAGCAAGAAGAATTTCTGGCGCCGTTGCCGGGGAGGCTTACGCAAAAGTCATATACCAAGTACCTATCACAAACCCTTATCCTTCACATTACATTATTTGCCTCTCATTTTTGTCTCCCCCACTTCACCCTTGCCGTTTTATTTGCCCTTCTTTTGCCGTGTGTTTATCGTTCGCTTGCTTCTTGTTCGCTTGTGTGTTGGATAGCTTGTTTGTCACTATGGCTCAGAACAATACCAAATTGTGTGACTTCTCCAATACCAACAATAATGATTTTATTAGCACTCCGATTGCTCCTATTACCAATGTTGAATCCTGTGAAATCAATGCTGCTCTGTTGAATCTTGTCATGAAATATCAATTTTCCGGCCTTCCTAGTGAAGATGCCGCTACCCATCTAAACAACTTTGTTGATTTGTGTGATTTGCAAAAGAAAAGGGATACGGATAACGATATTGTTAAATTGAAGTTATTCCCGTTTTCACTTAGAGATCGTGCTAAAACTTGGTTTTCCTCTTTGCCTAGAAATAGTATTGATTCGTGGAATAAGTGCAAAGATGCTTTTATCTCTAAGTATTTCCCTCCTGCTAAGATCATCTCTCTTAGAAACGATATTATGAATTTTAAGCAACTAGATCATGAGCATGTTGCACAAGCTTGGGAGAGAATGAAATTAATGATACGTAATTGCCCTACACATGGTTTGAACTTATGGATGATTATTCAAAACTTTTATGCTAGCTTGAATTTGCTTGTAGAAATCTTTTAGATTCAGCCGCGGGAGGCACTTTCATGGAAACTACCTTAGGAGAAGCTACCAAACTCCTAGATAATATTATGGTTAATTATTCTCAATGGCACACAGAAAGATCTATTAGTAAAAAAGTGCATGCTATTGAATAGATTAGTGTTTTGAGTGGAAAGATGGATGAACTTATGAAATTATTTGCTGCTAAGAGTGCTTCTTCTGATCCTAATCATATGCCTTTATCCACGTTGATTGAAAATAATAATGAATCTTTGGATGTGAATTTTGTTGCTAGGAATAATTTTGGTAACAATGCTTATAGAGGAAACTTTAATCCTAGGCCTTTTCCTAGTAACTCCTCTAATAATTATGGTAATTCCTACAATATCTCTTATGGAAATATGCCTTCTAAATTTGAAACTAGTGTTAAGGAGTTTATGAATTCGCAAAAGAATTTCAATGCGTTGCTTGAAGAAAAATTGATCAAGATTGATGAATTGGCTAGAAGTGTGGATAGAATTACTCTTGATGTTGATTCTCTGAAACTTAGATCTATTCCACATAAGCATGATATCAATGAGTCTATCAAAGCCATGAGAATTTCCATTGATGAATGCAAAGAAAGGACCGCTAGGATGCGTGCTAAAAGAGAAAATTATATAAAAGTGTGTTCTTCTAGTTATCATGAAAATAAAGATGAAGATCTGAAAGTTATTGATGTGTCTCCTATTAGATCCTTGTTTTCTAGTATGAATCTTGATAAAGATGGGATTGGAGATGAGTCTACTTTAATTAAAAGGTATCCCAATGATTCGGAGTTTTAGATCTTGATGCTAAAATTGTTAAAAGTGGGATTGAAGAGATTAAAACTTTGCATAGTGATGAACCCATTACTTTGGATTTCAAGGGATTCAATTATGATAATTGCTCTTTGATTGATTGTATTTCCTTGTTGCAATCCGTACTAAACTCTCCACATGCTTATAGTCAAAATAAATCTTTTACCAAACACATAGTTGATGCTTTGATGCAATTTTATGAAGAAAAACTTGAATTAGAAGTTTCTATCCCTCGAAAGCTTTATGATGAGTGGGAACCTACCATTGAAATTAAAATTAAAGATCATGAATGCTTTGCTTTGTGTGATTTGGGTGCAAGTGTTTCCACTATCTCAAAAACTTTGTGTGATTTGTTAGATTTCCATGAGCTTGATGATTGTTCTTTAAATTTGCATCTTGCGGATTCTACCATTAAGAAACCTATGGGAAGGATTAATGATGTTCTTATTGTTGCCAATAGGAATTATGTGCCCGTAGATTTCATTGTTCTTGATATAGATTGCAATCCTTCATGTCCTATTATTCTTGGTAGACCTTTCCTTAGAACGATTGGTGCAATTATTGATATGAAGGAAGGGAATATTAGATTCCAATTTCCGTTAAGGAAAGGCATGGAACAATTTCATAGGCAGAAAATTAAATTACCATATGAATCTATTATGAGAGCCACTTATGGATTGCCTTCCAAAGATGGCAATACCTAGATCTATCCATGTATCGTGCCTAGCTAGGGGCGTAAAACGATAGCGCTAGTTGGGAGGCAACCCAATTTTATATTTTTTTTGTTTTTGCTTCTGTTTAGGAATAAATATTGCATCTAGCTTCTGTTTAGATGTGGTTTTGTGTTTTAATTAGTGTTTGTGCCAAGTAGAACCTTTGGGAAGACTTGTGTGAAGTTTATATGATCTTGTTGTGAAAAACAGAATCGTTAGCGCTCGCTAGAATGATCACCATATTTTGCTGGAGTGCGCTATTTAGTAGATTCCTTTTGCAGATAATTAATATACAAATTCCTCACGTTTACCAATTTATTTCAATTTTTTGGAGTTACAGAAGTATGCGAAAGTTACATATTACTACAGACTGTTCTGTTTTTGACATATTCTATTTTTCGTGTGTTGTTTGCTTATTTTGATGAATCTATGAGTAGTATTGGGGAGTATGAATCATAGATAAGTTGGAATACATTAGGTTTAACACCAATATAAACAAATAATGAGTTCATTACAGTACCTTTGAGTGGTGGTTTGTTTTCTTATACTAACGGAGCTCATGAGATTTTTGTCTAAGTTTTGTGTTGTAAAGTTTTCAAGTTTTGAGTATTGCTTTGAGGGACTATGGAACAAAGAGTGGCAAAAGCCTAAGCTTGGGGATGCCCAAGGCACCCCAAGGTAAAATTCAAGGACAACCAAAAGCCTAAGCTTGGGGATGCCCCGGGAAGGCATCCCCTATTTCGTCTTCATCTATCGGTAACTATACTCGGAGCTATATTTTTATTCACCACATGATATGTGTTTTACTTGGAGCGTCATGTATAATTTGAGTCTTTGCTTGTTAGTTTGCCACAATTATCCTTGCTGGACACACCTTTTTTAGAGAGATAAATATGGCATAGGAATTGTTAGAACACTCTATGTGCTTCACTTATATCTTTTGAGTTGAATAGTTTTTGCTCTAGTGCTTCACTTACATCTTTTAGAGCACGGTGGTAATTATATTTTGTAGAATTTTTTTATCTCTCATGCTTCACTTATATCCTTTTGAGAGTCTATTAAAACAGCATGGTAATGTGCTTTGGCTATAAAACTAGCCTTCACATGATAGGCATCCAAGATCAATGTAGTAAAAACTTTCATACTAAGTGCATTGAATATGAAGAGAAGTTGGATGCTTGATAATTGTTTTGAGATATGAGGATAGTGATATTAGAGTCACGCTAGTGGAGTTATTATGAAATTGAGAAATGCTTGTGTTAAAGTTAGTGATTCCCGTAGCATGCACGTATGGTGAACCGCTATGTGACGAAGTTAGAGCATGAGATATTTGTAGAGTGTCATCCTTTGTATGGAGGTCGGGGGCGCGCGATGGTTAACTCCTACCAACCTCCCCCCCTAGGAGCATGCGTTGATTGCTTTGTTTTGATGACTCGTAAATTTTTGCAATAAGTATATGAGTTCTTATGACTAATGTTGAGTCCATGGATTATACACACTCTCACCCTTCCACCATTGCTAGCCTCTTTTGTACCGCGCAACTTTCGCCGGTACCATACACCCACTATATACCTTTCTCAAAACAGCCACCATATATCTTCCTCAAAACAGCCACCATACCTACCTATCATGGCATTTCCATAGTCATTCCGAGATATATTGCCATGCAACTTTTCACCGTTCCGTTCATATGACACGCTTCATATTGTCATATTGCCATGCATGATCATGTAGTTGACATCGTATTTGTGGCAAAGCCACCATGCATAATTTTTCATACATGTCACTCTTGATTCATTGCACATCCCGGTACACCGCCGGAGGCATTCATATAGAGTCATACTTTGTTCTAGTATCAAGTTGTAAATCAATATAAGTGTGATGATCATCATTATTAGAGCATTGTCCCAAGTGAGGAAAGGCCGAACAAAAGAAAAGGCCCCTCCAAAAAAAGGGAAAAAAGAAAAGAAAAAAGGGATAATTGCTACTATCTTTTTCCACACTTGTGCTTCAAAGTAGCACCATGTTCTTCATGATAGAGAGTCTCATGTTTAGTCACTTTCATATACTAGTGGGAATTTTCATTATAGAACTTGTCTTGTATATTCCAACGATGGGCTTCCTCAAATGCCCTAGGTCTTCATGAGCAAGCAAGTTGGATGCACACCCACTTAGTTTCTTTTGTTGAGCTTTCATACATTTTTAGCTCTAGAGCATCCATTGCATGGCAATCCCTACTCACTCACATTGATATCTATTGATGGGCATCTCCATAGCCCGTTGATACGCCTAGTCGATGTGAGACTATCTTCCTCCTTTTTGTCTTCTCCACAACCATCACTCTATTCCACATAGTGCTATATCCATGGCTCACGCTCATGTATTGCGTGAAAGTTGAAAGGTTTGAAAGAATAGAGTATGAAAACAAGTGCTTGGCTAAACCCGGGGTTGTGCATGATATGAATATTTTGTGTGATGAAGAGGGAGCATAGCCAGACTATATGATTTTGTAGGGATAACTTTCTTTAGCCATAGTATTTTGAGAAGACATGATTGCTTTCTTAGTATGCTTGAAGTATTATTATTTCTTATGTCAATATAGACTTTTGTCTTGAATCTTTCAGATCTGAACATTCATGCCACAATTAAGAGAATTACATTGAAAACTATGTTGGTTAACATTCCACATCAAAAATTCTGTTTTTATCATTTACCTACTCGAGGACGAGCATGAATTAAGCTTGGGGATGCTTGATACGTCTCCAACGTATCTATAATTTTTTATTGTTCCATGCTATTATTTATGATGTTTTGGATGTTTAATGGGCTTTGTTATACACTTTTATATTATTTTTGGGACTAACCTATTAACCCAAAGGCCCAGTCCAGATTGCAGTTTTTTTTGCCTATTTCAGGGTTTTACAGAAAAGGAATATCAAACGGAGTCCAAACGGAATGAAACTTCGGGAGAGATATTTTTGGAGCAAAATACGCACGGAAGACTTTAGAACCACGGAATAGGGCACATGTGGCATCCACGAGGGTGGGGGGGGCGCCCCCCTACAGGGCGCGCCCCCTTCCTCGTGGGCCCCACGTTTGGCCCCCGGTGCCCTCCTTTCTCCTATATATACTTACGTACCCCGAAACTATCAGAATAACGGAGAAAACCCTAGTTCCACAGCCGCAACCTTTTGTTCCCGTGAGATCCCATCTTGGGGCCTGTTTCGGAGCTCCACCGGAGTGGGGATCTACCACGGAGTGCTTCTACATCATCATCATCGCCTCACCATGAGTTGTGAGTAGTTTACCACAGACCTTTGGGTCCATAGCTAGTATCTAGATGGCTTCTTCTCTCTCTTTGGATCTCAATACCAAGTTCTCCTCGGTCTTCGAGGAGATCTATTCGATGTAATCTCTTTTTGCGGTGTGTTTGTCGAGATCCGATGAATTGTGGGTTCATGATCAAGATTATCTATGAGAAATATCTGGTTCTTTTTTGAACTCTTTATGTATGATTATAATATCCTTGCAAGTCTCTTCGAATTATTGGTTTGGTTTGGCCTACTATATCTATAGTTCTTGCAATAGGAGAAGTGCTTGGCTTTGGGTTCAATCTTGCGGTGTCCTTTCCCAGTGACAGTAGAGGCAGCAAGGCACGTATTGTATTGTTGCCATCGAGGATAAAAAGATGGGGTTTATATCATATTGTTCGAGTTTATCCCTCTACATCATGTCATCTTGCTTAAGGCGTTACTCTGTTCTTATGAACTTAATACTCTAGATGCATGCTGGATAGCTGTCAATGTGTGGAGTAATAGTAGTAGATGCAGAATCATTTCGGTCTACTTGTTTCAGACGTGATGCCTATATATAATGATCATTCCTAGATAGTCTCATAAGTATTCACTTTTCTATCAATTGCTTGACAGTAATTTGTTTACCCGCCTTTGAATTCTGCTATCATGAGAGAAGCCACTAGAGAAACCTATGGCCCCCGGGTCTATTCTCAACATATCAATCTACAATCTACTTTACTTTTCCGCTTTTACTTTCCGTTCTTATATCAAAAATACCAAAAATACCAAACTATCATATCTATCAGATCTCGCTTTCGTAAGTGACCGTAAAGGGATTGACAACCCCTTATCACGTTGGTTGTGAAGTTCTTATTTGTTTGTGCAGGTGTGAGGGACTCGCGCGTGGTCTCCTACTGGATTGATACCTTGGTTCTCAAAAACTGAGGGAAATACTTACGCTACTGTGCTACATCACCCTTTCCTGTTCGAAGGAATACAACGCAAGCTCAAGAAGTAGCATCCCCCAGCTCCTCTTCCTTTACCTCTTCATTTTCAGAATCAAATAAGTCCACTGACCTTAGCAGGCCCTCACAGTATTCCATACTACCAGCACTCTTCCCAGAAGTCATAAGTGTGTCATTCTTCCTAGAAGGAGAAGGAGTTTTTTGAGTCATAATTCGCGCCTCCTCTCTCTCCTCCCCAGCCTCAGTTTTGTGTTGTTCTGGAAGATTACTAACATAGCCAGATCTAGCATCATGTCCATCAGAATATGTATCGCCAAGGTCAACCTTAGCCAAAAGCACATTTTAAAATGAAATCTTGGTGGTCAGCATCATGATCATGCTCCACATGTGCAACCACCAAACTATGAGCAACATGCTTGCTAGGAGATCCATGTTTGGTTGAGAAGTTAGCTTTATCCAAATCATCAATGACCAGATCATCATCACCTGACCCTTCAGATGTATGCTCTTCATGGGTCTCATTGTGTTTTTCAGCTTGTTCTTCCTCTGCTCTCTCATCTTCCTCCCCACCGTCTTCCTCATCTTCCACATAAATGACAGAGTCAGCTCCACCTGTTTGTTCAAAGCCTTCTACAGTGAAGCCAAGCAGGAATAATTTTTTCTTCATCTCTATCAGTCTCTCAAAAAGAATTTTAGTGGGATCTCTACATGCAATCTTAATCCTAACATTCTCAAAAAAGGTCCTAAACATACCATTCCAGTCCACATCTGTAAGCACCCCAAATAGTGAAGCAATTTGGACAAAAACTTTCCAAGTACACCATTTTGAGGGGATACCCTCAATCAGCACCCTTCAATCAGCTCCCCAAAAGGCTCACATCCTCCTTTCCATTCAGTCAAGGAAACATTCACATCATGTGGCAGAGAAAAACCAGGCAACTCAATGAGGTCTTCCACTTTATTCCAAGGGGGAAATCTGACCAAAAATGTCTTGCTGGAAAGCCCTCTGATCTACCAAGGCCAGTGCTTGGTCTTGCAGAAAGTAGCACATAGCAGTTCCATCAGTTTAAAGCAGTCCACTTCTCCCTTCAAGATATTCACCACCGCATAGTTTTGAAAATCCAACCACTTGGACTCATTAGCAACAGGTACATCCACATGGTAGAAACCAAGACCCTGAGCTCCACTGCCAAAGAAGGCAGCAGTAGGTTGCACTTTAGACCACGCTGCGCAATTGTTGACATTGTGGTGTTGCTGGCGGATAAAACAAGCCTTAGGCTTCACGCAATTCCCAACATAGTGCCCATGTCCTTCATAGTTGAAGCAAATCATACCCGTGTACTTGGGATCAAGGGTTTGTTCCACTTCAACGTCTGCAGATTGTGAGGATTGCACCTGAGCAGAGCCAGCAGTCGAGGCTGTGGCCTGGTAGGCTTGGGAGCTGGGCCTTGCTCCTTTGCAGGCGGTGCAGCTGGCTTCCGCCCAACGGAAGAGGTGGATTTCTGACCCACCCCCTTGGACTGACCAGCAGCAAGATTGCTGCTCCCTTCTGCACGCTGATCGGCCATCTTCAACCCACGCTTTACGATCTCCGCAAAAGAGAGAGAGCCAGGACCAATCCCTTCCCGAGCAACCTTGATTTGTTTGGGTGGGGGATCAAATGGACGAATTGATGCTGGGAAACAATCAGCGTCCGAGAAGGATTTGCTCTCGACCAGGTCTCTCCGGATCCAACAAAGGAACCTGGATTTAGGGTTGGTTTGTGCCTGCTGGGAGGGGGTTCTGGGATAGCGGCGGCGAGGGGGGGAGGAATAAGCCAGAGCTGCCAAAGTGCTCCTCCACGTTTTCTAGGGTTTCAACTTTACGTAACCGCTTCGCCCTACCCGTTTTCTCCCCCAGCACACGTAACTTGAGTGCGGGGCCAGGCAAAGCTGGATTTGAAAGGCAAGAACGACAAGGAGTTGTCCCCCTAGTTTGGGGCTTGAACTTGGAACACGACCGAGCCCCTTGCTGGAAATCACCTCCGACGAGGTCTCACCGGCTATAGAAACAGCCGCACAATCCTTATCATATATAGGAACACGAGGGAGAACCCCCGATTCAACTACCAAATCCTTATCTAGAGAATGAATATTTGGTCCAATTCGATTTACCGCCCCCAATCGGCGCAAACGAAAGTCCCGCAATCGAGCTTTGAGAGCTAAATCAGCACGAATGAAATGTATACCTGACTCACCAGGCCAAGGCGAGGGATTGGTCGTCGATGAGTTTGAACCGGTCGGGGCAGTCGATCTACCGACGGCGTTGTGGCCAGACGATCCCGGCGAGAGGAACTCCGACGGGATGTTGGCGATGCCCTCCCACGACGGTGGGCGAATGTTGAGCCTTGAAGGATTCACCGTCCTGAAATTCTCCCACCGCGTCGCCTGGCGCGGATCCGACGATTCGGCCTACTGGATGGCCCAGAAGAGGAGTTCCAGATCCCCACAGCCGTCGTCTTCGACGAAGCGCGCACGCTCGACGAAGTTCGCGTGGCGGAGGATGTGGAGGTGGATCTCCCCCCACTCGTCTCGGTCGGGGAAACGCTCCAGCACCACCCGGCGCATCTCGCGGCATGCCTCCGACGAGTCCGGGTCGATCTCCGGAAGCGGCCCCGGCGTCGCTGGTGGGAGCACGCACAGTTCCGCTACCCTTGACCTCGTCACAAGCCGACGTACCCGGATGCCGCGACGACGCGCACCCGCCATGCGAGATCTCAGGTGGAGAATGGGCGCGGGGAGGGCTCAAAGTGATGCGGGGGTGGGTGGGAGGCAGTAGATAAACTCGTATTAATGGCGCCTCGCAAGCATAATCCGAGGGGGAGGGGAGGGGAGACGACATTCCCACCTCACTCTCGGTATTCTCTGATTCTCTCCCGCGCGCGCTCGGTCTCGCTCGCTCTGATGAGTCGCTGTGGTGTGTCAAAAAGAGTACTTCTTAGTCTGTGATTTCAAAAAGATATGCGAAACAATAGCGGACATGGCTTAATGGGCCGGTCCGGTTGGCTCGCTTGTGCGAACGAGGGTAATTTGACGCAAAGAGCTCCCTCGCACCTCTCGGGTCCGTCACCGTCAATCGGCTATCAGCGCTTTAAAATTCACTAGTAAGCGTGCACGTGCAACGCACGTATCTAATCTATAATAAAACATTTTTAATCTTATTTCTTATATGGCAAGTTCTTTGCCGAACCATTTAAATGTGTCTCGTGCCCACGACATGAATCCGAATACATGTCTTCACATAAAATTCACAGTCACATAAATGTATTATAATTCGTTACAAAAATATTTAGAAAAAACAACTAAGAAACAATATCTACTATTTGTTCTTTGACGATGATACTCTCTTAAAGTTTAATGTATTGATGCAATCTGAATGCTTCGTTCCATGGCTAAGATATTGTTTAGAGCTTCATTCCCTTACTTCAAAACATGTTCAAAATTTGCGTCCTCACTCGAATATAATCCTACATATGCATCATACATCATTGTTATTTAAAAAAATACCATGCGCAACGTATATAGAAATGACTATGGTGTAAATAATCACCCTGTGTACTGGAAAATGTAGCCCACCATCACACTATGAGTGCATGAAAATAGAAACCAAATAACCATGTAGTGAACTGGAATGTCTCCAACAAATTAGACGCCATGCTACGCTAATATACGCACAACAGTATTAAAGCAATCATCATCCATGTATTCATCATTCTTTAATGAGCAGTGCTACACGGACGACAAACTCAGACGATTCATGCACGACATCAGAATCCAGCCGTGCATACATGGCTACAACGCAACAACGGCCGCCGGATTGACAGTCGTCCTCACATCGTCCATCTTTTTTGTGTGTATAGCAGTTTCGTCCTTTAATTTGTTCCTTATTTGTCTCAAATTTAAACTAATATGATAATGATTATAGCTTTTCCCCAGTCACTCCTGTGAAAGAAGAGTATATTAGCTAGAGCACAAAATGATCATAAAAATGTGGCTTACTACAACAAAGGGACATCATCAAGCATGTTGGTGCACAAGATGGTGAAAGAAGAAATGATTTCCAAGTTAAGCTCAAGTTTTGATGATGTGTTCCACGTACGTAAATTCTTAGGGAGTCTATCCAGAATCATACAATCTGTGGGATCCGTATCGATTTCTTACATTATCATCATTCAGTTTCGAGTCCACTAAATGACAACTAATTTTGTCCTGAAATATGTCATACGATCATATTAAGTAATAAATTAGAGTTAAAATTCAAATAGTAATACAACATAGAATAAATATAATGATAAGATATTATAAAACCATCAAGTCAACTCCAACACTAGACCCCATCCTGTCCGTCCGCGTCCTTTGGGGATAAACGGACACATGCAACGTCCCAACGCGCGCGAGCATCCCCATTTTTTGTCCCGGATGCGTTCGTTCTGCTCCATTCCGAGACCGAGCGCGGGACGTGGCCGGAGCAAGGCAAGGAGGCTGCGGGCGGGCCGACACTCTAGCGAGGAGCGACAGGGCGACGGCGGGAGGCGGGGCGTACACGGGGCACGACGGCGGTGCTTCTGCGGGCGGCGCAGCGCGGCCGCGGGCGACGACGGCGCGACTTCAGGTGGCGGGGCGCGACGACATCCGCGGTGCGACGTCGCTGCGTGTGCTGCATGAGCTGTGGGCCCGAGCTGTCCGGTTGGGATGCGTCCCGCGTTGGGTGCCCGACCGGCGCAAACACAAATTCAAACGGACAAGACCTCATTGTCACACCAAACGGACGAAATCCGGATAAAACAGATGTTCGTTTGGAGTTGTGGTTGTAGTTGGCCTCAAGATCAACCATTGGTACATAACCGACCAGATTTGTAAACACTTACCGTAAAGAAAAAACAAAGAAATTGGACAACCGGAGCAAACACTCCACTTCCTCACTCCCTCGCAGAGACGGGCGGATAAGCTCCTCTCTCCCTCACAGAACACGACCGCCCCTCTTCCACGGACTGTCCCTCTTCCACTGCATCCCCACCGACGGCGAGACGAACACCCACCCATGCCTGGTCCATGGCGGCCGCCCTTCCCCAGCCACTGATCTATGCCCCCCACCCCTTCCTGCCTCTGCGCCGGTCCATGGCGGCCGCCCTTCACATACCTCTCTTCGCGCAGCCCGGATCTGCCGCCTACGGCTTCCAGCTCGCTTCCATTTTCCCCATCGCTCTCCAGCCACGCGACGAACCCATTCGCCGCCACCAGCCTAGTCCGCAGCCACGGCTCCGCTCCGGACGCCATGGATGAGCTTTGCCTCCAACGGATCGTCGGCACCGACCACCGGGCAGCCTTGGAGGGATATGGCAGAGGCTCCCCACCTCGACTGCGGCTGGAGGAGGCCATCGATGCCTCCTACTTCGCGCCGCCCTAGCAACAATGAGCGCCACCGCGTCCGTCCATGGGTACCCCCTGCTCAGCGTACTTCCTAGACGGTGAGGAATCCGAGATCCCCATTAGGATAAGTATATGTGACTGCTTTTGTCTAAATCTTGCGTGAACTGAACATATTTGTGTGCATACTGAACTTTGACAAAAATAATTGCTTGAGGGAATTAGCTATCATCAAATTGTCTACTTTGTTAAATTTAATGTGTTTGTTCAAAGTCTGCTAAAACAACTTGGAGACGTGCTTTGCTATTGTAGGTTGACATGATGGATGAGTAGTCTGCTGATGACGACGACCCTTAATTATGATGTCATCTACTCTCATTTGGTACTACACTATTCTTAATTGCGGACACTTCCTTTGTAATAGGATTAATGGGGACATACAAAAAACAGAGGTAGGAAGGTGTACCCATATGTCTGCAGTCTGCTCTAAATACACTCTTCCCTTGCCCATGTTGTGATGGTTAGCTCCTTCCACTTATCAGATATTAGTTCCATGTGAAGCGATGCAAATTGGAATACATTTTCCCGTATTTTCAGTTGTTGCATGAATAAATGACAAAGCAACAGAGCATTAGCATCACAAGCAAAAAACAACATAAATCGTCTTATCAAAAGATGAGGCAGTGGGGCTAATAACTAACCATAGCAGTGAGGTCTTCGCGATTAATTCACATGCCTGATGAGTGTTGCTATTTACCTGATGTCTGTTTTTGTAGTTAAAAATGGCATGAACAATTGCAGCTTACTGTTAGTTATCTCCGAGCTGCACTGAGCATTCTTACATTGTTCGGCTTGTAATATTGTATAATTTCCTAAACACCATCAAGTTTCCAGAAAGCTCATTGTTAGATGCATTATTGGATAATGTGACCAGTGCAACATATGCGCGGAAGGGCTCTTAAGGCCCCTTTCTTCTTCTGTTTAGATAACAGAGGTCCTGGTGTTCTAGGATTTAAACTTTTTTCAGTCATAAACCTATTGTTGCCTTTTTAGTGTGCTGAAAATCATGACTTTATTGTTCGGATCATTTGAACGCTGCCTTGTTTCAGTTACCACCATATTTTCCTGAGAGACGTTATTCTATCCTTTTCAGATGTTCTACAAGCAGTCTTGCCCGGGAAGAAAATGCACATCATGGGGAACTTAAGAGTGGGGAAGAAAAATCCAGTCCAGGTATTTCACTTCCCTGTCCAAAACCCTCCCAGAACTATCAAAAAGAGAATGACTATGTCCTTAATACATCATTTACATGCTAAGTTTGACTATGTCCTGAATAGGTTCATTTACATGCCAAGTCGACATAGATTCATCCATAGAGCCTGAATGTTAAAACAAATTTGAATACTATATTGTTAAAACAAATGAGTTGGTTTCATATTCTTGGACTGGGACTTTCTTCTCCTCTCTCTTGGACTGGGTTACAAATAGATCATACAGGGTTTTATTCATTCAGTCATACAAATTCGAATACTATACTGTTAAAACAATATGATGGAGGGCTCCAGTTTGATGCACCGTTAAAATTCATGCTGAAGTCACTTGAGGTAGATCTATTATGGTTTGCCCAAAAATCATGCATTGATCAGCACACTGTTCTAAAATATGAAAAATAGTGAAGAACATTGTTATAAAGATGCAAATTTGACAGGGATTAGGGAAGCAATGAAGTACACACATATTTGTTAAATAGAATTTCCCTTGTGCAGGCAGGTGCGTTGGCTGAGGACTTGGTTGGCACCGATGTCGTCGGCTGCGGAAGGCGGCGATGGCCAACAATCGCTGGACGGCGATGGCGCAACAGTGGCTTGGCAGCGCCGACGTCTCACTGCAATGTGCGTTTGAACGGCGACATCGAAGAAAGATATCGAGATTAACTGGGATGGAACTGGTCACATACTGTGCACAAGAGGATAGTCTGCACATGACGGCGAATCTGCGTTGGCTAGAAGCTCGTCGGCGCGGGTGTCATCCACTATGCATGGCGGCGATGGCGCAAGACAGGCTGGGCGGCTGCGACGTACGTCCGGGCGGGCAAAGGCAGAAAGATAGAGTTGATTCCTTAAGTTTAGCTATTTGTTGTGAGGCGGACGTATCAATTGCCATAATTGTGGCTATTTTTCTGTAGTTGATTGGCTTGATCTTTTTTTTTTTGCGGGGAGGTGGAACTGTTCGATCGATGGCAGAGTTTCGTCCGCTATTCTAAATTGCTAAACGCACACAGGTGGGGCCTGACTTTTATGTGGACGGTTAGATGCCTAATCTTGGGGTGGTAGTTTGTCTCGTTTTTCCCTGTGTACGTTTATTTGGGTGGGCATAGGGAAAAATATGTTTGCTTGTTTAATAGTAGTAGAGATAGAGATTCAGGAACGAGAAAGAAAATCGCTAAAAGTGAACATGTATGGCCCAACAGAGCTGTGGCCAATGAAAGCTTGCATCGCCTTCTTGCCGACATGCGATATCCATCCGTGGCAGACCGGTAGGGCCACCTGCCAGCCTGAGACTGAAAGCGTAGTTCTCCGTGGAGTACCATTTTTCTGCCAGTTAGTAGCATCTGACAGTCGGCCCTCGGCACGTGCTCAATCGGCGCCACTTTGATCTGCGAACTCTGTATTTTTGAACGAGGGCGACCAGTGAACTGTGATTCTGCCAGGAAGGCACCGCATCTGGATCTCTCTGGAAAAAAACACCCTGCAAGCATCATCGAAAGGGCAACCCTGCGCAGCGCATATCCATCCTGGAGCTACAAAACGAACCTGTGATGCAAATCTGTGCAGTGCAGTCCTGAGAAGCGGTCCTGCTTTTCGGACGAGCGGCTCACCGAACCCCGCCGACTGATCGTATATTCGTGTCGCCTAGATAGATGCCTCCGTGGCACCGAACGCGACGCCACCAAGCAACAGGTGGCGCCGGGCACGGGAGCGGAGGTCAAAGACGGGCACCGCGTGACGAGCCCTTTCCAACACGCAGGCGGGCGTCGTGGCCGCATGCAGCAGCGCGCGGCCTTTGCGTGCTCCTGGACAAAGCGCGCGTCCGCCATCCCGGCGCCGGACCGGAACGTCGACAGGCGACGCCGCCGAAGAAAGAAAGTTGCAGCCGGACTCGAACGACTCGACCTCCGCCTTGAAGATTCAGGAGTAATCGCTTACATGACGACGATCTGTTCATCCACCTACGTGGCCTGTCGAACCGCGTTTAATTATCTGTACCATCGGTAATTTGCGAACAGATCGTCGCAATCTTTTATGCCAAAATTGAACAGCTGTTTGCGGTGGAGAATACGTAACTGTGGTGTCAAATAAACAAGTAGGAGTAGTATATTTGTCAATGCGCTGGGCATCCATGGGTGCTACTAGAGACCTGATGATCACGCTTCTCCTTGCTTGCTTGGCGTGGTTATTCTCGAGCCTACCAACAGAGGAGTACTAGTTAACAAACCAGCACTGCCACGCGAAACTCTACCGTGCCGCGTGTCCCGGCGGCGGTTTCCGAATGCTTTTTTTCTTCTTGATTATAAATAAAGAATGCGTGTTTTTTTCTCTATAGCGTGTTCTTATTTACTGTCAAAAGCATTCTTATATATTATGAGACGGTGGGAGTTCTGCCAAGCAGTACTGCAAGTAAGAATTAATTTTCCTATTGTTATAAAAAAGTTAAGCATTGATTATTTGTAAATAAATCAGGTTTGAAGTAAATAAATCCAACATTTTCCTACGGAAATAAAAATAATCTGACTGACCAATGCTGCGATCTCACAGTTCCAACTTATGTCCTCTGGAAGAAATGCATTTCCAGCGAAGAAGAGAAAAGGCCATCTGCAAACTGATGGTAATAAAACATACAGTACGCAGACAGCTAGACAGTTCTGAAAAAAGACAATCATAATTCGCATCAGTGGCATCAGACCCCACTTAAGATATTTTATTTTCGCGGTGAGGTACCATTCCGTTAATAAGCTCGATATCGAGGGCACATCCGTCATATCCGGCACCACCTTCTTTCTTCTAGCGATCTCCTCCGTGCCTCTTCTTCCCCTCGAAGACAAAAAGAGCCCCGAGAAGAGAAAAAAAAAGCAGGACTCCACACACCTGTGGGCTTCTACTACGAGTCCGGCAGTTTCTTCTCCTCCACGCGAAGGCGGAATCGCTCCCACGTCCCGAGAGAGCCCCGAGCCGGAACACTCTCCCACCGCGGTGGCGGCGGCGGCGGCAGTCGCCGACGATCGGCGGCGGCGGCGGAGATGTTGGAGGACCAGGTCGCCTTCCTGCTGCAGAAGTACCTCGGCAACTATGTCCGGGGGCTCAGCAAGGAGGCCCTCAAGATCAGCGTCTGGAGAGGTGAGGAGCCCCCGCCCCCGCCCGCTCCCCTTCCCTCCCCCGTCCCCACACTCGCTTCAATCCGCTCTGCTGGCTAGCTGTTTTAGTCCTATTGGCTCCTCGCGGGTGATCAGGGAAGCGCTCGCGGCTGATTTTGGCTCGTTTCTCAGTTCGTCTGCGCGGCTTTGCTTGTTGCTGTGAGTAGTGTTTCTAGTAACAGTTGTGGATTGCTGTGGAATGGCTGTTGGGAGGTCGAACCTGAGCTTAGTTTGGTGCGCGTGCTTCGTTTTGGCTGTCGCGATTCGTTTTGGTAGGCGGCGTCTGGGCACTGTCTGTTGGTGTTGCATCGTGTTTGTTGTGAATGGATGCAATGGGGATGGCATTGTAGCGAGCTTGAGCTGGTTACTGTAGGTGGAAGTTAATTTTGGATGCTCCGAAGCAGTCACTCTGTTCCCCCTCTGATCACAGAACTCTTTATTCTTCATTTATTTTCGCACATCATATTTTGTTTGCCGAGAGAATATTCATGCGACAAATACATTCATGTTGTGGTATGTCCAGCCAATTGGGTATTGGGATTTGATGGGCGTAATGGGTGGGCATTGGTTATATATGTTCAGAGAGAATCCAACATTTTTTTCTTCATATTCTAAGCGTTTGTACTTGCAGTTTTAGTGTTGAGAAATTGGGCAGTGTCGTGATGGCTTACTGTATTTTGTAGAGCTTACTTGGTGGTAATTCACTGGTTGCATCAGCCAGTCTAGAGGGCTAGCGTGAGAGAGCCTTTGCCTGTTGGTAGATAGTGTGAATATGCCAGTGATGTTCCCGAACATATATACTCATGCCACTTGGTCAAATATTTCCATTAGTCACTCAAGGATACATGTTTGCATTGCAATAGCAATGCATATGGCTGAACCCTGAAACCCTGGATAACATATATCCCTGAGATGCTGCTGTGCAACCAAATATGCTTAGCGTTGTAATCGTAGTACCAAACGTGTCTGTACAACATGGAACAAACTGCGTATGCAAGATGTATTTCACTTTGAAGCCAGCCACTGTATTTTGACCATGCCTGTCCTATTTGGCCGATCCTCAAATCTGATCGTCTGGAACACGGTGATGGGATACTCATCTGGACTCTGGCGAAAAGAAGAGAAATACGATTTTATGGTGGGTCATCCTATCAATGGCAGAGCTACGGGGTGGGTACCAGAGCTGGCTGCTGACACTGAACCATGCCATGCTGTCTACCAACATCGGCGAGGCCCTGGATCCCATCCTTCAGCACATCACGTCCCCTTCTACATGCCCATGTCAGATGATTTTTGGGAGGAGAATGTGATATATGCATTTCCTGGGCCCCACTAGGTGTTAGGGTGAGCAATTGATCCTCTATTATCAGTTTTGTTGAAGTAGCAAAGTTTGTGAGACGGAGTGTACACAATCAAGTTATAAAAGGACTTACTTATCGCCAGTTAATGAAAGCAAATCTTGTGATAGTTGGAAGCTGTAGAATTAACTGGTGCTGTAGTGGAATTGGGCAATGGGTGTGTCTGCTGGGTCAAACATTTGCTTCAGTGGTTGCCATGTTGAGATGATTGTGAGCCAATACACATTCTACGCACACACGCGTGCACATGTGTTCTCCTTCTGCTGGCTATAGTTCATTTCTGTAAATCATATCAACCATCTTCTACTTCATGTGTTTTCTGCAATACTATTTCAGGTGATGTGGAACTCACAAACATGCAGCTGAAGCCTGAGGCGCTCAATTCATTGAAGTTACCTGTGAAAGTCAAAGCTGGTTTCCTCGGTTCAGTTAAGCTCAAGGTCTGTAGTAGTTACTTAGGTTAGCCGCATCATTTTGCCTTAATCGTTGATGTTTTGTGTGTGTGATATGACCGAGTATGCTAAAGGATGATTACATAAATGATTATTAGGTCCCTTGGAGCAGACTTGGCCAAGAGCCGGTTTTGGTTTATCTTGATCGTATTTTTATATTAGCTGAACCAGCAACAGATGTTGAAGGTTGCAGTGAGGATGCTGTCCAAGAGATCAAACGAACTAGAGTTAGGGTGAGCAATTTGTGACACTAGTTAAGTTATTTTGGCAGTTGTTGCCTGAACTGTGTATTAGTGATCTACTGTTTATTGAAACAGGAGATGGAAATAAAATTATTGGAGAGCCAGCAACAACTGAACTCCGAACTGGTACGTGTTGGTACTTGGCCTTTTTATAATTGTGTGTGTATTTGTGTACTGTGATGATGAACTACCTACATGGCTTGGATATTCAATCTAGCCATGTTTTGCCTGCTGTTGTGTGGGTTGGGACTTGGGAACCGACCATGTTAACATGATTATGCTTTATTAAATTTTTGACTCAAACTTTTCATCATCCCTGAAGAATTCGTCCTGGCTTGGGTCTTTCATTAGTACTGTGATTGGAAACATCAAGTTATCCATTGGCAATATTCACATCAGATACGAAGACATAGAGAGGTACTTAAATTTCTGTTTAGTGGATGTATCTTTCAGGGTGCATATAAGAATATCATGAATTTTTTCTGTAGCAATCCAGGCCACCCTTTCGCAGCAGGTTTGGTACTTTCGAAGCTGTCGGCAGTTACTGTGGATGACCATGGGAAGGAAACTTTTGCCACCGGTGGAGATTTGGAGCGAGTGAAGAAGGTATATTCTCCTAACTTCACAACATTTTGGTTCAGTCATTAATACTGGTATACAAAGTAATACACAAGGTCTGCTGGTTGCTTCTGTGAATCCAGACTTCCCTTTAGGCCTTTACCCATGGATTATTCTTTCCTAAAGGGAGGTGAGGACTAGAAACCACTTCCATGGCTTCTGAATCGCAGAATAGACAGCTATCGTGGACAATACTAGGTGTTAAAGACGAGCAATTCAAATTCCTTATTTTCTCATACTGCGTTGATTCTTTACACAAATTATTCTGCACGTCTAGAAGGGATCAAGGGATAATGTGTTCATGTTAACAGAGAATGCATCCTTCAAGTTACAAAAAGATTGCATATTCCTCCCTCAGATTCATTTACTGGGCCTTCTGTTTTGCTTCTGATAGTCGTATTCATGATTCTTGCATTTTGATAGCTTATATATGATGGTTTTGCAGTCTGTTGAACTTGAGAGTCTGGCGCTGTATTTTGATTCTGATAGCAGTCCTTGGAGCGTGGATAAACCCTGGGAAGATTTACTGCCTTCAGAATGGAGTCAGGTAGCTTACAATTGTATTTGCTAATAAATATATGTAGGGCTTGAGGGTAAACTCTGCATGTAGGCAGTTGTCTATTTTACAATATCTAACTGGAAAGCTACCTGGTGAACCTTGAGGGCCAGATACTGTGCTGTACTGAGGCATTGGAGGACTTGTGCAATTTCATTGGTTTTGTCTAATAATTTTATTTTCGCTTGATGAATATTTACTGGTTCACAAAATGTGTTTCAGGTTTTTGAGTTCAGAAAGCAAGATAGTTCTAGTACTGCTTCAAAAGCTCACACTTACATATTAAGACCTATATCTGGCAAAGCAAAATATACAAAGGTACACATTGATGAAGCGAAGAGAAGCGGACAGGCATTGCAAAATGCAGCTGTTGATTTGGATGATGTTACTTTGTCTTTGTCGAAGGTTTTTACTCTTGGCCAACCACCCCGTCTTCTTTTAAATGACAAAGCATCAATGCTAATGGTAGACTGGTTTCTTCAATTCAGGATGGCTACAGGGACATCTTGAAGATGGCTGATAACTTTTCTTCTTTTAATCAACGGCTGAGATATGCTCATTACCGGCCATCTTTACCAGTGAAATCTGATGCCAAGTCTTGGTGGAAGTACGCATACAAAGTAGTGACTCATGAAATGAAGAAGGCAAGGTATATGGGCTCTACACACTTCTGCGTGGCTTCCACTTTGTGTATGGATTATGTGTTATTGTTATCGTGTATAGGTATTTTGTTTATCAGTTTATAGTTATGATATTCTCCTACATAACAAAAGATTGTGTCTGTATTATGGAGGAATGGTCATTTATGTTTGGGTTTACTTAACGGGAATCCCTACATGCCTACTGAAATTTCGTCTTAATCGTGATGAGACTGGCATTCAGTGTGAGCCGATCAACGTACTGATAAAGCTGCACTTCCGTGGACACAGTGAAACATATATATGGAAATAAATTGAGCATTAACAAAGGAACCAAGCCACATCAGTTGCCAAATTGCCAATCGAACCTTATAATATTTTTAGAAAATCAGGGATCCTTCCCTGGCTCCATTCTATTTAAGCGAAAGTCCCAGTATTACGATTGATTTTAGGTATTACGACATTATAGTATCGTCCTTTAGAATACTCATTGGATAATGCTGTTTCGTGTGTTAGGCCTTTGAACCTGAGCATTGATAGTTGTGGATGACACTAGGAGAGTTGGGACAATTTTCGTTGGTTTATTTCTCACACAATGCCATGCCAACCTGAGGGGTTGGGGATACATACTTATAGGCTGCTAGCCAGCCAAGCATATGCTGAGATGCTGCTAAGATGCCAGTCTAAGATGCTAGTCTAAGATGCTATCCTAACTGACAGTCCTTGATGGTCAGGAACTCTATCCTAACTGCCACAAGGACCATGTGCTGCAGCCCCACAAAGACCAGACCCTAGTACACAGACTTATCCATCATTCTCCCCCTAAGTCTTGTACGTCGTCTTGTGGGAGAGTTGAATCATCCCAATCCTGGAGCAAAGTTCGAGGAACTTGACCCTCCCAAGAGGCTTGGTGAGCAGGTCTGCGAGCTGGTCAGTGGTGTTGATGTAGCTCGCCTCGATGCTCCCTTCTTCCACACAGCTGCGGATGAAGTGATACCTCAGTCGGATGTGCTTGCTCCGTTCGTGGAACACGGGGTTCTTTGCCAGAGCCAGGGCGGACTTGCTGTCCACCAGAAGCTGCACCGTTCTGGTGTCTTGAACGAGAAGATCACCAAGCAGTCGAGCAAGCCAGAGCGCCTAAGTGCAGGCGGTGGAGGCCGCTATGTACTCAGCCTCACAGCTGGACAGGGCCACCACCTGCTGCTTGACTGATTGCCAGCTCACGAGGCACTTGCCGAGGAAGAAGAGGATCCCGCTTGTGCTCTTGCTGGTGTCGATGTCGCCGGCGTGGTCGCTGTCGCTGTACCCGACGAAGTGTGCCGCCCCCGGACACTTGGGGTAGTGGAGGCCGTGGTCGAGGGTCCCTGCTATGTAGCGGACGATCCTCTTCACTGCCTGCTGGTGTTCCGACGTCGGTCGCTCCATGAACCGACTGACATAGCCGACGGAGAATGCCAAGTCCGGCCGTGTGTGGGTGAGATAGCGAAGGCTCCCCACAAGGCGCCGGTACTGCGTAGCATCCACTTCCTCCGTCGTGCTGTCGCGGCTCAGTTTCAGCCTCTCCTCCATCGGAGTGAGAGCTGGGTGGCAGTCGGTGAGCCCAGCTAGCTCAACGATGCGCTTGGCGTAGGCGGACTGTCGAAGCGCGATCCCGGAGTGGTCCTGGTGCACCTCAATCCCTAGATAGAAGGAGAGGAGCCCCAGATCACTCATCTGGAAGGTGGCCTTCATGTCTTCCTTGAACGCCGCCACCTCTGCATCTTTGGTGCCGGTGATCACCAGGTCGTCAACATAGACGCCCACCAGCAGGGCATTTCCTCCACTGCCCCGTCGATAGACCGCAGCCTCATGCGGACTTTGCTCGAAGCCCATCTTCTTTAGCGTGGAGTCCAGCTTGGCGTTCCATGCCCTAGGTGCCTGCCGTAGGCCATAGAGAGCCTTGCGCAGGCGGAGTACCTTGCCCTCCTGGCCGGGAATCCCAAATCCCGGTGGCTGATGCACGTAGACTTCCTCCTTCAAGTCACCGTTGAGGAATGCCGACTTGACATCCATGTGATGGACACGCCAGCCCTCCTGGGCAGCTAGCGCAAGGAGAAGTCGCACGGACTCCATCCGTGCCACGGGAGCGAAGGCGTCGTCGTAGTCGACTCCTTCTTGCTGCAAGAAGCCTCGCGCCACCAAGCGAGCCTTGTGCTTGATGATGGCGCCGGCTCCATCCCTCTTCAGCTTGAACACCCACTTAAGGGTGATTGCGCGGTGACCACGAGGGAGGTCAGCGAGCTCCCAGGTGCGGTTTTGCTCGACCGCATCCATCTCCAACTGCATCGCGGCGCGCCATGCCGCATCTCTCTCGGCCTCTGCAAAGGACCGTGGTTCGCCGTCCTCACACGCGAGTTGTAGCTGCGCCTCCAAGTCACGTGGCATCAGTCCCGGCATCGGCTGGTCGCCGAGTAGATTATCCATCATGCGATACCGCAGCCGTTCGCCTCCATAATACGCGTCGACACGCTCCTCGTCGTGAGTGAGCGGGGAAGCGAACTTCATTGGGTTGTGCTCTGCGTGAGCTGGTGCTGATGAAGACGAACCCGGAGTGGTGACTGGCGGGGCTGGAGTATGCGGCGTCGCCAGTTGTGGTGCCGTCGGCGTTGCAGGCACCGGAGTCGATGTAGTTTTGGGGGCCGGGGTAGGCGTGCCCGGCGAAGAGGAGCTGCTTGCTCCCCCGGCTTCCTTGAAGTGGGCATACTCGACAATGAAGTCGTCATACGTCAGCGTCGAGCCGTCGTCCACCGCCTTGTCCCATTGCCACCCTCGCCCTTCGTTGAACACGACGTCTCGCGCCGTGCGCACACGCAGCGTCTTTGGGTCGAGGATGCGGTAGGCCTTTGAGCCCTCCGCGTAGCCGATGAAGACTCCCGGAGTGCTCCTGTCGTCGAGCTTGCCGATGTGGCCGAGCTCCTTGGCGAACGCAAGGCAGCCAAAGACGCGCAAATGGGAGACCGCCGGCTTCCGCCCATGCCAGGCCTCGTACGGTGTCCTGCCGTCGAGTGCCTTAGTAGGCGAGCGGTTGAGGATGTAAACGGCCGTCAGCACCGCCTCTCCCCAGAAAACAGCCGGCATCCCTCTCTGCTTGAGGAGAGCCCGAGCCATCCCCACAACCGTCTGGTTGCGCCGCTCGACGACTCCGTTTTGCTGCGGGCTGTACGGCGCGGAGTAGTGGCGCTGGATGCCCTCGTCGGTGCAGTACGACGCGAATTCAGCCGCCGTGAATTCGCCGCCGTTGTCAGTGCGCAACACGCGCAATTTGCGGCCGCTCTCCGCCTCCACACCAACCTGAGCGCGCCTGATGGCGTCCGCCGCTTCTCCCTTGCTGCCGAGAATCATCGCCCACATGTAGCGAGAGAGATCGTCGACGAGCAGCAGGAAGTAGCGTCGACCTCCGGGTGTGGCTGGCGTCATCGGGCCGCACAAGTCTCCGTGCACGAGTTCCAACTTCTCCTTGGCCTGAAAACTCGCCTGTTGGGGAAAGGGGAGTCGTCTCTGCTTCGTCAGAACGCAGATGTCGCACAACTGCTCCACATGGTCGAGGCATGGCAGGCCTCGTACCATCTCCTTGGCACTTAGACGCTTCAGGGCCTCAAAATGAAGGTGCCCAAAGCGCTCATGCCATTGCCACGTCTCGTCGTCCCGACGGACAGCGAGACAGACCGGTTGTGCCACCTGCACATCAAGGACGTAAAGTCGATTTTCACCTCTGGGTACCTTGGCGAGAAGGCGACCCTGGCGATCACAGATGCGTAGGACCCCATGCTCAATCAGCACGCGTGGGCCGTTCTCATCCAGCTGTCCCAAGCTGATGATGGAGTTCCTCAGCGCGGGGATGTAGTAGACGCCGGTGAGCAGCCGGTGCTCTCCCGTCTTGGTGGCGAAGATGACGGAGCCGACGCCCTTAATTTCCACAGCGGAGGCATCCCCAAACTTGACGGAGCCTCGCGCATCGGAGTCGAGCTCGGCGAAGAAGTCCCTTCGACCGGTCATGTGGTGGGTGGCGCCGGTGTCGAGGCACCACCCCGTAGTCTTGTCCTTCCCGGAGCCATCGCCGAGAAGAGCGTGTGCTTTTGGCTCGTCGAGATGGATGAGAGCTTTTGCGGCTGGTGTCGCTGAAGATAGCTCAATGCTTGCATGCGCCATGAACAAAGCCGTCTCCTCCTCCTTCACCTGTGCGACGTGAGCCTGGCCTTGACGTGGTTGCCGGCACTCATTGGCCCAATGGCCAAACCGGCCACAGTTGTGGCAAGTGTTGTCTTGTGCCGGCTTGGGCTTGCCAGCGGCGCCGTCCTTGGCGCCTCCGCGGGCGTCACCTTCGGCACGTCCTTGTGCCCTGCCCGGGGGGCCTCTTCGCGTCTTACGCTGCTTGCCACGCTTGCGGCCGCCCGTCGTGGAAGAAGGCTCCCCCTTCTTCCTGTCACCAAGGCTGGCATCCCACTGTTCCCGAGTTAGGAGCAGCTTCCCGCCGGTGGTGATGGGCCCCGAGGAAGGCTGAGGCTCGTCGGTGTCGACGACCTTGAGGCGGCCTATCGCCTCCTCGATTGTCATCGTGGACTCAATCGACCGAGCCATCTGCTTGTACTTCTCGGGGATGCACCGAAAGAGCTTCTCGACAGCTCTTTCCTCGGTGTAAGTGGCATCACCAAACTTCACCAACTTCTGCAGCAGAGTGTTGAGACGGAGAGCAAAGTCATCAACGTCCTCACCTGGCTTAAAACCCAGGCTCTCCCACTCCTTGCGAAGTGCCTGCAGAGTGGACTTGCGAGCACGGTCGCTGCCGATGCGTGCCGCGGCGATGGCGTCCCAAGCTTCCTTGGCAGTCCGCTTGCTGGAAAGCGAGAACTGCATCTCGGGCGGGACTGCGGCGATGAGGGCGTCCAGCGCCCATCGGTCCTCTTGGTGGTCGACGTTGCTGTCCTGGACTGCCTACCACATGCGCCGCACCTGGAGCCTGACCTTCATGATCCCGGCCCACTCAACATAGTTGGTTTTAGTGAGGGTAGGCCACCCAGCACTGGGACCAACATCCCTGACCATAGTCCGGACCTCGTAGAGGCCGCGGTGCTGGTCGTTGCAGCCGCCGTCGCGGTGCGCACCTCCACCTGGAGCGCGAGCGTGCTCGGCTGCCCACTGCGCCGTCCGCTCTTGCGCCACTTTGGCGCGGTCTGCGTCAGCGCAGTCGTCCGCAGCCGCGGAGCTGTTGGAGCTGCCGGAGCCGCCGCGGAGCGCCTTGGCATCTGCCATAGCCTCACGTGCTGCGTCTGCTGCTGCTGCTGCTTCTACCTCCGCCCTGGCTGCTTCTACCTCCGCTCTGGCTGCTGCCAGTTCCGCTGCAGCCAGCCTCGACGCCCTTGCTGCCGCAGCAGCTGTTGCTACAGCTGCCCGCTCACGCTCCTCTGCCACGGCGCGCTCGGCCTCCTGCCGGCGCCGTATGCTCGAGGTAGCCGTGTGCTGAGAGCGACCTGCAAACATGGCTTGCTGCAGGGGGGCTGTTGCGTGAAGAGGAGGCTGTTGAAGATGAACTGCTGCTCGACAGTCCGGAGGGAGGAAGGTAACCAGAGGCAGACGGAGCAGCTGCTGCTACCGACTTAGGCTGCCCACAGGAAATGCTCAGGGTGCAAGATAACGAGGCTCTGATACCACTTGTTAGGCCTTTGAACCTGAGCATTGATAGTTGTGGATGACACTAGGAGAGTTGGGACAATTTTCGTTGGTTTATTTCTTACACAATGCCATGCCAACCTGAGGGGTTGGGGATACATACTTATAGGCTGCTAGCCAGCCAAGCATATGCTGAGATGCTGCTAAGATGCCAGTCTAAGATGCTAGTCTAAGATGCTATCCTAACTGACAGTCCTTGATGGTCAGGAACTCTATCCTAACTGCCACAAGGACCATGTGCTGCAGCCCCACAAAGACCAGACCCTAGTACACAGACTTATCCATCATCGTGAAGCACCCTTCATAATTAATTATCTCTACTCCTATAAAGATCTGAGTTGGTGATGATGGTGTGCCTGCCATCTTTCACCAATAGCCGTCGGATCTAGATCTGACGCATACAAAGCAAACTGCTGCAGTTTTGCAAAAAGATGCCCACACTTGTTTCCATATTTACAAACAACTCTTTGTCTCTCACAATCAGCCTTATCTCTTCCCCACCACATCCAGAAGGCCATGGAACAATCTGGTGTGATGGCCGCTACCCGCGCCATCCACCCCCAATCTTGGTGTTCCGTGCAATGCACGGGCATCTTACTAGTATATATTCGATATTGAGTTCGGCCTATTGACTATATGATGTAATGTTACATGGTGTACTTTTTTTGTGCTTGATTTTCTCATTGGGTTCGTGTTGATATATCTCGTTAATGCAGTGGAAGTCTATCTTGGGAGCAACTACTGAGAAACGCAAGACTTCGAAAGACATATGTATCTTTATATGCGTCCCTTCTGAAGTCTGACATGAGCCGTCCGGTTGTTGAAGATAATGAGGAGATTAATAACCTGGATCGTGAACTGGATATGGAAGTTATTCTGCAATGGAGGTAGTATGTTGTTCTTTGAGACATGCTCTATGAAGATTATCTTGTAGATATTCACCATTAAGGATTTGTTTCAGAAGTTCATAATAATGTGGAAGGAGGTCTATCTGAATACTGATATGTTCCATTGGTCCTTAAAATTACTTCATGTCTGACATGTAAACCTTATGTCACATGATATTGCTAGTATCTTGCATGCAACTGTTGCATACTATCTCTTTTTGAACGCGCTGTTCATTCCTTCCGAAGTTGTTCTTCTTTAAAGACATATCTGAACCGTTGAACAATGCATGCACGGTTCTGATGTACAGTGAATAAGTTTTGAACCACTCAGGAGAACGAACCATAGAATCATCTGATGAACATTGCGCGATATGTTTTTTTTTTCATTGAATTTGAGCTATGTAGTTTCATTCCAATTGTTTCAACTGCATGATCCTCTATGAGTTGCTCATTTCTTAATATTTATCTTTTTTTCCTTTGTGAAGAATGCTGGCCCACAAGTTTGTAGAACAGTCAGCAGAAAGACAGCATGCTCAACAAAACAAGAAGCAGTCCTGGTGGTCATTTGGATGGTCTGTCTGATCTATACAAACTCACACTCTCTGTATTGTACAATTGTGTACTAATGACTTCTTCTGCGTATAGGACTGGCTCTTCAAAGGATGATGGAGACTCAAAGAGTTTTAGTGATGAAGATTGGGAAAGGTTAAATAGGATAATTGGGTACAAAGAAAATACGGAGTATATTCCTGCTCAACAAGATATGAAATTGATGCAGTTTTATTTTGAAATACGCATGAAACATAATGCATCAAGGCTTACCATTGATGGTTCAGAGTGCCTTGCTGATCTTTCATGTGAAGATTTCCGCTGTAACTTGAAAATGTATCCAGAGGCAAAAGTTTTTGATCTGAAGCTTGGTTCCTACAAACTTTTATCTCCATATGGCCTGCTTGCTGAGGTTTTACCACTTTGTTCTTCTAATTTTACCTTTTAGATATTATTCAAATCATTTATGAATGAACGATATCATTATATGTCTTACTAGAGTGCAAGTGTTGTTGATTCTCTTGTTGGTGTCTTCTCCTACAAACCGTTCGATGAGCAACTGGACTGGAGTTTTACAGCCAGGGCTTCTCCTTGTTATATAACTGTGAGTTATAGTTATCCTTTAAAAACCTCTGGTGTGCACATGCTTGTTTTACCCTCTGATGATCATTGTTGTTGTTCCGGCAGTATTTGAAAGATTCCATTGACCAAATCGTTGCCTTCTTCAAGAGTAGCCCTACAGTTAGCCAGACCCTTGCACTGGAGACTGCTGCTGCTGTACAGGTATATACTCATAATTCACTTGAAGCATGATTTGTTTATATGATAATATGATTGATTCTTCTGCATCTCTTCTATTGAGTAACCATATCTTTTGATTTGTGAAGATGACATTAGATGAAGTGAAACGCACCGCTCAACAGCAAATGACACGTGTTCTAAAAGATCAGTCCAGGTTGGTATGAATTATTTTACTACTGAAAGAACTATTCTTTGGTGGGCACCAGAACGATACTATAGGATACCAATTTTTAAGGGATTGTGGGCTAAATAAGATCTCAGCGGTCTTCTCGGTAGGTGTCTATTGTTACAGTATATGTGGATTGTCTAGCCCTTTCCATCAGTTCGGACTTTTGATTGCGTTGGCTAGTGCATGAAGCTTAACATGGTATCAGAGCTAAGGTCTTGAGTTCAAGTCCTGGCTTTCGCAATTTATCTAAAAAATTGCTGCTGCCCCCCTTTGTGTCCACGTATAGGCCTCTTGAGTCATACGTGAATTTCGCGCGCCGTCGCTCTCTTCCGGTTGCACGTGTTGACTTGTCTTCCCCGTCACACGTGAGAGGGGGTGTTACAGTATATGTGGATTGTCTAGCCCTTTCCATCAGTTCGGACTTTTGGTTGCGTTGGCTAGTGCATGAAGCTTAACATCTATTACATGGATCCTGCATAGGAGGGTATGCGTATTGAAAGTAGGGTGAGCAAGTGACGCTAGGACCAAAAGTCTTATGTCCTGGCTTCTTCTCTTTATTCTCTCGAGGGATTTTAATGGTAGGTGGAAGATACTAATCTAGATGGGATTTAAACTAGTAATGACGATGATGCTCCTCGAGTTCGATGTAGCAGTTGTGCGCCTTGAGGGATAGGGTTGGTTGTTGTGGCTGGCTTCAGCATAGCTAGTGTTTCACAGCGCTCTCTGGGTCTTTAAATATGCGCCTTGTCTTGGACGTTAAGGCAAGACCACCAAGTTCAGCTCATAGACGACTCTGACCTAGGGATTGAGATCCTTAGTCGGTTGAACTTTGGATTCCTCGCGGTGCCTTCCTCATCCAATATGAGTCCTAGCGCTGTAAAATAGGGTACTGTTGTTCTAGAAGATCCCCTTGTACTCGTATACGGATATGTTATCATATCTTATACAGATAGGTTTTTTAGATGTATTCTTGTATATTCGTGGACTGATCTCTCAGAATCCTATTTTTCATAGAGATGTCTCTTTATTTGCTCTGCCAGAAATTGTTGTTGTGAGTAATGACAAATGATTATTAGTGGCAATAACCTAGTAATTAAATTTGGAGTTGTGGCCTATGAAGCATATTCAATTGCAACAAGGGGAGAGTGTCTTATCTACCTTACTTCAGCCTGAAAGACAAGAATACCCAAAACGAGATTATATTATATTTTTCAATACTATCAACTAAGCCGATTTAGGTTATCAAGGCATTGTTGATATACATTTCAATTACTTCTCACATTTATATCTTTTTTTTCCGATGCTAAGTACTCCATCCGTTTCAAAATGTAAGATCATTTGACACTATGATAGTGTAAAAAATGGTCTTACATTTTGGGACGGATGGAGTATTATTCTAAAAAGGTTAGCTGTACGTTCTTTGTATTGGTTTTTCTGAATGGCTATTGAATCCACATATAATCTCTGCTAGGTTTTCACTGAATCTGGATATCGCTGCTCCTAAAATTACTGTTCCTACCAAGTTCCGCCCGGATGATGTACATGAGACTAAGCTTTTGCTTGATCTTGGAAACTTAATTCTTCGGACAGAGGTCATGTTTACTCTTTGAAGTAAGACTTTCATATATACAACTGGTTGAATTTATCTGTTGCTGATGTTTCTTGTCACTTCAGGAGATATGGGATTCATATTCTTCAGAAGAGAAGGATATGTATTTGAATTTCAATTTGGTGCTCAATGATGTATCTGCATTTCTGGTGGATGGTGATTACCATTGGAATGACACATCTAAAGAAGTCAATTTATTGCCAGTTATCGACAAGTGTGGAATTGTTTTAAAGCTTCAGCAGGTGCGCACTAGTCCGCCCCCGCCCTCCCCCCAAAAGAAAGAATAAATAACAGTGGGTATAACTCATCCTTCTGTTACGCAGATCCAGGTAGAAAGTTCACTATTTCCTTCCACAAGACTGGCAGTCCGGGTGCCTTCCTTGGGGTTTCATTTCTCTCCGGCACGCTATCATCGATTGATGGAGATTTTAAAGATTTTTCAAGACACTGATAGTGAGAATAACAGTTCAGACCTTGCACATTTGTGGGATCAGGCTGACTTTGAGGGATGGTCTTCTCTTCTTACATGGAAGGTTTGCCTTCTATTCTACATAATTGTATACTCCCTCTATCTCTAAGAGATTAAAATAGAATCCATCTGTCACCAGTTGGTAGCTTTCTATATCTAATTGACCACCACCCTTCGGCGTACTGTGCACCCTACCGCCAGTGACCTGTGTCTTATGTTCAAATTTTTCCCTAACATAATAACTAAAGCTGCAAACCCTCGTTGTGCACATTATCTTTGCTCAGAATTTTAATCCTGTGTAATCCCAAATTTTAAATAACGGTGCCCACAGGGCAATTTTAAAGTAGACCTCTTAATAAGTTTGATGTTACTATTTCTAACAGTTCTCTATGACCTGTTATTAGGGTGTTGGAAACCGAGAAGCTGTTTGGCAACGAAGATACTTGCGGCTAGTGGGGCCATTTCTCTATGTATTTGAAAATCCAGAGTCTACAACATATAAGCAATGGTCCAGGTTGTGCACTTTCCCACACTTACTTTTGATGCAAATTTTGATTTAGAGCTACTGTTAAAGTTGAGTTTTCTAGCTCGTAAATGCTTTTTGTTTTTGTTGAGATTTTTATGTCAGCAATAGGTGCCTTGATTCTTAGATATTTTTATTTCAATGTTGGTTGCTTCAAGAATTCGTGGTGATTCAGCCTTGTGATATCACATGGCTTAGTTTCTTCGATGTTTCCATAAAGGAGCTCAATCCATTTTTGTCTATGCCTATGATAGTGATAGTGATGTAATCATGTAATTGACTTGTGATATTTTTTATTTGTGTTATGTGCCTGGATATTTGTTTCGAGTTTAACTTTTCATCTATTTGTGTTGTGGTGCAGTTTAAGTGGGAAGCAAGTTCATCAGGTTCCTACTGAGCTTACAAATGGTGTGCAAAATATTGTGGCACTGCACGACTCTGGTCAAGTCAATCCCAAGGAACGGTGTAGTAGCTGAGCTTATTATATTCAGTTCATTAGCTTCTAAAAGACTGTAATCGGGCATGTTACGAATGGTTTTCTGCATTAGCAATGGCATGTCAGAATTAACACAACGAACAACTATAGCAATGACGAGTCGTAGGCTCTCCTTGCAATACCTTTGACATAATTGATGATTTCAATTGATTTTCTTGTACAGATTCTGGAAGATACTGGTGCTTTGATACTGTTGTTTGACAGCGAGGAAACAAGAAAAATATGGCAGAACCGCTTGCAGGGTGCTATATATCGTGCATCGGTACTCCCATTCCCTTTCCCCTTTTTTTTGCGTAGGTTTCCATTTTGTCTTCTATTGTTATCCAGATAGTAACTAGCATACTTGCAGGGTTCTGCCACAGTTTCCAATTTTCCTGAAGCTGCTTTCACATCAGAAGCTCGCTCTTTCAAAGGCAGTCTTCCTGATGTTGTCAACATAGAAAAATTGTTTCTTGCTGGTATTCTTGATGAACTAAAGATCTGTTTTTCGTGTGGCTATGAGGTATTTCTGTCTTACCCAATGTTCTTTGTAATCTTGAATCTATTGTTAATGATGTAACTTTTACTGTTTGTAGAGTAACCACAGGCTAAAAAAAGTACTACTGGCTAAGGAGAGCAGCTTGTTTGAATTTCGAGCAGTTGGTGGTCAGGTATACCTGTCTCTTATGTACATGCAGTCCTTGATACGTGGTTCATTTTACTTACCCAATTTTTTGTGTGCAAACAAATAGGTTGAACTCTCAATGAAGGGTGGCAACCTACTGATTGGAACTATTTTGCGGTCACTGGAAATTGAAGATCAGTATTTTTACCCAGGGAGTCCTGTACCAAGGTACTTGGCAAGGTCCTTCATCAACAGTATGCAAACTAAAGAAATCCCCACTCCTGCTCGAAAGAATAGTTCAGAAACTAAAGGCACCCCACTAAAGAAAAGTGACAGCGAGGAAAGGTTTTTTGAAGCATCAGATGATTTTGACGAATTTGGAACACCTATGCTAAAAGAGAGGAGCATATCAGATTATTTTAGTTCCCAAGATGTTTTACCTACTGGCCTCCCTTCCTTGCAACCCCCTGCATTTAGTCGAATTCCTGGTTTGTTACCAGACAGTGAAATTAAAATGGTTGGATTCACTTCCGAAGGAAGTGGTACTTCCGATAGTTTTGTGAAAGCTCAGATTGTTATATATGATCAGCAGTCTCTCCAGTACAACAACTTGGACACCAGGGTAAATATCTCAATACATAAAAATTATTCAGTACTTAAGGCTTCAAGTATGTATATAAACTGAGCGGGTTCCCAACGGCAGTTGTGATATCTGACTTTTCCTTTTGTTACCAGGTGGTTGTAAGTGTTGCTACTCTAACCTTCTTTTGTCATCGGCCAACTGTCCTTGCAATCATGGAATTTATGAATGCTATCAATCTTGCAAATGACCCTGATAGCGATAAAGATAGAAACACAGATGATATTAAGTCTGATAATATGGTTGAGGAGCCTAAATCTGATCTGGAGTCAGAACCTGTCATAAAAAGGTTGCTGTCTAAAGGTAAAAGCAGAGTAGTTTTTCATCTTACATCAAGCATGGCAGAGGCACAAGTATTACTGATGAATGAAAATGGTGGTCTACTTACTACTTTGTCACAAAATAACCTCTCAACTGATATCAAGGTATGAGCATGTCTAAGCTTATATGATTGATTTTGGTTTAGTTGACCTTGCATAACTGACTATCTTTGATGTTATTTAAGGTGTTCACATCCTCATTCAGTATAAAGGCTGCACTTGGAAACCTCAAAATAAGTGATGATAGTCTTCGTAGCAACCATCCTTACTTTTGGGTCTGTGATATGCGAAATCCGGGAGGATCTTTTGTGGAGGTACTACCATGTTACTTGTTGTATTATTTGAGTCACTACTTGACTAGATGTAGCTCTTAACCTGTCATAAAAAGGTTGCTGTCTAAAGGTAAAAGCAGATGTAGCTCTTAACCTGTTAAGATACTCCATGTCTTCCTATTCTTGAATAAGCATTTTTTCTGACTTGAGGAAGTAAGGTAATTCTTTAATACTTTGTGCAGATTGACTTCTGTTCATACACTGTTGGTGACGAAGACTACTGTGGGTATGACTACAGTCTTGTAGGGAAGCTCTCCGAAGTTAGAATTGTTTATCTTAACCGTTTTGTTCAAGAGGTATGCTATTTAAAGCTCATCTATGTTCTCCTTTTTGTCAGTGACCTAAGGGTTCTCTCTTCTTTTCTTTGTGTGTGTAGCTTACTGGTTATTTCATGGGTCTTGTCCCTAAAAGTTCTGATGGTGTCGTAAAGCTAAAAGACAATGTAACTAACTCAGAGAAGTGGGTTAGCAAAACTGATATGGAAGGATCGCCTGCCCTCAAGCTGGATGTTTCTTTCAGTAGACCTATAATTGTCATGCCTCATGATACTAATAGTCATGAGTAAGGATATCTCTCTGTATATGAATGTTTTATATTCACCTATCTTTGTTGCATTTAATAAATGGTTATTTATGGTTGCAGCTTCTTGGAGCTTGATGTCCTGTACATAACAATCCAAAATGAGTTCCAATGGATAGGTGGTGACAAGAATGAGATGGGTGCTGTCCACTTGGAAATTTTAACAGTTACAGTAAGTCCACTGCACATACATGTTTTTATTTGGACGACCACCATAGGGGACCAACCTACTAAAACATTTTACAATATCAGAAAAAAACATATACAAACAGGGATTAGCCTAGCCATTGCCCATTGAGAATCTTTGATCAGAAACTTTTACATGTATGCTAATTTGGGGTTGCTCCATCAAATACAACTGTTCAGCAATGTTTCATACTTGTTCCTTCAAGTTTAAAGTAAAGGACAAAGAATAAAATGGAAGGGTGAAAATGAGACCACACATTAAAGGTTATTGCTGTCTTCTCTTTAGATCTGATGAGAACAAATTGTTTTCAAGCAAAACCCCTTTTTGGGGAGTTTCCGCTCACAATTTGGAAGGTGTTTACAATAAAGTAAATGTGGAATGAAAGGAATACTTTAGGGGATAGAGTACGATTTCTATCAGACTTTTTGTTTATATTCTGAGGTCTAGATTAAAGTGGAGGGAGCTATGTTGGTGCTGTTGTGGTATATATTGTGTTTGGGTGATCATCTTCTAAAAATAAGATTTGTATAAGTTGAGGACAATCCTGTAAATCTCATTGAAGCTGCTTCTTCACTACCAAAATTCGACACCCTTTCGACGATTGCCATTAAACCACAATTGATCGTGCCTATTATGATTTATCTCGGAGGCATGATGATACCCAGCGCCTATACCTTGTAGTAACCTTCGCTGATTCTATACTATATTCTTCTGTTTTGATGTACTGATTAATTATATGTACAATATCTTTCATGTTGCACTTCTCGTTCAGCAGTGTCAGTTTGACAGTTAAACACTGCTATTGCATGTCTGATTACTGTTCTTGTTACTGTTGATCTTATAATTATTCTTATAGCTATCGTTGCACACTTTGTAGGTAAAAGACATAAATTTAACCATTGGCATGGATATGGTGCGGGGTGAAACTATAATACAGGATGTGAAAGGTCTCTCCGTTGAGATTCATCGATCATTGCGTGATCTGATGCACCAATTGCCAGTGGTGGAGGCAGCAATTAAGGTAGCATACTTTCTCAGAATGAATCTTTACTTAAAATTCCATGGTTAGATTCCTTGGTCATAAGAAAAGTTACTATTTGCTTCTTCTTTTAATTGGAATGCCATTGTGATAGTCATTTTTCATCCATGACGTGTCAGGTGGATGTTCTGAAAGCAGCATTATCCAATCGGGAATATGAAGTTATATCTGAATGTGCGGCGTCAAACTTTGCTGAGGCACCACATATTGTGCCTGCTCTGGATGGTCCTCGAGATGGAACTTCCACATCGGAATCTCATGTTTCTGCATCTTCTGTTTCTTCTGAAAGTATTCAGGACCTGTCCCAAGATACAGAAACATGGATAGCAAATAAATTTTCTGTTTCAATAAATCTGGTCGAGCTTTCTCTGCATTCAGGATCAACAAGGGATTCCCCTCTGGCTAGCGTGCAGGTACACATATTTAGCACTTCATTTCCATGTGCAGTCCCTCACTTTGAGTTGTCTCACAAGTCATAACCATATTGAGTCCTGGTTTGAACAAACTTGTAGGAGTATAATATAGTACCGCCTGTAATAGTATCACTGAAACTGCAGTGCCCATTCTTACATTTTTTTACTTAATTGAACTAGTATACATGATAATATAATATTCTGTTCTCAGGCAAGTGGTGCTTGGCTTCTCTATAAATCAAATACACGGGAGGAGACTTTCCTTTTCGCGACACTCAAAGGCTTTTCTGTTTTTGATGACCGTGAAGGAACAAAAGATGAGTTAAGGCTTGCCATTGGGAAATCAGCAACAGTCAGAGACACATCATCTGCTGATGGGTATGACAACCCTAATGAACTTGATTCAGGTGAACGAAGGATACAAAAGGATCTAGGCCTCGAGCCAATCCCCTCGATGCTCATTTTTGATGCTATCTTGCGAAAATCCTCGTCTTCTGTCTCCGTATGCGTTCAGCGACCCAAGTTTCTTGTGGCTCTTGACTTCTTACTAGCAATAGTCGAGTTCTTTGTGCCATCTGCTCGCAGCCTGTTATCCAATGACGAAGACAAGGACCTTCTACACATGATATCTCCAGTCGTGTTCACTGATAAAGTTTATTACCAGGAGGATTCAACTTTTAGTCTTTCACCTCAGAAACCTCTGATTGTTGATAATGAAAAGTTTGAGCACTTTATCTATGACGGAAATGGTGGTAAATTGTATTTGCGGGATAGAGAGGGGGAGATACTTTCAAGCCCTAGTGCTGAAAGTTTCATCCATGTGCTCGGTGCTAAGACATTGCAATTTCGAAATGTCAAGATAGTGGTAACGTTCTATGCTTTCAATCTTTTTTGTTTCTACTTTCTTCTTTGCAATATACTTTTTGTCTCATTTTAAAATGCAATATGTTGCTGCAGAATGGTGAGTATCTGGACTCCTGTGTATCTCTTGGCAGTGATTGCTGGTACTCAGCATCAGAAGATGACCATGTCTACCTAGTAAGAGAAAATGCGCCCGAAAAGGAGGGCCTCCAGTCAATTCTTAATGAGGAAATTCCGGAAGGCATTGCTGAAAATGAAAGTTCTGACAGATCAACAGAATTCATAATTGAACTACAGGTATTGTTTTTCATATCTAGCCATGGCTGTGATAAACTTGGATTTTATGTTGTAGGCTCGAATCCGGTATTCCTCGAATCAGATGCTTTGATTCTTCAAAATCGTTTGTGAATGGTTTTGCTATTTTGTACATATCATCATCAAGATCCTGGAGTTTTGAGTTTTGAGTTGGTATCTTGCTTCATTTTTGTTTAAGGTCGAACTTCTATGCCCCACTAGGCACATATTTTTCCACTTGTTTTGCAATGGATTGCCAGGTGTTTAATGAGGCCTGCCAAAGCCGTTTGTTCCTTATTGTGGCAGTTCCACATTCTTTGCATGGAGATTTCTCTAAGCTATTAATCCTGCAGTTTGTCAACATGTTAATGTAACTGGATAGCTCAAATACCTAATTTTGAATTCAAATATAGCCATTGCTGAATCTGCAATCTTTTAACCCTGTGTGGCTATGCCAGTAACCTGTGTCCAGTGGTACTCAGTTGGTTATAACTGGGTGTGAATTTTGAAGCATTCATACATGATTCCGTTCATTGATTGTAAGCTCACTTGAGCTTCATCTTCTCAGGCTATTGGACCAGAGCTTACATTCTACAGCACATCAAGGAATGCTGGTGAAAATGTGGCGCTATCGACAAAGGTTATTCATGCCCGTACAGATGCATTTTGCAGGTTAAGTTTTCAGTGCCCCTAGGATAAATGTAGATCTCTCTCTCTCTCTCTCTCTCTCTCTCTCTCTCTCTCTCTTGTATCTTAGAACTGGCCTAAACCATTCAGTAAAAATAGACTGAGATTAAGACCATATTATGTCATTTTAGTGGTCATTGGGAATGCATGTCTTTGCTTCCTGGGAGTGCATAATTGGTAGGAACTGGATCCCTACCAGGGCGTGGTCTCAGGTTGTAGGGGTGGAAGGAGGGATGGCGTGGTCGCCGGCGTTGGGGCGCTGTCGTTGCGTGCGCGCGCGCGCGAGAGAGAGCGCAGGGGTGGCTGCTAGGGTTAGTCTCCCGGCTCCCTAAGGAAGCCGAGCAAATATGATTGCTTCTTGCTTAATCCCAAAACGGGTCCTTACACGAGTTTATATAATCCTCCTAATAAGATAATTGGGCTAAGCCCCTAATAACGATAAGATAAACTGGGCCAAAACTAACTGGGCTAAGCCCCTAATATGCCGGTCATAATTGTTATGAAAGCAACTTATATTATTAGGAGGCCAATGCCAACACATATACACTTACATGAGGATGCCAAAAGGCTACAAGAGGATGCCAAGAGACTAGAATGCAAAAGGCCAAAAGACATCATTTAATATAACTCTAACACCCCCCCTCAAACTCATGGTGGATCCACAACACTGAGTTTGGAGAGATGAAATCCATGTTGCGCTCTAGTCTGAGCCTTCGTGAAGAAGTCCGCTAGCTGTAACTCAGAAGGCACATACTGAAGAGCAACAACATGATCCTGCACATCAGCGCGCACATAAGAAGCATCAACACCAATGTGTTTGGTAAGCTCATGCTTCACGGGGTCCCGTGCAATACTGATAGCTGTCTGACAGGAGGGTGGTAGGTGTAGTAACAGAAACACCAAAATCCTCCAGTAACCATCGTAACCAAGTCACCTCAGCCGTCAGAAGAGCCATAGCTCGCAACTCGGCCTCTGCACTCGAACGAGAAACTGCAGTCTGTTTCTTCGTCTTCTAGGAAATGAGGGAACCACCAAGAAAGACACAGTAGGCAGAAAGTGAACGGCGATCCGAAGGATCACTAGCCCACGTAGCATCCGAATAGGCCTGGAGCTATAATGAGCTGGAACGGAGAAAAAGAGACGATGAGAGATCGTGCCACGAAGATATCGTAGAACGCGAAGAAGGTGACTATAGTGAACTGAAGTGGGAGCAGAAACAAACTGACTCAGAATATGGACATGATAGGAGATATCCGGACGAGTGACAGCAAGATACACAAGACTCCCAACAAGATGACGATAACGTGTCGGATCAGACAAGGGCTCACCATCAGAAGCACGAAGGTGAACATTGAGCTCCATAGGAGTCTCAGTAGTGCGCTCATCACTAAGAGCCGCACGAGTAAGAAGACCCTGGATATACTTTTCTTGGGAAATAAAAAAGCCAGCAGAGGTGGAGGAAACCTCAATCCCAAGAAAGTAACGAAGAGGACCAAGATCAGACATAAGGAACTGCTCATTAAGACGGGCCTTGACAAAGGCAATGTACTCAGAATCGTCGCCTGTGATGATCATGTCATCAACATATAGAAGAAGAAGAGTGCGACCACGAGCAGAAAGGTGGACAAACAACGCTGGATTGTGATCACTGGGTGAAAAACCAGCAATGGTGACCACAGAGGCAAAACGCTCAAACCAAGCGCGAGGGGCTTGCTTAAGGCCGTAGAGAGAGCGACGAAGACGGCAAACCATGCCATCAGGAACTGAATACCCAGGTGGTGGCTGCATATAAACCTCCTCATGCAACTCACCATTAAGAAAGGCATTTTTAACATCAAGCTGTGACACGGACCAGTGGCGAACAGAGGCCACGGCGAGAAGTGTGCGGACAGTGGTCATATGGGCCACAGGAGCAAATGTCTCATCATAATCACGAACATGTTCCTGCTGAAAGCCGCGAGCCACAAGACGAGCTTTATAACGCTCAAGAGAACCATCAGAGCGAGTCTTAATCTTATAGACCCACTTACAAGTGATGGGACGAACACGGGGAGGAAGAGAAACCAGATCCCATGTGCCGTTGCGCTCAAGTGCGGCAATCTCCTCTGCCATCGCAAACTGCCATTCAGGATGAACAACAACATCACGATAAGAGGTAGGCTCAAGTACAACCGAAAGGCCATATCGGCTAGGAGAATAGCGGTCAGGAGGAGGGCAAGGTCGAGCCCGAAGACCTTAAGTCGGCTGGGACGAGGAAGACGGTGCACCAGAAGTAGATGGCACGTCAGTAGATTCATCCATAACACGTCGACGACGGGTATAATGAAAAGGAAAAGTGGGATGAGAAGGAGCCACTAGAGGTGATGGAGATGGAGAAGACATTGGTGATGAAGGTGGAGTGTCATGCAATAAGGAAGGAGAAGAAACGATAGGAGAAGATGGTGTCTGATCTGCAATAGTGGGACGAGGAGGAGTAGGAATATGAGGCATAGAGGGAGGTGTATCAAGAAACGTGAGAAAAGATATATCCTCTACTGAAAAGGTCGAAGAGGATGGTCGTGGGTAGAATGGACGAGACTCATCAAAAGTCACATCCCCAGAAATACGCATCCGTCGATCGACAGGATCCCAACACCGATAACCCTTATGTTCATCACTGTAGCCCAGAAAAACACACTCAACAAACTGAGCGGTTAGTTTGGTGCATTCTCGGGGGGCAAGGAGAACATAACAAACACAACCAAACAGCCGAAGAGCAGATGAATGTTTATGAGATATGTGGCAGTGGAGACAGCCTCAGCCCAGAAATGAGGCGGAAGAGAGGTGGCAATCATCATCGCACGAGCTGTCTCAAGAAGGTGATGATGCTTGCGCTCGGCCACGCCATTCTGAGCGTGAGCGCCAGGACAAGAGAATTGAGCAAGAGTACCCTGCTCGGCAAGAAAACCACGCAACATTTTCGAGATATACTCGCCAGCAGAATCAGCACGAAACACGCGAACAGGTGTAGAGAACTGAGTGTGGACCATGGCGGCAAAACGCTTATAAATAGAAAGAACCTCGCTACGAGAAGACATGAAGTAAAGCCAAGTGTAGCCAGAGAAATCATCTATAAAAATAATATAGTAGCGATGGCCCCCTTTGGAGGAGAAGGGACCCGGACCCCCACACATCTGAATGTACTAAATCAAAAGGGCGCTGCGACATTGACTCGCTAGTAGGATAAGGTAACTGAACTTGTTTACCAAGCCTACAACCCTGGCATTGTAAGGAGACATCTCCTGAGACAGGCCCCAGAAGACCACGATGAACTAAGACGATAGTCGAGAACCACAAAGGTGACCAAGTCGATGATGCCATTGCTGGAAGGAGCTGGTAGCTAAAGCGACGAAGGCAGATGGAACGGCGAGTGTGGTGGTAGCGGAAGGAACATTAAGCCAGTCCAACTGCCAAAGCCCCTGAGAATCACGGCGGCGCGGGTCAGCCCCAATTAGAGCCTTTGTGTGACGATCTTGGATAGTGCAAGAATCAACGTCAAGAATGGCACGACAACCAGAATCAGTAAGCTGACCCGCAGAAAATAGGTTCACGGTAACGCGAGGCACATGAGAAACATCTGGAACATAAAAGGAAGAAGTGGCAAGAGTGCCTCGACTCGTGACTCGCAACAGGAAGAGGAGTACCATCAGCAGTAAGAACATTAATTGGAAAATTGAGAGATCTACGAGAGGACAAGATAGAAGAATCAGAGGACGTATGAAATGAAGCTCCAGAATCCAGAACCCATAGGGATGTACCTGACTATGTAGACAGTGGTCGCTCAGCACTAGAAGCACCAGTCACAGAGCCTGCAGTACCAGTCGAAGAACCTGAAGCAGCAAGTAGACGCTTGAGCTTCACAATATCTTGCTCAGTCAAGGAGACAGCAGACGGCATCGAGGAAGAAGCACGAGTCCCAGAAGAAGAATTGCGCTCCCTATTACGCATATCACGCTTTTTCTTGAAGCAGTCAGACTCGGGGTGACCATCCTTGTTGCAGTAGTCACAATGAGTACGAGGACGAGAGCGGCCTTCACGAGAGTGGGCCTCACTACCCGGAGGAGTGGGCAGTAGCGGCGAAGCATTGGAGCGAGAAGACACTAGTGGAGTAGCACCTCGAGCAGCGAGCACAGAGGGAACCTGAAGCAAACCAGCACCACGGAGGCGAGTCTCCTCAGCACGAAGCTCAGAAAGCACCTCAGAAATAGGAACACGGCCACGAGCAAACAACTGAGCACATCGAGGCTCAAACTCCCCACGAAGCCGTGACAAGAACTCATAGACGCGCTGAAACTCCAAGTCTGACCTCACAGTCTGGCAACACGGGCAAGTGCCACAAACAGTAGTGCGAAGGGAGTCAAGCTGGCGCCAGATAGCAGAACTCTGAGTGTAGAACTCATCAATAGTGGAGTCTCCCTGCTGAAGAGCATGCTCCTGACGGACCACAGACAAGTAGAGAGCATCACCAGAGGGCTGATAGCGCTGACGAAGATGAGTCCACATCTCAAAGACAGTACCGAGGCCTATAAACTCAGAAGCAAACTGAGGCAAAACACTGGAAGTGAGAACAGTCGCAGCACGAGCATCATCATCACATCACTGAGTTTAAGCAGACAGATCGTCCCGATAAACAGAAAGAGCATTTGAATAATCCAAGACCTCCTGGTCATAAGCGGCATCCGCATCATCAGCAGCAACCCTGGCTGCAGCCCTATCAGCATCAGAAACATATGTGTCAAGAGCCGGTGGCGTCGGCGGTGGGGTAGGAGCCACAGGAGGCATTGGGCGCGGAGGACAGGGGACCTCACCGGAAAGAACACCCCAGAGACGAATGCCACGCATGTGAATGCGCATAAAGGCAACAAAGTCAGCATAGTTAGCCCCATCAAATATCACTGGGCAGCGCGGGATGGCAACATAGCCAGATGACGCCAAAGACATGGTGCTCTTCTCTGTCTTTTTTTTTTTGAGAATAGCAAAGGTCACCCAAGACTCAACTGGCCAAGATGAGAGCGGCCAGAACCAGCAGGAGATCAATCAGACGAAAAGCCAGCCGAACGAGGACCAAATCGGTTTGACAGAGTCGTGATCTGGAGCAGAAGATACCCGGACAAGAAACAACAGCAGCCACTCACGTGACCACGCGAGCACCTTGCAGGCAGCCACAGAAGACATCAGCGTCGCGGACGGGGCCGGCGGCAGGTAGCAGCGGCGCAGATGGGGCGGCGACCGGTGGCGCTGAAGAAGACAATAGTGACGCAGACGAGGCCGGCGGCCGGGCGGGGACGGAGCGGTTGACCTCCGATAGCTGTTGCCTCTGCTCGATCGAGAGATGGACCGACGGGCGGCTCGATCTAGGGCGGATGGATTGGCCTGCAGCAGAGGAGCAGGCTGCAGCGACGGGCCGGCCTGCAGCAACGCACGCACGCGTGACCACTAGCACCTACAAACGGCAGCGGAAGGCAGCAGCGGCGCCGACGAGGCCGGCGGCCGGCAGCCGCGGAAGGCAACAGCGCCGCTGACGAGGCCGGCGGCCGGCAGCCGCGGAGGAAGACAAACGGCCGGCGGCGACCTTGGAGGAAGACAAGCGGCCTGCGGCTCAGTCGATCAGGACGAAATCCGATATAGAATCCAACACAGTGATGGATCAGCAAGCTAGCATGGACGTGAAGCGCATGTAGCTGGAGATGGACATAGGCAAAAGCAAAATCACGGGCCGGCAGAAAAGAGAGCAATGGCGGCCATGCAGAAGATTGGACCGGAAGCAGCACGAGTTGCGCGTGCGGGAAAAAAACCTTAGAGCTCTTATACCATGTTATGAAAGCAACTTATATTATTAGGAGGCCAATGCCAACATATATACACATACATGAGGATGCCAAAAGGCTACAAGAGGATGCCAAGAGACTAGAATGCAAAAGGCCAAAAGACATCACTTAATATAACTCTAACAATAACATCTCTCTCCCATGGTGGCATGCCGCCCTCGTCCTGTTCGAGGGCGCAGTACCACGTTTGCGCGGCTCCTCGGGAGATGATACGAGGCGATCCAGGTGTGGTCGGACGCGAGCGTGCGTTGTCCCCTGAAACATTGGTCGCATTGGTTGAGCCAATTCAGGGGGCCGACGGTGCCGTCGTAGGTCGCGAACTCCAGCTTGGAGAATCTCGGTGGCGTCTGGACGTGGACGCCGGGCGGTTGCGCCTCGTTAGCACGGAGCAGCGAGGATGACGGGGCCGAGTAGGCGGGCATCAGGGTGCCGCCCTGGAACAGGAAGGGCTCGGCGTATCCCGAGGACCCGCCAAACTGCACGGCCGGGTGCGTCGCCGGCGAGGGCAGTACGTGCGGCCCGACCGAGGCCGTCGTGTAGACCGACTCAAGGGACATAGCGAGCCAGGCCGATAACGGAGACGGCGACGGGGGAAACCGGACCTGGTGGATGGGCACCCTCGGGCCCGTCGTCGGGATGCCCAGGGCCGCGGTCGCCGGTGGCGACGGCTGCTGCTGTTGCCCCTGCTGCATGGTGGAGGCGCCGGGGTTCGACGCTGGTGGCGGCTGCTGCATGGCGGCGGCAACGGGGGTCGCCGAGGATGGCGGCGGCGGGGCGGTGGCGAAGGGCACAGGCGGCTGCGGCCCAGAGGATCTTGCGAGGAACGTGTAGATGCCCGTGACTGCCTGGGTGAGATCCCGGATGGCAGCCGTCATCTCCTCCGGGGTGAAGACGACGGGGACGGGCGCAGCGGAGGTAGGTGACCGGCACCGGCAAGAGCGGAGCGCTGGCCGTGGTGGCCATCGGGGCGGTCGTCGCGGTCGGCAGCAGGAGGGTCGGGGTAGGCGGCGGCGAGGACATGATCGCACCGAAGCTATCTGATACCAAATTGGTAGGAACTGGATCCCTACCAGGGCGTGGTCTCAAGTTGTAGGGGTGGAAGGAGGGATGGCGTGGAGGAAGGCGTGGTCGCCGGCGCTGGGGCGCCGTTGTTGCGTGCGCGCGCGCGAGAGAGAGAGCGCAGGGGCGGCGGCTAGGGTTAGGTCTCCCGGCTCCCTACGGAAGCCGAGCAAATATGATTGCTTCTTGCTTAATCCCAAAACCAGTCCTTACACGAGTTTATATAATCCTCCTAATAAGATAATTGGGCCAAGCCCCTAATAACGATAAGATAAACTGAGCCACAACTAACTGGGCTAAGCCCCTAATATGCCGGTCATAACAATAATGCATTTCCAAATGCATGAAAGAAATAGCCATGAACACTGCATACAATATTATGTACAGCTGCAAAATTTCAATATCGAATTTTTCCATGATGTCGAGGACTGATGAAATTAATACATGGTCTTAATGTAGATGCGCTGTTCTTTTTTGGGCACTGCACAGTATGGGCTTCTTTTAACTGAAATCTTGTCAATAAAGTAACAGTTGTCACAAATTAGCAATGGATGTCCGTTCTCAACAGCTGCACATTGCCTCCTTTCTTTTATAAATGAGAAATTTGATTATACAACTGCAAATTGGATGGAATGGATTATGCTGTTGCTCATAGCCAGATTGTGCACTTTATATAGATATCATATTTCCATCCTAGCAGAAAATAAATTGATAGTCAATTTCCAGAAAATTACTAGATCACACCTTTTTATGGAGATTCCCCCCCGCAATCCGGCATATGCCAAGGATTGTTACCTAAGTCCTCAGCATCTTAATGCCGCAATTTGAACTGCAACACATATTTATTCTAACTATTTGTTATGCTGCAGGCTTGTAATGAAGGGCGACAGTATGGATATGAGTGGACACATACTTGGTTTAAAGATGGAGAGTAATGGCATCAGAGTCATAGAACCCTTTGACATGTCCATGAAATACTCAAATGCATCTGGAAAAACAAATTTGCATCTGCTGGTTTCTGAAATATATATGAATTTTTCCTTCAGTATTCTGAGACTATTTTTAGCTGTTCAGGAAGAAATTTCAGCATTTCTCAGAATGTCATCAAAGAAAATGTCAATGATGTGTTCTCAGTTCGATAAAGTTACAACTATGCAGGGTAAGACAGAAGCTGATAGTCTTGTTATTGGATACTCCTAGTGTTTAGTCCACAGTCATCAAGTCTTATGGAATTTGACTTCGTTTTTAGGCAATGTGAAGGATGAAGTTTACTCTTTTTGGCGACCACGTGCTCCATCTGGATATGCCATTTTCGGCGATTTCCTCACCCCAATGTCTGTGATTACGTTTAGTACTTCTGTTTCTCTTATATTTGTCATTTGATGGGACGACTTTATTGAAATTGATCATTTGTTTCATCTTAGGAATGACCCCCCAACTAAAGGAGTCCTTGCTTTGAACACAAACGTTGCAAGAGTGAAAAGGCCTTTATCATATAAGCTAATCTGGCAATCTGGTTCTGCAGCAAATGAACTTCATCATGACAACAAAGATACAAAAAGTAGTCTCTCTGTGATTGACCAGCTATGCTCTGTTTGGTTACCTGTAGCGCCTGCCGGCTATGTTGCCTTGGGTTGTGTAGTTTCAGCTGGAACTGCTGAACCACCTTTGTCTGCAGTTTTTTGTTTAACTGCTTCCTTGATTTCTTCATGTGGTCTAAGGGATTGTATTGCACTGAGGTAAGATGAACAATACCTTCTTTTTATATTTATTGTGCGTCTATAGAAGATGCTAATCACAAATTATATTCTTGTAGGGGTAATACTAATACGTCATTTTGGCGTGTTGATAATGCTTTTGGTACCTTTTTACCGGGGGATCCTGCTAATGTCAGTGTGCATCCAAATGCTTATGATCTTCGCCACATGCTATTCAATAGTGCGGATTCATCTTCGAAGAATAGCTCTAAAGAGAAAGATACTCGGAATGACGATGCCTCTCAGATAGAGAGATCAGCGTTGACTTCAGGTCGGCTGTTTGAAGCAGTAGCAAGCTTCAAACTTGTTTGGTCAAACGATGGAATGTCTGCGCCAAAAAAGCTCTCAGTATGGCGTCCAATGATGTCGGAAGGAATGTTTTACTTTGGGGACATCGCTGTTAACGGGTATAATTGATATGATACACTTTTCATCTTCCTATGTTTTTTTTGTGATATGCAATTTAAACATAACTCTTAATTTAGGTATGAACCTCCGAATTCAGCTGTTGTCCTTCGTGATACTGGTGAAGATACCTTCCTAAGAGCCCCAGAAAGTTATAAGATTGTTGGTCAAATTAAGAAGCACAGGGGTAGAGATGGTATATCATTTTATTATCCTCAAGCTCCACCTGGTTTTGTTGCTTTAGGATGTGTTGCATCTAAAGGTCCACCAACGAAAGAGGATTTCAGTATGCTAAGATGTATTAGAAGTGATATGGTGACGGGTGGTCAATTTTCTGAGGAAAGCGTATGGGACTCGAGTGGCTCTAAAACATCTGAAAATTTTAGTTTATGGACTGTGGATGAGGATGCTGGTACATTTCTTGTTAGAAGTGAATTTCGTAAACCTCCAAGAAGACTCGCTCTGAAGCTTGCTGGCCCCCCTATATCTAGCAGTTCAGATAACATCATTATTGATGCTGTAATAAAAACGTTCTCTGCTGTTTCCTTCGATGATTATGGAGGAATGGTGAGTCTTGTCCAAGTTCACTTCAGCAATCAACTGCTATCTAATTCTGAGATGTTTATCTGTATGCAACTATCAGTGGCTTGTTCCTTTGTCTAAAGTTTTAGCTAGCTTTTTGTCTGGTGCTGATTTCCGACCAGTTGTTGGTTACTCTTTGTTCTCATATTAATTAACCTTTTCTTTTCAGATGGTGCCATTATTTGGCATATCTTTTGATGGTGTTGGATTTAGTTATCATGGGGGTCCTCACCATCTAAATGCAACTGTGAGTTTGTCGTTTGTGGCCAGATCTTATAATGACAAGTGTAATTCGTGGGAGCCCTTCATTGAACCAACAGATGGATTTCTTAGGTAACTCCTCCAGGAATTAAATCCTGCAAGATACACATAATTCTTGTTGGTATCTTTCTTCTTTGCAATATACTTGTTTTCTGTAGTACTTTCTCAGCGTTTCAAGCTAAGGCAAACTGTAGACCTTTTCTTTGTTGTGAAGTTTTATTACTCCCTCTGTAAATTGCAAACCGTCTTATATTAGTGTACAGAGTTATTATTTGGTAACTGTTTGAGCCTGGGCAAGAACAGGTTTTGTCTGGTTTACCTTCCATCAGGCCATATTACATGTACCATATTAGAAAGTAGACACAGAAATCACAGACTAAATGCAGAACTGTTATGCTGCTAGCTGGCCCACGCCAACAGCAGGTAAGATGCACAGTAGGATCGGTGCATGGAAAGGAAAGATGGTATTTGTTTCTTTTTTGTTCCATGAGTCAAATTTGATAAGATTATACTGATTGCGTTATATCTTTAGTTCAAGTTGTTACGGTCTCTATCGCATATAGAAGGGGAGGCCAAACATTAGACTAGATTGTTCTAGCTGCCTTGCCCTAGCTTATAACAAGAGCGGATTGCTTTCGTTTTATAATTGGTATTCATTTTTCTCGTGTTTTTAGGTACCAGTATGATGTGAATACACCAGGTTCTCCTGCGCAACTCCGTATTACCTCGACACGGGATCTGAATTTGAATGTGTCAGCTTCAAATACAAACATGTTATCACAAGCTTATCTTAGCTGGAGCAATATTACCCTTGGCGATGAATTATACAGGAAGGTAAATCGTTTCTGTTTTCTTCTGATTATGTAGCCGTTTCTTTTTTTTGTGCTATCTTAGGCTATAATATTCTGCTTTTTTGCCATCTGTTATGTTATAAGAACTTTTCTCACTTTTCTTATCTGTCCATCTGTCCACTCATTAAGTGTTTAATTCCATGACCAGGAAACATCTTCCCCTACTCAGGGATCAATTCTTGATGTGCATCAGCGAAGGAACTATTATGTTATTCCACAAAACAAGCTTGGTCAAGACATATACGTAAGAACAACTGAATATAGGAGCTCAGATATTACTCTGTTGCCATCTGGGGATGATAGATCTATAAAAGTGCCAGCATCAAGGGATCTACTGGATTCTCATTTGAAAGGGAAATCTGCTAGGTTATATCGTCTGATGATAACTGCTATTATCGCAGATGCTGAGGCAAGTCTTTTCTTTTGCATCCCGTTATGTACTATTTGATGTTGTAGCTGAACATTCAAGCATTCCTGTTACATTTGCATGTTTGCGTGATGCTTGTCTGTTGGCAAAATGGTACTGTAGATGTGAACTCTTCATCTACCTAATTTTTTTTCTCATTACATTTGGCCATTAGCACCTGAATATATTGTGCTAGTATCTCACACTTAGAGAACAGTATGGCAGGACATACATGCTAACAAAATGCTGTGAAAAGTTTACAAGGTTCTGCAGGAACCAAAGCACATCCGAAAATCCTAAACATCACAAGTAAATTTAAAGATGAAGGAAATACAAACAAAGTATGTAAGTAACGCGTAACTAAAGCTGCAAGCAAAATGAGAATTTGGTATATTAGGTACGGAGGGAGAATATCTATTAACAACACCTCCTCCCATTAGCAATATAGTGTTACTGTTACACAAGAGTAAGAGTTATGACTTATGACCCTCATGGGCCAACACTTGGCCAGATAGGCTACATTGGTCAATTCATCCTATGCACATGTCATGCTCAATTCATATGCTAGACCTGTCCAAACACCGGGCTGTGCCATAAAAACTCGGCCTTGTATGGCAAGAATCAAGTCTGGCCTCCCTGAAAAAGGTCAATCCCAAATGCTGAAAAGTTATTATTCTTTGAATAGATAGCATTGTATTACCATTTCCTGAATTGAATATCAGCTGTAATTTTTTTCTGTATATGAAATTGTTGTTTTATTTGGGCTCATGGGTGAACATCTAGCCTGAGTTGAAAATTTGGCCAGGCAGGGTTCCTTGAACAGCTCTAACATATGCTCATGTGGTGCAATGTTAGTGCCAACCCAGTTACACTAAGTGGTTCCACCAGTCCCCCACTGGTTACTGACCGTGAACTAAGTGGGCATAACTTGAAACTGATTTTGGTTGTACTCAGCAATGTGACTGGCGATGACCAGTTTGCAGGAAGCCCACATTGTCTGACAAAAAAGTGAAGTCGAGTCTCCAGGTGCTGATAGCCAACTTGGGGAAACCTGAAAAGTCAGCTAGAAGCACTCACAACCTGGAGACACTATGTAGAGATTTGGATTGCATTCAGTGTCCAGACTTTCAGAAGACCAGCCAGCTACGGAGTTGCATGTGTTTATCAGCCAGTGATTGCAGGTTTAGATATGCTGATGATGGATCCGTAGCGTCTTATATTACCATATGAAGATTGAATGGAAAATTCCCAGCATCACATTAGATCGTAGCGTCTTATATTACCATATGAAGATTGATTGGAAATTGCCCAGCATCACATTAGATGAGGAGATGCAGCCAACAAACACTGTATAGGCTTAATTTCAGTACGCTTGCATTTCAGGCCTCATCTGAAACGCCAGGATTCGATTGAAATTTAGCTTGGCTAATGTGTTCACTTATTGTTCTATTGGTGAAACTCATCTGAATGAGTACCATGTTTGTGGAGCATCGCATAAGATTTCTCTTCCTATATTGAATACCTCTTATGCTTCTCTTCTTTCAGTATGTTCTTATTTTATGCTTAAAAGTGTCCAAACTTTCTTAACGGAATCATTTATTTCTTATGTCAAATGATGAAATTTGAATTAACTATCTGCTAAATAAATTTTAGCAAACAGGCGAATTTCTACTCATTCTAGACATGTTTTTCCTTCACAGATCAATGCTGGTAAAGAGTTAGCAACTGGTGAGTATATGACAGCAGTGCGGCTCTATTCAGAAGGTAGTTCTATATCTGGTGTTCAGCAACAGAGTGCCCGTACTTGTGCTGCTGCTGGAGAAAGTTCTTCGCAAATCACAAGAAAAGTGACTTGGAACGAAATGTTTTTCTTCAAAGTCGATTCTGAGGTATGTGAACTGGGCACTCTTTCTTTGAGTATCCATGTCATTTATTCTCTTACTGTGGTCATTGCTTTAACATCCATATCTTCTGTTGACTACATATCAGGAGAATTATGTTCTGGAACTTGTTGTCCTTGATGCTGGTAAAGGTTTGTGGCTTTATTAACTACTATCTTTTTTTGTGTTCCCTGCACATGTTTATATTTTATCATGTCTTACCGACAGGTCAACCCGTTGGTATTTACTCCGCTCCACTGAAGCAAGTAGTGCAAAAGCTCCCTTCTGCCTCAAGTTCTGACTATGCAAAATTTGAACTGACTTTAGGAGATCTTATGACAACCAAAGTAGTGGTGAGAACTGATATTCAAGGCTGTAGATTAGTCATTTGTTTTTTTGGAATAGAGTGCACAAATAATATGCTTCTCTTTGTATTTAAATAAGATTGATTAGCGGTAATATAATTATGCAGGAACATGAAATTCTTAAACCAAGTGGAAAAATAAGATTTGCGGTGCTTGTTTCTGGTAGGGCTACTGCTAAACAAGGAAGCAGAGCCAGTCCTAACAGAAGCAGGAGTGGATATATACAAATTAGTCCTTCCAAGGATGGCCCTTGGACAAACATGAAGTTGAACTATGCTGTGCCAGCAGCATGTTGGAGGTTTGGGGATTGTGTGATTGCTAGTGAAGCAACAGTCAAGGAGGGAAACAGATACATTGGCATACGTTCCCTTGTGTCAATCACCAATACAACGGATTTTGCTATTGATTTGCGTTTAAAAGGAAGAGATTCTCAAAGTGCGGGGTCAGATGACCAGTTAGAGAATTCTGATAAAGATGATCAAATAGAAGTTGGTGTGTTGGAGCCTGGTTCCACTGTTCCAGTTCCATTGTCAGGTCTCTCACATCCTGGTATGCTTTATACATTGCAACTAAGACCAACCAATCATCATGAACTTGTGCAGCATTCCTGGAGTGATGTCCAGGAGAGGCGCAGTCAAACTGAGTTCCGGAATGAGCAGGTCCTAGATATATGTGTATCAGATCTATATGAATCTGAAAACTTACTGTTCTGCTCACAGATAGATGGGTCTTCTAGTACTTGTCAAGGATTATGGTTTTGCTTGAGTATAGAAGCCAAGGAGATAGGCAAAGATGTCCGAACTGACCCAATATACGATTGGAGTATAATTATCAAATCCCCATTATCGTTGACATATTATCTTCCCATTCCTGCACATTACACTGTTAGTGCCAGCCACCTTGATGAGGAAGAGACGAGTTGCTCCCGGGGCGAGCTAAACCCTGGTGAGGTTGTGAAGGTTCAAAATGTTGATCCAAGAAATCCTTTGTACCTGTCCCTTGTTCCACATGGGGGATGGGAATCAGTACATGTATGTATAATTTTGTTTTTGTTCCTAGCTGATGTCTTAGCTTTTTATAAGTGTGAGTGTTGACATGTTTTTTCTCCAACCCCAAGGAGCCTGTTCCAATATCACATCCCACCGAAGTTCCTTCAAAATTCATTAATCTAAGAAGTTCTTTGTCAGGAAGGTGAGCATTCAAACATGGAAATATTTTGTGAAATTTCATAGAACACTTTACATCTTTCTTTCTCTTGTAGAGTTGTGCAGATTATGCTTGAACAAAGCAGTGATAAGGACTATCTGATGGCAAGGGTTATCAGAATATATGTTCAGTATTGGATATCATTTGCAAGATTGCCTCCACTCACCTTGCAATTCATTGATATCACTGGAAGAAGAGACAAGAGACGCTATCTTGCGCGCCCACGTGCAGAAAAAAGTGATAAACTGCTCTATGGTATAGGACATGAAGAATTGGTCGACGGATACACCATAGCATCTGGGTTGAATTTTAAGGGTTTAGGTCTCTCAGCATGTGTCTCCAGAAATGGACAGCAGCTAGGAGCTCTCAAAGAACTATCACCTCTTGCTGATATGGTTAGCTTGGATGCATTCATATTCATATATATTCCTTTTACATCTTCGGTTCCTAAGATGATCTGTTTGTTTCTTTAGGATGGTACAGTTGATCTTTCTGCCCATGATAATGATGGAAAGTGCACACATGTATTTCTTTGCTCAAAGCTATGCTCGTACCAAGCTGTTCCAACAAAGGTAACTGAATGTTAACCTTTAACTTCATATGAAAATTGTTAATCAGTTAACCTCATGTCATAGTACAACAGGTTATCTATGTACGGCCATACACAACTTTTACAAACAGGGTTGGCCAAGATATGTTCATAAAACTTAGTGCTGGAGATGATCCGAAGGTCCTACATGCGTACGACAGGAGAGTCTCCTTTTTGTACTCTGAAGCGGGGCCTGACAAACTGCAGGTACTACTTGTCGATCGTAATGCTAGCTCCAGATAGAGTAATTTTATACATTAATTGCTCATGAAGCTTTATTCAGAACTAAACAAATCTTTTGTGACAGTTCTCCATATGCTCTCTGGTTGTTCACGCAACATTTGAATTAACAGATGCTTACAACTTCAATTGGTCATTTTCATATGCATCTCAGCATCGTGTATATTGTTATGAAGAAAATACTTGCATTAAAAGTTTTATGAAAGGTGGAGAGTATCTCGTACAATAATAACTAGAAAATACTTACATTAAAAGTTTTATGAAGGGTGGAGAGTATCTCGTACAATAATAACTACAACAGACTGCATATCTTATTCAAGGTTTCGCTCATCTAAGGGAACTAAGGAAAATACAGTGGACCTGCTGGCCTTGTGCATCCTATTCTCCTTAGTCTTAGAATCACATTTTATGGATCTTTCTTACTTCACTTGTGTAAACATTAGTTGTACTAAAAATGCAAATATTATTATATATACACCTGCATTACCTTCGGAAAGAAAGTAACTGTAAAAAGCTCTGGATGTTCTCATTAGCTCTACTTTCCTCCAGATATGACAATTTCCTTTCATTTTATAATTTCCTGGTAGAATTGTTATAAGGTGTATTTACAGTCATGAGCTATCTTATCTGAAGGTCCGATTGGAAGATACTGACTGGTGTCAGCCTCTGGATATAGTAAAAGAAGATACTATCGTAATAGCAATGAGAAAGCAGGACCGTACTCAGAAATTTGTGAAAGCTGAGATACGTGGTTATGAGGAGGGTTCAAGATTCTTGGTTGTATTCCGTTTGGAGCCCACAGATGGGCCGATCAGGTATGAAGTGATCTCACAATAGTTTGCAGGTATGAAACCCCCATCTCTATAACTATGACAATGATATGACTGGTTTCAGGATCGAGAACCGGACAAGTAATGCAACTATTGGTACTCGCCAGTCTGGTTTAGGTGAAGATACTTGGATCCAAGTGAAACCACTTTCGACCAGAAAATATTCTTGGGATGATCCATATGGACAGAAAGCCGTTGACGTTAGCATACAGAAAGGAGATGTTACTAGTTTCCAGTATGTTGACCTTGAAAACCCTGTTGCAAGTTCCACCAGTTTTGGGGAGCACGGCGTCAAGTTCAATATAGTTGAGACTGCCGATGTCACAATATTGAAGTTCACCGATTACCATAGAAGACAGGAGGGATCACCTGAATCTGAACTGGTTGCATCTACGTTGACGCAAAATGAGACAGAGACAGGAGCTGGACCCTTGGAGCTTATTGTTGAACTGGGAGTTGTTGGAGTCTCTTTGATTGATCATAAGCCAAGAGAGCTTTTGTACTTAAATCTGCAGAAGGTTTTCATCTCATACATGACTGGTTATGACTCTGGGACCACTAGCAGGTATACCTTCACATGCATATACTATTCGATCAAATTTTTGTTCACACACACATTTTTGCTGAAAATCTACATTGTTTTCTGAGCAAGAGTAACCATTTCCGTTTTGTGGGGATCCTGAGATACATTTATTTCTTCCTTGTCTTGAATGTTATATAAGTCCGTTAGTTGAAGCTGCTCTTTTTTCTTTTGACAAAAAGAAATGACAAACACAGTTACACTATGTTGAGCCTGGAGTAGCATGTTTGAAATCTTGTTAAAAAGGTGCATATTGTTAAGCTTCATGCACTAGCCAACGCAACCAAAAGTCCGAACTGATGGAAAGGGCTAGTGCAATCCACATATACTGTAACACCCCCTCAAACGTGTGACGGGGAAGACAAGTCAACACGTGCAACCGGAAGAGAGCGACGGCGCGCGAAACTCATGTATGACTCAAGAGGCCAATACGTGGACACAAAGGGGGGCAGCAGCAATTTTTTTAGATAAATTGCGAAAGCCAGGACTTGAACTCAAGACCTTAGCTCTGATACCATGTTAAGCTTCATGCACTAGCCAACGCAACCAAAAGTCCGAACTGATGGAAAGGGCTAGTGCAATCCACATATACTGTAACACATATATTGCTTCATAGAAATGTTGGGCATCTAGGAGGTTTATTTGGTGTGTTGTCAATTTCTTATTTGTACTAGACCAGCTGCTTGATTTAGGCAAATCACAGCCCCTTTCAGCATTTGCAATGGTGAGTGGTTAGAGATAATGTTGCTTTGAAGCTAGCTCTACATATGCGGACGCGGAATTTCTGCTCCCGGGCTCAGCTGCACCCACGCTGACAAAAAATATCAAAACAAATACTAGAAAAATTCAAAATATCTACCACACATTTTTTTGTTTATTTATTTATTTTTTCTAGTATTTGTTTTGATTTATTTTTTCTGACCGGGAGCAGATGAGCCTGGACACCGAGTTGGATTTCCGTACATATGCCTTCTTTTATCCTAGCATTGCTCACTGTTTTGTTCTGCTGACGAATAACATTTTTTTCAGATTTAAGTTGATCATAGGCCAGTTGCAACTTGATAATCAATTGCCACTGTCCATAATGCCTGTTGTTTTGGCAACTGAGAGCATGCCTGATTCAAATCATCCTGTTTTCAAAGCGAACATTGCTGTAAGCAATGTAACTTCGAATGGTATTCAAGTCTACCCGCATGTCTATATACGGGTAATATTTGTTGCTGCGCAGTTTTTTGACAAACAAATCTATAAAGTACCAGCAATGCTAAAAGTGGACAATATTCTCTCTTCTAGGTAACTGACCAAACATGGAGGTTGAATATTCATGAACCTATTGTTTGGGCACTGGTTGATTTCTACAACAATCTTCGCTTTACCGGCACCTCCAGCAGCTCAACTGTCACTGAAGTGGATCCTGAGATACGAATAGAGTAAGCACCTATGTTGAAACTCAATTTGCCACATAATTACGGCAGTAGCTGTTAAGAATGTTTCACTTATTTCTGAGATGGATACATCTGTATTTGAGTTGTTTCTGTTACTAATATTTGACGGTTTTACGTACCGAATTGTTCACCAGTATAATCGCTGAAACTTCAAAGTTGTGGACTCGCACTACATTTGTTATCTTGCTCATTTTCTTATTATGGGATTGGTTTCCGAGTATCCTGTAGTTATAGCAGGCAATACATTACATATTACACTATTAGGACTCTAAAACTTTATTATTTTGAGTAACTAGTTAAATAGTGACCATGGAAGTTAAATGCTCATGAATTGCTATAGGAACTGTTTTTATTGCATAACTTGTTTAAACTCTTGTGTTATCATAGTTCCTAACTTTGTGCAAATAAAAAAAATATCTCAAAATATATGTCAATCAAATTGACTAATCAGAATGGCGTGATACATCTATCTACTACATAGAATGTATGATAATTGTGGTAATTAGTTTCTTGGCAACTTAAGTAGTTGTTTGGATATAAAGGATTAGAGGTGAGATTTTGGCAAACCAGTTTTTGGAGGATTTTTAGGAAAAACCAGTTTTTGTTAGTTTTTCTGTTAAGGTAGGTTTATACTATTCCTTGTTTGGATGTGAAAATAAGAGGGCCACCGTCTATAACTTTTGCTGGCCACACACTAAATTGATGGCTCAAATTCTATTCTATCAACCTTCTGTTCATCATCCTCGGCCGTGGGACTAGCCCTAAATCCAGTACGATGCTGCGTTATGATTGCGGTCCTGGAAGCCAGAGGTCAAAGTGAACATATAGATGATGATAAGCCGCTGGCACAGGTGGTGACCCTGTGGGAGGTAACCTGCATGGTCCCGGGGGCGCAAGGAGTCAACTGCAACAAGGTGGTGGCCCAGTTCGGCTCTCAGCGCAGACGCAACGCTTGTGGACCGCTCTCCTGCCCGCCACATCGCTTCCTCCGCCGCGGTATCTTCGTCAAGCTCTATGTCACTCCAGCTGAGGTGCCCATGGTGGTCTTGTTTTCGCCGCAGTCAGAGATCTGTACCAAAAGGTGCCCGTGGTGGCCTTGTCGAGCTCTTGTGGCTGCTGGCAGAGCTCACCATGTAGTAATCGTCGCCATGGGCGCCCTGCCTGCCGTGATCACTCCCACCTCTCCATCCCATACGGCGACGGTCATGTCTGAGCACCAGCAGCGAGCTTGTGCATGGAGAGGACGTCACGGCGCGACGCACTCAACACGTCTCTCTCCAACGACTTCATGGCAGCTGTATATAGAAAACCAGATTATGCAAAAACGCCAATTAGTCGTTTTTCTAAAAGCTGGGTTGTCGGGCTTCTGTAAAACTTGGTTTTCTTTATCCATGAAGTGGCTAGACAATTCAAACAAGATTTTAGGTTGTTACACCAGAATCGAGGTTAACGAGAACTAGTTTCCTACAATCCTGGTATCCAAACAAACCCTAAGAGTTAATCTCTGAGGGTGAACGGACCGCCACCAACTCAGATATTTACAAGAGCAAAGATAAAGAACCATGTGAACATCATCATGTTCTAGTATCAAACTAATGCAGCATAAACATCATGAGCATAATATGTGCATACATTTTGAGTTTCTAATAAATTTATGACAACAACTTTTTAGACAGCAAATTAATTTGAATTCGCAAAATAGAAATAATGCATGTATGCTAAACTGGTTCAAATTAGATCACATGTTTGACATTGCTGAAGCAATCAAAGTATCTAACTCATATGGTGGCTTGGCAAGTGCTATAGAGCCCACTTTGTTCTCATGTGCTATTATTACCCTGCTACTGCTATTGCATCCGCTACAAGTGATATTTAAGTATTAGCACTTCCATCCAGATGGATGCAGCCCCTTAAGTACTAGAGCACAATTTAAGATGGTATTTCAAAGAATGATTGTACATTAGCTTTTTTCAGCTTAATATACTATATCCGCTTTTCAGATGTTGTTGGTCATGTGATACTTGGAAATGTATGATATGAGGTACTATTTAAGATGAGCAGATAATCCTGTGTCCTGCAAAAAAGTTGCTTAGCTTCCATAGATAAAAATTTTTGGGTAGGAATTTCCATACATGGTATTAAACATTCCATGTGCTGTGACCTATATTTAAGCTATTTTATTTTATGTATTTCTGATGGGATATCATTGTATAGGCAAAAAAAGGATATACTCCCTCCGTATCAACGTATCAAAATATAAGACGTTTTTTGGTCTAGAAACGTCTTATATTGTGATACAGAGGGAGTATGGCGTATTTTGCGCATCCTACAAAGATTTGCAGGAATTTTCATGTAACCATGTTGGATTCTTTCACATCTCATTTGGCTTAAGTGTATTGTTGTCCTACTGATTTCCGTTTCTCTTGTTTGTTTTTATTCTAGCCTTATTATTTTGGTTTCTCTCAGTAGAAAGTGTTCTGGAATTTGGTAATTTTGTTGTTGTGCTAAGTAAACACTGCTGTATTATGTGTGTTTGTTCAAGTTCCCACTAGTACCACAAAAGTCAAAACATTTATGATAACAATTTGTGTTTAGATAAGTTACACGGGTGAAGTTGAGCATGTTAGATTTTTTGTGTTAAATTTATGAAAGCGTTGACTTTTGCTACTAACATTTTTGAACAGAAGTTAGCTGGGTATGACATAGTATTTTATAATTTCAGGCTTGTTGATATTTCAGAGATAAGGCTTAAAATATCTCTTGAAACTGCACCTACTCAAAGGCCACGTGGTGTCCTTGGTATTTGGAGTCCTGTCCTATCGGCTGTGGGCAATGCACTCAAGATTCAGGTAGCTGAACATTATTTATTGGCAAATCATGTCGGGACCAGATCAAAATTAACTTATATACTCAAGATCATGTTTCTTGTCCAATGCTCACCTAACTTAGTTGATATGTACCGTGGTCCACATCAGGGTAACTACTGTTCAGAGGAAAGCTAGACATATTTCAGTAGTACTATTTTAATTTTATTTGAACTCTTCCCTAACTAATAAATCTCTAGGTGCATGGAAAAGAGCTCAAACAAATAAGTGGTCATTTCTATCTTGAATTGATTCATAAGTTAATCAGACTGCTGAAGTAGTTCTATGCACATTACCATTGGAAACTGTCGAGCATGTTTGGTTTCTGAATTATGAACTGTGAGATATATTTCGATCTTATTAACAGTAATTTTATCCTGTGTTGTTTGCTTTAGGTGCATCTTAGGAAGGTAATGCACAAAAGCCGGTTTATGCGGAAGAGCGCAATTGTCCCTGCTATCGTTAACCGTATCAAAAGAGACCTCATCCACAATCCTCTGCACCTTATATTTTCTGTGGATTTTCTTGGAGTGACAAAATCAACTTTGTCATCACTCAGTAAAGGATTTGCAGAGCTCTCTACTGATGGGCAATTTCTTCAACTGAGATCAAAGCAGGTAAAATTGCGTGTTTTAGTATATTCTTGTTTATGAACTCCACCAGGCATTTCAAGTTGAGTATGATTCAGGGTTGGTCAAGGAGGATCACTGGCGTTGGTGATGGACTAGTTCAAGGGACTGAAGCATTTGCTCAGGGTTTGGCTTTTGGGGTTTCGGGTGTTTTAAGAAAGCCAGTTGAGAGTGCCAGGCAGTATGGTGTTATTGGCATTGCACATGGTCTTGGTCGTGCCTTTGTGGGGTGCATTGTTCAACCTTTGAGTGGTGCCTTGGATTTTTTCTCCTTGACAGTTGATGGAATTAGTGCCAGCTTTATAAAGTGTGTGAATATTCTGAATAACAAATTTGTTCCTCAGCGGATTAGAGATCCTCGTGCTATTCATCGAGATGGTGTGATAAGAGAGTATGACAGTTTAGAAGCTTCTGGCCAGGTGCATTGCTTTTTCATATTTGTTCATCATTTTTACTTTGGTGATTTGTTTTAATAGAAGAGAGCTTGAGTTATGTAAAGAGCGAAATATAATCAATGGACTACAATTTTGTCATAACATACTACTGTCTCCAGTAAAAAGGTGATGCCCTGTAATCCAAGCAATCAAAGTATGTTAACTTAAACCATAAAGTATTTTCATAATATTAAAAATGGATGGTCAAAGTTGTGTTTGGTGGTATGTGCCAATTGAAAACAAGATATGAATTTAATATAACAGTGTCAATCATTATAGATCTGATTTCACTGAGATAAAAGGCCCCCCTTTCTTTGATTTTGCACTCACATTAAGTTTTAACCAAGCCAGCATGCATGGCTTGGTGACGATGCTATTAATATGGTGTGCCCTAATGTTTTATTACTCCTCTTCAGATGGCCCTTTACCTGGCAGAAGCTAGCAGATATTTTGCATGCACAGACTTATTTCGAGAACCTTCTAAGTATGCATGGTCTGATTACTACGAAGATCATTTTGTTGTGCCAAACCAAAGGATTGCTTTAGTAACCAACAAGAGGGTGATACTCCTTCAGGTAATGCTTCTTTTTATCTGATTCTCTTAGTACATTCCTCTAAATTTTGACTAAACTTGTCCTTTTATTAGTGCTTGGATCTAGATAAAATGGACAGGAAACCTTCCAAAATACTTTGGGATGTCCCCTGGGAAGAAGTACTTGCGTTGGAACTTGCAAAAGCTGGGTATCAGAGGCCTTCACATGTAATCATACATCTGAAGAATTTTAGGAGGTCTGAGAACTTTGTAAGGCTTATAAAGTGCAGTGTTGATGAAGAACGGGAAGCTCAGGCTGTTTTACTTTGTTCTTCAATACGAAAAATGTGGAGATCTCACCAGACAGGCACGAAAGTTGTACCCTTGAAGGTTCCTTCTGGCCAGCGCCCTGTATATTTTGCATCAGATGATGATAGAAGGGAATCTCAGAGTCCTGCTAGGCCTTTGCTAAGCTCAAGAGGAGCATCCAGTAATGTTGAGCATCGACTTATAAACCACACAGTTAACTTCCAGAAAATGTGGAGTAGTGAACAAGAAGTTCGGAGCCGGTGTAAACTACTTGGGAAGCAGGTAAGTTGGCTGAATTCTTCATAGAGATCAAAAGAAGTTTGGAGCCGGTGTACTAAGGTAACCACAATCATGAATTTATATTCCAGGTTGCAGACGATGGAAGGATTTTTAGCATCTGGAGACCCCTATGCCCTAGTGGGTATGAAACTATACTTGTATCCATCTAATATACCTATTTTCTGCACTGATGCTCAAAGTATAGAACCGCTTATTTGTAGGTATGTCTCAATTGGAGATGTTGCTCATGTTGGCATCCATCCACCACATTTTGCTGCCATCTACAAGAATGTTAACGACAATTTTGTGCTTCCTCTTGGCTATGACCTGGTCAGTGTTCAGTGAAACATTTTCTATTACATTCTGTAAGGTTGACAGGACATCAACTAAATGTCCTAGACCTGTCTCCTTGATACTTTTAGTCAGCTTTGAGTTTGCACTGTAGTATATAATGTTTTGGCTATGCAAAACTGATTTCAGTTTTTGTTTTATCGTGCATGCAGGTTTGGAGAAATTGCGCCGAGGATTACAGGAGCCCTGTATCATTATGGCAACCAAGGCCACCTGAGGGATACGTTGCTCTGGGATGTGTGGCTGTTTCTGCTTTCGAAGAGCCCCCTCTTGATTGCGCCTTTTGCGTGAATGAGAGATTTGCGGAGGATGCAGTGTTTGAGGATCAGATAGTATGGGCTTCCTCAGATGCTTACCCATGGGGATGCTACATTTACCAAGTTCAGAGTAGTTCGCTGCAATTCATGGCACTCCGTCTTCCAAAAGAGCAGTCTGAGCAGAAGCCTAAGAAGATCTTGGAGACGTATCTCCAGCGAGCATCAGATTAATGATCCTATGAGGCGAAGCAGACATGCCATGCATCAGAGACATCAGGAGCGGTATGCATAATACTCACTCCATCCCGACACTATGATAGTGTCAAAAATGATCTCACATTTTGGGGCGGAGTGAGTATAATATAGGGAAATGAGAAACTTTGCTATGCAAAAGAGAAGATCCAGCAATCTTGCGCAAGATAGTTTGTCTCTGATATGAAATATTCGTGTACAGTTTTGGCCGGCATTATGTTATTAAGCATGGCATTTTTCCGGGGAGAGATAATGTGCTAGCTTGGCTTTGTTTTTCGGCTGTTGCTGGGATTTGCATTTCTGCCTGATGCTTGTCAATACCGGCTAGAGTGTAAACTAGTAGGGGGGAATGGCTGTAAGTGTACATTTTGTAACGCGTTGTTATAGTGCTCTTTCTGCTGTGGGTGCTGTTGCTAAGATTCTCAGTTCTGCTTGATGCTGTCAAAACTAGCCAACTGAACACCGTTGTTCAAACACAGATCGGAAGGTCACAGGCTTACGGCCACCTTGTCGCTTGAGTCATGACACAAAGTTATCAGGAACCTGACCTTAGCAGTGCTAGTGACTTTAGTCCCACCTTGAATATAGGAGGAGGCTAGAAGCTCCTTATAAGGGAGTGTCTCTTTTGGGATGTGATGGACTTTCCACTTGTAGTGGAGTGTTCGATGTGCATTGTGATGGACTTTACACTTGTAGTGGAGTGTTCGATGCGCATTGGAAACGTTTGAACATATGTCGATGGACCGGGAGCTAGGCCTAGGCTGCTAACAGAAGTCCTAACGAATGCAGAGGACCGACCTAGATCCCTCAGCCAAATAAGTGCAAAAACGCATAGACAAGCATGCCGGGCTCCAAAGGACCTCTCATTTCCTAATGACCAACGCTAGCACAACACAACAATGACAGGTCAAATTAAAAACAACCAATAGCGGTACTATAATTCCAGGAAAGAACACAAGCGACCGAAGAAGGTGGGAAAGGAAGATTCTTCAGATCATGGTGGGTCACTGAGTTTCAAGGAAGATAGCGGGAAGGAGAAAACAACAATTGCATCATCGACGGGCTCCCCTGAGGAGTTCCGCCGGGCACAATGAGTATCCTAGCTTGGAACTGTCGCGGCGCGGGCAAAGCGGCGACAGTAGATCAAGGGTAGAAAATTTAGCTGGAAGTATCGGTTATGACAATGGCTATGCTGTAAGTAGTCAAGGCAGAAGTGGAGGACTAGGGCTGTTTTGGAATAATCCAATAAAAATTGAGGTTCTTGGCTTTTCTGAATACCACATAGACTGCTCTGTAGAAGAGCCAGGGTGCGATCTGTGGAGGTTGACACTATTTTATGGAGAAGCGCAGACCCATATGAGATATAAATCCTGGGATGTTTTGAAGGGAATCAGTAATTTGAGTGACCTCTCGTGGGTGTGTATCGGGGATTTTAACGAGGTGCTACGTCCAGAGGAGCATCAGGGAACAGGCGAGAGAAGCAATGCTCAAATCCAAGGATTCCGTGACGCTGTTGATGTGTGCATGTTAATGGATATAGGCTACCAGGGCCACTTTTGGACTTTTGAAAAAAAGGTTGCAGGGGGAGCTATACTCGAGTTCGTTTAGATCGATCATTGGCCTCGGCTGAATGGACTGAAAGATTTCCAAATGCATGTGTAACACACTTAACAGCTGTTACGTCGGATCACTGCCCCATTTTGCTGGAATTCCAAGGGAAGGAGACACCAAAACATAAGATATTATAAAAGAGTATTGTACTACATCATTGTGCAATTGTTGTTTAACTTCTAATATTAACTTGGTGCTTTTAGGTACATATGTCATTGGTAAAGATCTGCGCTTCGACCCTTTCTGCGTATGGGGCAATGAGATATCGATGAACCAGCATCAAGTGAGGAAGCTGATAAAGATTGTTAGTAAAATGGGCCCAAAGATGGCAACTAAATTATTTGTTTACACTTTACCCAAGACAACAATGAACTGCAGGATGGTAAGTAAGAACTCTGCAGCCTTCTTTTTACTTTCCATAATGAGTTGTGTTAGATGACAACGTCTGAATCTTTTTTCTTTGCAGTGGTTGCCAAAGTAGTTTACTCAAGATTACCTCTCAAACTACATGATTGGCGGGCATGCAAAGGTTAAAGTATTTCTACCAGAACATGATGATTATCTAGATGTTTTCATGAAGACCATGAAGGATGGGCGGTCGGCCATCACAAGGGGTTGGACTAGAGTCATGCGTGCCTTCTACATGGAGGAGGGCACAATATGGGCATTCCGCTTCACCTTGTTCATCAACCAGAATGTATTTTGCCTCTTTCTTTACCGTCTTTAATAGTACAAGTATGCAACTGTGATTCATCATTCTTCATTTTGTTCTTATGTAATTTTTGAACATATGTACCTATGAATCGAATAATGCATTGGTTGTTTGAACCTGATGGATATGAATAATGCTATAGCATACATTCAAATTCAAATTCAAATCCGGTACAATTTGAAATAGCAGCAATTAAATTACGGTGAAATTATGCTTTCCAGGTCGTTACGGCACACACGTTTGGTAAAACACAAACGTTTGCGATATACACCATAGTCCGAGATGGTTTACAGAGAGGAAACGTGTGCAAGCATGCACATAGTTGCCGTTTGCAAAGCGTGTGCGATGTCAGACAATATCACAAATGATGCAGGCAAACTAAACGTTTGTGATAGTTGCCTTATCGTACACGATTCTAACCATGAACTGTTTCTGATGAAGTATGCATCGTAAACCACTACAAAAAAACCACTTCTGTGATAATACGTGTTTGTCACAGTAGGTCACGTTTTTTGTCATGCATGTACACCTATGACAATTTTATGATAGAATCAAGATATTCATACCTGTGCTAGCGTAGAAGTGTTCCATGACAATACCAAAATTATCATCACGGAAGTGTTCACTTCCATAACGATAAATGACGCGTCATGGAAGTGCTTTCGTCAAGGGTAACCGACATGTGGCATCCACCGTAACGGCACGCCGTTAACCCTATCAGGTTCAGTTTTGGATCCGATAACCCGTTAACAGCCCCGACCAATGGCGATTTTCCACGTGTAAAATTCTCATTGGTCGAAGGAACCACGTGTTAGCTCCGTGTTGGCACAGATGTCACTCATCCAATGGGCGAGATGCGCCTATGATATGTTGACACGTGGACCGGCCCAAAAGTGGCCCATAAATATTAAATGGGCCAGTCCAGCTAAAGGCCTGTAGTATTTACTCAGGTACTATTGGGCTAGCCCACTAATGGTCTGCTTAAACATGGCCCAATTACGGCCCAAAGCCTGATCTGGCCCGTTAATGTTTTGCCGAGTATCTGGGTCCGATTACGGCCCAATGATATTTCAACCTGTTAGAGGCCCGATGAAGACATGTGCCTATTTCAGTCCGGTGTGACTTTCGGCCTGGGAATGGCCCGTGCTTCCCATGGGCCATATATGGTCTGACACGACATATGGCTCACTAATGGCCCATGATCAAGGTGGCAACTGTTCATCCCAACGTGACTTTGGGCCCGTTAAAGGCCTGTCGTAAAATTCGGCCCGTTGATGCCTCTACTAAGCTTTTGGCCACTTAAAGGTCCATGATATCAGGGGGCCAACTAAGGCCACATATATGTTTCGGCCTGGTAATGGCCCGTCATATAATTGGGCCAATAGTGGCCCGGTCCACATTTCAGCCTGCTAAAGGCCCATGGACGACTTTTGGGCCTAAGATGCATTTCGGCCTGCTAAAGGCTCATGGTATCTTCTGGGCCTCAACAGGCCAGCAGAATATTGAGCCTGTTTACGGCCCAAAGCAACATGGGCCCAACTAAGCGATGGGTCCACTAAAGGCCAAACTAAACATTGGGCCGAATGTAGGCCCGTGTAAGTTGTGGGTCTAGCGCAAAGTGTGAAGGGCCCCAATGGCCTTTCAGGCCGAAGAAAGTAGCGTACAGGCCCCATTGCGGCCCACTAAAATGCAGGCCCGTTAGAGGCGAAAGTTTCGGCCCGGTCGACTACGTCATATTTTTGCCATTTTTTTTCTCATAGCGAATGATGGCACATACGATAACTAGTAGGGATTAAGAACAAAACTACTCGACATTGTAACTTAGAACAAACCTACACTATACAATAATGGATTTACAGTATATTACATCCACTGGGCATCGAAGTTCGCCACGAGTGATCATAAAGCGCCACGAAGAAGAAGATTACAAAACCGGGGCGCCATTGCACGTAACAAAATAATACTGAACCAAGACCACTTCCAAGACAGTTCAAGAAAGGTTAGCCTTGCGCGCGAGCTGCTGCGCAAGCTGCTGAGCAAGGCTGTGAGACCGGCCTAGCATGTCGGTCATAGCTTCCAGGTGTAGCTGTTTAGCAATGAGGCTCTCATTGGTGTTCTGTGCGATCTTCCTTAGAGATTGGACTTCAAGTTGAAGTTGAGTTGCAGAGTGCCTTTCTGCCTGAACTTGAGAATTAAGAAGGCAAACTAATTCAGACAGCAAATTCTGTGAGCTTGTCTGACTGCTAGTCTCAAGTAACTTGAACATTGCATCAAGACATGACTTTGGGGTTGTCTCGCTATCTTCAAGATGTTTTGCCTTCTTTGCTGCAATATATGTTGGGTTTTGTCTCATAGCCTTCAGCATACTTGTGCATGCCATCAGGCATATCACCCTGAAACAAGCAGAGAGACGACGAGTTTTACACGTGTATAAACAAAGATGGTAACTATGCTGTCAATTCAATCCAATTTCAAATTAGAATAAAGAGTCAGTTCAAAATATTAATAGCATAATTTGACATTGTTCATAATGCGGGGAGCTTCACCACACTACTGGATTACCATGTTAACAAAACAAGCATAGATGAAGGGCAAAGACAATCATTGTATCTATTTCGGTTAATGTGCATGGCATGTTGTTCATATCACCATCCACATCAGTAAGATAAAACAGGAGATGACAAGGTGCAAATGTGGGCTGCTTCACCACACATTGGATTATAGAGCCACAAAAACAAGCATACATATAGTGTCATGGAAGTGTCATGGTAGATGTCCTAAGGTAAGGACTTGATTGCAGAGCCATAGCGACGTGGTTAGCTTGAAGGGGTTAAGAACAAGACAAAGGACACATGGAGTTTATACTAGTTCGTCCCCTTGCGGTGAGGGTAAAACCTAATCCAGTTTGAGGTGGAATTGCTGGGGGGGTCGATTGCTAGGATGCGGATGCGCTCGCCTAGCCCTCGATCTGTTGTTTCTTGCCCTAAACTGATGCCGGGTCGTCACCTTATATACACGGGTTGACGCCCTGCGGCCTACGGAGTCCCGACCGGCTCATACAATCGTGTCCGGCCCGGTGACTCTTGTTACATACCTTACAACACAAGTTACACATATGGCGGTTGATACTCACAGGCTTAAACCGCCGCAGGCCTTGGGCCCTTAACTAAACCGCCATCTTTAACATGCTTCATGGGCTTGGCCCATGAATCGCCATTAGGTAACCCGGCCCCTCCTGGGCGGGTCATATGAAATACTTATATCCCCAACATTAGGCCCCAGGTTGATTTGAACTTGTTCATGTCAATCTTTCTTCATCTTCTTGCGAGAGACTGTAACCCGCCATGACATCCGCTTTTGAAATGATAGTAATCCGCCATAACTTCAGTTTTTGAAATAACAGTAACCCTCCATGACGTCACCTGTTGCTTACCTTTGAACTATCCAGATTCTAACAAATCTTTCCACATTAATTGGATCCCGACAATCGAGGCGCCTGTATCGTTGCTTTCCTGTTTACTTGCCTCCTCGATTTTCGCGCGTGACCCTTATTCATCTCGCTTATAAATAGGACCACGAACCCTTTTTCCATTCCCCCTCGCTTCCTCGGTCTCGTCTTCTTCCTCATGACTCTCTGTCTCGGAGCTTTACTGGCGCCGCTGTCCTCTACTCCGTCTTCATCAACTTCTGCAGCATCCGCCTGTTGCCGTCAGGGTTCTTCCGTGCACCGCCGCCACTTATCCGACCAGTTATGTCCTTCTTATTCTTTCATCTTAGATCCGTTAGGGTTTCTGTGAAGTTTGTCGGCATTCATCTTCCCTTCCTTCCGCCATTATAGCTTTTCTCTTGACCTTGATATCTCGTTATGCGCTGATGTTGTTCATATCTCCTTATAAAACATTGTAATATCTCATCTCTGGTAAAGTAGATTCATCCCCAGAAACTGCATCACCTTGAACTTAAGTTTGCATGTTTGTCATTTTAATCTTGATTATCGAACATCTGTAGATCCAAAATTACCGCTGCAACCTGCAAAAACTGTTTTTCCCAGACTTAGTGAAATTCGCTTTTCTAAATACTCGTATCTGCCATGGCGGCTTAATTTTCCGACTTATAATTATTCTTATGCCATTAGGCCCCATTTAAGCCGCCATGCTGAACTTGTGGTATAACACTTGTTTCCGGTTTAACGAGTTGATTCTGAACCGGCAATAATCTTTCCTTCTTTAGGCCTGCTTGTTCACAATGCCACCAAAGACAATCACCACGTGCAAATGGATCCCTTCAATTGTTACTGAAGCCACACTGGCCAACTTTGTCAAAGTTGGATATCTGCCAAATGCTCCAGTTATGCCTTACCGTGCTCCTAACCCGGGCGAAGAGAGACCTGCACCCACAGATGATGAAGTTATAGTTTTCACTGACCACATGAACCGGGGTTTCTCACCGCTCAGCTCTGAATTCTTCAGGGATGTTCTGCACTTTTTCCAACTCCATCCCCAAGACATCGGACCAAATTCCGTGTCAAATATCTGCAACTTTCAGGTTTTTTGTGAAGTATATCTTCAAGAGGAGCCCAGCATCTTGCTTTTTAGGGAGTTCTTTTATTTAAACTGCCAGAACGAATTTACCAATGGCCCTAGTTTGGAGCTTGGGGCTGTCTCCATCCAAAGAAGAAGAGATTATATTTTTCCTTATGCCTGTCTATTGAGTCATCCAAAAGATTGGAATAAAACCTGGTTTTATTGTAAAGACACTTCCCCAACTAACGAGCATCCATTGCCGGGTCTCCGTATTCAATGTTTAGATACCAATCATTCTCTTGTTGAAAAGCTCACTACTGCAGAACGCAAGTCAATTGCTCCCACTCTTTCAAAGGTGAAAGCCGTGCTGGGAACCGGGTTAACTGGAATTGATTTAGCCCGATGCTGGCTTGCTTGGCGGATTATTCCTCTGAGCCGCAGGTCCAGTTTAATGTGCGAGTATACTGGAGAGAAAACTGATCCATTACATCATAGCTCTGAGGATCTGGAGGAAGATGTCATCACAAATATGACAAAAACTGTTTTGAATGAATCCCTGGCTGACTGCAGCAAAGTGGGTGTGTCGCCCTTTTGCGAATCTAACCCGGCACCAGAGGTAAGTATTAACTTTAACTGTTGTCATTTTATAATTATAATTCCCTTGGCAATCATGAATTTGCCACCTCTCACAGGCTAAGTCGGCCTTCTAGAAAAAATCTTATGATCATGAAGCTGCCAAGAGGGCCAGAGCCGCCAAGAAAGCCGCCAAGAGAGCCGTTAAGAAGACCAAGAAGAAAACCAGTGCTTCCAAATTGTTGGAAATGAACTATGGCACTGAGTCGGAGGTAGTCCTTGACTCTCTAAGTTCTTACTTCAACTATCTTATTAACACTGATTATTGTCAGGATGACATGAAGGCCAGCCAGGCCGCGGATGAAAAGGTAATTGCTGTTTCCTTCGGCTCAGAATCCTTGCCAAGACAAAAAGTTCGACGGGTTATCCGGAAAGTAAAATTTTCACACCCTTCAGCTCATTTAAATCCTCGCTTTCTTTTGAAGCAACAGTGATACGTCTCCAACTTATCTATAATTTTTTATTGATCCATGCTATTATTTATGATGTTTTGGATGTTTAATGGGCTTTGTTATACACTTTTATATTATTTTTGGGACTAACCTACTAACCCAAAGGCCCAGTCCAGATTGCTGTTTTTTGCCTGTTTTAGGGTTTTACAGAAAAGGAATATCAAACGGAGTCCAAACGGAATGAAACCTTTGGGAGAGATATTTTTGGAGCAAAATACGAACGGGAGACTTGAGAACCACGGAGTAGGGCTGACGTGGCATCCACGAGGGTGGGGGCGCCCCCCCTATAGGGCGCGCCCCATGCCTCGTGGGCACCCCGTCTAGCCCCCGGTGCCCTCCTTCCTCCTATGTATACCTACGTACCCCAAAACTATCAGAACAACAGAGAAAACCCTAGTTCCACCACCGCAACCTTCTGTTCCCGTGAGATCACATCTTGGGGCCTGTTCCGAAGCTCCGCCGGAGGGGGGATCTACCATGGAGTTCTTCTACATCATCATCACGCCTCACCATGAGTTGTGAGTAGTTTTGTTGGGGATCGTAGCAGAAAATCAAAATTTTTCCTACGCATCACCAAGATCTATCTATGGAGTAATCTAGCAACGAGCATAAAGGAGAGTGCATCTACATACCCTTGTAGATCGCGAGCGGAAGCGTTCAAGAGAACGGGGATGATGGAGTCGTACTCGTCGTGATCCAAATCATCGATGATCCTAGCGCCGAACGGACGGCACCTCCGTGTTCAACACACGTACGGAGCGGGGACGTCTCCTCCTTCTTGATCCAGCAAGGGGGGAGGAGAGGTTGATGGAGATCCAGCAGCACGACGGCGTGGTGGTGGAAGTAGCGGGATTCCAGCAGGGCTTCGCCAAGCGCTGCGGGAGGAGGGAGATGTGTCACGGGAGGGAGAGGGAGGCGCCAGGGCTTGGGGTGCGGCTCCCATGCGCCTCCCCACTATATATAGGGGTGGAGGGGGCTGGTTTCTTGCCCTCCAAGTCCATTGGGGCGTTGGCAAAGGTGGGGGAAAGAAATCCCATCATTTCCTTTCCCCACCGATTGTTATCCCCCCTTTTTAGGGATCTTGATCTTATCCCTTCGGGATATGATCTTATTCCTTCTAAGGGGGGATATTGGTGCGCCTTGACCAGGGGTGTGGGGCCTTGCCCCCACTACCCACGTTCATGTGGGTCCCCCCATGCAGGTGGGCCCCACTTCGGAACCTTCTAGAACCTTCCCGGTACAATACCGAAAAATCCCGAACATTTTCCGGTGGCCAAAATAGGACTTCCTATATATAAATCTTTACCTCCGGACCATTCCGGAACTCCTCGTGACGTCCGGGATCTCATCCGGGACGCCGAACAACTTTCGGGTTTCCGCATACTTATATCTCTACAACCCTAGCGTCACCGAACCTTAAGTGTGTAGACCCTACGGGTTCGGGAGACACGCAGACATGACCGAGACGACTCTCCGGTCAATAACCAACAGCGGGATCTGGATACCCATGTTGGCTCCCACATGCTCCACGATGATCTCATCGGATGAACCACGATGTCAAGGATTCAATCAACCCCGTATACAATTCCCTTTGTCTATCGGTACAGTACTTGCCCGAGATTCGATCGTCGGTATCCCGATACCTTGTTCAGTCTCGTTACCGGCAAGTCTCTTTACTCGTTCCGTAACACATCATCCCGTGATCAACTCCTTGATCACATTGTGCACATTATGATGATGTCCTACCGAGTGGGCCCAGAGATACCTCTCCGTCACACGGAGTGACAAATCCCAGTCTCGATTCATGCCAACCCAACAGACACTTTCGGAGATACCTGTAGTGCACCTTTATATTCACCCAGTTACGTTGTGACGTTTGGTACACCCAAAGCATTCCTACGGTATCCGGGAGTTGCACAATCTCATGGACTAAGGAAAAGATACTTGACATTTAGAAAAGCTTTAGCATACGAACTACACGATCTATGCTAGGCTTAGGATTGGGTCTTGTCCATCACATCATTCTCCTAATGATGTGATCCCGTTATCAACGACATCCAATGTCCATGGTCAGGAAACCGTGACCATCTGTTGATCAACGAGCTAGTCAACTAGAGGCTTACTAGGGACATGGTGTTTGTCTATGTATCCACACATGTATCTGAGTTTCCTATCAATACAATTCTAGCATGGATAATAAACAATTATCATGAACAAGGAAATATAATAATAACCAATTTATTATTGCCTCTAGGGCATATTTCCAACAGTCTCCCACTTGCACTAGAGTCAATAATCTAGTTCACATCGCCATGTGATTAACACCCATAGGTCACATCGCCATGTGACTAACATCCAAAGAGTTTACTAGAGTCAGTAATCTAGTTCACATCAATATGTGATTAACACTCAATGAGTTCTGGGTTTGATCATGTTATGCTTGTGAGAGAGGTTGTAGTCAACGGGTCTGCAACATTCAGATCCCTATGTACTTCGCAAAAACTTTATGTCATATCGTAGATCCTGCTACCACGTTCCACTTGGAGTTATTCCAAACTGTTGCTCCATTATACGTATCCGGTATCTCCACTCAGAGTTATCCGGATAGGTGTTAAGTTTGCATCGACGTAACTCTTTACGTCGAACTCTTTATCACCTCCATAACAGAGAAACATTTCCTTATTCCTCTAAGGATAATTTTGACTGCTATCTGGTGATCCACTCCTGGATCACCTTTGTACCCTCTTGCCAAACATTTGGCAAGGCACACATCAGGTGCGGTACTCAGCATGGCATATCGTATAGAGCCTATTACAAAAGCATAGGGGACGACCTTCGTCCTTCCTCTTTCTTCTGCCGCGGTCAAGCTTTGAGTCTTACTCAACTTCACACCTTACAACTCAGTCAAGAACTCCTTCTTTGACTGATCTATTTTGAACTCCTTCAAAATCATGTCAAAGGTGTGTGTTCTTTTGAAAGTATTATCAGGCGTCTTGATCTATCTGTATAGATCTTGATGCCCAATATGTAAGCAGCTTTATCTAGGTCTTCCTTTGAAAAACTCTTTTCAAACAACCCTTTACGCTTTCCAGAAATTCTACACCATTTCAGATCAACAATATGTCATTCACATATACTTATCAGAAATGTTGTAGTGCTCCCACTCACTTTATTGTAAATACAAGTTTCTAACAAACTTAGTATAAACCCAAAAACTTTGATCACTCCATCAAAGCGTATATTCCGACTCCGAGATGCTTGCTCTAGTCCATGGAAGGATCGCTGGAGCTAGCATACCTTTTAGCATCCTTAGGATCAACAAAACCTTTCTGATTGTATCACATACAACCTTTCCTTACGAAAACTGGTAAGAAAACTTGTTTTGACATCCATCTGCCAGATTTCATAAATGCAGCTTATGCTAACTTGATTCCGACGGACTTAGGCATCGCTACGGGTGAGAAAATGTCATCGTAGTCAACTCCTTGAACTTGTGAAAAACTCTTCGCCACAAGTCGAGCTTCATAGACGGTGACATTACCGTCCACGTCCGTCTTCTTCTTAAATATCCATTTATCTCAATGGCTTGCCGATCATCGGGCAAGTCCACCAAAGTCCATACTTTGTTTTGATACATGGATCCTATCTCGGATTTCTCGGCTTCTAACCATTTGTCGGAATATGGGCCCACCATCGCTTCTCCATAGTTCGTAGGTTCATTGTTGTCCAACAACATGACTTCTAAGACAGGATCACCGTACCACTCAGGAGTAGTACATATCCTTGTCGACCTACGAGGTTCGATAGCAACTTGATCTGGAGCTTCATGATCACTATCATTAGTTTCCTCTTCACAGTCGTAGGTTCCACAGAAACATCTTTCTGTGTTGCACTACTCTCCGGTTGAAGTGAGGGTTCGACAACCTCATCAAGTTCTATCTTCCTCCCACTCAATTCTTTCGAGAGAAACTCCTTCTCGAGAAAGGACCCGTTCTTAGGGACAAACATTTTTGTCCTTGGATCTGAGATAGAAGGTATACCCAACCGTTACCAGTGGGTATCCCATGAAGATGTATTTGTCCGCTTTGGGTTCGAGCTTTTCCCGGCTGAAGCCGTAAGCATCGCAGCCCCAAACACTGAGAAACGACAACTTTGGTTTCTTGCCAAACCTTAGTTCATATGGCGTTGTCTCAACGGACTTAGATGGTGCCCTATATAAAGTGAATGCACCTGTCTCTAATGCATAACCTCAAAATAATAGCGGTAGATCGGTAAGATACACCATAGATCACACCATATCTCATAAGGTTCGATTACGATGTCCGGACACACCATTACGCTATGGTGTTCCAGGGGGCTTCAACTGCGAAACAATTCCACAATGTCTTAAGTGATTGCCAAACTCATAATTCAGATAATATCCCCTTGATCAGATCGTAGGAACATGATCTTCTTGTTATGATGATTCTTAATCTTCACTCTGAAATTTTTGAACCTTTCAAACGTTTCAGACTTTTGCTTCATTAAGTAAATATACCCATATCTACTCAAATCGTCAGTGAAGATGAGAAAATAACGATATCCACTACACGCCTTAATTCTCATTGGATCACACACATCAGCATGTATGATTTCCAACAAGTCACTTGCCCGTTTCATTGTACCTGAAAACGGGATCTCAGTCATCCTGCCCATGAGGCATGGCTCGCATGTGTCAAGCGATTCAAAATCAAGTGACTCCAAACATCCATCAGCATGGAGTTTCTTCATGCATTTTATGCCAAAATGACCTAAGCGGCAGTGCCACAAGAGAGTGGTACTATCATTATTAACTCTACATCTTTTGGCATTAATATTATCATCATGTGTATTACTATGATCGAGATTCAACAAACCATTGGGTGCATGACCATAAAGGTATTTTTCATGTAAACAGAATAACCATTATTCTCTGACTTAAATGAATAACCGTATTGCAATGAACATGATCTAATCATATTCATGCTCAACGTAGACACCCGATAACATTTATCTAGGTTCAACACTAATCTCGAAAATAGAGGAAGTGTGCGATGGTGATCTTATCAACCTTGGAAACACTTCCAACACACATCGTCACCTCGCCCTTAGCTAGTCTCCGTTCAGTCCGTAGCTTTTGCTTCAAGTCACTAATAATAGCAACTAAACCGGTATCCAATACCCAGGTGCTACAAGGAGTACTACTAAGGTACACATCAATAACATGTATATCAAATATACTTTGTTGAAGTTGCCAGCTATCATATCTACCATGTATTTGGGGTGGTTCCGCTACCATGTGACCGTTCCCCTTACAATAGAAGCACTTAGTCTCGAGGTTTGGGTTCAATCATGGGTTCCTTCATCAGAGCGACAACAGGTTTGCCATTCATGAAGTTTCCCTTCTAGCCCTTACCCCTTTTGAAACCAGTGGTCTTGCTAAACCATCAACACTTGATGCTCCTTCTTGATTTCTACTTTTGCGGTACTAAGAACCGCTAATAGCACCGGGATCATCACCATCCTTTGCATGTCATAGTTCATCACGAAGTTCTAGTAGCTTGGTGATAGTGTCTAGAGAATTCCGTCAACCACTATCTCATCTGGAAGATTAACTCCCACTTGGTTCAAGTGATTTTAGCACCCAGACATTCTGAGCACACGCTCACTAGTTGAGCTATTCTCCTCCTCTTTTTGGCAAAGGAACTTGTCAGAGGTATCATACCTCTCAACACGGGCATGAGCCTGAAATCCAAATTTCAGCTCTTAGAACATCTCATATGTTCCATGGCGTTCAAAACGTCATTGGAATCCCGATTCTAAGCCGTAAAGTATGGTGCACTAAACTATCAAGTAGTCATCAGGACGTGTCTCTCAGGTGTTCACAACATCCACAGACAACGTTGTAGGGGTTTGCACATCGAGCGGTGCATCAAAGACGTAAGCTTTCTGTGCAGCAGTGAGGACACTCCTCGGACTACGGACCCAGTCCGCATCATTGCTTACAATATCTTTCAACTTAGTCTTTCTCTAGGATCGTATTAAACAGGGAGCTACAACGCAGTTATTGGTCTACTACATAATTTGCAAAGACAACTTAGACTATTGTTCATGACAATGAAGTTCATCTAATGAACTCCCACTCAGATAGACATCTCTCTAGTCATCTAAGTGATACATGATCCGAATCGACTAGGCCGTGTCCGATCATCACGTGAGACGGACTAGTCATCAACGGTGAACATCTTCATGTTGATCGTATCTTCTATACGACTCATGTTCGACCTTTCGGTCTTCCGTGTTCCGAGGCCATGTCTGTACATGCTAGGCTCGTCAAGTCAACCCTAAGTGTATCGCGTGTGTAAATCTGGCTTACACCCGTTGTATGCGAACGTTAGAACTTATCACACCCGATCATCACGTGGTGCTTCGGAACAACGAACCTTAGCAACGGTGCACAGTTAGGGGGAACACAATTCTTGAAATTTTAGTGAGAGATCATCTTATTCACTACCGTCGTTCTAAGCAAATAAGATGAAAAACATGGTAAACATCACATGCAATCAAATAGTGACATGATATGGCCAATATCATTTTGCTCCTTTTGATCTTCATCTTCGGGGCTCCATGATCATCATTGTCACCGGCATGACACCATGATCTCCATCATCGTGTCTCCATGAAGTCGTCTCGCCAAACATTACTTCTACTACTATGGCTAACGTTTAGCAATAAAGTAAAGCAATTACATGGCGTTATTCAGTGACACGCAGGTCATACAATAAATAAGACAACTCCTATGGCTCCTGCCGGTTGTCATTCTCATCGACATGCAAGTCGTGATTCCTATTACAAGAACATGATCAATCTCATACATCACATATATATCATTCATCACATCCTTTTGGCCATATCACATCACACGGCACATGCTGCAAGAACAAGTTAGACGTCCTCTAATTGTTGTTGCAAGTTTTTACGTGGCTGCTATAGGTTTCTAGCAAGAACGTTTCTTACCTACGCCAAAACCACAACGTGATATGCCAATTTCTATTTACCCTTCATAAGGACCCTTTTCATCGAATCCGATCCGACTAAAGTGGGAGAGACAGACACCCGCTAGCCACCTTATGCAACTAGTGCATGTCAGACGGTGGAACCTGTCTCACGTAAGAGTACGTGTAAGGTCGGTCCGGGCCGCTTCATCCCACGATGCCGCCGAATCAAGATAAGACTAGTAACGGCAAGAGAATTGACATGATCTACGCCCACAACTACTTTGTGTTCTACTCGTGCAAGATACTACGCATAGACCTAGCTCATGATGCCACTGTTGGGGATCGTAGCAGAAAATCAAAATTTTTCCTACGCATCAACAAGATCTATCTATGGAGTAATCTAGCAACGAGCATAAAGGGGAGTGCATCTACATACCCTTGTAGATCGCGAGCGGAAGCGTTCAAGAGAACGGGGATGATGGAGTCGTACTCGTCGTGATCCAAATCACCGATGATCCTAGCGCCGAACGGACGGCACCTCCGTGTTCAACACACGTACGGAGCGGGGACGTCTCCTCCTTCTTGATCCAGCAAGGGGGGAGGAGAGGTTGATGGAGATCCAGCAGCACGACGGCGTGGTGGTGGAAGTAGCGGGATTCCAGCAGGGCTTCGCCAAGCGCTGCGGGAGGAGGGAGATGTGTCACGGGAGGGAGAGGGAGGCGCCAGGGCTTGGGGTGCTGCTCCCATGCGCCTCCCCACTATATATAGGGGTGGAGGGGGCTGGTTTCTTGCCCTCCAAGTCCATTGGGGCATTGGCAAAGGTGGGGGAAAGAAATCCCATCATTTCCTTTCCCCACCGATTGTTATCCCCCCTTTTTAGGGATCTTGATCTTATCCCTTCGGGATATGATCTTATTCCTTCTAAGGGGGGATCTTGGTGCGCCTTGACCAGGGGTGTGGGGCCTTGCCCCCACTACCCACGTTCATGTGGGTCCCCCCATGCAGGTGGGCCCCACTTCGGAACCTTCTAGAACCTTCCCGGTACAATACCGAAAAATCCCGAACATTTTCCGGTGGCCAAAATAGGACTTCCTATATATAAATCTTTACCTCCGGACCATTCCGGAACTCCTCGTGACGTCCGGGATCTCATCCGGGACTCCGAACAGCTTTCGGGTTTCCGCATACTTATATCTCTACAACCCTAGCGTCACCGAACCTTAAGTGTGTAGACCCTACGGGTTCGGGAGACACGCAGACATGACCGAGACGACTCTCCGGTCAATAACCAACAGCGGGATCTGGATACCCATGTTGGCTCCCACATGTTCCACGATGATCTCATCGGATGAACCACGATGTCAAGGATTCAATCAATCCCGTATACGATTCCCTTTGTCTATCGGTATAGCACTTGCCCGAGATTCGATCGTCGGTATACCGATACCTTGCTCAATCTCGTTACCGGCAAGTCTCTTTACTCGTTCCGTAACACATCATCCCGTGATCAACTCCTTGATCACATATTGTGCACATTATGATGATGTCCTACCGAGTGGGCCCAGAGATACCTCTCCGTCATACGGAGTGACAAATCCCAGTCTCGATTCGTGCCAACCCAACAGACACTTTCGGAGATACCTGTAGTGCACCTTTATAGCCACCCAGTTACGTTGTGACGTTTGGCACACCCAAAGCATTCCTACGGTATCCGGGAGTTGCACAATCTCATGGTCTAAGGAAAAGATACTTGACATATAGAAAAGCTTTAGCATACGAACTACACGATCTGTGCTAGGCTTAGGATTGGGTCTTGTCCATCACATCATTCTCCTAATGATGTGATCCCGTTATCAACGACATCCAATGTCCATGGTTAGGAAACCGTAACCATCTATTGATCAACGAGCTAGTTATCTAGAGGCTCACTAGGGACATGGTGTTTGTCTATGTATCCACACATGTATCTGAGTTTCCTTTCAATACAATTCTAGCATGGATAATAAACGATTATCGCGAACAAGGAAATATAATAATAACCAATTTATTATTGCCTCTAGGGCATATTTCCAACACTTAGCCCACGCAGCCACCTGGGGTTGGTGGCCCCACCTGGTGGACCCCCGGGACCCTCCCGGTGGTCCCGGTACATTACCGATATCGCCCGAAACTTTTCCGGTGACCAAAACAGGACTTCCCATATATGAATCTTTACCTCCGGACCATTCCGGAACTCCTCGTGACGTCCGGGATCTCATCCGGGACTCCGAACAACATTCGGTAACCGCGTACATACTTTCCCTATAACCCTAGCGTCATCGAACCTTAAGTGTGTAGACCCTACGGGTTCGGGAACCATGTAGACATGACCGAGACAACTCTCCGGCCAATAACCAACAGCGGGATCTGGATACCCATGTTGGCTCCCACATGTTCCACGATGATCTCATCGGATGAACCACGATGTCAAGGATTTAATCAATCCCGTATACGATTCCCTTTGTCTATCGGTATAGCACTTGCCCGAGATTCGATCGTCGGTATACCGATACCTTGCTCAATCTCGTTACCGGCAAGTCTCTTTACTCGTTCCGTAACACATCATCCCGTGATCAACTCCTTGATCACATATTGTGCACATTATGATGATGTCCTACCGAGTGGGCCCAGAGATACCTCTCCGCCATACGGAGTGACAAATCCCAGTCTCGATTCGTGCCAACCCAACAGACACTTTCGGAGATACCTGTAGTGCACCTTTATAGCCACCCAGTTACGTTGTGACGTTTGGTACACCCAAAGCATTCCTACGGTATCCGGGAGTTGCACAATCTCATGGTCTAAGGAAAAGATACTTGACATATAGAAAAGCTTTAGCATACGAACTACACGATCTGTGCTAGGCTTAGGATTGGGTCTTGTCCATCACATCATTCTCCTAATGATGTGATCCCGTTATCAACGACATCCAATGTCCATGGTTAGGAAACCGTAACCATCTATTGATCAACGAGCTAGTCGTCTAGAGGCTCACTAGGGACATAGTGTTTGTCTATGTATCCACACATGTATCTGAGTTTCCTATCAATACAATTCTAGCATGGATAATAAACGATTATCGTGAACAAGGAAATATAATAATAACCAATTTATTATTGCCTCTAGGGCATATTTCCAACAAGTTTACCACAGACCTTCGGGTCCATAGCTAGTATCTAGATGGCTTCTTATCTCTCTTTGGATCTCAATACCAAGTTCTCCTCGGTCTTCGAGGAGATCTATTCGATGTCATCTCTTTTTGCGGTGTGTTTGTCGAGATCCAATGAATTGTGGGTTTATGATCAAGATTATCTATGAGAGATATTTGGTTCTTTTCTAAACTCTTTATGTATGATTACAATATCCTTGCAAGTCTCTTTGAATTATTGGTTTGGTTTGGCCTACTAGATCTATAGTTCTTGCAATGGGAGAAGTGCTTGGCTTTGGGTTCAATCTTGCGGTGTCCTTTCCCAGTGATAGTAGGGGCAGCAAGGCACGTATTGTATTGTTGCCATCGAGGATAAAAAGATGGGGTTTATATCACTATGTTTGAGTTTATCCCTCTACATCATGTCATCTTGCTTAAGGCGTTACTCTGTTCTTATGAACTCAATACACTAGATGCATGCTGGATAGCGGTCGATGTGTGGAGTAATAGTAGTAGATGCAGAATCGTTTGGTCTACTTGTCTCGGACGTGATGTCTATATATATAATGATCATGCCTAGATAGTCTCATAATTATTCTCTTTTCTATCAATTGCTCGACAGTAATTTGTTTACCCGCCGTAGAATATCGCTATCATGAGAGAAGCCACTAGAGAAAACAATGACCCCCGGGTCTATTCTCAACATATCAATCTACAATCTACTTTACTTTTCCGCTTTTACTTTCTGTTCTTATAGCCAAAATACCAGAAATATCAAACTATCATCTCTATCAAATCTCACTTTCATAAGTGACTGTAAAGGGATTGACAACCCCTTATCGTGTTGGCTGCGAAGTTCTTATTTGTTTGTGCAGGTGCGAGGGACTCGCGCGTGGTCTCCTACTGGATTGATACATTGGTTCTCAAAAACTAAGGGAAATACTTACGCTACTGTGCTGCATCACCCTTTCCTCTTTGAGGGAATACAACACAAGCTCGAGAAGTAGCAAACAACAACACGAGAATCGGCATCGGACTCGGAACACCGGAGAAGAAGAATTGTCCTCCGGCTTACCAAATACCCCAAATCACCGGAAACGCCGTAATGAGGTCTTTCCACTCTTAAACTCTCATTATCCACTAGCGGGTCTTATACGTCAACCACTGAACTCGTCCGATTCAAATTATTAGGAAACCTCTCGTTCATCCTCTTGCGACTCATCTCAAAGTCAACTTCCGGCTTTCAAGACCGCCCATGGATAAATGATTTCTTCAACTTATCCTTAAATCTCTATAACCTTGCAGCGACTTACTTTAATTCATGCAGAGGTCAAGCTAAACCTGTCAAGAGGGCCCGGGCAAATAAGCTGGCAGCTGATCCCAAGGTCATTGAGCCGGCGCCGCAAGCGTCGGTAACCGATGTTCGTAGGCCAACTAAGGAAACCCCTCATGGCGCTCCTCCTGAGATACCTGATGCCTCCATTGATCCTGCCAAAGTTGATTCTGCACCTGCTGAACTGCCTGCCCCGTCTGAGCCGGCAGAAGACCAGACTGAAGATGTCACATTTATTGGTACTGTTTTCAGAGAGCCAAGCAACCCGACTGTGTTAGCCAAACGCACCGCCAAGCAATAACTTGTTGAAGAGCGAAAAGTGAGGTTTGACACGTCTTAGTATGCACAGCTGAGTACTGGTGAAGTCCTTTCTGGGTTTCTCAACCAGGTCCACAACAATCATGACCTTGAGATTGATATTGTGAAGCAAATTGTAATGCCCCGGATGTAATACTTTCCCTTTTGGGCATATAATATATCTCCGGCTTCATCTATTTCCATTCCGGGTTCTTTGTCTTTTGGGTTTTCGTCGTTTTGTTGTGTGCGTGTGTGGCATTCATTCATATCATATAGTCATGCGCATCGCATTGCATTTGTGTTGTCGGTTGCATCCGGTACCACGCGTTCCTTCCCATTGTCCGTTTCGCGTTCCGGAGCTCCCTCACGTGTCCGTGGCGTCCCGTAGGCCTACTTTGGTGTTTGGCCGTGTAACGTTACCGGTTTGGCGCGAGACTTGTCGTGTGTTGTTGTTTTGTTGTGTGTAACCCGCCTGTCAAATCTCGTCGCGTTTCGAGTCCGGTTGTTACCCCAACAGTTATTCTCGTGGGCTCAAAGTGCCTCCACTTTGAGGCCCAAGACACCCCCTCCAACAGCCCACCAACCACTTCTAACCACTTCTATCATCTAGGCCATCCAAATCTGATCCTGTGGCCAAAAACCGCACTCCATTTGGACAACCCTAGCTACTTGTGCCTATATATTTGTCCACTCCCCCAAATTTGTGCCCCAAAACAAGGAAACCCTAGCCCCCACTTCATCCCCTTCCTCCAGCCACAACCTCGCCGGAGTTTCGCCGGAGTTCCGCCGGAATCTCGCCGGAGCTCGCCGGAATACCACCACCTCGCCGGAATCCTCATCCCACCTCACCATCCACTCATGCCGCCCTAGTTCCGCCGCCCTTCGTCAGATCCGGCCGCCCCGGCCATTCCCCGCCACCGGCAGGCCGCCGTTCCGCCGCCGGGCGCCACCCCGCCGGCCTCCCGCCGCCTCCCGTCGATCACACCGCGCCGCCGCCGCCTGGGATTCAGATCGGGGGAAGCTGCCCCGATCCAGTCGATCCAGCCGGCCTCCACGTAACCCCCGAGCGGGCCTCCTCCTTCCACCGCCCGAGGCCCAGCCGCCTTCGCCTCGGGTCCGGCCAGCTGCCAGATCCGGTCCGCCGCTCCTCCCCTCCTGGGCCGATCGCCAGGCCCAGGGCGCCTCCTCCCGCTTCAGCCCGAAGGCCCGGGCTCCCAGGCCGCCGCCTCCCTCAGACTCCCGCCGTCGACCGCTCGCCTGGGCCCGGAGCGCCCGAAGGCCCAGCCAGCGCTCTCCCGCACCAGGCCGCCCCGATCGCCAGCCTCCGCGTGGGCCGAGCCGCCTCCACCGGCGCCCTCCGTCTGGGCCGTCGCCACCTCCCAGCCGACCCAGGAGCCGCAGCTCCCAGCGCCACCAGCCAGCTCCCAGGCTAGGCCGACGCCAGCCACCAGGCCCGTTCGCCGAGCCAGCGGCCTCGCTGGGCCGGATCCGCCCCGGGCCCGTTGACCGAGTTTTCTCAGATCTGAGGTTGACCCCCCTCTTATTCACTAAGACCCTGTATTTTGTTCTCTGATGCACTTTTCAAACATGGATAACTTCTTGTGTGTTGCTCCGTTTTGCGCAAATAAGGTGTCCAAACGTTCGTGGTGACTAGCACTACGTTTCATTCCTTTGTGCCATGCATGTTTGTGGTCATCTAGATGCTTATTTTTCTGTTGCAAGAGTGCATCCCGTTACAAACTGCTGCTATGTGTTGTTTTCATGCCATCTTTGCATAGTGATATCTTTTAGCTCGTTTATCCGAATGATGCAAATGACATGTCCACGTGTTCGTCTTGCCTTGCTCTACATGTTGCTTGTGTTAGGTTGCATGGTAGATTTATTCTTGCCATGCTTATCCTCGTTGGAAAGTGCTATGTGGCTGTTTAGTTATTTAACTTGTTATGAAATGCCATCTTGTTGAGCTCATTGCTATCGTTGTGTTTATCTCCATGATGCATGCTTGTATGTTTCGGAATCACCATCATGTGTACTTTGATGTGGTGCTTACCACTTGCCATGTTTAGTTTCGAGGTGACTTAAACTTGCTCTCAAAGATGCCATGATGAACTGCTGTTTTAACACTTAGTGGAATTTCACTAAGTCTGGAATCTGTTATTGTTCCGATGCCATGTTTGCTTGCTGTTCTAGGAGAAACCATGATAGTTTTGGAGTGATTCTTGATGGTTCCTTGTAGTATATATTGTTGGCTATCCATTCATGTTCTCACATGCTTATTTGAGTGGCTGTAGGATATTTAACTTTTGCTCCAAAGTTTCAATAAAATTCTGCTGTCAGAATTTTGTTGTCAAGTTCAATATGTCCAAGCTTGTTGCTATTGATCCGTGGCTCCTTTGGGGGTGCACCTTTGGACTTATTTGCTGTAGGATATGTCTAGTTTATGTTCATGCTCTTTTCCATGGTGTTTGAGTGCTGTAGCTTAATTATCTAGTGCTCCGAAGTTGCTATGTTGCTGTAATTTTCAGCTTTCGCCTATTTCTTGTTTCGGGCATAACTTTTAGCCCGTAGCTCCGATTTCAGCGAGTCTTATATGAAACTTGATTGTTTTTCCGTGTAGATTCATAATATCCTATTGTTATCTTGTTTTGAAGCTTTTGCTTGAATGCTTATTTTCCGTGCTCTCATAGTGCATCCATCATGCATCCATCATTTTGGTGTGCGCATTGCATCTTGTTGATTCGTGCCTTGTGTGGTTGTATTGTTTAGAGCCGGAAGCTGAGACCGAGTACGAGTACGAGCACGAGGTTACCAACGAGGTTGAGCACGAGGACCCTTCTTTCGATCCGAACGACAACTTTTCAGGCAAGATGACCGAACCCGGATACCATTACTATTTTTGCCTATTGCTAGAAGTCTCGATCTATAGTTTTACCTCGATGCCCATGTCTTTCATGTCAGCCTCCTACTTGTAACCATGATCATGTTTAACCACCCTACCTATGCAAACCGTTGAATGGCTAAGTACGCTTCGCTCAGCCCTTCTTATAGCATTGCTAGTTGCAGGTGAAGTTGAAGATGCTTGCTTCATGTTGAAGTTTGTTGGGTTATATCACACTATATAATGCTTAAAAATGAAATCATCTATATATTGGCAAGGGTGGAAGGCTAAGCCTTTTGCTTGGCGATTTGTTCCACTCATGCCGCTAGGAACCGTATAAACCGGTGTTATGTTCCTTGATTATGCGTTCCTCACACGGTTGGGGTTTATGGGGCCCCCTCGATACACCGCTAAGTGCTAAGTCTTTTCCAGCAAGTCCCAACATTGGTACTATTCGCCTAATAACTAATAAAACTTGCATAGGGTCTTGCAAACCCGAGTTTCTTAATCAACAACCCCGGGCCAGTGCTCCTCATGAGTGTTGGTCCAAACCGGGGTTTCTGCGGGGTCACCACGAGGGAACTCGAGGATTGATATAAACCTGTAGAATCGCCCATCCGGTCGTGTCCTGAGACTAGATACGCGCGGCTACCATCAGGGTGTCGACACGCCGGGAGGATTTGCTGGATTAGCCTTACCTTAGTTCGGAGTATCTTGAGCACGGGATTCCGAGAATACTCGGGTCTTCCCACCTTGGAATTGCGACTCCGCGGATCGTGGGCTTGTCATCGGCCAAGTTGGAACACCCCTGCAGGGTTATGAACTTTCGAAAGCCGTGCCCGTGGTTATGTGGCAGATGGGAGCTTGTTAATATCCGGTTATAGATAACTCGACACATTGTTCTAATACACTACCAGCGTGTGTACCGTGACTGTCAATTTCCGAATAGGGATTCGGGAGTTGAACACGGTGGGGTTATGTTTGTTGAGCTTTAGCTAGGATCACTTCGTGATCACCTCTCGACCGAGGCACTTCTCTTCTCGCACTCTTTCACGTAAGCTAGTGCTAGTTGCTGCTGCAGACACTTATTCTTTTCTTCAGCCTTATCCTCTCCCAAGGCTTAAATAGTCTTGTTACCCGGGAACGGGATTGCTGAGTCCTCTGTGGCTCACAGTTACTTCACCACACCAGATGCAGGTCCGATGGTGAGCTATCCAGGTGATGGCACCAAGCTAGACTGGGAGTATGACGAGGAGCGTAGTCGATACTATGTTCGTTATCCTGATGATCAGTAGTGGAGACTTCTACTAGGATTGGATCCGACCTGTGGATTTAATTATGTTTGGTATCTTGTCATTTGGATTTTACCCTTAGAGGGCTGTGATGTTTTATTGAATGATGATTTGAACTTGTAATGTATTTGTGTGACGTGGCGTGTAAGCCAACTATTTTATGTTTTCCATCCCCATCTTTTACATGAGTTGTGCAAAGGTACCAAACTTGCGATCATTCCAGCATGGGGTTATGTCTCTAAGTCGTGCCTTGACACGTAGGAGATATAGTCCCATCCTGGGCATTACACAAATGCACCAGAAATTTGAGGTAAAATTCTTGACCAAACTATAATCATCCTTCCAGCCCCCAAGTCTAGTGGATATGAGAAAAATGAATATGTTGTAGACTTAGAACAATTGTCATCTTTTAAATCGGCACACCTCAAGAATCTGTCGTTAAAGAAACATTGCACATGTAGCCCCCAAGGACCGGCTTAATCAGGTTGAATGAGCCGGTTCTTATTATTATTGCATAGAACTTGCCTGTACACCCTCTATAAGCCGGTGGTAATAACTATGTTGCCGCCGGGTTAACTGATAATACAAAAAGCAATATGCATTAGCCCCCAAGTGCCAAGTGATGTTGCTTGCAAAGTGCTTGGGACTTTGTTTGCATGAACTGTTAACTTAGAAAAATTTATGCCTTCATTAGCCCCCAAGGGTCAAGTGCTCTTGCTTGCAAAGTGCTTGAGATTCTAGTAAAATGTCTCCGGCTCAGAAAAGAACAGCTTCAGCCTCCATTAGCCCCCAAGTGCCAAGTGTTGTTGCTTGCAAAAGGCTTGGGACTTCAATCTTTGTAAACCGAAAAGCAATTGGTTTTTGTAACATCCCAAAATTCTAAATTTTGGAATGTTATAATAAATATATAGATTTGATTGCTGTTTGATGTGCTGAGTGAAATTGAGTGAAATTTGAAACTTCCGAAAGTTAAATGAGAGGGAATAAAATGACTTTCCCAAAACTTTCACTTTGCATTTTGTTCCCCGGGAATTCAAATTATTTTCAACACAAAACCCTAGAGTGAAGATAATATGACTTCTTCCATTTATTTTAAATGATAAAGGGCTTTGAAAGGATTTTGAATTTCATCCTCGAAATATTTTCAATTCAAAAACTTTATGTGACTCAATGATTTTCCCGAGAGAAGATAAAATGACTTCTTCAAATTATAGGAAATATGAGTTGGAAGTTTTTCTGAAATTTTCTGCAACTCAATTTCAAATATTGAGTTATTTGGTTTTTATTCAAATTATTTTTCTCCAAAAATAAATTACATGGAAAATAGGGTAACATGATTCCCTACAGCATAAAATTGGAGAGAAATAAATTTGAAGTCTTTTTGGTATTTAAAAAATGATTTTTACTAGTTTTTATTGCAACAGTAGCACTATTTGATTTATTGGAATTTGTGAGGATTTTATTTGACTATAGGAAAATATTCACCTTGTAGAGAATCATTTTTTGCAAATTTTGATATATTATATGCCCATATAATATTTTTATTTATTTTGTTTTTAATTGTTTTTATTTGTCTATTTTACAAAAAAAAGACTTTTCCCCGCCGAATGGGCCGGCCGAGCACCCGCCAGGCCGCGGCCCAGCTCCACGCCGCCTCGCTCATCGTCCTCGAGACGGACTCCCGACGACGCCGCCGCCGCCATGGACGTCGTGTCCTCGCCGGACTCCTCCTCCTGCCCCTTCCCCACACAGCACCCCCCTTCTGCCTATAAAAACGGGAGCAGCGGCCCCGCAGCCGACCCTCCTCTCCTCCTCGCATCGCGCGCACCGCCGCCCTCGCCTGCCGCCGCCGCCGCCGCAAATCGCCGCCGCCGCCGCTGCTTGCTGCTGCTTAGCCCGCCACCGCCGCTGCTTTTGCTCGCCGCCGCACTGCCCAACCGCTGCTGCCCTTGCGCCGACCACCGCAGCCCCACGACGCCTTGCTCCGCCGGCCGGAGTTGTCGCCGGACTCACCACGGCCGCCGCCCGGAAAACCCGCCGGAGCTCCGTTCCGACCGGACCCGAATCCCGAACCGCCACTGTATAAACCCGCACGATTTTTTTCGTTTCTTTTTAGTTTAGGTTTTCTTCTAAAAACTAGATCAGTTTTTTTTGGTTTTATTCTGAAAACCCTAGATCTAGGTATGTTTTTTTAGGATAGTTATTTAGAGTTCATTCACTGTTTAGGGTTCAGTAGTGAACTTTCGTTCTTTAGTTTTTTCTTTTTCTTTTAGTTTTCGGTCAGGGACCTATCTGTGAATATTTATTTCACAGTTTAGCCCCTAGACTTCGAACGGCCTTAACTTTTTGCTCGTTGGTCCAAATCCAACGAAACCAACGCCCACGTCTTCGTTACGATCCCCCTTTCCGGTAAAACAACTTAAACATGTTTTTGAAAGTTTTAAAATTTGAATTCAACTAGATTTGAATTTCAACTTCATTTGATCATAACTTGAGTTTTATAACTCCGTTTTAGTTGATTCTTTTTGCAAATCCAAGCTCTTGACCTAAACTTTCTGATAAGGCCAAATTCACATAATTTTGGTACTGTTAGAAATTGTTTTATGTTTCAAGAGTCACTCGTTTGTTTTCGAAGTTTTCCGAAGTATTTATTCGTTCTGTTTGATCTTTCTGAGTGATTGTTTATGTGTGGTTACTATTGTTTGCTTACGATAGATTGATCGGAGTGTGACGAGTAGATCTATCACGAGTTCTGAGTGCGAATCTTCTACATCGACAGTACAAGGCAAGTTCACACTTTGATCATACTTTCCAAATACCCAGTTTTCATTGCATTAGTTATATCCTCAAACACTTGCATGAGTAGGATCTCTTAACTTGTGGGTCTGGGAAGTAGATTGAGGTAGAACCTACTACCTGCATTATTTTCAAACCCCTGGGAGTAACTTCTACGTTATGCTTAGGTTGCCATGCTATGCTCGTAGACGTGGTTTGGGTTTGAGAGTATCCATGACAGATGTGAGATTGTTAATTAATGGTTCAACTTAAGGTGGCTACTTTAATACACATCTGGGTGGATTGGTTATGGCACCCTGGAGCACCCAGTGGTTTACCGGGCACCTGGAGAAACCAGTGTTGTCCTAGGGGATGCCAGAGGAACCGTGTGATCACCCTATTGGAATGCCACCCAGGCTCAAAGGGATCATATAATATTTTCATGCCTAGAAACTTCCATGTGCAGCCACAAGCCATTATGGGCTCTGGCATAGTATGAGTAAGTTGTGTGAGCTCTTTCTGTGGTGGACTAGCAGATGTAGGGGGAATGTAGGTGTACGGGTCCACCCGGGGTAAAGAGTAAATGCTTCTGAAAGACTGTGTCTCGGTCATCCGCTTCTCAAACACCATGTAGTGCGAGAAATTAAACGGAGGCGATCGAGTCTTGTGGGGAAAAGTGCACAAACCTCTGCAGAGTGTACAAACTATTCATGAGTAGCCATGTCCCTGGTTATGGACATCTTTGAGTATCTAGAAGTGGATTATTTGTTGATCTCAACACTCTATTCAATAAATTTGTTGGGTTAATAATGACTTTGGTTGGGATTGAGATGGAGGAACCATTCTCAATTGTTCATGATTTAAATTTAACAATGTAGTTAAATAAAATGCATTCCTTTTGTGGTAGGGAAAAATCAGCTTTATGCAAAAACAACCTTACAGCCTCCACCAGCCAAATATGCATGTAGTTGTAGGCATTGTTCATCATTCTCATTATAGTGTGAAATTGCCAGTACATTCAATGTACTGACCTACATGGCTGCAACATATCATGCTGCAGGAATTTATTCGACGAGTAAGTGTTACGTTAGGGTTGTGCTGTCTACACTCAACTTTGTCGTTGGTGTTGATGGGAATCCACAACCTTTGTTGCTTCCGCTATGATTGATTGAGGTAATAGTATTTACGTTACTCTATACATGTGATTTACCTCTGTTATAAATCCTTGAGTACTGTGTGTGTCAGCATACCGATCCAGGGATGACACTAAAGCACAGAGACTTGATCCATTTGGGTCGGGTCGCTACAGTTTTATACTCTCTTTGTTTGTTCAGGAAACTACAGCTGAATTACGAGCGCAGTTAGAGGACACCAAGAACCAGCTTAAGCATCAAGAGTTGGAGACCCGGTAGGCTAAATCAAAGTTCGAATTTAGCCTATCTGACTTGAATGATCTGAAGACTAAACTTAAATCGGAACAATCTGCATGGGCAAAAGAAAAGACTGCCTTGGCGCAAGAGCCGAACAAGCCGAATCATCTTTGGAGGCGGTGACAACTGAGCTCACCGGCTTAAAGCAGCGTGTCTCTAAAATGACTTGATCCATCTTTGGTAAGCCGCTGAGTTGTAACTTAAATAGTATCTTGTCCCTGGACCCGTCTGACTTGGCGACTGGTTACCCAAGCTTAAAAGAAGACGGCACCACTTTTGACCATAAAGACTTTGCTGCCTGTGTCAAGGATATCCGCCCACTCGCCAGTTTGATTGCGAATGAAACAAACTTATTTCAATATCAGCCGGCTTATGATATGGAGAACCAGAAGATGTCCACTCCGTCTTACAAAGTGATGGATCTGATTCCTCCAATTAGTAAGCATACCTTCGCCCGTGAGATTGATCCCTGTGAACTTATTGATAAGGCGGCTAAATTTGAAGCTCTGGCTGGCTTGGATTGGTTGGCGCAGAATTTTCAGACAGAGGAGGAGGAAGAACCGGCGAGGGATGACCCGGAATCGTCAAAGCAGCAAGGCCAAGGAGAATGAACCGCCGGGCGGCTCATATACTTATGAGAAAAAACTTTTGAACGGTGCCTGGCTCACTGCACCTTGTAATAGGATAGCGAAACTATTACTCTGCCGTCTTATTGTGCCAACTGTCGTGCCATTGTGCATGCTTCTTGTCTTTTGATGACAGTATTGATCCGCCGAATGTTAAAATCCTTACTTTATGCTTGTGATGGTAGTTGCTTGTGTAGATCAAGATAAACTGTATCCTGCATACAATCGGAAAACAAATGCCCTGGCGGTTTACCACCGGGCGGGTCATTGTGCCCAACCGGTGCCACTGGGGACATATGTCCATAACCAGGGCCGTTTTAACTATTATAAAAATAATCATACCTGAAGATACAATTTGAACCTTGTAAAGGTATAATTCCAGAAATAAGATTGTTATTCTACGGTGGCTTAGAGCCGTTCATTAGGGTGGGTTGCAGAGATCCGGAGAGGCTTCAAATATGAGCCATGAAGGGAGGCAGCTAAGCCGAACTTGCAAAGAACGTAAATCAAAACAAAAACTTACAAAAAGCAAAGAGAAAACAGAGAAAACGATCGAAAAACACTCGAGCCTTTTGCAGGCTGCCAAGCCAAAGGTTCTTCTTCAATGAAACTAGCCTTGGTGGCCCCTGGAAGGTACGTGCATGCTATGAGCCGGCTCTCACAGTACCCAATCGACATTTGAACCTAGACAAGTGCAGGTCTTTGTTTTTAAAGATAGACTTGCCTAGAGTACGCGGGGTTAGAGTTGCATCTTGCATCATAGGCCAAGTTATCCAAGTTTCAAGGAAGGCGACATTTTGAGCCTGGATCTATCCTGACTATAGCACCGTGCTCTCGCAGTGACAACCGATGTTTGAACCTTAGCAAGCTCAGGTCTTGGTCGAATACGCCATTAAGACTGATTGCCAAGAGTTCGTCGAGTCAATCAGGATGACCTGATGGAGTTGAAGCAGATGGGTACAGGTAGGATGACCCACATGTTATATCCTCCTTGGTCGAATACGCCTATGTTTGAACATAACCCGGTCAAATGGGTAGTAATGTTGTGTTCTCTTTGGTCGAATACGCCTATGTTTGAACAGGAATCCCCCAAGTGACATACTTGTAGATTATTTTCATCAAGGGCTTATGTTGGAGCTGTGCTATGCATCCAACTCTTCATGATCCCTGTGATTTGGGTAGTAAGCCTCTTGAGAAAACATGTATGATGATGACAAGGACTCAACTTTTGAAAAAATGGCAGAGGCCACGAATTAGCGGGGATGCCGGCTTTATTTTATTGTACTGATATTTACATCATCGAATCACATCATGAGAGCCGGAGGCTTAAGTATAGTAAGGCCGGAGGTGAGAAATATTCCACAGGTGGTTAGTCTCCTCCTCTGATGTGCGTGAGTCCTTATAATCTCGAATGTTGATCAAGTAATATGACCTGTTGTGAAGATTCTCGCTGATGACAAAAGGTCCTTCCTAGGGTGGCGAAAGTTTATGCATGTTAGTCTGATCTGGGATGAGCCGGAGAACTAAGTCGCCTTCTTGAAAACGTTCTGGTCTTGACCCGTCGGCTGTCATATCGTCGTAGATCCTGTTGATATATCGCTGATCGAGCCGCCGCGAGATCACACTCTTCATCCAATCGATCCAATGCATCCTGTCGTGCCGATTCATTATCAACTTCAACGTAAGCCGCCACTCGGGGCGAGTCATGACGGATATCGCTGGGAAGAACCGCCTCTGCTTCATAGACCATGAAGAATGGCGTGTAACCTGTAGATCTGTTGGGTGTTGTATTAATGCTCCATAACACAGAACGTAACTCTTCCACCCAACAACCCGGCATTCTCTTCAAAGGAACCATGAGCCGGGGCTTGATCCCTCGTAGAATCTCTTGGTTAGCGCACTCTGCTTGAACATTGGACTGGGGGTGAGCCACAGAAGATACATCAAGCCAGATATGCTCACGCTGACAAAACTCCTTCATAGCACCCTTAGACAGATTAGTGCCATTGTCTGTTATGATACTATGGGGAAAACCAAACCGGAAAATCACCTTCTTGATAAATTGCACTGCTGTTTCCGCGTCACATTTGCTGACTGGCTCTGCCTCGATCCACTTGGTGAATTTGTCCATTGCCACCAACAGGTGGGTTTTCTTATCTTTGGACCTTTTAAAAGGCCCAACCATATCAAGCCCCCAAGCCGCAAACGGCCAGGTTATCGGAATCATTCTCAATTCTTGAGCCAGAACATGAGCACGCCGCGAAAATTTCTGAAAACCGTCACATCTGCTGACCAAATCTTCAGCATCAGCATAAGCCGTCAACCAATAGAATCCATGACGAAAAGCTTTGGCTACCAGAGATTTAGAGCCGGCATGATGACCACAATCTCCCTCGTGGATCTCCCGCAGGATCTCACAGCCTTCCTCAGGCGAGACACAGTGTTGAAACGCACCTGTAACACTGCGATGGTGCAGTTCTCCGTTGCCAATCGTCATCGACTTAGACCGCCAGGTTATCTGCCTGGCCAAAATTTCATCCTCATGCAACTCACCCCGGGTCATGTAAGCCAAATATGGGACCGTCCAGTCTGGTATAACATGAAGAGCCGCCACCAACTGTGCCTCCGGGTCAGGGATAGCAAGGTCCTCCTCTGTAGGCAACTTGACAGACGGGTTAAGCAAAACATCCAAAAAGGTGTTGGGGGCACCGGCTTACGCTGAGATCCTAGCCGGCTTAAGGCGTCAGCTGCCTCGTTCTTCCTTCGATCAATGTGCTCCACCTGGTAACCCTTGAAGTGACCCGCAATGATATCAACCTCTCGGCGATAAGCTGCCATGAGTGGATCCTTGGAATCCCAGGTTCCTGAAACCTGGTGAGCTACCAGATCTGAATCGCCAAAACATCTCACCCGGCTTAAGTTCATCTCCTTAGCCATCCGAGGACCGTGGAGCAGAGCCTCATACTCAGCTGCATTATTAGTACATGGGAACATTAGCCGGGGAATATAAGAAAGTTTATCACCTCTTGGGGAAGTTAAGACAACTCCAGCCCCCGAGCCTTCCAATTGTCTGGACCCGTCAAAGTGAATCGTCCAATATGTATTATCTGGCTTTTCCTCTGGCGTCTGTAGTTCTGTCCAGTCATTGATAAAATCCACCAGTGCTTGCGATTTGATGGCTGTCTGAGGCATATATTTTAAATCATGAGGCCCAAGCTCAATGGCCCACTTGGCCACTCGCCCTATAGCTTCTCTATCCAAGCCTCAGGGGCTCATCTGTTGTGTAGTTTGGCACCTTACGAGGGCCCTTCAAATCCTTAGGCAACTGCTCGTTTCGTATAGCTGCCGTTAAGGACGGCACGCCCTAAGCCGTAGAAGTCATGTATGTCTTCACTGAGGTCGCCGGGTAGTGCGGCGCCGGCTGATGATCGGCCGCCTGAGCCGTGCTACTTCTCGAGCTTGCGTTGTATTCCCTCGAAGAGGAAAGGGTGATGCAGCACAGTAGCGTAAGTATTTCCCTCAGTTTTTGAGAACCAAGGTATCAATCCAGTAGGAGACCACGCGCGAGTCCCTCGCACCTGCACAAACAAATAAGAACTTCGGAGCCAACACGATAAGGGGTTGTCAATCCCTTTACGGTCATTTACGAAAGTGAGATATGGTAGAAATGATAGTTTGATATTTTTGGTATTTTTGATTATAAGAACAGAAAGTAAAAGCGGAAAAAGTAAAGTAGGTGTAGATTGATATGTTGAGAATAGACCCGGGGGCCATAGTGTTCTCTTGTGGCTTCTCTCATGATAGCGATATTCTATGGCGGGTAAACAAATTACTGTCGAGCAATTGATAGAAAAGCAAATAATTATGAGACTATCTAGGCATGATCATTATATATAGGCATCACGTCCGAGACAAGTAGACCAAAATGATTCTGCATCTACTACTATTACTCCACACATCGACCGCTATCCAGCATGCATCTAGTGTATTGAGTTCATAAGAACAGAGTAACGCCTTAAACAAGATGACATGATGTAGAGGGATAAACTCAAACTTAGTGATATAAACCCCATCTTTTTATCCTCGATGGCAACAATACAAGACGTGCCTTACTGCCCCTACTGTCACTGGGAAAGGACACCGCAAGATTGAACCCAAAGCCAAGCACTTCTCCCATTGCAAGAACTATAGATCTAGTAGGCCAAACCAAACCAATAATTCAAAGAGACTTGCAAGGATATTATAATCATACATAAAGAGTTCAGAGAAGAACCAAATATTTCTCATAGATAATCTTGATCATAAACCCACAATTCATCGGATCTCGACAAACACACCGCAAAAAAAGATTACATCGAATAGATCTCCTCGAAGACCGAGGAGAACTTTGTATTGAGATCCTAAGAGAGAGAAGAAGCCATCTAGATACTAGCTATGGACCTGAAGGTCTGTGGTAAACTACTCACAACTCATGGTGAGGCGATGATGATGATGTAGAAGCACTCCATGGTAGATCCCCCCTCCGGCGGAGCTCCGGAACAGGCCCCAAGATGGGATCTCACGGGAACAGAAGGTTACGGCGATGGAACTAGGGTTTTCTCTGTTGTTCTGATGGTTTTATGGTACGTAGGCATATATAGGAGGAAGGAGGGCACCGGGGGCCAAATGTGGGGCCCACGAGGCAGGGGGCCAAACTTGAAAACTTCACAACACAAAACTTAGACAAAAATCTCGTGAGCTCCGTTAGTATAAGAAAGAAAACCACTACTCAAAGGTACTGCAATGAATTCATTATTTGTTTATATTGGTGTTAAACCTACTGTATTCCAACTTCTCTATGGTTCATACTTCCCAATACTACTCATAGATGCATTGAAATAAGCAAACAACACACGAAAAACAGAATCTGTCAAAAACAGAACAGTCTGTAGTAATCTGCAGGTTTCGCATACTTCCGTAACTCCAAAAAATTCAAACTAAATTTTTAAATGTGAGGAATTTGTCTATTAATCATCTGCAAAAAGAATCAACTAAATAGCACGCTCCAGTAAAATCTGGTGACCATTCTAGCGAGCGCTAACGATTCTGTTTTTCATAGCAAGATCACATAAACTTCACACAAGTCTTCCCAAAGGTTCTACTTGGCACAAACACTAAACAAAACACAAAACCATATCTAAACAGAAGCTATATGCAATATTTATTCCTAAATAGAAGCAAAAACAACAAATTTAAATTGGGTTGCCTCCCAACAAGCGCTATCGTTTTACGCCCCTAGCTAGGCACGATACATGGATAGATCTAAGTATTGCCATCTTTGGAAGACAATTCTTTAGTTAAGCACTTGTGATTCTTAGGCACTTCTTTATCCCTATTGATAACCAAACTCTTGGGCAAGAAATCAAGAAATTGTAAAGCGTCAAAAGGGTCTCTTGCAAAAGTAAGAAAATTAGGGTGAACACTTATGGATTTGAGATCTGCAATTCCTTTACTAGATGTTTCACCTTTGTCTTTAGGGACATACATTTACTTAGATAATTCATTCATTGCATTATAAGAATCAAAAGTATGGCTACCCAAGAAATTCCCTCCGGTAATGGTATCTAACATAAATCTATTCCATGGAGTTATGCCAACATAAAAATTGCGAAGAAGCACGGAAGTGGAAAGCTTCCTATTAGATCTATTTTGAGCATTGCAAATTCTATACCAGGCATCTTTTAAGTTTTCTTCCTCCCTTTGTTTAAAGTTGAGGACCTCACTCTCGGGAGTGTTGATAATGATAGGTGTGCTAGACATGATTACAAGCAAGCAAGCAACACACAAACAAACAAGAGGCAAGCGAACGATAAACACACGACAAAAGAAGGGCAAATAAACAGCAAGGGTGAAGTGGGGGAGAGGAAAAGGAGAGGCAAAAAATGTAATGCGAAGGATAAGGGTTTGTGATAGGTACTTGGTATATGACTTTTGTGTAAGCCTCCCCGGCAACGGCGCCAGAAATTTTACATGCTACTTCTCGAGCTTGCGTTGTATTCCCTCGAAGAGGAAAGAGTGATGCAGCATAGTAGCGTAAGTATTTCCCTCAGTTTTTGAGAACCAAGGTATCAATCCAGTAGGAGACCACGCGCGAGTCCCTCGCACCTGCACAAACAAATAAGAACTTCGCAGCCAACGCGATAAGGGGTCGTCCATCCCTTTACGGTCACTTACAAAAATGAGATCTGATAGAAATGATAGTTTGATATTTTTGGTATTTTTTATTATGAGAACAGAAAGTAAAAGCGGAAAAATTAAAGTAGGTGTAGATTGATATGTTGAGAATAGACCCGGGGGCCATAGTGTTCTCTAGTGGCTTCTCTCATGATAGTGATATTCTACAACGGGTAAACAAATTACTATCGAGCAATTGATAGAAAAGCGAATAATTATGAGACTATCTAAGCATGATCACTATATATAGGCATCACGTCCGAGACAAGTAGACCGAAACGATTCTCCATCTACTACTATTACTCCACACATCGACCGCTATCCATCATGCATCTAGAGTATTAAGTTCATAAAAACAGAGTAATGCTTTAAGCAAGATGACATGATGTAGAGGGATAAACTCAAGCAATATGATATAAACCCCATCTTTTTATCCTCGATGGAATCAATACAATATGTGCCTTGCTGCCCCTGCTATCACTGGAAAAGGACACTGCAAGATTGAACCCAAAGCCAAGCACTTCTCCCATTGCAAGAACTATAGATCTAGTAGGCCAAACCAAACCAATAATTCAAAGAGACTTGCAAGGATATTATAATCATACATAAAGAGTTCATAGAAGAACCAAATATTTCTCATAGATAATCTTGATCATAAACCCACAATTCATCGGATCTTGACAAACACACCGCAAAAAGAGATTATATCTAATAGATCTCCTCGAAGATCGAGGAGAACTTTGTATTGAGATCCAAAGAGAGAGAAGAAGCCATCTAGATACTAGCTATGGACCTGAAGGTCTGTGGTAAACTACTCACAACTCATGGTGAGGCGATGATGATGATGTTGAAGCACTCCGTGGTAGATCCCCCCTCCGGCGGAGCTCCAAAACAGGCCCCAAGATGGGATCTCACGGGAACAGAAGGTTACGGTGGTGGAACTAAGGTTTTCTCTGTTGTTCTGATGGTTTCGGGGTACGTAGGCATATATAGGAGGAAGGCGGGCACCGAGGGCCAAACGTGGGGCCCACGAGGTAGGGGGTACGCCCTATACGGGGGCACGCCCCCACCCTTGTGGGCACCACGTAAGCCCTACTCTGTGGTTCTCAAGTCTCCCGTGCGTGATTTTCTCCAAAAATATCTCTCCCGAAGGTTTCATTCCGTTTGGACTCCGTTTGATATCCCTTTTTCTGTAAAACCCTGAAACAGGCAAAAAACAGCAATCTGGACTGGGCCTTTGGGTTAGTAGGTTAGTCCCAATAATAATATAAAAGTGTATGACCAAGCCCATTAAACATCCAAAACATCATAAATAATAGCATGGAACAATAAAAAATTATAGATACGTTGGAGACGTATCAAGCCACCACGTCTTGTGCTCTGGCGTCATGTCGCGTCGGGTTATGTCCACGAGGTGAGTTACGGCGTCTCTCTGCACTTGAAACCTCTGGCGAGTGAACATGTCTGCTGTAGCTGGCACTTGGACGGGGGGTTGAATGAATCTGGTCTCGACTATAAGAATAAGCCTGCTGCTGCTGCAGCGCTGTCTGAAGCAGTTCCTGAGCCCTCCAGGTTTCCACTGCTACCGGAGTTTCGCCCTCAACTGGCAAAGCTACCAGCCTTGATGCTGCCGCTATCATGTTATCTAGAGGGTTGGAATAGTGACCCACCGGTGCCGTCGGGTAAGGAGGGGCCGGGCGGTTTTGATCTGCATACAGAGATCCAGTTGTACACTGGTGAACCGGACCATCGGTCCTGGGTACCTCTACCGTTCGGTTTAACACCGGCGGACCACTGCCCCCTGCTCCATCCGCGTTAAATAGATGCCTTGGCTCGTAAACGAAGGGAAGACGACTCTGTTGCTTCCTCCTCATGTCTTTAGCAGCGTTCTGACCCACCGAGAGCCGAAAAGCTTTCGCTTGAATCCGCTGGGCCTGGGCGTCCAAAACAGCCCGTTCCTCAGTAATTCTGGTGTTCCTTGCTGCCAGGTCTTCCTTAGCTTGTGCTATTTCCTGCCGCAACTTATCCACCTTTGTCTTGTGTTGATCCTGGTTTTCTGGGGTTATCTCTGTCCCCATCAGAGTCGCCAGATTCTCCAACAGGTCTGACAAAGCTTGATTCGGCGGGCGTGCTGAGCCGTCTACACCCGCTGTAGCCATTGTTGCGCAGGGTGTTATGGTCCTGACGATTGTTGATCTGAGAGCCGGCTGGGTGTCGGTCATGAAAATCCCCACCCTGCTCGGCGGCTCACTGAGGTCCGAAATACTGTTACCGTCGGACGAGCCCCCAAGCCGTCCACTCTGCATCTGATACATTGAGTTAGTTTCACTTGTGGATGATTCACCGTCGGAGAGAATGGCCGTTCCTTCATAAGATATGGAGCTTCTAGTGCCCTAGATGTATTCAACGAAGGCACGCTTTTTTGCAGGCCGAACCCGGGCGGGTCGCGCATGCTGAGCCTCCTCGATGATGTCGATGCAAGTGTCCGGCTCAGGGCCCGGCTCGCCGATCTTGCCGATAAAGACGTGAATTCCGACGAAGGGGACCCAGTACCCGTACTCAATCGAGCCGGCCTCGGGACCCCAGCCTTCTTCACCGATGTAAAGCTTGCCGCGATGACTCTTGGTCATCCGGCCCACAGCGTATCCCTTGAGCCCTTCGAAGTTTCCCTTCAAGAAATCGAAACCACGGGCCGCAGGCCCCACAGTAGGCGCCAACTGTCGTGGAAGTGTCACGGCAGATGTCCTAAGGTAAGGACTTGATTGCAGAGCCATAGCAACGTGGTTATCTTAAAGGGGTTAAGAACAAGACAAAGGATACAGGGAGTTTATACTGGTTTGGCCCCTTGCGGTGAGGGTAAAACCTAATCTAGTTTGAGGTGGAATTGCTGGGGGGTCGATTGCTAGGGGGCGGATGCGCTCGCCTAGCCCTCGATATGTTGTTTCTTGCCCTAAACCGCTGCCGGGTCATCCCCTTATATACACGGGTTGATGCCCTGCAGCCTACGGAGTCCCGGCCAGCTCATACAATCGTGTCCGGTCTGGTGACTCTTGTTACATGCCTTACAACACAAGTTACACATATGGCGGTAGATACTCACAGGCTTAAGCCGTCGCAGGCCTTGGGCCCTTAACTAAACCGCCATCTTTAACATGCTTCATGGGCTTGGCCCATGAACCGCCATTGGGTAACCCGGTTCCTCCTGGGCGGGTCATATGAAATACTTGTATCCCCAACATACAGGGAGTATTGAGTGATGTGCATCGTACAAATAAGGAATTTGGTTTTACAACTAAAACTTGGAACTTATAGTTGTTGCGAACATGCATTTTGATAGAAACACCAAACTAAACAGAAGTTGACAATAGGGAGTATGAGAAAATTAAACGGCAGTTGAGGATAAAGGCTTTAGAAGGACTGACATACATTAACAGTTAACACCGGCTTTATAATTCTCCTTCTCCATGTCAAGGGAAGGATAACTCAAGAATTTCAGCATAGAATATTCTTCATAATCATTGCATGTACTCTTCATTTTGTAGAGAGTAATTATAGATATGGTAATACTTGAAGGGATAGAGAATAATGAAGATAATATGCAAATTGATGCTACGTAATCAAATACCAATCCCTGTAAGTACAAGCGTTATAGGACAAAATGTACTGACAAGAGCAATGGGCTACACTTATGCACTGACATTGTCTGTGTATTCAACTTTTTGGTAAGATTAAATATAGATCTGATATTTTTAGTAAATGGTGGGCGAGAGAGATAAGATGCAGTATGCTACACAATGAACCAATCCATCCTTCCCATAATATAAGTGTTTTGTACACTGATGTATAGTACAAAACACTCTTATATTATGGGACGGAGGGAGTAGCTGTTAATGTAAGTACAGTGATAGAAGACATTCCGTCCTTACAAGAGGGATGCACAGCTAAACCTCTTCAAAAGCATTGGGTTGATTCTAAATTTATGTAAGAGTCGATACCGATCTTATAATATCCACCAAATGGAGGATAATGAGGCTACCATGTGCAGTGATGCTACATAATCAACCAGCTCTGAAAGTATGTATGGTCATACAGGGCAAGAGGTACTCACAAGAGCAATGCAGTGTGCAGTATAGTTGCGAGATTCTGTGGTCCCTTGAGAATGAATGTTCTTCTGCAAACAGTTTTCGTACAAGTGAGACGGTAAGGTACATGCAGAAAAGTAGTTCAAATTATGATGTGATATCATAGATAGTACCTTACGCTGCAGACGAGACCAATGTGTAACAAGATTATTCCAGTCACTGTCTAATAAATGTAACACCGAAGACTTTACATAAATTTTGTTTAGAGGCTAGCCATCAAAGTGCGCTTGCCTTAGGTACGAACGATACTTTATCAACGAGTGCTTGAAAAGTGCAAGCAACCGTTGTTCATCTTGACTATCCAGTTTGACCCTCGCCTATTTAAAAGAATGAACTCTTGTGTCTTCAGTCAGCAGAAACATATGCAGTAATTACCATGAACAAGATTAGTACATTACTTACACGCGGAGGAATGTTGGAAATTGGTTTGTGTCTCTGGTATAATCTTTCCATGAAGGAAAGATGCACACAAAGTTTGTGACAACGATATAAGATTGGTCTTCTAAACTGGGAATAAATGGAACATGGGTCCTATTTGCTGCAATTGGGGCCCTGTCTCGTTCGGAAAGGGATTTGGAAACTGGATTTGGTGTACTCTGTGCTGGAATGAGGGTTTTGCATCGTAGAGCTGGTGCTATGTCAACTGGCATCATCATACTGTTTGTTGCTGTTGGGGTCTGCTGAGTTGGGGCATCAGAGATGGCCACTGTAGTAGGGCTAGAGTCTGCTAGAGTTGTGGCCGTGTTTTCTGGGTCTGGTGATATTGCAACTACACCAATTGGGCTATTTGATTTATCAGGTGTCCCTACCTTTTCCAAATACTTTGTTCGTGCTCCTCCGTGATCAGCAATCACCCTCTTCCTTTTGAACATCTAATACACAAGAACAACATTTGAATGGATAAATATGGTATGATGATAGATGGAGTATGTACTGAAAATGGATAGGAATTGTGTATTCACATACACGATGTGTAAACTAAGCTAATGACAGTGCAACAAAGTAGAAGCAATGCAAAGCATCAGTTGCAAGATACCAATATAACCTTGGAAAGTTAGAGCAAGCACCTTGATGGGCGAATAAGATAGAGCATCTGCCTCTAACTCCTCCACTAGGGAGCTACATTGACTTAGGTCTCCCTCTAGCTCAGAATCATCGTTAGGATCATATTCTGAGCATGAATCTGTAGGTGGAGAGCGTTTGCGTTGCATTGCATCCAGACTTGATTTCAGTCCCTTAATGCCAAGTTTGACAACCATGTCATTATTCTGCTTTATTATTTTCATGCGCGCAAGCTCATAAACATTATGATGCTGTTCAGTATCTATGATTCATGAAAACATAAAAAGTAGTCAGATTATTATGGAATGCTTTGCGGATTCAACTCCAAGAGTGTCTCCCTACAAACCCCTGCGCATACAAAGTTAATCCACCAACCATGCTGACCAGACCACACACAGAAATACAAACCTCTTATGTCTCTATAACAGGCAGGCACACATTTCAAAACTGAATTAGGAACATTATAATCATATCAAATTCGTTTTTGAACAAATAAACTAAGAAATTATGAGTGGCATAATGTTTAGCTTCAAGGGTGGAGTGCTGGTAGTGCGACACAAAGCAAGTAGGCAGATTGTATTCCATGTTAAAGATCATAGTCTATATAAAAGGTGGATATGACACTTTCGTTCTATACAATGCAGTGTTCGTTGGCCACACATGATGAAAGAGATCACACAGAGAAATAATATTCACTCATGTCTATAGTTCCAGTATTTTGAAATAGGGTGGTCCACCCTAAAAGAATATTGACAACAAATATGACAAGGCAAGCGTAGAGGTAGTGAATCAATCATTACTTGTATGCATAATTGTAACTACAGTAAGAGACCGTCCAAAATCTGAATCAAGAAGTTGCTCACTTATTGTTTGCAACTAATCGATGTGAATAATTGGATATCATATCGAATGAGTAAGAAAGACCAGTAAAATTGTCAAAAAACCTGGCTTGCAGTAGTAATCTGGGTCAATGTCACCATGACAAATAATCCAACATGAATAGTGTGTGTTCCTAGGGCTGGAATTTTGAAACCCTGTGAACTTTACAGGTACTAAAGATTACTGAAATATCTGAACCATTAAGTGTAGGTAGCACTCAGTACACACCAAACCCTAATGATAGTCCTGAATAATGAGTAATGAATTGATTAGAAAATGGGTGATGGGGAGTAGCTGCTGAGGGTTGAGGACGTATCTCAGGATAAATCGGGTTGGCTTAGTGGGTGCTGCACGTCTGAGACCTAAACGGACTGGGAAGGTAGGCACGGCGGCGCGCCCGGGCAGCGGTGACGCTGTTGGGCGAGTGGCTCCTGACCTCCTGTTAGTCCAGCGTCTCCTCCTAGAGTCATGTCGTCCAGGGACGGCAAGTCGCCGACGAGGCAGGCGGCCGGGGGTGAGTAGAGATCGGAAGCGCAGCAGAACAGAGGGGAATCGGGGTCTGGGCCGACCCAAAATACTAGGGTGGGCCGCGGCCCACCGTGGGCACCTTGTAGATCCACACCCCAGCGGCGTACATGCATTTTCGAAACTAAATTAGGAACATTTAGCTGACCAATTAAAAGAATCTGTTTTAATAATATCTGATTCGTATTTGAACAACTAAGCTTGTTTAGCTTGATGGGTGGAGCAGTGCTATTATGACACAAAGCACGTAGGCTGATCATATAGTGATCATAAAAGGGGGAAACCCTAAGCATGATCAATTCAACCCTATTGTGACCGTGCCTTGGTAGATTTGAAGCTACAAACTGTAGAAATGCCACTTAGCAACCATAGTTTGCTTCGAACTAAGAACTAAATTCTAAGAGCTGAAAAGATAGTACAGTAACCAAGTTGCGATCTATTTTCTGGTTGAGATAAAAAAGTTGAGCAGATATGAAGTAGTACCACCTCTTTTGCGGCGCCGTGTAGGCATCGGGGGTGTGATGGCTGTCGGTGGCATTGAAGCAGATCTGCGATGGTAGACGGGTCCATCGGGGGATAAGTCCCGTTGTGGTGGACGAGAAGGTCGTCAGAACTGCCCCGGCAAGGAGGACGATGGCGCCGATGATGCGAGAGGACGCGATGCAAGGCTCCTGGTCCGTGGCCATAGATGGGAAACGCCCATCTCTAGCCGGGGAGGACGCGGTCTGCGCTTCGGCATGGTGGACGACGGCGGCGACGGATGGGGTGGCAGACGGAGGAGGCTTGTGTGGGGATGGTGTTCTAGCGTAGACGGTGTATGAACGGGGAAATGGAAGCAGAGGTACGAGGAACCATGTTTTTGTGACGCGTCGGTCTGAAATATGGCAAAGTTACGAACTTAGCCCCCATTTAAAATTTGGACGTGTCGTCGGTTGGGGATAGGACTGTAATCTCGCATCTCCCCGATATTTGCCCAGAGCGATTTTGGGCGAGGAGAGGGTGTTTTGGCGCCCACGGTGTATGAACGGGGCTGACAGGTAGGGCGGTCGCGTCACGTCTGAGTGAAGTTACAAACCTGCTCCTATTAAAGATATTTGCGTACATTGATTTCGGCCAAACCGAATTTGTTTTGCCGCCCGCCATGTATGAATGGGGAAATGGAGGGAGAGACAGAGGTCTTTCGGACGAGCTTGAATCAAATGTGTTTTGCCACCCATGTTTGGCGCCCAACGTGTCCGAATGGGCTCAGAGGCGGTCGTGTCACGTCTAATTGAAGTTACTAACCTACCCCTATTGGGAACAGTGGAAATCGGGCCGATGAATTTCCCTATAAGGGGTAGACACTAATTTTCATCTCGCAAACACTGGCTTCGGGCAGCCGACGTGGGAGTGGATATTTTGCTGCTTCTTTCAAATTTTGGGACAATAAGCATTCACGTTTACCCTGGCAACTAAATTCGAATCCATTTTGTATTCTTATAAGAATCTTTATAAATCATTCTACGTTTTTTATATATCTTCAAAAGCACAAGAAAGAGGTATTTCACTATCATATATGAATATGATTTACAAATGCCGATACTCGAATTCACATGGTGGAAACCAATTTAAGGTGAATTCGAATATTTGAAACCACTTTGTGTCCAACTCAAGTGTAACTTGTATGACACATGCAGTATATAGTGTACCCCCATTTAGATATGTAGACAAGCGGTGTCTCAAGATTCAAAATACAGAGTCAATCAACCAAAAATGTACAAAACCAGCAGACATATAAACACTTATAGAGTATATGGGTCAATAATATCAACTAACATACATAAGCCAGACCGCTGTACTTTTTTTGCTAGAAGAGCAACATTTTTTTAGCAAAGCTAGTACAACATCTTGGCCATTTCGGATGCGTGCAACTTAAGGACCATCTATACTAGTACTATTATTGTTGAATGCACATTCAGCCCGATTGGCATATTTGTAGGTTTGGCATAGCAATCAAAATGAAATGTCTCATAGTCTTGTCAATTAATACAGACTCGTGCTAAAAAAAGATACAAACCAAAAAAACAATTATTACATGATCTCTAAAACAAATGGTTTGATCGATTACATGAAAAAAAACACAAAGGTTATTCGACGATGGAAAAAAATTCATCTATGACTTACCTAGTGGGAATTTAATTTCCTTTTTCCTCCAGGACCTTAACAATGCGGTCAGTCTCACCTTGCTTCGTTTTGAAATCCACCAAACATTGAATGGTTGTCTTGAGTACTGCTTGTGATTGTGATGTTTGCTTCCTCAACATGTCAACTTCATCTCTAAGTGCAGAAGTAGAATCTCCTTCTACCAATAGTTTAGCCTCTAGAGCATCACGAGTTGGCAATTCATAATGCACGATTGGACCGGTGCCACTGCTGTGAGATGATACAATGTCCATGGGGACCTCGCTCTTTGATCTTGGTCTAACCTATTTTGCCATTAAAGTTTCTATTGGATTATGAAAAGTTGAAGTTAGCAAAAGGGATTTTTACATATGTGCCCCTGGTTCCTTAGCTCTACTCATCCATCCCCACGCTCTTAACTTTTGCTCAGTTTTCCCCACTCCCTTGCTCGAAACCCTCAGAACAGGTTATAACGGACGTCGCCGTCAGGTCTGTGCTTTGACAGTTAACTCTGACGAGTGGGCCGCGTTGGGGGTGTAGCTGTTCGACCGTTGGGCCGTCCCTTGCATTAAACGCCTGCGTGCGCCGCCGCGACAGAAGCCTGCTATGCATGCACCCAACAAGCTTTCCTGCATGCGTCGATGCGTAGATCGAGCCTGCATGCGCCGACCGAGCCTGCATGCGCCGATGCGTGCCGCCCCGATGCACTGACCGAGCCGCTTTCGTGCACGCCAGCCGCCACGGATGCAGCGACGGTCGCTGCCGCTGGTTCCTCTCTCCTCGCACACTTGTCTCCTCGATTTAGAACCCATTTTGCTACGACAAATTGAACAAATATGTTGTGGCTGCATGCACTTTTTAGATAGAAAACTTAATAATAGAACTTGATAAAAGGGCCAACAAGCCCATAGCATCTCTCACATAGTTCAATGGGATTACAACTTAACATAACATAGACTAAAAAAATAGATAGAGGGTTTAGAACCCTAGACGCCGCCTTCTCCACCTCGCTCCTTCTTCGGGCGCCCTTCACTGCTCCTTCGGGGCGTTGTCGATGGGATACGGAAGAGTGTGCATGCGGGACGCGGTGGGGAAGATGTTGGTGTAGTCCATGAACATGTTGTGGGTGGTGAAAGCGATGAACTCACAGCCACACCAAAACACCCGTCCAGGGAGGTAGAAGGCATCGAATGTGTTGGTGAAGTGGGCAAGGAGAGCAACCACCACCCCATTTTGGATGACCTCCTCGACACGGAACATCCTTGGAGATCCCCGCGGGAGGTGGTAGTAGCTGGACGCGAGGAAGAACTCGGTGAAGTTCCTTGCAGTCCTCCACCTTGATATTGCCCACACACGTAGTGTGCACTCAACATACACGCCAGGAGGGTAGAGCCTCTCCGGCACGGTGGGTGGGAAGTAGTAGGTTGGTCTGGTGTACTGCATGGCTGAGGATGTGCTACAAGAAGGAGAAGTGGTCGAAGAGCAAGAAGGGTAGATGGCAGAGAGGATCGGAGATGGATGACGGATGGCAGAGGCAGAGGGTGGCTTAAATAACCATAGTGCTACGTGTTATTTGGCCATGGCAATAACGGGATCAAATGTGAAGTAACCCGTTTTCAAACCCACCGCAACATCGGGAGTGTACACGCATGGGAAACGGTGGTTTGAAAAAGAAGAAGTAAAAGAAGCTAATTGCACGCGTGGGAATCCGTGGTCATATATATTATATGAGCAAAAGGAAACAATTTTTGAATAGTTTGTGGCCATTTTGCATGATAAATAAATTTGGCCCTTAAAATTGTTCATTTGCTATGCAATGTCAATTGATTTCAAATGATGGAAAAATACAGAGCTAGCACGTTCACAAAAAACAGAGCAAATGATGCAAAAAACGATGCAAAAATACCAAGCGAGCACGTTCACAAAAAACAGAGCAAACGATGCAAAAAAAATGACGCAATTCGACGGCCCAACCAAAGCTTGGTTTCCTTTTAGGCCCAATAACAATGTTTTTTTCACGGCCGAGCACAACCAATAGGATCACCTCTCACGGACCGCCCCACGATCAAACAATGCGGAGCCGTCCTTGTGATCCAACGGCGCGGAGCCTGCACACAGCCAACCCACGTAGTTCCTTCTAGAAGGCCATATCTGAGGCCTGTCACTTGGCGCGAGGGTATGGTCGGACGGCTGACGTTGGGAGCTAGGGTTAGGCGAAACCCCGCGGGGTTTAGACGGGTTTTGAGCTGGTCAACGTGGTTTTGAAGGCTTTCACTGAGCATAACTAATTTAAAAAAAATCAAAAAAATATGAAACCTTCGCCGTTCGTCGTTTTATAAGACAAACTAACGAGGAAAAATACTAAACTTGGTCTATGGTCATTTTCATGAAAAAACCCTAGCTAGCACGATCGAGGTCAAATGAGCACCATTAATTTAAAAAAAATCAAAAACATATATAACCTGCGCACAATGTTGTCTTATGTGACATGTTACCAACCAACAATCATAAACTTGGTCTATGGTCATTTTCATGAGAAAACCTTCACACATATGAGCTATCATGTACATGATTTCATAGAGTTCAAGGAGAGGAGGTCAAAAAATAGTTAACTTCTGTTTTTGAAAAATTTAAAAAAATTCAAAAAAATCACTAAAGCTTTATTTTAAAGTGAATAAGAAGGATATGAAGTTAGTTTTCCATTTTCATATTTCAAAACGTGTTCTTCATAGTTTTTATATTAAAGCATATGTTTTCAAAAGAAAATGTAAAAATATGAAGATTAATTCGAAAAATAGTGAGACTTCGAATCTACACTATGGAGAGTGAATATGTGTTAATAAAAAAACATTTGGCTCATTTAGAGTAGGTTCAAAAAAACTTGATTACAAATGGGCTGTTTACCCTAGCCTGGGAGCTCATTTTGAGCACATTTTCTCAAATTCAAATTTATTTGACCTCCTCTAAATCACTTCAAATTTTGCACACATGATCTCCTACACAAACATAGATAGTTTGCCAAGTTTTTTTTTTGCATTTTCTTACAAACATGACCTCCTACACAAACATGATCTCCTCTAAATCACTTGAATTTACACAAACATACATAGATAATTGGGATCCCTAGATAATTTGCTGGTGGGAAAAAGCATGCATTTGATTTGATTAATAAACATGAGACCAATAACATGTGTGATAAGTTAAGCAACACTGAAACAACATGTGTGATCAGTGAAGCAACACTGAAGTGATCAGTGAAGCAACACTGAAACAACATATATGATCAGTGAAGCAACACTGAAAAAACGTGTGTGATCATTGCAGCACCTAAACTCATAGTTCACAACATCTAAACAGAACTAACCATACACCACAGGAAAATATAAGGACAGACAAATATAGATGAAATAATAAACATCCACACAGCAAAGATTAAGATTAAGATTCAGTTCACAGCATCAAAGTACCCAAAAGTAACCAGACCCAAAGTACACACCATCACAGCATCACACATTATCACATCAATTCACGCTGGAGTCAGGGCCTTCGCGAGCGCAGCATGCTGCCCCCTGGTCATGTAGTCCTCCTCGCGGATCGCTAAATCCTGTGCATGAGACAGCAGGTGATCGAAGAGGCCATCCTTGGGCTTTGGCTTGGTGGTGCAATAGGGGCAGCGCCACTTCTTGAACCTGCGGTTGTAGAAGGAAGCAACTCCCTTGGCCTTGATCTTCTCCACCTCCTTGGTTGTGAAGGATGCGATGTTGCCCTTGTACACTTCTTCTCCAGAATCATACTACACACATGAATGACTTACGTTAATATATTATAGGTTCATGGATACACTATGTCAAAGGAACTAAATGAACAATCTAAATTTCAAGTAGGCTTACCTCATATTCTTCTTAATCACTTTCCTCTGGATCATACGGGTTGTACTGGGCCAGCTTCCTCTTTCTACCCCCCAACCATCATCCTCCTGAACATACAATTACATCCATCACTAGTAAATACGGAAACCAATTGAAAATTTAGATATGACATCCAAATAACACATCCCTTGATCATTGGTCATGCACACACAATGAAGAACAGAGCTAATATAACTACATATTGTGGACAAATTTATATACTAATGAATGAAATAACTTCTTAATCAATGGATTCCATTTGGGCATATGACATTCAAAACCCCAATGTGAGTAGCATTAAAAAAAATCTAATAGGGACCCAATCTCCCAATCTAATAAGCATACATGTCTATAGCATGAAAAACCCCAATATGTGAGCATTAAAAACAAATCTAATAAGCATACATCAGTGTAGCATTGAAGCACATCTAATAAACAGATATATCTTTTTCCAACGAATTTATCCAACAAACCCTAGTACAAAAACCCCCATCACCCCGGCCCATCCGTCAAACCAACTACTCTAACCATCTGAACTACCATATGAATCCACAATCTAACTAGAGATCCCATCTAACTAATGCGACTAACTCTACAAGCTAATATCCTAAAGCAAAGCAAGTGCAAATACCTCCTGCTCCTCGTCGGGCTGCGCATGGGGGGTATCGGGATGGATTGCGTCGCTTGTTGGCGTCACCTTCTGCGCTGAGGCAGATCCCGCCACCTCCTTCCCCACATCCGCAGTGGTTGCGAGTTTCCCCGCACCGCCGTGGATGCCGCCGACATCCGCGGTCACCGCGCGCTGCTGCTTCACCACTTCTCTGGCCGCTGCGACGGCGTCGCCACGAGCTTTGTCCATCGGATAGATGGAGGCGATGAAGGTGAGGAAGAGGATGCGGTGGGGGAGAGCGAGACGGTGTGGTGGAGGTAGTAGAGGAGAGCGAGACGACGCCGGTGGGGGAGAGGAAGACGATGCGGCAGGGAGGGGATTTGGGGGAAATGGTAGGGGCGATGGAGGTGGTTGCCCTTCTTTATATGATGGGACGTTTTGGTCATGTCCATGGACACGTGCTACCCCACGACCGCCCTCTTGCATGCGCCCACGTTTACGCGGCCCCACTCGTCAGAGTTAACGGTTGATACGTCCATTTTGCATCATGCTTATATGTTGATATTTATTGCATTATGGGCTGTTATTACACATTATGTCACAATACTTATGCCTTTTCTCTCTTGTTTTACAAGGTTTACATGAAGAGGGAGAATGCTGACAGTTGGAATTCTGGGCTGAAAAAGGAGCAAACTCTAGAAACCTATTCTGCACAACACCAAAAGCCCCAAAACTCAACAGAACGCCATTTGAAAAAATATAAAAAATATCTCGCGAAAGAAGTCCACGAGGGTGGGGGGCGCGCCCCCCTTCCCAGGGCGCGCCCCTTACCTCGTGGGCCCACCAGAGGTCCCGCGATGCCCATCTTATCCTATATGAGGTGTTTTGACCTAGAAAAAATAAGAAGGAGGCTTTCGGGACCAGACGCCACCGTCTCGAGGCGGAACCGAGGCAGAAACCAATCTAGGGCTCCGGTAGAGCTGTTCTGCTGGGGATACTTCCCTCCGGGAGGGGGAAATCATCATCGCCGTCATCACCAACAACTCTCCCATCTTGGGGAGGGCTATCTTCATCAACATCTTCACCAGCACCATCTCCTCTCAAACCCTAGTTCATCTCTTGTATCCAATCTTTGTACCCAAACCTCAGATTGGTACCTGTGGGTTGCTAGTAGTGTTGATTACTCCTTGTAGTTGATGCTAGTTGGTTTATTTGGTGGAAGATCATATTTTCAGATCCATTATGCATATTAATACCTCTCTGATCATGATTTATATTATGTCATGTGAGTAGTTACTTTTGTTCCTGAGGACATGGGAGAAGTCTTGCTATTAGTAGTCATGTGAATTTGGTCTTCGTTCGATATTTTGATGAGATGTATGTTGTCTCTCCTCTAGTGGTGTCATGTGAACGTCGACTACATGACACTTCACCATTATTTGGGCCTAGAGGAAGGCATTGGGAAGTAATAAGTAGATGATGGGTTGCTAGAGTGACAGAAGCTTAAACCCTAGTTTATGCGTTGCTTCGTAAGGGACTGATTTGGATCCATATGTTTCAGGCTATGGTTAGGTTTACCTTAATACTTCTTTTGTAGTTGCGGATGCTTGCATTAGAGGTTAATCATAAGTGGGAGGCTTGTCCAAGTAAGGACAGCACCCAAGTACCGGTCCACCCACATACCAAATTATCAAAGTACCGAACGTGAATCAGATGATCGTGATGAAAACTAGCTTGACGATAATTCCATGTGTCCTCGGGAGCGCTTTCCTTTATATAAGAGTTTGTCCAGGCTTGTCCTTTGCTACAAAAAGGATTGGGCCACCTTGTTGCACCTGATTTACTTTTACCTTTTGTCACTTGCTACCAATTACCTTATCACAAAACTATCTGTTACCTATAATTTCAGTGCTTGCAGAAAATACCTTACTGAAAACTGCCTATCATTTCCTTTTGGTCCTCGTTGGGTTCGACACTCTTACTTATCGAAAGGACTACGATAGATACCCTACACTTGTGGGTAATCGAGACTCTTTTCTGGTGCCGTTGCTGGGGAGTGAAGCGCTTTTGGTAAGTGGAATTTGGTAAGGAAAAATTTATATAGTGCGCTAAAATTTATTGTCACTTGTCACCATGGCTCAAAATCCTTTGAGGGGTTTGTTCGGGGTATCTTCACCCCCGATCAGAAGAGCGGAGAGTTGCTCCTCAACCTACTGCACCTACTAAAAATGTTTTCTTTGAGATTCCTTCGGGTATGATAGAGAAACTGCTTGAAAATCCTTTTACAGGAGACGGAACACTACATCCCGATTTACATCTAATCTATGTGGATGAAGTTTGTGGATTATTTAAGCTTGCAGGTATGCCCGAGGATGTTATCAAGAAAAACGTCTTCCCTTTATCTTTGAAGGGAGATGCATTGACATGGTTTAGGCTATGTGATGATATGGGATCATGGCACTATAATCGTCTGAAGTTGGAATTTCATCAGAAGTTCTACCCTATGCACCAGATTCATCGTGATCGTAATTATATTTATAATTTTTGGCCTCGCGAAGGAGAAAGCATCGCTCAAGCTTGGGGGAGGCTTAAATCAATGTTATATTCATGCCCCAATCATGAGCTCTCAAGAGAAATGATTATTCAAAAAATTTATGCTTGGATTTCTCTCAATAATCGCTCCATGCTCGATACTTCTTGTTCTGACTCTTTTATGATGAAGACTATTGAATTCAAATGGGATTTATTGGAAAGAACTAAATGAAACTCTGAAGATTGGGATCTCGACGAAGGTAAGGAGTCGGGTATGACCCCTAAGTTTGATTGTGTTAAAGCTTTTATGGATACCGATGTTTTCCGTGAGTTTAGCACTAAATATGGACTTGACTCTGAGATAGTACTTATTTCTGTGAATCTTTTGCTACTCATGTTGATCTCCCCAAGGAGAAGTGGTTTAAATACCATCCCCCTATCGAAGTAAAAGTAGTTGAACCTGTTAAAGTTGAAGAAAAGACTATCACTTATAATGTTGATCCTATTGTTCCTACTGCTTATATCGAGAAACCACCTTTCCCTGTTAGGATAAAGGATCATGCTCAAGCTTTGACCGCAGTTCGTAAAAGTAATACTAGAACACCTACACCCTCTGAGCAAATTAAAGTTGAACCTAGTGTTGCTATGGTTAAAGATCTCTTGGTAGAAAAGATTTAGATGGACATGTTATTTACCTCCAAGAAGAGTCTGCTAGAGTAGCCAACCCCAATGTTAGGAACAAACATAGACCTATTGTGGGCTTGCCTGTTATCTCTGTTAAGATAGGAGATCATTGTTACCATGGTTTATGTGACGTAGGTGCTAGTGAAAGCATTATCCCTCTTGATTTGTATTGCGAAATTATGCATGACATTGCACCTGTTGAGTTAGAAGGGATTGATGTTACTATTAAGCTTGCTAATAGAGACACTATTTCACCAGTTGGGATTGTTAGAGATATTGAAGTCTTGTGTGGGAAGGTTAAATACCCTGCTGATTTCCTTGTTCTTAGTTCCCCACAAGATGAATTATGTCCCATTATATTTGGTAGACCCTTCTTGAATATTGTTAATGCCAAGATAGACTGCGGGAAATATATTGTTACTGTGGGGTTAGGGGATATGCCTCATGATTTTAACTTTGCTAAATTCCGTAGACAACCCCTTGAAAAGGAACCACCTTGTAGGGATAAAATTATTGGTCTTGCTTCTATGGTCGTGCCTCCTAATGATCCTTTAGAACAATACTTGCTAGACCATGAAAATGATATGCATATGAATGAGAGAAGGGAAATAGATGAAATATTCTTTAAACAGGGACCCGTATTGAAAAACAACTTGCCTATTGAAATCCTAGGGGATCCTCCTCCACCCAAGGGTGATCCCGTGTTTGAACTTAAACCTTTACCTGATAAACTTAAGTATGTTTATCTTGATGAAAAGAAAATATATCCTGTTATTATTGGTGCTAACCTTTCAAAGCAGGAAGAAGAAATACTATTGAAAACTCTGAAGAAGCACCGTGCTGCTATTGGATATACTCTGGATGATCTTAAGGGCATTAGTCCCACTATATGCCAACACAAGATAAAATTGGAAGAAAATGCTAAACCGGTTACTGATCATCAGCGACGGTTAAATCCTAATATGAAAGAAGTGGTAAGGAAGGAAATATTAAAGCTTCTAGAGGTAGGTATTATCTATCCAGTTGCTGATAGCCAGCGGGTAAGTCCTGTTCATTGTGTTCCTAAGAAGGGAGGTATGACTATCATTCCTAATGATAAAGATGAATTGATCCCGCAAAGAATAGTTACAGGTTATAGGATGGTAATTGATTTCCGTAAGTTAAATAAAGCTACTAAGAAAGATCATTACCCCTTGCCATTTATTGATCAAATTCTAGAAAGGTTACCCAAGCATACTCATTTTTGCTTTCTAGATGGTTATTCTGGTTTCTCTCAAATACCTGTGTCAAAAGGGGATCAAGAAAAGACCACCTTTACTTGTCCTTTCGGTACCTTTGCTTATAGACATATGCCTTTTGGTTTATGTAATACACCTGCTACCTTTCAAAGATGCATGATGGCTATATTCTCTGATTTTTGTGAAAATATTGTTGAGGTTTCATGGATGATTTGTCCGTTCACGGAACTTCTTTTGATGACTGCTTAAGCAACCTTGATCGAGTTTTGCAAAGATGTGAAGACACCAATCTTGTCTTGAATTGGGAGAAGTGCCACTTTATGGTTAATGAAGGCATTGTCTTGGGATATAAAGTTTCTGAAAGAGGTATTGAAGTTGACAAAGCTAAAGTTGATGCTATTGAAAAGATGGCATGCCCTAAGGATACCAAAGGTATACGAAGTTTCCTTGGTCATGCCGGGTTTTATAGGAGGTTCATTAAGGACTTCTCCAAAATCTCCAGGCCTCTGACTAATCTTTTACAAAAAGATATTCCTTTTGTCTTTGATGATGATTGTCTAGAAGCATTTGAAATACTTAAGAAAGCATTGATCTCTGCACCTATTGTCCAGCCTCCTGACTGGAATTTACCCTTTGAGATTATGTGCGATGCTAGTTATTATGCTGTAGGAGCTGTTCTAGGGCAAAGAGTTGATAAGAAATTGAATGTTATCCAGTGTGCTAGTAAAACTCTAGATAGTGCCCAAAGAAATTATGCTACCACTGAGAAAGAATTTTTAGCAGTTGTATTTGCTTGTGATAAGTTTAGACCCTATATCGTTGATTCTAAAGTAACTATTCACACTGATCATGCTGCTATCAAATAACTTATGGAAAAGAAAGATGCTAAACCTAGACTTATTAGATGGGTTCTCTTGCTGCAAGAATTTGACTTGCATATTATTGATAGAAAAGGAGCTAAGAACCCCGTTGCACACAACTTGTCTAGGTTAGAGAATATACTTGATGACCCACAACCTATTTATGATAGCTTTCCTGATGAACAATTAGCTGTCATAAATACTTCTCGTACTGCTCCATGGTATGCTGATTATGCTAATTATATTGTTGCTAAGTTTATACCTTCTAGCTTCACATACTAGCAAAAGAAAAAGTTCTTCTATGATTTGAGACATTACTTCTGGGATGACCCACATCTTTATAAAGAAGGAGTAGATGGTATTATTAGACGTTGTGTACCTGAGCATGAACAGGAACAGATCCTATGCAAGTGCCACTCCGAAGCTTATGGAGGACACCATGCGGGAGATAGAACTGCACACAAGGTATTGCAATCTGGTTTTTATTGGCCTACTCTCCTCAAGGATGCCCGTAAGTTTGTATTATCTTGTGATGAATGTCAAAGAATTGGTAATATCAGTAGACGTCAAGAAATGCCTATGAATTATTCACTTGTTATTGAACCATTTGATGTTTGGGGCTTTGATTATATGGGACCGTTTCCTGCCTCTAATGAATACACACACATTTTAGTTGCTGTTGATTACGTTACTAAGTGGGTAGAAGCTATTCCAACTAGTAGTGCTGATCACAACACCTCTATTAAGATGCTTAAGGAAGTTATTTTCCGAGGTTTGGAGTCCCTAGATATCTAATGACTGATGGTGGTTCACACTTTATTCATGGTGCTTTCTGTAAGATGCTTGCTAAATATGATGTCAACCATAGAATTGCATCCCCCTATCATCCACAGACTAGTGGTCAAGTAGAACTAAGTAATAGGGAATTGAAATTAATTTTGCAAAAGAAAGTTAATAGGTCCAGGAAGAATTGGTCTAAGAAACTTTAGGATGCACTATGGGCCTATAGAACTGCATACAAAAATCCTATGGGTATGTCTCCGTATAAGATGGTATATGGAAAAGCTTGTCACTTACCTCTTGAGCTAGAACATAAGGCATGTTGGGCTATTAAAGAGCTGAATTATGATTTCAAACTTGCTGGTGAAAAGAGGTTATTTGACATTAGCTGTCTCGATGAATGGAGAACCCAGGCCTATGAGAATGCCAAGTTGTTTAAAGAAAATGTTAAAAGATGGCATGACAAAAGGATACAAAAGCGTGAGTTTAACGTAGGTGATTATGTCTTGCTATTCAACTCTTGTTTAAGATTTTTTGTAGGAAAACTTCTCTCCAAGTGGGAAGGACCTTACGTTATCGAGGAGGTCTATCGTTCCGGTGCCATAAAAATCAACAACTTCGAAGGCACAAATCCGAAGGTGGTAAACGACCAAAGAATCAAACATTATATCTCAGGTAATCCCATAAATGTTGAAACCAATATTATTGAAACCGTAACCCCGGAGGAATACATAAGGGACACTTTCCAAAACGATTCATCCTCCAAAAAGGAAGAGGTATGTGATACGGTAAGTAAACCGACTCCAAAACAGTTCTAAAGGCAATTTTTCTCCGTTTTGGAATATTTAGAAAAATAGAAAAATAAGCTGCAGTCCTGAAGAGACACGGGCCGTCCACAAGGGTGGAGGGCGCGCCCCCCTGCCTCGTGGGCACCCCGTGTGCCCCCCGGACTCTGTTTTCTTGTGACTTACTCCTTTTGGTCGGTAAAAATTCATTATATATACTCCCGAAGGTTTTGACCTCTGTATCACGCAAAAATCCTCTGTTCTTGTTTCGACTTGTTTTCTGCTAGGGTTTGCGAAGCCAGGCATCATGTCATCTCCCTCCTCCAACAATGAAGGCAACGATGCTTGGCTAATGAAGATAGATTTGAAGAGGGAAAGACCCGAGGAGATCCACAAGGAGAAGAAGATCAAGATGGAGGTGGAAGATCCGGCTCCGGCATCAGGAGAAGAAGACACCTCTAAATCTCTTCCCAATCTCTTTACCTCAAATGAGATTGAAGCTTTTAGGATGATTGAGTTAGCTCAAATTCGAAACAAGCATCTCACAAGTGAAAATATTTTGTTGAAGGATTACATTGCTGCACTCAAAGGTATTATCCGCAAGCTGGAAGATCTCCTACGCTCGATATATGATGATCCGGCGTCACTACTTTCAACTCCATCATCACCACCCCCGAAGAAGGAGACATGATCATATGGGCATGGGCACTCCCCTTGGCAACTGCCAAGCTTGGGGGAGTGACCCCGGTATCGTATCACCATCACTCCTATCTTTACCGTTTTACTTAGTTCGATTCTTTTGGTAGTATCTTGATCTAGTAGAATAAAGTTAGCATGATCTAGTTGTGAGCTTTTGCCTTATGATCTTAACCCTTTGTAATCGAGTCCGTGACCTATATAATAAAGATTAGTGTTGAGTCAAGGGCTTGATTTCCTCACTTGGGTCATGATAAAAGAAAGAAAACATAAAGAGTATCAAAGAGATCATATCGATCTTATGGGAAGTAATGACTTCACATATAAGAGTATGATAAATAAAAGTTGTTGGGAGTTAACAAACATAGTTTTGGTCATCGTTGCAATTAATAGGAAGTAATAAAAGAAGAGAGGCTTCACATACAAATACACTATCTTGGACATCTTTTATGATTGTGAGCACTCATTAAAATATGACATGCTAAAGAGTTGATGTTGGACAAGGAAGACAACATAATGGGTTATGTCTTCTTATATCCGAAATAAAGTATATTGTCATGGATCATCCAACATGTTGAGCTTGCCATTCCCCCTCATGCTAGCCAAAACTCCTCATACTAAGTAGAGATACTACTTGTGCTTCCGTATATCCTTAAACCCAGTTTTGCCATGAGAGTCCACCATACCTACCTATGGATTGAGAAAGATCCTTCCAAGTAAGTTGTCATGTTGCAAACTTGCTAAAATATGTATGATTTATTAGCGTGGGAGAAATTAGCTTTATACGATCTTATGATATGGAAGTAATAAAAGCGACGGACTGCATAATAAAGGTCCTTATCACAAGTGGCAATATAAAGTGAAGTTCTTCTGTGCTAAGACTTTGTGCATCCAACCATAAAAACACATGACAACCTCTGCTTCCCTCTGCGAAGGGCCTATCTATTATTCTTGCCTTATAAGAGTCAAGGTGAAATTCACCTTTCCTTTTTACATTTTATCCTTTGGCAAGCACATATTGTTGGAAAGATCCTAACGTACACTACTAGGAAAAGGCCTATAATGGCGCACCTAATTTGGCCATTAATGGCGCATTAGTGGTGCGCCATTACTAACACGCCATTAGTATCTGGTATACTAATGGCGCACCGCAGATGCGCCATTAGTGTGCACAGTGGCGGACCCAGGAATTGTTGACGCCCCAGGCGAACAACTAATGGCTAAAAACTACCCATAAAAAACTTCAGTTTTAAGACATATAAGAATCAATCTATGTTTTGCATAACTAATAAGAAACCAAACATGATATTCAACGGCAGAATTTGTTCCATGATGGGTCAACTAATAAAGCAAGACAAATCAAAAGACAATATGTGGCATAGATAAATGATACAGAAGATTGTTACCAAATCAAATGATTGGTTGATCTGAGCCTCCCATGACTACATCTTCAATAGCAGACATCGCTAAACCTTTAATCATCAAAATTTAGAAATGCGAATCAGTACATAATATTGCAGGCAAAAGTAATTAACAATAGATGCAAAATGTGAATACTTACGTGTTGGACGAGGCAAAACACCTTTACGTGTGCGATAACCTTGAAATCGCTCAATGATCTTGGATTCTTCGATACTAACAAATACCTCTCTCTCAATGTAACATACCATTCTATGATTCATCCAATCATCACCCATTTTGTTCCTCAATCCGGTCTTGATAATGCTCATTGCTGAGAATGCCCTTTCCACGGTTGCGGTTGCAACAGGTAAAATCAATGCTAACTCAACCAGACGGTAAACTAAGGGATTGTGTGCATATCACTTTTAACCATATTCATGGCAAGATGACCAAGATCATTGCAATTCATCAAATGTGGATCACCTCTTGCTTCCCGAATGAATGAGTCTAGTTGGTTTCTAAGGACAAAAGTAACTTCATATGTAGAGAAGTCAGCAACATACATATTAGCAAGATCTACTAGCTTGTCTTCATTATAATTGGCAAATGAATTCTTGGGATCAAGACAAGCAATGCATCTCAACAATTGAGTAGACCTTTCAGCAAAGCGGTTGTTCAACTCCACAATAAGTTGATCATGCAACACATTGAATATTTCAATTTTGAAATGATGGTTGTAAGTTACCAATTGCCCACCCCAAGACCTTGAACGGCCATTAGCAGTTCTTGTATCTTCCATATTTGGCACTAGAATGTTATATTTGACACAAAAGTCTCTTACCTCTTTGAAGAGCTCATCCCAACCATTCTGCCTTATCTCTTGAATATCCTCCAATGTGGTTTTAATCAATCCCACAGCACGTACAATATTTTGATTTTTCAATTGCAAGCATTGTGACAGATTGTTAGTCTTGCCCAATAATCTAATCATAAGATGCAATATGAGAACAAATTCAAAAGACTCCATGTGCTTAATCAACCCCGCGGCTGTGGTTCTTTGGGCAACATTATCTGCATCATTGTGTAATATTTCTAATACCTTTAGAACTGGTTTCCACATCTCAACAAGACGACACAATGTTTTATGATGTGATCCCCACCGTGTATCACCAGGTCTTGCAAGGTTCGTTAATTGGTTTTTCCCTTTTCCCTCAAGAAGTTCCCCGGACTCTATTTGACGTACTATTTCATCATGTTGCTCTTGGGCTAATTGATCATGTCTTTTACAAGAAGCATTAACAATGTTAACAACCATGCTTGTGTACTCAAAAAAATCCCTTACTGATGAACAACACTTCGCAACAGCAACAACCACTAATTGTAACTGATGGGCAAAACAATGTATATAATGAGCATAAGGATTTTCCTCCAAGATCAATCTTTGCAACCCACGAAATTCCCCTCTCATGTTTGAAGCCCCATCATAACCCTGCCCTCTCAAATTAGACATAGATAAGCCAAGATTACCAAACATACCATCCAAAGCTACCTTCAATGAAGTTGCTTTAGTGTCAGGAACATGCTCAACTGCCATGAATCTCTCAATCACCTCCCCTCGTTTGCCAAGATACCTACATAAGACAAAGGAGCATGATTAATATATAAGAACTTTAAGAAAATACACCTATAAGGCTACAATAACACACACACACACACACACACACACAAGCAAATGTACTGACCTCAAACACATAGCCATTTGCTCCTTCATAGATGCATCTCTGGACTCATCAACAAGTAATGCAAATTTACTATCTCCAATCTCCTCAAGAATGACATTTGTGGTCTCTTTTGCACAAGCCTTGCATAAATCCTTTTGTATCTTGTGTGATGTCAGCTTATGGTTCTCTCCCGCATCCCCAAATAATTTTGCCACCTTTGGGTCTTTCTTTATGAACAAGTCCAACAACTCTTTAAAGTTACCCTTATTCATTGAGCTAGAAGACTCATCATGACCACGAAAAGCAAGAGCTTGTAGTATCAAAAATTTGACAATATCCAATATAATCAAGAGACGGGCTTTGTATTCTTCTTCTTGCTTCTGAGAACCCCTATCAAAGACATGTGGCAGATTTTGTCTTTGATTTTTGAAATCCTCATAATGTTGCCTAGATTTATTATGAGCACTATCATGCTTGCCAACATGCTGGTTAAAAACTTTAGGTCCATCCTTCCAATATTTGAATCCATTTCTCGTGAATGCTTCAATACCATAGTTTTCAGCTCTTGGTTGCTTAAACAGAAAACAATAAAAGCAAAAGGCTGATTTTTTTCAATGCTATATTCCAACCAGCCACGATGATTATTGAACCAATAGTCATGAAAGCTCCTACCGTTTATCTTTTCATATGTATGATCAGTTGGTTGGCAAGGACCCATACTAATGTACTCCCTTCTAGCAAGATCTCTAATGTCTGGATCAAACTCCTCAATTGGTATTCTCTTACCGGGGTCAGATTCAACATCACCGGGTTTGAGTTCAGCTCTAACATTTGGGGTATCAGTTGTTTGAGCTGAAGGACCCGTTTCTGCAGTTTCGGTGGTTCGAACTTGAAAAAAGGAATTCAATGTCTTGTTTCTTTTGCTCATCTTGAGCTCCTGTAAAATTATAGAGAAACAAAAATTGGTCACTGTCAAAATTGGTTTCTACATGACAACATCTAACAAACAGAATAACAGTGGGCAGTGGCATATAGCAACTAAAATCATCATCAATTCATCATCCAATCATCATCAATTCATCAACTAAAAAGGGAATAACAGTGGCATAGTGAGACACATAGTGATTTTGCAATTTTGAGCATAGGATTCCTAATTAGTAATTACATAACAAAAATTGAGGGAGTACAACAGTCAACAGGCAACAACAGCATGTTCGGGAGCCAGTTGAGCAAGTTCGGGAGCGGCAGGGGGCGAGCCTACGGGCCCGCAGCGCCGCAGCGGCAGCGCTGCGCCGCTGCCCACAACCAGGGCCGGCGGCCGGGGGGCAGGGGGTGGGGCGGCG
>LR738709.1:454977175-455081158 GCA_902687465.1 Secale cereale
GCGATTGAGTAGGGGAGGGTGTGCGGGGGGTCGGCGGCGGCGGCCGGTGGACCGGGGGGTGCTCGGCGATGAGGGGAATCGAGATCGAGTGTCCATGAAATTTAAAAATATTCATGATAGTTCAAAAAGTGCCCATGAAATACAATCGAGAAATGAAGGCTACGATTTAAATACAAACGATCTTAGCTAGCTATCTGTTCACAATCTTCTTGCCCTTCTTTTTCGCAAATGGAGTTCTTCTGTGGAACGGACGTCCTTTAGGTAGGGTGGTCCTGCTTCTTCTTGTGGTGTATGCTGCTACTTCATCATCGTCGTCATGTTCGATCCTCGGGTCGCCGTACTTGTCGAAGTCTTGCTCATTGGCTACTCCATCCCTTCCGATGATCTTCCTTTTGCCTCTCCTCACGACAACACGACTAGGCTTTGACGGGTCGGTAATGAAGAAGCATTGGTCAACTTGGGAAGCCAGTACCCATGGCTCATTTTTCGCGGTGACGTTTGCGCCCACGGTCTTGGATTTGGCTTCGGGTACAACCATGGTGGTGAAATACCGGTCTTCTTTTAGGACGCTCTTGGCCCATCTGACACGGAACATCGGGACCTTCTCTCCAGCGTAGCTCAGCTCCCAGATCTCCTCGATCCTTCCGTAGTATCTGTCCTTGTCATTACCGGTGTAGGATATCATCGTTACCCCGGAGTTCTGATAACCATCGCTCTTCATGTCCTTGGCCTCGGTGTAGAATGTGTAGCCGTTGATATCGTACGCCTCATAGGTCATCAGGTTGTGCTCGGCGCTCTGTGACAAGGCGAATATGAGTTGTTCTTCCACGGAAGAATCATCATGTAAAGGGTACGACAGAAGCTTCTGCTTGAACCAACGCGTGAAACATGAGTTGTGCTCTTTGATTATATCTCCGTCCGTCCTCTGTTGGCCTCGATCATTGTATGTCTTCTCAATAAAGGTTTTGTGCTGAACCACCCAAGGATCGACCACGTCTATGTGTTGTAGCGCGACTAGGTTTGCTCTTTCAAAGTCGGCGAGTCGACCCTCGAAGTCGACATGCATTTCGCGGCGACCCTCACGGTGACCCGTTCCAGCGAGCCTGCCGAGGTGCCTGTTGACGGACAGACCAACGGGGTTCTCGATGCCTAGATAATTCGTGCAGTACGAGATGCACTCTTCGGTCAGAAAGCCCCTGGCTATGCTTCCCTCTGGACGTGACATGTTGCGAACGTATCCTTTGATGACACCATTCATCCTTTCGAACGGCATCATGCTGTGCAGGAACGTCGGCCCGAGTTGGATGATATCGTCCACGATATGGACCAGCAGATGCACCATAACGTCGAAGAATGCGGGCGGGAAGTACATCTCAAGCTCGCATAGTATCACCACGATCTCTTCCTGTAGCCTTCTGAGTTGCCTCACACCAATAGACTTCCGAGAGATGACGTCGAAAAAGTTGCATAGGCCAAATAGGGTTTCACGGACGTGCGCGTCCATGATACCAAGGATTGCAACTGGAAGTATCTGCGTCATCAGCATGTGACAGTCGTGAGACTTCATCCCGCTGAACTTCAGCTTCGCTCGGTCTAGGTATCTGCTTATCTTCCCCGCGTAACCGTAAGGAAGTTGTACTCCTACGAGGCAGGTGAAAAACTGCTCGATCTCCTCCTGACTTAGAGTGAAGCACGCGGGAGGGTAGTCATTTCCGGTCTTCTTGGCCTTTTTGCCTTCGCGACGACTTTCCGTGTCCTGCTTCGCCTCATCATTCATCATCATCATCATGATCATCATATATAGCGTGAAGCTCCTGCCTGATGCCCATTGATTTCAAGTCTGCCCTAGCTTTCGGCCCATCTTTGGTCCTCTCTGGCATGTTGAGGAGGGTACCAAGCAGACTCTCGCACACGTTCTTCGTGATATGCATTACATCAAGGCTGTGAGGCACACGGTGGATCTTCCAGTATGGCAAGTCCCAGAAAACAGACCTCGTTTTCCATACCTTCAGCAGCGGCTCTGGTGCCTTTTGCTTCTTTCCCGGCTCTGGCGCCTTTTGCTTCTTTCCCGGCAGTGGGCAATCTTTCCAATTTTTCAACAGCTCGTCTATTTCCTCGCCGCTCCTTGTACGCGGGCGTCCTCGGGGTTCGGTTTCACCATCGAGGAGATCCTTGCGTTTTCTCCACAGGTCATCGTCGCGAAGCCACCTTCGATGTCCCATGAACATGGTTTTCGAAGACCCGTGATCTCTATCTAGCTGGCGATACGTTGTGTCATCCATGCACCTGACGCATCCAGAAAATCCGTGGACCACCTGCCCCGCGACATATCCGTAACCGAGATAGTCGTGCACCGTCGTGAGCAGCGCGGCTCTCATAGGGAAATATTCTTTCTTTGCGGCGTCCCACGTATTGGCTGGCATTTTCCACAGCGTGTCTAGCTCCTCTTTCAGCAGCCCCAGATACAGATTGATGTCGTTCCCTGGTTGTTTCGGTCCTTCAATTAGCATACTCATGTGAATGTACTTCCTCTTCATGCACAACCAGGGGGGAAGGTTGTACATCCACACAAACACATGCCAGGTGCTATGTGTGCTTCTCTGGCTGCCAAACGGATTGACTCCATCGGTGCTCGCGCCCAGCATGATGTTCCTTGGATCGTTCCCAAATTCTAGGTCTTCGAAGTTCAACGCTTGCCACTGGCTCGCATCCTTAGGGTGACTCAGCATCTTGTCTTTTTTATCTATCTCCGGATCATTTGCGTCATCTTCTCGCTTCTTCTCCTCCCTATCCGCGTGCCAACGCGGGAGCTTTGCTACCTTAGGGTCTGCGAAATACCGCTGCAGACGAGGAGTGATTAGAACATACCACACCACTTTTCGAGGAGCTTTCTTCCTCTTCTTGTATCGAGTGACGCCGCACACCGGACATATGGTAGACTCCGTGTGCTCGTCCCGATAAATGATGCAATTGTTCATGCACACATGGTATTTCACGTGCGGTAAATCCAGAGGACACACGATTTTCTTCGCCTCCTCCAAACTGGTGGGGCACTTGTTCCCCTTGGGAAGACGTTCGTGCCAGAATGACATGTTCTCGTCGAAGCATGCGTCGGTCATTTTGTGTTTTACCTTCATCTCCAGAGCCATGAGCGTTACTTTCAGGCGGGTATCCTCGGGCCTGCATCCTTCATACAATGGAGTAACCGCGTCTAACTCAAGTTGATCCATCTTGGCTTTCTCTCGGGCGGCAGCTCTTGCGTTATCGGTCTGCTTGAGAAGCAGCTCTTGAATATGAGGGTCCTGCACCCAGCCCATCGATGGTTCAGCGTCGTCTCCGCCGGCATCATCATCTTCATGATCATGCCCGTCGTCTGCTCCGGCATCTTCCTCATCATCATGTCCTGCATCTTCTACATGATGACTGTGTACAGCATCACCGTCGTGATCATCTCCTGGGGATTCTTCGTCTTCTCGCCCGCCCGAGCCGCGGTGGTTGTCTTGCTGCCCTTCCTGATTTCTTGCCCGGCCCCCATGGACGACTTCGTAGTCATCTTCATCACCTTGCCACCGATAGCCATTCATGAAACCACGCAAGAGTAGGTGGTCCCGCACCTGCCCAGAATCCGGGTCCGCAATAAGGCTCTTCAGCTTGCATCTTCGACACAGACATCTTATCTCCGTCTCGTTCTTTTGAAGCATCTCGGCCTTCGCGGACCTCAAAAACCTATTCACGATGCCTTCGGTCATCGTGCGCACCATGGTCGCCTGCGGGGTAGAGCAAAACGATATTTTAGAACCAAGAAAAAATTTGCCATGACTTTCCCTAAAAATCGGACAAAAATGAATGCTTAATGCCAAAATTCTCACCGAAACGGAAATGAATCAACATTCCGGGAAAATATTGGCAACTATCGCATTTCAAATACCGGTACACCTCCAAACACAAACACATATGCAACACAACAAACATATGCAACACCACAAACATACATAGATCTAGCTAGGCCATAAAAAGTGCATGTGCACATTGTTGTATGGAGAACAACATAAATATAGCTTCCCCCCTTACTTACCTATCAAAACAAGGTAATTTAACCACTTAATTTGAATGAATATATGGTGGAAATGAGGTGAAAAAGAGGAGGGACCCGAGAGGAGAGGAGGTGGAGAGAATGAAGAAGTGGGGGGGGGGGGAAGTGAGTGTGGTAGGAGAGGCTGTCCAAAATATCTTGTTGCTGCCCGCTTACTAATGGCGCACCAACTATAAATGCGCCATTAGTAATCAAGGTTACTAATGGCGCATTTATAGTAGGTGTGCCATTACTAGTTTTGCAAAAAAAACATACTAATGGCGCACTGACACATAGTGCGCCATTACTAGTTTAAACTAGTAATGGCGCACTCTGGGACAGTGCGCCATTAGTAGTTTTGTAAAAAAAAGAATAAAAAATATCATAAAAAAAGAGCATTAATGGCGCACTTTACTGCTGGTGCGCCATTACTAGTTACAACTAGTAATGGCGCACTTTGTCTGGATGCGCCATTAGTATGTTTGGACAGGCGCGCTAGTTCAAAAAAAAACTTCTTCATACTAATGGCGCACTCTGGGCAAGGTGCGCCATTAGTAGTTCGAACTCTAATGGCATATCTGTTGCTGGTGCGCCATTACTATATACTAATGGCGCACTGCTTGTCTGGTGCGCCATTAGTATCAATTCCATCTATAGCCCTTTTTCTAGTAGTGGTATATACCCACTTGGATGTAAGTTTTCATGGTCTATTACTGTTGACATTACCCTTGAGGTAAAAGGTTGGGAGGCAACACCATAAGCCCCTATCTTTCTCTGTGTCCGATTAAAACTCCATAACCACAAGTATTGCGTGAGTGTGAGCAATTGTGAAAGACTATATGATAGTTGAGTATGAAGGCTTGTTGAAAAGCTCTTGTATTGACTCTTTCCGATGTTACGATAAATTGCAATTGCTTCAATGACCAAGATCAAAGTTTGTTAGTTTCCCATGAAGTTTATGATTCATGCTTGATATTGTGGATGGATTGTTACTTTGGCATAAGAATCATATGACATTATGTATATTTTGCTGCTATGAGAATGATCATGATGCGCTCATGTCCGTATTTTGTTTTTATCGACACCTCTATCTCTACACTTGTGGACATATTTCTCGATATCGGCTTTCGCTTGAGGACAAGCGAGGTCTAAGCTTGGGGGAGTTGATACGTCCATTTTGCATCATGCTTATATGTTGATATTTATTGCATTATGGGCTGCTATTACACGTTATGTCACAATACTTATGCCTTTTCTCTCTTATTCTACAAGGTTTACATGAAGAGGGAGAATGTCGGCAGCTGGAATTCTGGGCTGAAAAAGGAGCAAACTCTGGAAACCTATTCTGCACAACTCCAAAAGCCCCGAAACTCAACAGAACGCCGTTTCAGAAAATATAAAAAATATCTGGTGAAAGAAGTCCACGAGGGGGCCACCGGCTGTCCACGAGGGTGGGGGGCGTGCCCCCCTTCCAGGGCGCGCCCCCCTGCCTCATGAGCCCACCGGAGGTCCCTCGATGCCCATCTTCTCCTATATGAGGTGTTTTGACCTAGAAAAAAATAAGAAGGAGGCTTTCGGGACCAGACGCCGCCGTCTTAAGGCGGAAACTAATCTAGGGCTCCGGCAGAGCTGTTCTGCCGGGGATACTTCCCTCCGAAGGGGGAAATCGTCACCGCCGTCATCACCAACAACTCTCCCATCTTGGGGAGGGCTATCTTCATCAACATCTTCACCAGCACCATCTCCTCTCAAACCCTAGTTCATCTCTTGTATCCAATCTTTGTACCCAAACCTCAGATTGGTACCTGTGGGTTGCTAGTAGTGTTGATTACTCCTTGTAGTTGATGCTAGTTGGTTTATTTGGTGGAAGATCATATGCTCAGATCCATTATGCATATTAATACCTCTCTGATCATGAACAATATTATGTCTTGTGAGTAGTTACTTTTGTTCCTAAGGACATGGGAGAAGTCTTGCTATTAGTAGTCATGTGAATTTGGTCTTCGTTCGATATTTTGATGAGATGTATGTTGTCTCTCCTCTAGTGGTGTCATGTGAACGTCGACTACATGACACTTCACCATTACTTGGGACTAGAGGAAGGCATTGGGAAGTAATAAGTAGATGATGGGTTGCTAGAGTGACAGAAGCTTAAACCCTAGTTTATGCGTTGCTTCGTAAGGGGCTGATTTGGATCCATATGTTTCAGGCTATGGTTAGGTTTACCTTAATACTTCTTTTGTAGTTGCGGATGCTTGCATTAGAGGTTAATCATAAGTGGGAGGCTTGTCCAAGTAACGACAGCACGCAAGCACTGGTCCACCCACATACCAGATTATCAAAGTACCTAACGCAAATCAGATGATCGTGACGAAAACTAGCTTGACGATAATTCACATGTGTCCTCGGTAGCGCTTTCCTTTGTATAAGAGTTTGTCCAGGCTTGTCCTTTGCTACAAAAAGGATTGGGCCACCTTGCTGCACCTTATTTACTTTTACCTTTTGTCACTTGCTACCAATTACCTTATCACAAAACTATTTGTTACCTATAATTTCAGTGCTTGCAGAAAATACCTTACTGAAAACTGCCTATCATTTCCTTCTGCTCCTCGTTGGGTTCAACACTCTTACTTATCGAAAGGACTACGATAGATCCCCTACACTTGTGGGTCATCAATGGTCAAAGGCATTGACCCGTCGGCAACATCCGTTATAACCTGTTCTGAGGGTTTCGGCCAAGGGGGTGGGAATAGTGAGCAAAAGTTAATAGTGTGGGGATGAATGAGTAGAGCTAGGGAACCAGGGGCACAGAAATAACAATCCCTTAGCAAAACATGTCAACTGGGAGTTAGAGCAGCGAACCAGTTAAACAAACAAGGAATTAAAGAGTTTCGATTGGATGCTGAAAACTAGTTATTAACATCATTGTAATCGGTTGCAGTAGCAAAACAGTTAAACAAACAAGTTTTGCAAAAGGTACCTCTTGTGGCATTGGAGTTTCTCTTGGATCCTGAAAAGTTGAGTAGCCAGTAATGTGATTGGAGCAACCGGTTGCAGCAGCAAAGCAGCTAAACAAACAAGTTTTGCAAAAGGAACCTGTTGTGGCATTGCAGTTTCTCTTGGATCCTGAAAAGTTGAGTAGTTAGTAACTTGATTAGAACAACAAGTTACAACAGCAAACTTGTTACACCAATATATTTTTGAAAATGTGCCTCATGTGCAATTGGACTTCCAATTGGATCCTGAAAACTTGAAGTTGGTAAGATGATTACAACGACAATTTACAACAGCAAACCAGGTAAACAAGGAAGTTTTTTAAAACATACGTGTTGTGCCAACGGAGTTTCAGTTGGATCATGCAAACTTGAATGTTAGCAATCATAAATAATGTGTTGCAAGAGCCATAAGAAACTAACATCAAACTAGTAAAACTAACCAGTTTTGGCAATGTATTTAATTACACATGAACTAGTAAAACTAACAAGTTCTTGGCAAAGTATTACAGTAACAAGTCGGTACCGTTTACCAGCAACACATTCATCTGTAAATTTCTTTGATGTAAGCAAAATGATTCTGACACATATATATGTTAAAAAGACGTTATCCCTCATATAAACCTGACAGTTGTCTGTCTATGAACATGCAAACATTACTAGTGCTACAAGTGATAACAACAAACCATTTAAACAAACAGGGTATCAGAACGTAAATTACACATGAATTTTGCTGCACCCTAGAAGTACATATGACCAGCTATCTATGTGCTTAAGTAGCTATTTAAGTTCAGGAAAACAGGTAATTCTTAACAGTAAGTATCAAACACATAGATAGGCACAGTCTATAATAGTATTAACAGGCTATGGCATTATGTAATTAGTAGCAAACTAAATTAAGCCAAGCAACATAATTAAACAATTTTGCAATCAGTGGCTAACTAAAATTTTGAGAAGCGGGTAACTGAACTTACGCTAGCTCTTTGTACAGGCACACTGCAACTTATTTTTCGCTTAGAAGGTTCTACGAAGGAGTCCATGGCATCAATTACTTGGATATGCAGTCCCAATACTTCTTTCTTTCCACACTGTATTGGTAAGTCAAATGGTTAATCTGATAAGATGGTGCATCCTTGATATGTTATATGAGGACGGGCTATCAGACTAGTTGTAGCAACACACATCACACTAGCTTTTACTGTATATTTCATGCGATTACATTTGTCATATCGAGATCTAAGCAATCTTCAATAGGATGAGAAGTTTGACATCCTTCACATTATTCGCAAACTCAGTTCATAGAAACAAGCAATTAAACCATTCTGTGGGTAAATCAAAAGTGCCACTGGAGTATTTTTCACTACCTCAATCATACACGCAAAATGGGGCGACGCCATCATAGGGGCTGGTATGGGCGGCCGCCTCGGGTGGCTGGAAAGTGCGCACCTAGTTTGAGTCGTCCAAGTTGGCCCAGGCTAGTTTTGTCTGTCCTAGCGCACGAGCAGGCAATGTAAAAAATGAAGAAAAACATTTCAATTTGGATGGGCCAATAACGTAAGTGCAAGGCAGAACCAATAGCATGCTCGCGGGCCAAACGACCGCCTCCCATATCGGTCGACAATAGGAAAAATCCCCAATTTGTTCGCTCCAGCCTCCAGTATGGTTCACTCCTAACCTAGCCACCACTGGACAGACCGACACGGCACTTTCACGCACCCTTGTTGGATGCCGGTCGCCGGGTTTCAAGCGAATGGAAGGACAAGAAGTTGAAGATCCAACGCTGGGAGTAGCCTGCGTGGGAGGCAGCGGTGGCAGCACGGGCATGGCATCGAGCTTGCGCAAACGGACAGTCGCAGCTTGCAAGAACAACATGGGCAACGAGCAGGTACATCACATCCCTGAGTATATCTAATTCAATTGTTCAATTTTTGGCCAATAGTTAAACCTGACGGTGTTGTAAAACTACTTGTATGTAGGGAATCTATAAGAAAATGAAACCAAATTATGCTTATATTATAACTCCCCCAATCAATACTGAACTGACTGAACCTGATGTGTCTAGTCAAGTTTCCGGAGCAAACATACAAGATCATGTTGTTCTTGAGCCTTAAGTGTCTAATGAGCAGACTGCTAATGAAGGATTTTATGCAAACATTTTACATGCTCCTAGTGATGAACATATAGTGTCTAATGAGGGATCTAATGCAAGCATTTTGCAAGCTCCCATTGAAGGATTTAGTGTCTAATGATGACCTGCTATGTTGAGAGAGAAATAGAAATTTGCAGGAATTGATGACAAGCAAATTATAGTACATTTTCATGGCTTGTGGAAACATCGAGGCCATCTACCAGAAAGTCCCCGTATCATGACAACCTAGCATAATTTTTTTTTCTAATCTGTTGTTTGAAACTACTGGCATACTTGTGCAGGATAGATCTATTGATATGCAGTTTGCGCACTGGTTATAGGTGCAATTACACTTGGGTATTTTTGGCCAGAGAACGAATAATTCAAGCAGGTACAGCCCATGTTAGTAGTCCTTGTACACCATATTGCATTTTGTGTTTTTTGTTGCTTACATCATTTAGTGTTTTATACTCCGGAACCACTTTGGACCATTAGCTAGTTTTTCAAAGTGCATGTAGCTTCACATTTCTCAAGTTAGGTTGATTTATGGAGTGCAAGTGCCTTAGTATTATTTAAGTTAAATTTTCGCCCCTGGTAACTTGAATTTGTGGATCCGCCACTGCACACAAATCATACACGTAGGCCAGTACGAATTAACTGAAATGCAGGGACTTACGCTAGCTCATTGTACAAGCTCACTGCAGCTCTGCTTGCCCTTGGGATGTTCCATGTACAAGTCCATGTTACCACTTGCTTGGATGTGCAGGACTTGTTGTAATGCCCAGGATGGAGTTATACCTCCTACATGTCGAGGCACGACTTAAAGGCATAAATCCATCCTAGAATGATCTCAAGTTCGGTATTCTTTGCACAACTCATGTAAAAGAGGGGATAGTAAACTGAAAATAGTTGGCTTACACTCGCCACGTCACAGAATTACAGTACAAGTCTCAAACATCATACATTAAGAACATCACAACCCTCTAAGGGCAAAAGCCAAATGACAAAGTACCGAACTCAGATAAATAAACCACAGGCGGATCGAATCCTAGTAAGGGTCTCCACTACTGATCGTCCGGGTAGCGCACATAGTACCGACTACGCTCCTCGTCGTACTCCCAATCCAGCTCGGTGCCATCACCTGGATAGCTCACAGCTGGACCTGCATCTGGTGTGTGAAGTAACTGTGAGCCACAAAGGACTCAGCAATCCCGTTCCCGGGTAACAGAACTATTTAAGCCTTTAGGTGAGGATAAGGCTGAAGAAAAGAAACAGTGTCTGCAGCAGCAACTAGCATCTAGCTTACGTAAGTGAGAGCGAGAAGAGAAGGCCTCGGCGAGAAGTGATCACGAAGTGATCCTAGCTACAAGCTCACAAACATAACCCCTCCGTGTTCAACTTCCGAATCCCTATTCGAAAACTGACAGTCACGGAACACACGCAGGTAGTGTATTAGAAACATTGTGTCAAGTTATCTACAACCGGAATTAACAAGCTCCCATCTGCCACATAACCGCGGGCACGGCTTTCGAAAGTTCAAACCCTGCAGGGGTGTTCCAACTTGACCCATTACAAGCCCACGATCCGCGGAGTCGCAACTCCAAAGTGGGAAGACCCGAGTATTCTCGGAATCCCGTGCTCAAGATATACCGAGCTAAGGTAAGGCTAATCCAGCAAATCCTCCCGGCGTGTCGACACCCTGATAGTAGCCGCGCGTATCTAAGTCTCAGGACACGACCGGATGGGCGATGCTACAGGTGTATGCCAGATACCTCGGGTTGCCCCAAGGCGGCCCTGCAGGACCCCCGTTTCGGACCAACACTCATGTGGAGCACTGGCCCGGGGTTGTTGATTAAGAAAGAGGGTTAATTACTCCCTATGCAAGTTTAGTTTGTTATTAGGCAAATAGTACCAATGTTGGGATTTGCTGGAAAAGACTTAGCACTTAGCGGTTTATCGAGGGGGTCCCATACACCCCAACCGTGTTAGGAACGCATAATCAAGGAACATAACACCGGTTTATACGGTTCCTAACGGCATGAGTGGAACAAATCACCAAGCAAAAGGCTTAGCCTTCCACCCTTGCCAATATATAGATGATTTCATTTAAAGCATTTATATAGTGTGATATAACCCAACCAAACTTCAACATGGAGCAAGCATCTTCGGTCTTCACCTGCAACTAGCAACGCTATAAGAAGGGCTGAGCGAAGCGTACTTAGCCAAGCAACGGTTTGCATAGGTAGGTTGGTTAAACATGGCAATTGGCTACAAGTAGGAGGCTGACAAGAAGATCATGGGCATCGAGGCAAAACTATAGATCGAGACTACTAGCAATAGGCAAAGATAGTAATGTTATCGGGGTTCGGTCATCTTGCCTGAAGAGAAGTCGTTCGGATCGTAAGAAGGTTCCTCGTGCTCAACTTCGTACTCGGTCTCAGCTTCCGGCTCTAAACAAAACAATCACACCAAGCACCAATCAACAATATGCAATGCGCACTCGGAAAAGATGAATGCATGATGGATGCACTAAAGATGCACATGGAGCACGGAAAATATCACTTAAGCAAATCACCTCAAAACATGATAACAATCTGATATTATTAATCTACACAGAAAAACAACCAAGTTTGATATAAGATTCGCTGAAATCGGAGTTACGGGCTAAAAGTTATGCCCGAAACAAGATTTGAGCGAAAGTTGAAAATTACAGCAACATAGCATCTTCGGAGCTCAAAATAATTAAGCTACAGCACCCAAAAAGCATGGCAAAGGACATGAACACAAACTAGACATATAGTACAGCAACTATGTCCAAGGTGCACCCCCAACGGAGTCACGGATCAACAGCAATGATCTTGGACATATTGAACTTGGCAATAAAATTCTGGCAGCAGAATTTTATTGAAAATTTAGAGCAAAAGATAAACATGCTACAGCCACTTAAATGGACATGTGAGGACATGAATGGAAAGACAACAATATATACTACAAGGAACAATCAAAATCCACTCCAAAACTATCATGCTTTGTCCTAGAACATCACACGAACATGGCATCGGAACGTTACAAATTTCAGACTTAGTGAAAAACCACTAAGTCCTAAAACAGCAATATCATCATAGCATATAAAAGAGCATGTTTAAGTCACCTCGAAACTAAACATGGCAAGAGGTAAGCACCTCATCAAAGTGCACATGAAGGTGATCCCGAAACACACAAGCATGCATCATAGAGGTAAACACAACGATTGCAACGAGCTCAACAAGATGGCATTTCATAACAAGTGAAAACAACATCACATGAACATGGCACTTTGCAACGATGATAACAAGGCAATAGTAAATCTACCATGCAACCTATCACAAGCAACACGTAGTTCGTGGCAAGACGAACACGTGGACATGTCATTTGCATCATTCGGACAAACGAGCTAAAAGATATCACATGACAAAGGTGGCATAAAAAATAACACATAGCAGCAGTTTATATCATGATGCACTCTTGCAACATCAAAACAAGCACCTAGATGATCTCTAACATGCATGACAACAAAAGGTAAAACGTAGAGCACAACTCCACGAACGTCTGGACATATTACACGCGCAAAACGGAGCAACACAGTAAAAGTTATGCATGGTCAAACATTGCATTACAGAACAAAAGAACAGGGACTTAGTGAAATTAGGGTCAACCTCAATCAGATCTGAATCTGAGGGAAAAAGGAGACGGGCCGGAGGCTGGGATTCGGCCCGGGAAGAGGCGGACCGGTTGCGGCGGCCCACGCGAGGCGGCGAGGCGGCCCGCTCGGGTGCGGTGGAGGCGGCGGCCCGGAGGCTGGCGGAGGCCCGGTGCGGAGAAGCGGCGCGCTGGCGGGATCTGGCGGGGCCCGGTCGCGAAGCGGGGCGGCGGCCCGCTAGGCGCCTCGGCCCAGGCGAGCGGCGGCGGCCTGCGCGTCGGGCTGGAGGGGAGGCGGCCTGGTGAGGCGGGGCGAGGCCCACCCGGGGCGGGAGGCGATGCGAGGCGCCCGGGAGGTTGCGGCGAGTCGGGCCTGGCCCAGGGCGACGGCGAAGTGGAACCAGGAGCGGGAGGCGCCGGCGGTGTACGGGCCTGGCCCGATGCGGCGATGCGGGAGCGAACGGCGAAGTGGTCCCCTCGGCCTGGCTCGAACGACCGAAGAGGAGGGAGATGGCCCACGGGGCTCGACGGGGGAAGACTTCGTTCGATCGGCCCTCCTGGCCGATCCGATCGAAGCGGAAGCGAGCGCGTTGATTCAGCGGCGTCGAGGGTCTGGATCGGGAAGACTTCCCGATCTGGATCCTAGCGGCGGCTGGCTCGGGACTGGGGAAAGAAAAAAAAGAAGGGGATCTAGAGGTAGGGGAAGGAGGAGGAAAACTAGGGGACATGCCAAAATAGACCTAGGTCTATTATATAGCAGTTTAGCTAGGGTTTGGAGACTTGGAGGTGTTTAGGAGCCCTCCGATCGCGATCCGACGGATCCGATCGCGGGGGTAGATTTAAAAGGCCTAGGCGGAGATAAAAGACTGCAGTAGGGGTGTTTCCGGGACACGAAGTGAAGGCACTTTGGACCCACACGAACAACGGATGGAATAGCAACGGAGTCCAAACGAGACGAGATTTGAGAGGCGGGTTGCACACAACAAAACAACAACACAGGCAACAACCTCGCGGCACACCGGTAACGTTAAATGCCCGAACAACAAAGTTGTCCTACGGGACGTCACGAACACGTGAGGGAGCTCCGGAACGCGAAACAGACAACGGGAAGAAACACGCGGAACCGGATGCAACCGACAACACAAATGCAATGCAATGCAATGCACATGTCTACATGATATGAATGAATGCCACACACTCACACAACAAAACGACGAAAACCCGAAAGAGAAGGAACCCGGAATGGAAATAGACGAAGCCGGAGATATATTATATACCCAAAAGGGAAAGTATTACATCCGGGGCATTAAAAACTCTCCTCTACTACAAAAAAGATCTCGTCCCGAGATCTAGGACTGGAAAAAGGAAGGGTACACGGAACGAAGATGATCTTCTCATTCCCAGGTAGCTTCTCGGTCGGTGTGATGTGACCACTTGACTTTCAGAAACTTGATGGACTTGTTGCGAGTCTTGCGTTCGGTTTCTTCGAGAATTGCAACTGGATGCTCTCGGTAGGAAAGGTCTTGTTGGAGATCAATCTCCTCAAACGGAATCATGCGCTCAGGTGCCTTGAAGCATTTGCGAAGTTGAGACACATGGAAGACATCATGAACATTTGCAAAGTTGGAAGGGAGCTCGAGCTGATAGGCTAGGTCGCCTCTTTTGCCAAGAATCTTGAAAGGCCCGACGTATCTAGGAGCAAGTTTTCCTTTGATACCGAATCTTTGGGTTCCTTTCATCGGAGAAACTCGGAGATAGACATGATCACCGATGTCGAAAGCCAAATCACGATGCTTTCCGTCATAGTAGCTCTTCTGACGCGACTGAGCGGCCTTGAGATTCTCACGAATGACTTTGCACATTTCTTCGGCTTCTGAGATCAAGTCATTGCCAAGAAGTTGGCGTTCGCCTGTTTCAGACCAGTTGAGAGGGGTACGGCACTTTCTGCCATAGAGAATTTCAAACGGTGCTTTGCCTGCACTTGCTTGAAAGCTGTTGTTGTAAGAGAACTCGGCAAATGGAAGACAGTCTTCCCATTTCATGCCAAAGGAGATGACACAGGCTCTGAGCATGTCTTCTAGAATCTGATTCACACGCTCGACTTGACCACTAGTCTGAGGGTGAAAAGCAGTGCTGAACCTGATCTTAGTGCCCATGGCGGACTGAAAGGAGTCCCAGAATCTTGATGTGAACAAGCTGCCACGGTCTGAGGATATCACTTGAGGAATTCCATGTAGGGACACAATCTGGAAGTGTACAGCTCTGCAAGTTGAGCTGCATTGATTGATTCTTTGACTGGAAGAAAGTGAGCGACTTTGGTAAGCTTGTCAATCACCACAAAGATAGCATCATTTCCTCGCTTGGATTTAGGAAAACCAGTGACGAAGTCCATTTCAATGTGGTCGAACTTCCACTCAGGAATAGGAAGAGGTTGGAGAAGACCGGCTGGACGTTGATGTTCTGCTTTCACTCTTCTGCATACATCACATTCATTCACGAATTGGGCAATTTCCCTTTTCATGCGTGTCCACCAGTAAGACTGCTTGAGATCTTGGTACATCTTGGAACTGCCAGGATGAATGGAAAGGAGAGAATCATGAGCTTCTTCCATTATGAGCTTCCTGAGATCACCTTTGGGAACAACGAGTCTGTCCTCGAAGAACAAGGTATCTCTCTCATCAACACGGAAGCACTTGTATTTTGGAGTGCCCTTTGCAATCCCATGTTTCACTTTCTTCACCATGGTATCACTGAGCTGGGCCTCACGGACTTGATCTTCCAAGGTAGGAGCAATTTGGAGATTTGCAAGAAAACCCTGCGGAACAACTTGGAGGTTGAGCTTCCTGAATGCTTCACAAAGCTCAGGCTGGTACGGCTTGATAAGAAGGCTGTTGCAATATGCCTTTCTGCTCAAAGCATCTGCAATCACATTCGCCTTGCCTGGAGTGTATTCAATGCTGGGATTGTACTCTTGGATCATCTCGACCCAACGAGTCTGGCGGAGGTTCAGATGCGGCTGTGTGAAGATGTACTTCAAGCTCTTGTGATCAGTGAAGATGTCGACCTTTCTGCCCAACAACAGATGTCTCCACGTAATCAGAGCATGTACCACAGCTGCTAGCTCGAGATCATGTGTGGGATAGTTCTTCTCACTTGGCTTGAGCTGACGAGAAGTGTATGCCACAAATCTCTTATCTTGCATAAGCACACCACCAAGACCTTGAAGAGAAGCATCGCAGAATACTTCATAGGGCTTGGTTTCATCCGGAGGAGTCAGAACTGGAGCAGAGACAAGCTTCTCTTTGAGGGTTTTGAATGCCACTTCACACTCTGGAGACCAAAAGTATTTGACATTCTTCTGAAGCAGGTTGGAAAGAGGCTTGGCAATCTTGGAGAAGTTTTCAACAAATCTTCTGCAATAGCTGTCAAGACCCAGAAAACTGCGGAGCTGCTTGACGTTCTGAGGAGCTTCCCAGTTGACAATTGCTTCAACTTTCTCGAGATTAACCGCAATACCGTCAGCTGAGATAATGTGGCCCAGGTACAAAACCTTATCGAGCCAAAACTCGCACTTGGAGAACTTGGCATAGAATTTATGCTCTCGGAGTCGATCAAGAACCAGACGCAAGTGCTTTTCATGATCTTCTTCATTCTTGGAAAACACCAGAATATCATCCAGATACACAAGCACGAATTCGCCAGTATAGGGGTTGAAGATGTAATGCATCATTCTTGAAAAGGTAGGAGGAGCATTGGCGAGACCGAAGGACATGACGGTATACTCGTATGAACCGTAGCTCGTTCTGAAGGCCGTCTTGGGAATGTCTTCCTCGCGAATGCGAATTTGATGATAGCCCATTCGGAGGTCAAGCTTAGAGAACACTTTAGCTCCTTTGAGCTGCTCAAAGAGTTCGTTGATGTTGGGGAGCGGATACTTGTTCTTAATCGTCTTCTTGTTCAATGGCCGGTAGTCAACACAGAGACGCTCCGTGCCATCTTTCTTCTTGACAAATAAGACGCCACAGCCCCATGGAGATGTACTCGGTCTGATGAGACCCATACTCTCCTGCTTATCAAGCTGCTTCTTCAATTCCTTCAATTCATCCGGAGAGAGCTTGTATGGACGCCGGCATGCAGGCTCAGTGCCCGGCTCGAGTTCAATGACAAACTCCACCTGACGGTGTGGAGGCATGCCTGGAAGTTCTTCTGGAAAGACGTCTTGATATTCGTTCACCACCGGAATTTGATTTATGGCATTAATTTCGCCCTTATCATTAAGAGAGAAAAGCCGAATAGTATTATCCCTGGAGGCGAAGATAATCACATCTTCATCAGAATGAGTCATCTTGACTTCCTTTTGAGCACAATCAATGTGAGCATCGTGCTGAGAAAGCCAATCCATTCCGAGGATGAGGTCGATGTCAGAATTACCAAGAATCACCGGAGAAGCCAAAAATCGATAGTCACCCATGCGAATAGAAACATCCGGAGCATAAACACTGGAGTGCATTCGTCTCCCCGGAGAAATAACTGTTAACTCCCTTGGCAGATTTTTGGTGACAATATCGTGCTTGGATGCAAATGGATAAGACATGAAAGAGCAAGAAGCACCCGAATCAAATAACATTTTAGCAGGGATAGAGTTCACTGGAAGGTTACCCAGAATGACATCAGAAGAAGCCTCCGCTTGTGCTGCATTCATCAGATTGACCCTTGCAGCCTTTGGATCATGCCTGACAATAGCTGAACTCACAGATGGAGGAGGAGGAAGACGCTTCGGATTCGGACATCTGTTGGCATAATGACCCTTCTGGCCACACTTGTTGCACACCACTTCAGAGAGAGGACGGAAATGAGAGCCACTTGACTTGGAGCCTTGAGACTGAAACTGCTTCTTCGACTGGTTGCTCGGGTTGGGTGGGTGGGAGAAACCACGTCCACTAGAGTTCTTGTTGTTGGAGTTGTTGAAGTTGTTGGAGTTGTTGTATGGAGCTCGAATCACTGGAGGAGGAGGAAGCCAGAATTTCTGTTGTTTCGCAGCCAACTGAGACGATGAGGAAGAGTGAACAGCATCTCGAATTCTCTTCTTAGAAGCCTCCATCTTGAGCTGAGCTGCTTCTTGTTTCAAAGCCATGTTATAGAACTTGTCGAATTCATCGGGCTCGAACAAAGTGAGAGCAAGCTGAAGTTCATCTTTGAGACCTCCACGGAACTGATAGATTTTACTCTTGGCATCAGGAATGTCTTGCTTAGCATAGCGAGCGAGGTTTTGGAACTTGACATTATACTGATAGACTGTCATGGAGCCCTGCTTGAGGTTGCGGAATTGCTCACGCATACCCTCGATGACACTTGTAGGAATGTGGTGCGAGCGGAAATCCTTGCAGAAATTCTCCCAAGAGATCACTTGATCCGGCCTGGAGTCTTTGTACTGCTGCCACCAGTCAGCTGCTTGATCTTTCAGTTGGAAGGCTGCAAACTTCACATAATCATCTTCCTTCACGTTACTGCACTCAAAATGCTTCTTTATGTCGGTCAACCAATCCTCAGCATCAAGAGGGTCGACACAGTAACTGAAAGCTTTAGGATTGTTGGCCAAGAACTGATTGAGAGTAGCATGGTGCTGCTGGAAGAAGTTGCCTTGATTCACTAGAACACCCTGATTAGCTTGCATAGTTTGCATCTGCTGCATCATCTGCATCATCAACTGAGTGTTCTGAGCTGTAGTCTCCATAATTGCTCTCCAAGCCTCAGGCGGAGGAGGGGGGGGAAGGAGGATGCTCTGGGACCTCTTCCACCTCTGGGTTAGCGTTTGGAACCTTTTTCGGAGCCATCCTGTAAGAGATGACCACGAATCAGCAATTGATTGACAAAAGGAATAAGCTGAATCAATGGAATGAATTGCAACAAGTCTTCACAATAATCATCCGAACAGTAAGAACGAATGAAATCATCCGAACAAGAGGAACGAATGATATTCTCAGTTATATGATAACATCAGTCTTCACGAGAAGCCACATAGGGGACAAAATGAAAATAAGAAAAACAACAAGGTACAGACGGGAACAAACACAAGAGAGGAGTTTCGTTCTAACATCTTTGTGCTGAAAGCATATGAACGCGTTACGAAAAGGTTTTGCAATCCCCGGATCAGCATAGCAAGGACCCTTTAAGATGCAACTCCTGATAGTAACATCGGTCATATAACCCCTTCACTCAATGTCGAACCCCGAACTCACTAACCTGCATTCATTGGAAGAATGCCTACGATCTACTGGATAAAACCCACCTATAGATTTCCGAAAGATTCCAGTTATGCAATCATGTGTTGGGGATACACGGGAAGCACCGCGCAATCAACTCTAACCTACATCCAGGTGTATCCATCCTTCAACACATAACCAGTCTTTCTCGGAAACTGTGTACCTCGGACCTTCGAAAAGCATCCACTATAACAAGCTATGGCAATACTCCCGAACTACCTCCCCAGTACTGGGTGATGTCGGGGTTATCTTGCCACTGGCCGTATAGGGGAGATTTTCGATGTCGGCCGTCTTAAGTATTTAGTACTGCCGCGATATGCTTGTTACAATGATACCCCGAAGCTCAACTCCTCGGTAACAGGAGGCATCGGGAACAATATCCTTGTCACAAGAACATCGAAACAATCCCAGAATACTCGCGGGATTCCTAAAAAAAAATTGTGCAAATTTTGAAGATAGGAGAGACAAGAGTAGACGTCAGGAGTCCTCACCAGAGAGAAAGGGGATGAGAAGCAAAGAAATCCTACTCTCCGATATAATATAGGACTCAAAAAGTTTTCAGTGTGTGCCTAGACTCGACCGTCAACGATTCGATCAAACAGTGGGGGCTCCTAGGTCGGAGAAGGCTCTGAATACCAACTTGTTATGCCCAGGATGGAGTTATACCTCCTACGTGTCGAGGCACGACTTAAAGGCATAAATCCATCCTAGAATGATCTCAAGTTCGGTATTCTTTGCACAACTCATGTAAAAGAGGGGATAGTAAACTGAAAATAGTTGGCTTACACTCGCCACGTCACAGAATTACAGTACAAGTCTCAAACATCATACATTAAGAACATCACAACCCTCTAAGGGCAAAAGCCAAATGACAAAGTACCGAACTCAGATAAATAAACCACAGGCGGATCGAATCCTAGTAAGGGTCTCCACTACTGATCGTCCGGGTAGCGCACATAGTACCGACTACGCTCCTCGTCGTACTCCCAATCCAGCTCGGTGCCATCACCTGGATAGCTCACAGCTGGACCTGCATCTGGTGTGTGAAGTAACTGTGAGCCACAAAGGACTCAGCAATCCCGTTCCCGGGTAACAGAACTATTTAAGCCTTTAGGTGAGGATAAGGCTGAAGAAAAGAAACAGTGTCTGCAGCAGCAACTAGCATCTAGCTTACGTAAGTGAGAGCGAGAAGAGAAGGCCTCGGCGAGAAGTGATCACGAAGTGATCCTAGCTACAAGCTCACAAACATAACCCCTCCGTGTTCAACTCCCGAATCCCTATTCGGAAACTGACAGTCACGGAACACACGCTGGTAGTGTATTAGAAAGATTGTGTCAAGTTATCTACAACCGGAATTAACAAGCTCCCATCTGCCACATAACCGCGGGCACGGCTTTCGAAAGTTCAAACCCTGCAGGGGTGTTCCAACTTGACCCATTACAAGCCCACGATCCGCGGAGTCGCAACTCCAAAGTGGGAAGACCCGAGTATTCTCGGAATCCCGTGCTCAAGATATACCGAGCTAAGGTAAGGCTAATCCAGCAAATCCTCCCGGCGTGTCGACACCCTGATAGTAGCCGCGCGTATCTAAGTCTCAGGACACGACCAGATGGGCGATGCTACAGGTGTATGCCAGATACCTCGGGTTGCCCCAAGGCGGCCCTGCAGGACCCCCGTTTCGGACCAACACTCATGTGGAGCACTGGCCCGGGGTTGTTGATTAAGAAAGAGGGTTAATTACTCCCTATGCAAGTTTAGTTTGTTATTAGGCAAATAGTACCAATGTTGGGATTTGCTGGAAAAGACTTAGCACTTAGCGGTTTATCGAGGGGGTCCCATACACCCCAACCGTGTTAGGAACGCATAATCAAGGAACATAACACCGGTTTATACGGTTCCTAACGGCATGAGTGGAACAAATCACCAAGCAAAAGGCTTAGCCTTCCACCCTTGCCAATATATAGATGATTTCATTTAAAGCATTTATATAGTGTGATATAACCCAACCAAACTTCAACATGGAGCAAGCATCTTCGGTCTTCACCTGCAACTAGCAACGCTATAAGAAGGGCTGAGCGAAGCGTACTTAGCCAAGCAACGGTTTGCATAGGTAGGTTGGTTAAACATGGCAATTGGCTACAAGTAGGAGGCTGACAAGAAGATCATGGGCATCGAGGCAAAACTATAGATCGAGACTACTAGCAATAGGCAAAGATAGTAATGTTATCGGGGTTCGGTCATCTTGCCTGAAGAGAAGTCGTTCGGATCGTAAGAAGGTTCCTCGTGCTCAACTTCGTACTCGGTCTCAGCTTCCGGCTCTAAACAAAACAATCACACCAAGCACCAATCAACAAGATGCAATGCGCACTCGGAAAAGATGAATGCATGATGGATGCACTAAAGATGCACATGGAGCACGGAAAATATCACTCAAGCAAATCACCTCAAAACATGATAACAATCTGATATTATTAATCTACACAGAAAAACAACCAAGTTTGATATAAGATTCGCTGAAATCGGAGTTACGGGCTAAAAGTTATGCCCGAAACAAGATTTGAGCGAAAGCTGAAAATTACAGCAACATAGCATCTTCGGAGCTCAAAATAATTAAGCTACAGCACCCAAAAAGCATGGCAAAGGACATGAACACAAACTAGACATATAGTACAGCAACTATGTCCAAGGTGCACCCCCAACGGAGTCACGGATCAACGGCAATGATCTTGGACATATTGAACTTGGCAATAAAATTCTGGTAGCAGAATTTTATTGAAACTTTAGAGCAAAAGATAAACATGCTACAGCCACTTAAATGGACATGTGAGGACATGAATGGAAAGACAACAATATATACTACAAGGAACAATCAAAATCCACTCCAAAACTATCATGCTTTGTCCTAGAACATCACACGAACATGGCATCGGAACGTTACAGATTTCAGACTTAGTGAAAAACCACTAAGTCCTAAAACAGCAATATCATCATAGCATATAAAAGAGCATGTTTAAGTCACCTCGAAACTAAACATGGCAAGAGGTAAGCACCTCATCAAAGTGCACATGAAGGTGATCCCGAAACACACAAGCATGCATCATAGAGGTAAACACAACGATTGCAACGAGCTCAACAAGATGGCATTTCATAACAAGTGAAAACAACATCACATGAACATGGCACTTTGCAATGATGATAACAAGGCAATAATAAATCTACCATGCAACCTATCACAAGCAACACGTAGTTCGTGGCAAGACGAACACGTGGACATGTCATGTGCATCATTCGGACAAACGAGCTAAAAGATATCACATGACAAATGTGGCATAAAAAATAACACATAGCAGCAGTTTATATCATGATGCACTCTTGCAACAGCAAAACAAGCACCTAGATGATCTCTAACATGCATGACAACAACAGGTAAAACGTAGAGCACAACTCCACGAACGTCTGGACATATTACACGCGCAAAACGGAGCAACACAGTAAAAGTTATGCATGGTCAAACATTGCATTACAGAACAAAAGAACAGGGACTTAGTAAAATTAGGGTCAACCTCAATCAGATCTGAATCTGAGGGAAAAAGGAGACGGGCCGGAGGCTGGGATTCGGCCCGGGAAGAGGCGGACCGGTTGCGGCGGCCCACGCGAGGCGGCGAGGCGGCCCGCTCGGGTGCGGTGGAGGCGGCGGCCCGGAGGCTGGCGGAGGCCCGGTGCGGAGAAGCGGCGCGCTGGCGGGATCTGGCGGGGCCCGGTCGCGAAGCGGGGCGGCGGCCCGCTAGGCGCCTCGGCCCGGGCGAGCGGCGGCGGCCTGCGCGTCGGGCCGGAGGGGAGGCGGCCTGGTGAGGCGGGGCGAGGCCCACCCGGGGCGGGAGGCGATGCGAGGCGCCCGGGAGGCTGCGGCGAGTCGGGCCTGGCCCAGGGCGACGGCGAAGTGGAACCAGGAGCGGGAGGCGCCGGCGGTGTACGGGCCTAGCCCGATGCGGCGATGCGGGAGCGAACGGCGAAGCGGTCCCCTCGGCCTGGCTCGAACGACCGAAGAGGAGGGAGATGGCCCACGGGGCTCGACGGGGGAAGACTTCGTTCGATCGGCCCTCCTGGCCGATTCGATCGAAGCGGAAGCGAGCGCGTTGACTCAGCGACGTCGAGGGTCTGGATCGGGAAGACTTCCCGATCTGGATCCTAGCGGCGGCTGGCTCGGGACTGGGGAAAGAAAAAAAAGAAGGGGATCTAGAGGTAGGGGAAGGAGGAGGAAAACTAGGGGACATGCCAAAATAGACCTAGGTCTATTATATAGCAGTTTAGCTAGGGTTTGGAGACTTGGAGGTGTTTAGGAGCCCTCCGATCGCGATCCGACGGATCCGATCGCGGGGGTAGATTTAAAAGGCCTAGGCGGAGATAAAAGACTGCAGTAGGGGTGTTTCCGGGACACGAAGTGAAGGCACTTTGGACCCACACGAACAACAGATGGAATAGCAACGGAGTCCAAACGAGACGAGATTTGAGAGGCGGGTTGCACACAACAAAACAACAACACAGACAACAACCTCGCGGCACACCGGTAACGTTAAACGCCCAAACAACAAAGTAGTCCTACGGGACGTCACGAACACGTGAGGGAGCTCCGGAACGCGAAACGGACAACGGGAAGAAACACGCGGAACCGGATGCAACCGACAACACAAATGCAATGCAATGCACATGTCTACATGATATGAATGAATGCCACACACTCACACAACAAAACGACGAAAACCCGAAAGAGAAGGAACCCGGAATGGAAATAGACGAAGCCGGAGATATATTATATACCCAAAAGGGAAAGTATTACATCCGGGGCATTACACTTGTGCTCCTTGCATCCCCCTCTGCATTTTTGACACGGCGAATGGTTGATCAAATGAGAGGAATCGACCTTCCTGTTGTACCGGAGGATATGTACTTACAAGGTTATACCGGCGTGCATGATGTGTATCAGATCTTGTAGCGCTGTCATGCTTCGCTAAAAAATGGTTTTTCTTGTTTCAGATGATATCTCCAAAAGAAATAAGAGATAAAGTCAGAGTTGCATAGGCATGTAAGCTAAGAGAGCAATAAAAGGATATCCAAACATCGTCGCAATAGTGCACAAGGGAGTGATATGTGGATACCTAGTTCGGGCCGGCGTTTGGAGATGCTCGCCTAGCTAGAGTGCGGGTCACTTCAGAGCCATTGAGGGTGATGCGCTGGCATTGGCTGGCCATGTACGGATGCAGATCTCGAGCGGCAGCGGAGCGCTACGATACGATGGACGAGGCCGTTGGTGAAGCACCAACGATGTCGGGGGGTGGAGGTGCGACGATGTTCTCGGTGAAGTAGCCCTGATGCGGTGGAAGTCGGTGTCTGTGAGGCACGTCGGCTGCGGCGGCCGACGTTGTGGGTGGACCACCCGGTGCGGCGGACAAGGGTGTAGATGAGGTAGCTCCGATGCAGTGGTGAAGCGCGACCGTCATCTTCATCGTTGTCGTCTGGCAGAGAGGTGGGGAAAGAGACAAGACGAAGGGCAATTCGAATTTTGCTTGGGTTGGCGGCGAATTAGGGATCTGAGAGCTCTGGGCGCAGAAGGGGCGGGGGAGAAGGGAGATTTTGCAGGGCTAGAATTGGAGCTGCTAGATATATTTCAATTCAAAACGTGGAAACATGAAACGACACACGCGACCACCATGACACGAGCCTAGTCTGCCTGGTGCGCCTACATTCAAGAATGCAAACGAATCTTCTTTCATTGGCAAACGAATATTGTACTCCTTGCAAATATTTAGTCCTTTGAAACGAGTACTATGAATTAATTAATGAGGAGTTCTTTGAATTAGAGTGTGTTTGTCACATAGCGATCTCCAATTTTAATGTGGATTTCACATTTCATGGTATCCACGCTACTTATTTAATACAAATTCATATATGTATAAGATGAACATCATGGTGGTGAGAAAACTTTGGATGGATTCAGGCATATGACCACACACATACAAAATACCACAACAATCGAGTCAATATCAACCTTTCCAAACCTAGCATGGCACGAATTCGAAATAATCACGGAAGCCATATGCATGGTCCTTAATTCAAATCCTACAATGTACACTAAATTGAAACATCAATATTAAGTCTATCTACATTCAAATATTGTTTTTAGCCCCCCCCCCCTCGGCGCACACGTTACATACTTCCTCTATTGATGAATCTTCCTCTCATAACCACCTTACAAAGCTTTGGTTTCCGCACGTTCATTCTATCTCTCCATGTTTTGATCTCTAACTCTCACACACCCGCCATTGCACTCCATGTCGATCTCTCTCCCCCCATCCTCTCTCGGTAGATACATGCATTGCCTATCTAGACCCCCTCCCTCTCGTGCACACGCACGCACATTGTCTGTCTAGGTCACTCTCAAGAGACCGTCTCACTCTTTCTTCCACACGGTGGCACTGACAGAGCTACAGTGGATTCCTTGGGTAGGCCAGCCTGAAGAATAAAGCATAGAAAAGAGATGGGTCATGCCACTTAGCATGATATTTAGGTAGTGTTTCAGCTAGGCAAGGTGGGCCAAAGCACATGTTATCCCAATGTAGCTCCGCCATGCACGGTGGCCCACGCTCACTTCTTTATCTAAGTCTCGATTAACCTCGCTTTCTCTCACACACAAATGATATATATCCATGTTTGAGCCTCGATCGACACATTGTGTACCCTCTCACGCAGTTTGTCTGTCTAGACCAGTCTCTCCAAGCCGTTCCACTCTTTCGACCTCATGGCGGCCCACGCTCTCTCAATCTCTCTCTTTCTCTCTCTCTCTATGCATGTCTCGATTAACCTCGCTCTTTCTCACACATAAACGATATATCTCCATGTTTGGGCCTATTCGACATATTCATAATGTACACTCTCTCACGCACATTGCCTATCTAGGCCACTCTCTCCAACCTGCCTCACTCTTTCGATCGCATGATGACCCACACTCACTCAATCTCCCTCTCTCTTTATCTATGTATCGATTGACCTTGCTTCCTCCCATGCACAAACGATATATGTACCTATCTATGACCGGATCATCTGCAAGCTCTCTCTTACAACCCTCACCCTGTTCAATCGGACAATATCTATCCACAACATACATATCTCCTCAACGATTGTCGTGCCACACTCACTTTGTCTCTCTATCTATGTCTCGATTGACCTCGCTTTCTCACGCTGTCTCTTGCACATATCAAAGCTACCTCTCCAATCCTCGTAGAGTCGGAGCTATTTACATTGCGAGGGGGACTCCAACCTTTGATTAATTTGTGAAGGCATTTATTCCGGTGGGTTTAGATTATATTTTTATAGCATTCACCCCACAACTACTCCAAATGTTGTTTCAAGCCCCGCCCCTCCCCCAATTGCTTTACCTCTGGCTCAGTCACCGCTCTCTCGCACGCCCTTTCTAACCTTCCATGTCGCACCATGGTATTTTTGCATAACACAAGCACTTATCCTTAGTTCTAGAATCTTCTGTATCATAATTTCCCTTTTTTCTAAATGAATTGCCACTATTTGTTTTTTACTATATGCTCTACAATGCATAATTCCATGAATCTTAAAATAGATTAACATTTTTATAAAACTTATCGATTTTGAACGAGATGAACTATAAGAATTAAACGAACATCTACATCATGCATATATGAATCAAAGCTCACATGCTATGGTGTGATGTTTATTCATAAATTGGTTGCCAAATCTTCAGTGCGTGTGTACCTTACTAGTATCAATTAAAAATGAAAAAGGACGAGGATTGAACATGCGACCAGGGCCTTCAAGCCGCGCGTAAATAGGCAACATACGGACACAACATAGTAGCAACGTTTGTTGTACTCCCCTTTATTGATATAATGTTTTTATATCACCACAACCTATTTAATGGATAACATGTTTTTATATTAACTTTAGTACATTATAGTGGGACCGGCTCATGAGCACGTACTATTCCACTTCACTTACTGGTGGGTTCCATGTCTGCTCTCTCTCTCTCTCTTCTCCCCTTCTAAGTTTAGACACAACGGAAAACACGAAGAATGCATGGGCGGTGTTTCCGTTGACGGTATCTGGGCGCGTTCACAAGTTACATCACTAGTTTCATGTAACACTAGTACTAGTATTGTGTAACAAGTTTAGGAACAAAAGTTTAGGAAAGAAAGTAACCGTGACAAGTTAGGCTACTAACAATTTCTACTCCTACATGCCTGGATAAATAGATGTATCGCCTAGTGCACCAGCAAGGTGGGCGGTGGAGCCTGGTCAAAGGGCTCGCCTCCCGGTCAGCCTGCGTAGCAGCCTGCTCGCACGCCTCCCGGTCAGCCGATGCAGCGGTCTGCTCACATGCTTGCTCGGACGGCACCTGCCGATGAGAAGCGGGACTCGTGGCGGCACGTATGTCTAATGCCCATGATTTGAATAGGGAAACCGTTCGCGTTAACGTGACATGTCTTAGTTCCAAAATACCTTGGCTCTTCTTTTGTGCATCTTTTGATAAGCAGCTTCTCTCAAATTGAACAAAAAAAATATGACAGCCTTTTTGTCCCATATCACGTGACCATGCTCAGTTTCATGAATTTTAGGTCAGTTTTGGATTTTCTGGAATTTAAAATCCAGGATTTGAAACAATATCATAACCCGCATCATGAAATAAATTTTGAAGCCATAGATCTTTACTGTTGTAGATGTTAATATTTCTTAAGAAAAGATTTGGTCAAATATTTTGCTTAGTTAGACTTCAGACAAGTTATATATGCAGAGTAAAAATACAATCTCTTCGTACCAGTGCATTGCCTGATATAATAACTCTAGTAGGCATGAACAACGCACGAACAAAATCAACAAACAGAGCTCCATTTTGTGCTCATCCTGGTGTAGTACTATTAGTATAGGCAATAGAGTTGGTGGGTGACCTTGGGTAGCGGCAACCAAGGGAATTGAACCGTGGTCGACATGATAGGTAACATGGGCTAGTTACTAAAGCATCCCTCCATTATTCATCGGTTCTCATCATGGACCGCGGACATGACGATAATTTCCTAGGGCTGGCCGCCAGATATTTCGACTCGAAACGCGGAGGCTCGAGTGGAGGCGCAAATTTTAAAATACTACTACTATCGCAGTTCTTTTGGTTGGGCTTGCACTGGTGCGCATCGGTCCTAAACAAATGGTTTAAAACCCCTTTCCGCGATGGCATTTGGAACCATCGCCTAGTGAGTGTGGGCGATAGGGGGGTCCTTCCCACACAATCCAGAAACCGTCGGGAATAGGGAGCCTTGATGCATACAGTTGTCCCTATATAATCGTTTCCGATATCTCGAATATCCCAAACGCTTCATCCTTGCTACCCGTTTGTGCTCGCATTGCCATCACAGTCGGAGTTTTATGGTTCTGCCTAAAACCAGGCAGATTCTAGGCACGGGAGCTTTCCAGGCACGGGAGATTTACGATGCCTAGCACATCACAAACAGTTCATGATTATAAACCGTGTATGATAGGTAGACAATCACACACATTTAGTTTTCCCGCACCGTATGTGATAGTGTCTGTCATCGCACACGCTTTGCGAACGGCAACTGTGTGCATGCTTGCACACGTTTCCTCTCTGTGAACCGTCTCGGATTATGGTGTATATCGCAAACGTTTGTGTTTTACCAACCGTGTGTGCCGTAATGACCTGCACAATGTAATTTCGTCCTAATTTAATAGCTGCTATTTATAATTGTACCTACTTTAAACTTGAAAGTAGGCTATAGCTTTATTCATATCCATCAGGTTCAAACAACCAATGCATTATTCGATTCACAGGTACATATGTTTAAGAATTACAGAAGCACCAAATAAAGAATGGTGTACTAGGGTTCTATACTTGTACTATTACCGATGGTAAAGAAAGAGGCGGCAGACATTCTAGTCGCTGAACAATGTGAAGCGGAATGGACCTATTGTGCTCTCCTTGATGCAGCAGGCATGCAGGACTCTAGTCCAACCCCTTGTGACGGCCGGCCGCCAATCATGTAGTTTGAGAGGTAATTTTGAGTAAACTGCTTCAGGATCCACTACAAAAGAAAAAAGATTCAGATATTGTCATCTAACACAACTCATTACGGGCAGTAAAAAGAAGACTACATGGTTCTTACTTACCATCCTGCAGTTCACTGTTGTCTTGCATAAAGTGTAAACAAATAGTTTGATTGACATCTTTTGATCCATTTTAGTAACAATCTTTATGAGTTTCCTCACTTGATGCTGGTTCATGAATATCTCATTGCCCCATACGCAGGAAGGGTCGAAGTGTGGATCTTTGGCAATGATATATGTACCTAAAAGCACCAAGTTAATATTAGAAGATAAACAACAATTGAAAAATGATGTAGTACAACACTCCATCCATCCCATTATATAAGATTTTATTACATGTATATCTAGACATCACCAGAACATTAAGGTAACACTCTTCCATGTTGTTATGTAGCCTGGGATTGCATATTAGTCATTCAGTACAATGCATGTTGCTAAACAACAATTGAAAAACGAAAAGGCATGTTAACTGCAATATCCTTAACAGCAACCAAATATCGTAATTCATAGTGGTATTGTTGAAACTGTTATTGATGAAATTGAACTGCACAACAAATAGTTGCACATATAGAGCATCACATTGTGAAGAACTGAAATAAACAAGTCATAAGGACATCTCTAGGCGATCCTTAATAAGTTAAAGGACTAAAACCCTTAGTGGATATATATATATACTCCAGCAATTTTTAGCCTTTTCTAGTCGATCCCCCAAACTTAAGGTTGTAAACTTCAATTTGATCAAGTTCAAAGCAGCTTCAACCGAAAGTAGCACGCATTCAAACATAAACATAGATAGTTTTGCATAACCAAACATAAAACATAAATTTAAACTAAGCTAAACTACTTTCGGTCAAAGTTGAGGTCGAGCCAATCCTTCCTCGTCATGTACGGTGTACCGCGAGCCGGGTCCGGGCCAGTACCGTCAACGGGGTCATTGGGGAAGGCACTCCTCCACTCGTCGACGTCGATCTCCTCGTCCCCGGGGCCCACCTCGATGCCCTCCACGCCACCGTCACCGCCGCCTTCAACCTCGTCATCAGAGGAGAGCGTCATAACCTCGCCGCCCTCCACACTGCTGTCCTCGCCGCCTTCAACCTCGTCATCGGAGGAGAGAGCGATAACCTCGCCGCCCTCCGCACTGGCAAAGATCGCCCGCTCTGCCTCCATGAGCTTCGGGTGCTGGCGGCAGAACTCTTGCATGTAGGCCTCGTCGGCGGCCTCGGCCTCAAGGCGCTCCCACGCCACGCGTTCCTCCCGCGCCCTAGCCGAGCTCACCACCATTGGCTCCGGCGGAACGAGGTGGACCAGACGTGTGCCGAAGGGGAAATTGAGCCTAGCCGCTTCGCCGTGGTAGCAGACCTGCCAGCGATCGTACTACATGGCCATGAGCTCGGTCGTGTGGAAGCTACCGAGCCACCGGTGGGTGTGGGTCTCTCGATCTGTAATCTCGGCGACCCACGTCCCATACCGCCGCTGCCGGACCCCGAGGTACGACTTCGTCGGTTGTCGGGTCTGAGGGAGGACGAGGAAGTCCTCGAACCGGCGTAGGGGCGCGGCGGCGGGCGGATCATGGACCGACGACGGCGGATCGGGCCCGCAGAGGACGACGGGTACACCTCGCCGGCGTCGGGCGAAAAGGCCATGATAAACCTCTTTTTGGCCATTGGCTCCTCGAGCTCCCACGCACACAGGCAGTGGTTCAGGATGGAGGCGCCGATGATGGCGGCGATCTACAACCGGTTTCGAGGGTTGTGTGTGTATGTGTGAGCGGAGGTTTTGGGGTGTTGTGGAGGGGGCAATGTTGTGTTTGAGGAAATACTGCGACAACTGAAAATTTTCTAGACGGGAGTAACAATGCGGGGTTACTGAAAATTTGGATCAAGGGCGAGCAGATATTTTTGAGATTGCGAGGGATGCAGAGGCGGGAGTAAAATGCCAAGGCTACTGAAAATTTGAATCAAGGGACTGAAGCAGAGCGGGAGTAACAGACATCGCACACGGTCCGCACATACTAATCGTGTGCTATCAAACATTAAAACCTTCCAGGTGGTAGATATTTTCGAGATTGCGAGGGATGCAGAGGCGGGAGTTTTTTGGGAGTGAGCTAGTGTGCTTGACACGCCGGCTGTGGACTGTTGTCGACGCACCTTCTTGTGTACTATACACCGACAATGCTCCAAGATATTTTGTACTACATCTCACACGGTTCGTGATAATAAACTGTGTGGGATCTACTTTATTTGAATTACGAAATGGGGTCACAGCGGCAATGGACGTTGTTTGAATTGCTAGACCATTTATCTGCAGCGAACATGCTCCGGTGCATACAAATTGGTTGAAAAATCAAATATGTGTCCTTCAGTGCATGCTTAGGTCCCATGCAATAAATGGGAATGAATTTTTCGGGTTTCGTTTGGCCTTTTTTATACATTAACTAGTTTACTAGGCATTTTATGTGCGTAATTCAAATTTGAACTACAAGCACATGCATGCTTCAATGCACCAAAGTTGGTTGAAAATTCACATGTCTGTCCTTGGGTGAATCTATAGGTCCCATGCAAGAGATGGGAATGAAATTCAAACACCAGGGCACTGTTGATTGCCGGCAAAACATTGAGATGCCTGGGTTTTAAATTCTAGTAAATCCAAAACTCGTCTAAAATTCATGAAACTTGGCATGCTATCATGGAGCGGCATCAACATAGTTTTTCAATTTCAGGGTCATTTAGCTCTAAAAGAATTCAGTAAATGCATGAAAAATACCAAATGAACTCAGAAAGGGTTGATAATTGATGATGTGGATTTGAATGGTGCATTTTGAACACACAAAAAGTCTGGACTTCAAATAAGTTCAAAAAATGAAATGCCTTTGTAACAGATGAGTTTTCGTTCGAAACCCTGATACTTCGAAAGAGATTGTCCATTTTGTACACGAAGTGCATCCAGTTTTTGCCGTAAACCTCTCTACTTTTTTGCACATACTATGGGTGGGTGAAATGATGATACCATGCCAACTTTCAACCTTTTCAAAGTTAATTTGAAGTGTTTTTTAAATTGCAGGGTCATTTAGCTCTAAAAAAAGCAGTAAGTGCATGAAAAATACCAAATGAACTCAGAAAGGGTTGATAATTGATGATGTGGATTTGAATGGTGCATTTTGAACACATAAAAATTCTGGACTTCAAATAAGTTAAAAAATGAAATGCCTTTGTGACAGATGAGTTTTCGTGTGAAACCCTGATACTTCGAAAGAGATTGTCCATTTTGTACACGAAGAGCATCCAGTTTTTGCCGTAAACCTCTCTAATTTTTTGCACATGCTATGTGTGGGTGAAATGATGATACCATGCCAACTTTCAACCTTTTCAAAGTTCATTTGAAGTGTTTTTCAATTTCAGGGTCATTTAGCTCTAAACAAATCAGTAAATACATGAAAAATACCAAATGAAATCATAAAGGGTTAAAATTGATGATGTGGATTTGAATGATGCATTTTGAACACACAAAAAGTCTAGACTTCAAATAAGTTCAAAAAATGAAATGCCTTTGTAACAGATGAGTTTTCGTCCGAAACCCTGATACTTCGAAAGAGATTGTCCATTTTGTACACGAAGTGCATCCATTTTCAAAGTGACTCCTACCTTAGGTCCATATTGGGTAATTTGGCTATGGATCTTTTTATCCAAATTATCAATCAACTCCAAAGTGGCAACTTTATTTTCAACAATTTCAACCATTTGCATCACATGTTCTAAAGTTAAGATAGTTCCATTAACCAAAAGAGGTGGTGGGCCAAACAAATCTATCATAGCATTATAAGAGTCAAAAGTATGGCTATCCAAGAAATTCCCTCCGGTAATGGTGTCAAGAATATATCTATTCCAAGGAGTGATGCCCACATAAAAATTGCGAAGAAGCACGGAAGTGGAAAGCTTCCTAGTAGATCTATTCTGAGCATTGCAAATTCTATACCAAGCATCTTTTAAATTTTCTCCCTCCCTTTGTTTAAAATTAAGAACTTCACTCTCGGGAGAATTAATAATGATAGAAGGGCTAGCCATGGCGGCAAAGCAAACGATAAACACACAGAGCAAATAAGAGGGCGAATAAAATGGCAAAGGTGAAGTGGGGGAGAGGAAAACAAGAGGCAAATGGCAAATAATGTAATGCGAGGGATAAGATTTTGTGATGGGTACTTGGTATATGAATTTTGTGTAGATCTCCCCGGCAATGGCGCCAGAAATTCTTCTTGCTACCTCTTGAGCTTGCGTTGTTTTCCCTTGAAGAGGAAAGGGTGATGCAGCACAGTAGCGTAAGTATTTCCCTCAGTTTTTGAGAACCAAGGTATCAATCCAGTAGGAGACTACACACAAGTCCCTCATACCTACAGAAACAAATAAGAACCTTCCAACCAATACGATAAAGGGGTTGTCAATCCCTTCTCGGGAACTTGCAAAAGTGAGATCTGATAGAGATAATAAGATAAATATTTTTCGTATTTTGTTTTATAGATTGAAAGTAAAGATTGCAAAATAAAAGTAAAGTAAAGATAAATAGTTGATGGAAGATTTATATGATAGAAGATAGACCCGGGGGCCATAGGTTTCATTAGTGGCTTCTCTCAAGGTAGCAGATTTCTACGATGGGTGAACAAATTACTGTCAAGCAACTGATAGAAAAGCGCGTAGTTATGAGAATACCTAGGCATGATCATTGTATATAGGCATCACGTCTGTGACAAGTAGACCGAAACGATTCTGCATCTACTACTATTACTCCACACATCGACCGCTATCCAGCATGCATCTAGAGTATTAAGTTCATAAGAACAGAGTAACGCTTTAAGCAAGATGACATGATGTAGAGGGATAAACTCATGCAATATGATATAAACCCCATCTTTTTATCCTCGATGGCAACAATACAATACGTACCTTACTGCCCCTGCTGTCACTAGGAAAGGACACCGCAAGATTGAACCCAAAGCTAAGCACTTCTCCCATTGCAAGAAAGACCAATCTAGTAGGCTAAAACAAACTGATAATTCGGAGAGACTTGCAAAGATATTTAAATCATGCATAAAACATTTCAGAGAAGAATCAAATATTGTTCATAGATAATCTTGATCATAAACCCACAATTCATCGGATCTCGACAAACACACCGCAAAAAGAATTACATCGAATAGATCTCCAAGAAGATCGAGGAGAACTTTGTATTGAGATCCAAAGGGAGAGAAGAAGCCATCTATCTAATAACTATGGACCCAAAGGTCTGTGGTAAACTACTCACAACTCATCGGAGAGGCTATGGTGTTGATGTAGAAGCACTCCGTGATCGATGCCCCTCAAGTGGAGCTCCGGAACAAGCCCCAAGATGGGATCTCATGGGTACAGAAGGTTGCGGTGGTGGGATTAGGGTTTTGTGGTGCTCTCGGATGTTTTCAGGGTATATGAGTATATATAGGAGGAAGAGGCACGTCGGTGGAGCGACGGGGGGGGGGGCACGAGGGTGGGGACGCGCCTACCCCCCTGGGTGCGCCCCCCTGCTTCGTGGCCACCCCATGGCTTCCATGGCCTTTACTCCAAGTCTTATGTGTTGTATTTGTTCCAAAAATGATCCTCCCAAAGGTGTCATTCCATTTGGACTCCGTTTGATATTCCTTTTCTGTGAAACACTGAAATAGGCAAAAAAATAGCAATTTGCACTAGGCTTTGGGTTAGTAGTCCCAAAAATAATATAAAAGTGTGTAATAAGGCCCATTAAACATCCAAAACAGATAATATAATAGCATGGAACAATAAAAAATTATAGATACGTTGGAGATGTATCATTCATCCAGGCTTTTCCTTTGCTACAAAAAAGATTGGTCCATCTTTCTTCACCTAGTTAATTTTGTTACTTGTTACCCATTATGAATTATCTTATCACACAACTATGTGTTACCGATAATTTCAGTGTTTGCAGAGAATACCTTGCTAAAAACCGCTTGTCATTTTCTACTGCTCCTCGTTGGATTCAACACTCTTACATATCAAAAGGACTACGATAGATCCCCTATACTTGTGGGTCATCATGCATGTCGTAGTTGCAAATGTTACTATCTTAACAGACTTTGTTATTCTTGATATACCCGAGGATGGTAGTATGTCGATCATCCTTGGTAGACCCTTTTTGAATACTGCAGGGGCTGTTATTGATTGCAATAAAGGCAATGTCACTTTTAATGTCAATGGTAATGAGCATACAGTACACTTACCGGGGAAACAACCTCAAGTGAATAGTATCAACTCTATTGGAAAAATTTCAACAATTGATATTGGAGGTTTCGAATTCCCTATCCTAATGTCAAAAAGAAATATGATATTCTTATTGTTGGGCACATGCATATTCCCGTTGAGGTAAACTAGTGTTATACGAATATTCTACGGTTTCATGTCACTCGGAAGAAGTTTGTTAATAAGACTTGATCAACCTTATTAATGGATTCCTTTTGATGGGCATGTGGCCAATGAATTTAGTAAACACCATTCTCTGTACCCACCTTTTACTCTTTGTTATTTAGAATTAATAAAGTAGAAATAATATTATGTTATTGTTTTCTAAATTATCCGTGCAATATAAAAATGGGATTTTTATTTCTGTGCCCTGGTTTGTTAGTTATACTCATTCATCCCCATGCTCTTAACTTTTTCTCACTTTTCCCCCACTCCCTTGCCCGAAACCTTCAGAATAGGTTACAGCGGGCGTTGCCGTCGGGTCAATGCCTTTGACCGTTAACTCTGACGAGTGGGGCCGCGTTGGGCTGAGTCCTCCTTTGACCGTTAACTCTGACAAGTGGGGTCGCTCCCGCGCCGCCCTGGATGAACCAGTATAGTGGTTTCGTATGCTGACTGTACAGTGGTATTCGTATACGTGGGCGCATGCAACTGACTGCGGTCATGGGGTAGCACGTGTTCATGGGACATGCCCGAAACATTCCATCGTATAAAGAGGGGGAACCGCCTCCCGGCGCATCACCCCTACCATTTCCCGCCAAATCTCCTCCCTGCCGCATCGTCTTCCTCTCCCCCACCGCGTCGTCTCGCTCTCCTCCACTGCCTCCACCGCACCGCCTCGCTCTCCCCCACCACATGCTCCTCCTCACCTTCATCACCTCCATTTGTCCGATGGCGGACGCTTGTGGAGACGCCAGCGCAGCGGCCGGAGATGTAGTGGAGATGTAGGGCGCGCTGAACGCGGATGAAGTGAAGTACGTTGGAGGCGTCCACGGCGGTGCGGGGAAACTTGCAACTGCTGCGGATGTGGAGAAGGAGGTGGTGGGCTCCACCTCGGCGCTGCTAGAGCAGAAGGTGACGGCGTCAAGTGGCACAGTCCATCCCGATGTGCAGCCTAGCGAGGAGCAGGAGGTATTTACACTTGCTTGTTAGTTGCAATATTTAGGATATTAGCTTGTAGAGTTAGTTGCATTGGTTAGATTGTGATCCGTACGATAGTACAGATGGTTAGAGTAGTTGGTTTGACAGATGGGCCGGGCTTTTCTGTATGAGGGGGGATGGGGGTTTTGTACTAGGGTTTTTGGATTATATTCGTTGCAAAAATGCTAGATAGATCTGGATGAGAGATAGGGATCTTTGTGCTTCAATGCAACACCGATGTATGCTTATTAGATTTGTTTTTAATGCTACACAAATTGGGGTTTTTAATGCTACATACATGTATGCTTATTAGATTGGGTCCCTATTAGATTTCTTTTTGAATGTTATGCAAATTGGGGTTTTGAATGTCATATGCCCAAATGGAATCCATTGATTAAGAATTTATTTGATTCATTAGTATATGGATTTGTCCACAATATGTAGTTATATTAGCTCTGTTGTTCAATGTGTGTGCATGACAATGGAAAATGCAAATAGGATCATAGTATATTAGCCCTATGATCAATGTGTCATGTGTGCATATCTTAATTTTCAACTGGCTTCTGTATTTACTAGTGATGGGTGTAATTGTATATTCCGGAGGATGATGGTTGGGGGAAAAGTGGAAGCTGGACCTTACTGGGTTCAAGGACCTGTACGACCCAGGGTATAGTGATGACAAAGAGTATGAGGTAAGCATACTTGAAATTTAGATTGTTCATTTAGTTCCTTTGACATGGTGTATATGAATCTATAATGTATTAATGTAATTCATTCATGTGTGCAGTATGTCTCTGGAGAAGATGTGGATGTGGACGAAGGCAACTTCGCGTCCTTCAAAGCGAAGGAAGAGGACAAGATCAGGGCCAAGGGAGATGATTACTACTACAAGCGCAAGACCAACGTTTGACGCTGCCCCTACTGCACCACCAAGCCAAAGTCGGGCCACTTTGTTCACCTTCTAGTTCATGCAGAAGATGTAGCCATCCACGGCGAGGACTACAAGATCAGAGGGCAACATGTTGCCCTCGCGGAAGTCCTGACTCCCCTTCCCAAGTGATGTGATGATGTGTTATAATTACTTTTGGTTGTTTGGTGAACTTTGTGTGTGAAATGAATGTGTTCTATGGATGGTATGGTACTATGATGTGTTTTGTATATGCATGTGGCTATCAATATTGGGTATTTGTGTGTTTTAAAATTTGTTTGCTATGATTTTTTTCAGTGTTTATTTTCAAAGTTTAGCTGATGCAATGATCACACATGTGTTTCGGTGTTGCTTCACTGATCAAACATGCTGCAAACAATAAGAAAAAAGAGCAAACAGTCCATCATTTTATCAAATATACCAATAACATAGCAAAAAACAACATTTGAATGAAGATGTAATGATTTTTGTAATAAAGGAGTATTATCCTAATTATTTGTCTCATGTTTATTAATCAAATGCATGCTTATTCCCACCAACATGTCTCATTATCTGAAGTTTTGAACTGACATTCAAGAGGACAGTATAAATTCAAAAAAAATGCAAAAAAAAAAACCTTGGCAACCTATATATACTTGTGTAGAAGATCATGTGTGCAAAATTTGAGGTGATTTAGAGGAGGTCAAAGAAATTTGAATTTGAGAAATGTGCTCCAAATGAGCTCCCGGGCTAGGGTAAGCAACCCCATTTGTAATCAAGTTTTCTTGGACCTACTCTAAATGAGCCAAATGTGTTTTATTAACACCTATTCAATCTATATAGTGTAGATTCGAAGTCTCACTATTCTTTGAATTCATCTTCATATTTTTACATTTTCTTTTGTAAAAATATGCTTTAATATAAAAACTATTAAAAACAGGTTTAAAATATGAAAATGGAAAACTAAGTTCAAATCCTTCTTGTTCACTTTGAAATAAAGCTTTGGTGAATTTTTTGATTTTTTTTAAAATAAAAAACAGAAGGTAACCCTACCTCCTCTCCTTGAACTCTATGAAATGTTGTACCTGATAGCTCATATGTGTTAAGGTTTTTTCATGAAAATGACCATAGACAAAGTTTATGATTTTTTGTTGGTAACATGTCAGGTAAGACAATATTGTGCGCAGTTTTTTTTTGTTTTTTTAATTAATGGTGCTCATTTGACCTTGATCGTGCGAGCTAGGTTTTTTTTAAATGTCTGTATACCAAGTTTAGTATTATTTTTTCCGCGTTAGTGTGTCTTATAAAACGACGAACAATGAAGGTTTTATATTTTTTTGATTTTTTAAAATTAGTTATGCTCAGTCAAAGCCTTGGAAACCATGTTGACCAGCTCAAAACCCCTCAAAACCCCATGGGGTTTCGCCTAACCCTAGCTTCGAACGTCAGCCGTCCGATCATACCCTGGCGTGAAGCGACATCCCTCAGATGTGGTCTTATAGAAGGAATTCGGTGGGCAGGCTGCGTGCAAGCTCCGTGTCGTTTGATCACATGGATGGCTCCGCATCATTGGATTATGGGGCGATCCGCGAGAGGCGATCATGTTGGATGTGCTTGGCTTCTCGCCCACCACTAACTCGCGAAAAAAACGTAGTTATTGGGCCCAAAAAGAAACCAAGCTCTGGTTGGGCAGTCGAATTGCGTTGTTTTTTTGCATCGTTTGCTCTGTTTTTTGTGAACATGCTAGTTCTATTTTTTGCAGCGTTTGAAAATTACACAACAATTGACATTGCCTAGAAAATTTAGTTCTTTTTGTTCTATACAAATGCGAAATGACCAAATTTATAAGGGTCAAATTTATTTTTATCATGCAAAATGGCCACAAACTATTCAAAAATTGTATCTTTTTGTTCATATAATATATATGACCATGGATTCCCACCCTTGTAATTAACTTCTTTTTCTTCTTCTTTTCAAACCACGTTTTCCCACGCTTGTACACTCCAGATGCAGCAGTGGGTGCGAAAACGGGCCACTTCACATTTGACCCTGTTATTCCCACGGCGAAATAACACGTAGCTCTACGACTATTTAAGCCACCCTCTGCCTCAGCCATCCCTCATCCATCTCCCATCCTCTGCCATCTACCCTTCTTGCTCTTTGACCCCTTCTCCTTCTTCTGCACATCCCTCAGCCATGTAGTATACCGGACCAACCTACCGCTTCCCACCCACCGTGCTGGCGAGGCTCTACCCTACCGGCGTGTACATTAAGCGCACACTACGTGTGTGGGCTATATCAAGATGGAGGACCGCAAGGAACTTCACCGAGTTCTTCCTCGCAGCCGGCTACCACCACCTCCCGCGGGGATCTCCAACAATGTTCCGCGTCGAGGAGGTCTCCAAAACGGGGTGGTGGTTTCTCTCCTTGCCCACTTCACCAACACATTCGACGCCTTCTATCTCCTCGGCCAGGTGTTTTGGTGTGGCTACGAGTTCATCACTTTCACCACCCACAACATGTTCATGGTGTACACCAACATCTTCCCCACTACGTCGCGCATGCACACTCTTCCGTACCCCCATTGACAACGCCACGGAGGAGCCGTGAAGGGCGCCCGGAGGAGGAGCGAGGTGGAGAAGGCGACGGCGGCTAGGGTTCTAAACCCTCTATTTCTTTTTTCTTTTTTAGTCTATGTTATGTTAAGTTGTAACTGAACTATGTGGGAGATGCTATGTGGTTGTTGGCCCTTTTATTAAGTTCTATTGTTAAGGTTTCTATCTGTTCTATTATTAAGTTCTTCCTAGTTTGAACTATGTGATCGTGCTATGGGCTTGTTGGCCCTATCTACATATTTGTTGATTGTTTTCTTAGAGAGCTCGCTTTGTTAGTAACCACCTAGTGCATGCAGCCACGATGAAACCTTCTCTTTTTTACACAAGCCAGAAATATGTAGCCACCTAGCTAGTGCATGCAGCCAAAAAAATATAAAACATATTGTTCAATTTATTTGTCGTAGCAAAACGAGTGCATATGTGAGTGGATCGAAAAGGCTGAAACTGATCGTAAAAACACGATGCTCAAAATCGAGGAGACAAGCCTGCGAGAAGAGAGGAACCAGTGGCAGCGACCATCATTGCATCCGTGGTGGCTGGCGTGCACGAAATCGGGCTCGGTTGGCACATGCAGGCTCGGTCGGCACATCGTGGCAGCACGCATTGACGCATGCAGGCAGGCTTGCTAGGTGCATGCATAGCAGGCTTCTGTCATGGCGGCGCGCGCAAGTGTTTAATGCAAGGGATGACCCAACGAAACCACGACCCAATGGTCGAACAGCGACACCGCCCAACGCGGCCCCACTCGTCAGAGTTAACGGTCAAGCCATTGACCCGACGGTAATGTCCGTTGTGACCTGTTCTGAGGGTTTCGGGCAAGGGAGTGGAGAAAGTTTAGCAAAAGTTAATAGCGCGGGCATGAATGAGTAGTGCTAAGGAACCAGAGGCACATATGTAACAACCCTATAAAAATTGACCGAAAAATAAAAGTTTTCCAAATGCCCAGAAAATTTAGTATGATTTTTTCTGTAATATTTAAGAAATATTGGCACTAAACACACCCAAGGGGTGCACTTGTGAGCCACAAGCTCACAGGGTGTGCCTAGCAGGCTTGTGGGGCCTCTGTAGGCTCCACCACTTATTGCTGCCACCCATCTCCTTCCTCTTCCTCCAGAAAAAATCACACCATTGCTCAAACCTGTGTTCTTGCTCATCTTGCTGCCATTTTCGATCTCCTTGCTCGTTGCTCCATTTCTAAAACTGTTTTGGGAGATTGTTCATCGGTATGTGACACCTCTGGTGGTCCAATTAGTTTTTGCTCTAGTGTTTTATTATTTGCACACTCAGCTACTATTGGTGACCATGTTCTTGAGCTTACATGTCAAATTTATATGGTTCAAACTTGTTTTGGTGCATGATATAGCCTATAGGTGCTTGTAGGAGTAGTTGTTATCAATTTTTTGAGTTTCATTCACTTTTATGTTGAGTCACTAAAATTTTCAGGAAATTTTTAGAGAAAAAGAAAACCATGAGGAGGTGATTAAGGGGCTCGTCAAGCTGTAATACAGGAGAATCATCGGAGGAAACTCGGGAGGAGCAGCCCAAGTACAACCATATGTGTGTGGTGGAGGTTCGGCCATGTGAATGGACAAGGGATGCATTCTTGAAGGAGGCGGGAATTTATGATGGTTTCTATATTTGGTGGACAATGACGGCATCGTCCCCTTCCTCCAAGATAAGTGTGATCAATACCTCCTACTCACTAATACTTTCGTGCAAAACTTTCGCTTTTATGCAAGGAAGGAACCACCCATGGTAGAATTCCACTTATATGATGAGCCTAAGGAAATGACATTATGTGACTTTTGCAATGTTTGCAAAAATACCTTTTGAGGGGCGTATCAATGAGCCATGTCCTAGAGACGTGGAAGATTTTATTTCTAAAACTACCGTGGGGGAGAGAGAGGAGTGTCTGAAGCGAGAGTGGCTAGTTTATATTTCCCCGTTTTATCTTACTATGCATTATTTGCCGGGAGATGTTTGATTGGTCGTGGACAGAGTGGAACTCTTAGTGCACCCGACATCGCTATTTTGCGCCATGCTTTATATGTTGATAGAACTTTTAGCCTGGGTGCCATCATTGCCCGGCGGTTACACACAAACCGTTCAAAGGGTAGTATTTTCGGTGGTGTCTATGCCTCCCACCTCTCTAAATAGTTTTGAGATCCATATTAGGCATGATAAAGAAGAAGAGATGCTGCCACCCACCAAATATTTAGACTATGCTAGTATGGTAGCGCGTCATTTCATTAATAACGGCAAGCACAAACGACTGCGCTACAAGTGAACATTCAGTCAGGACATCTATGAGATTATTACCTTGCATGAACCTTCTTTGTTCGATATTCATTCAGGAAGGTACATTATTATGCCCGAGGACATATACACATACTAGGAACTGACGCAACCCCGAGTACCTGAGCTTGCACTAGCGCCTGAGCCATATCGGGAGCCTCTTTATCAGTGGGAGCCACAGGAGCACTCTAACCAGTGGAACCCTCTGGATCCTCTTTAGTACCAAGGAGAGGGTTGGTTCAAGCCGTGGCCATAGACCAACTTATTCCAAAAGCCTAAGCTTGGGGGAGTACGTATTTCTCACCGACATTACATTTGTGCATTGATGTCTACTACGCAACCTTCTTCTTGTAGACGTTGTTGGGCCTCCAAGTGCAGAGGTTTGTAGGACAGTAGCAAATTTCCCTCAAGTGGATAACCTAAGGTTTATCAATCCGTGGGAGGCGTAGGATGAAGATGGTCTCTCTCAAACAACCCTGCAACCAAATAAGAAAGAGTCTCTTGTGTCCCCGACACACCCAATACAATGGTAAATTGTATAGGTGCACTAGTTCGGCGAAGATGGTGATACAAGTGCAATATGTATGGTAGATATAGGTTTTTGTAATCTAAAGTATAAAACCAGCAAGGTAACTAATGATAAAAGTGAGTACAAACGGTATTGCAATGCTTCGAAACAAGGCATAGGGTTTGTACTTTCACTAATGCAAGTTCTCTCAACAAGGATAACATAATTAGATCATATAACAGTCCCTCAACATGCAACAAAGAGTCACTCCAAAGTCACTAATAGCGGAGAACAAATGAAGAGATTATTGTGTTGGGGAACGTAGCAAAAATCAAAAAAATTCTATGCTTCACCAAGATCAATCTATGGTGTCATCTAGCAATGAGGGAGAGGGGAGTGCATCTACATACCCTTGTAGATCGTGAGCGGAAGCGTTCAAGAGAACGTGGATGATGGAGTCGTACTCGTCGTGATCCAAATCATCGATGATCCTAGCGCCGAACGGACGGCACCTCCGCGTTCAACACACGTACGGAGCAGCTACGTCTCCTCCTTCTTGATCCAGCAAGGGGGGAGGAGAGGTTGATGGAGATCCAGCAGCACGACGGCGTGGTGGTGGATGCAGCGGTATTCTAGCAGGGCTTTGCCAAGCAGCACTAGAGGAGGAAGCGGTGTCACGGGAGGGAGAGGGAGGCGCTAGGGCATAGGGTGCGGCTACCCTCCCTCCCCCCACTATATATAGGGGGCCTAGGGGGGTGCACCGGCCCTAGAGATCCCATCTCTAGGGGGGCGGCGGCCTAAGGGGGGGACTTGCCCCTCAAGTCATGTGGGGCGCCCCCACCCCTAGGGTTTCCAACCCTAGGTGCAGGGGGAAGGCCCAAGTGGGGCGCACCAGCCCACTATGGGCTGGTTCCATTCCGCTTTCAGCCCATGGGGCCCTCCGGGATAGGTGGCCCCACCCGGTGGACCCCCGGGACCCTTCCGGTGGTCCCGGTACAATACCGATGACCCCCGAAACTCTCCTGACGGCCGAAACTGGACTTCCTATATATAAATCTTTACCTCCGAACCATTCCAGAACTCCTCGTGACGTCCGGGATCTCATCCGAGACTCCGAACAACATTTATGTTACCGCATGCATATATCTCTACAACCCTAGCGTCACCGAACCTTAAGTGTGTAGACCCTAAGGGTTCGGGAGACACGTAGACATGACCGAGACAACTCTCTGGTCAATAACCAACAGCGGGATCTGGATACCCATGTTGGTTCCTAGATGCTCCTCGATGATCTCATCGGATGAACCACGATGTCAAGGATTCAATCAATCCCGTATGCAATTCCCTTTGTCTACCGGTATAGTACTTGCCCGAGATTCGATCGTCGGTATACCGATACCTTGTTCAATCTCGTCATGGCAAGTCTCTTTACTCGTTCCGTAATACATCATCCCGTGACCAACACCTTAGTCACATTGAGCTCATTATGATGATGTCTTACCGAGTGGGCCCGGAGATACCTCTCCGTCATACGGAGTGACAAATCCCAGTCTCGGTTCGTGCCAACTCAACATGCACTTTTGGAGATACCCGTAGTGTACCTTTATAGCCACCCAGTTACATTGTGACGTTTGGCACACCAAAAGTATTCCTACGGTATCCGGGACTTGCACAACCTCATGGTCTAAGGAAAGGATACTTGACATTGGAAAAGATTTAGCATTACGAACTACACGATCTTGTGCTAGGCTAAGGATTAGGTCTTGTCCATCACATCATTCTCCTAATGATGTGATCCCGTTATCAATGACATCCAATCAGGAAACCGTAACCATCTGTTGATCAACGAGCTAGTAACTAGAGGCTTACTAGGGACACGTTGTGGTCTATGTATTCACACATGTATCACTATTTCCGGATAATACAATTACAACATGAATAATAGACAATTATCATGAACAAGGAAATATAATAATAACCATTTTATTATTGCCTCTAGGGCATATTTCCAATAGTCTCCCACTTGCACTAGAGTCAATAATCTAGTTACATTGTAATGAATCGAACACCCATGGAGTTCTGGTGTTGATCATGTTTTGCTCGTGGAAGATGTTTAGTCAACGGGTCTGCGACATTTAGATCCATATGCACTTTACAAATATCTATGTCTCCATCTTGAATATAATTCCGGATGGAGTTGAAACGGCGCTTGATGTGCTTGGTCTTCTTGTGAAACCTGGGCTCCTTGGCAATGGCAATAGCTCCAGTGTTGTCACAGAAGAGAGTCATCAAACCCAACGCGCTTGGAATAACTCCTAGGTCGGTGATTAACTCCTTCATCCAGACTCCTTCATGCGCTGCTTCGCAAGCAGCTATGTACTCCGCTTCACATGTAGAATGCGCCACGACGCTTTGCTTGCAACTGCACCAGCTGACTGCCCCACCATTCAAAATATACATGTATCCGGTTTGTGACTTGGAGTCATCCAGATCTGTGTCAAAGCTAGCATCGACGTAACCCTTTACGACAAGCTCTTCGTCACCTCCATAAACGAGAAACATATCCTTAGTCCTTTTCAGGTACTTCAGGATGTTCTTGACCGTTGTCCAGTGTTCCATACCGGGATCACTTTGGTACCTCCCCACCAAACTTATGGAAAGGTTCACATCAGATCTGGTACACAGCATGGCATACATAATAGAACCTATGGCTGAGGCATAGGGGATGACACTCATCTTTTCTCTATCTTCCGCCGTGGTCGGGGATTGAGCCGTGCTCAATCTCATACCTTGCAATACAGGTAAGAACCCTTTCTTGGACTGATCCATATTGAACTTCTTCAATATCTTGTCAAGGTATGTGCTTTGTGAAAGACCAATGAGGCGTCTCGATCTATCTCTATAGATCTTGATGCCTAATATGTAAGTAGCTTCTCCAAGGTCCTTCATTGAAAAACTCTTATTCAAGTAGGCCTTTATGCTTTCCAAGAATTCTACATCATTTCCCATCAGCAATATATTATCCACATATAATATGAGAAATGCTACAGAGCTGCCACTCACTTTCTTGTAAATACAGGCTTCTCCCCAAGTCTGTATAAACCCAAACGCTTTGATCACATCATTAAAGCGAATGTTCCAACTCCGAGATGCTTGCACCAGCCCATAGATTGAGCGCTGGAGCTTGCATACCTTGTTAGCATTCTCAGGATCGACAAAACCTTCCGGCTACATCATATACAGTTCTTCCATGAGGAAGCCATTAAGGAATGCCGTTCTGACGTCCATTTGCCATATCTCATAATCATAGAATGCGGCAATTGCTAACATGATTCGGACGGACTTCAGCATCGCTACGGGAGAGAAAGTCTCATCGTAGTCAATCCCTTGAACCTTATAGATGGTCACATTACCATCCGCGTCAGTCTTCTTCTTAAAGATCCATTTATTTTCTATGGCGTGCCGATTATCGGGCAAGTCCACCAAAGTCCATACTTTTTTTCATACATGGATCTTATCTCGGATTTCATGGCTTCAAGCCATTTGTTGGAATCCGGGCCTGCCATCGCTTCTTCATAGTTCGAAGGTTCACCGTTGTCTAACAACATGATTTCCATGACAGGGTTGCCGTACCACTCTGGTGTGGAACGTGTCCTTGTGTACCTTCGAAGTTCAGTGGTAACTTGATCTGAAGCTTCATGATCATCATCATTAACTTCCTCCCTAGTCGGTGCAGGCACCATAGGAACGTCTTCCTGCGCTGCGCTACTTTCTGGTTCGGGAGGGGTGACTGTCACCTCATCAAGTTCCACTTTCCTCCCACTCACTTCTTTCGAGAGAAACTCTTTCTCCAGAAAGGATCCATTCTTGGCAACGAAGACCTTGCCTTCGGATCTGAGGTAGAAGGTATACCCAATAGTTTCCTTAGGGTATCCTATGAAGACGCATTTTTTCGATTTGGGTTCGAGCTTTTCAGGTTGAAGTTTCTTGACATAAGCATCGCAACCCCAATTTTTCAGAAACGACAGCTTAGGTTTCTTGCCAAACCAAAGTTCATACGGTGTCGTCTCAACGGATTTAGACGGAGCCCTATTTAAAGTGAATGCGGCAGTCTCTAAAGCATAACCCCAAAATGATAGTGGTAAGTCGGTAAGAGACATCACAGATCGCATCATGTCCAACAGAGTACGATTACGACGTTCGGACACACCATTACGCTGAGGTGTTCCAGGCGGTGTCAATTGTGAAACAATTCCACAGTTCCTTAGGTGCGTGCCAAAATCGTGACTTTAATATTCTCCTCCACGATCCGATCGTAAGAACTTTTTTCTGTCATGTTGATTCTCAACCTCATTCTGAAATTCCTTGAACTTTTCAAAGGTCTCAGACTTGTGTTTCATCAAGTACACATACCCATATCTACTTAAGTCATCTGTGAGGGTGAGAACAAAATGATAGCCACCGCGAGCTTCAACACTCATTGGACCGCACACATCAGTATGTATGATTTCCAATAAGTTGGTTGCTCGCTCCATTGTTCCGGAGAACGGTGTCTTGGTCATCTTGCCCAAGAGGCATGGTTCGCACGTGTCAAAGGATCCATAATCAAGAGACTCTAAAAGTCCATTTGCATGGAGCTTCTTCATACGTTTGACACAAATATGACCAAGGTGGCAATGCCACAAGTATGTGGGACTATCATTATCAACCTTACATCTTTCGGCATCCACACTATGAATATGTGTAACATCACATTCGAGATTCATTAAGAATAAGCCATTGACCAGCGGGGCATGACCATAAAACATTTCTCTTATATAAATAGAACAACCATTATTCTCGGATTTAAATGAGTAGCCATCTCGCATTAAACGAGATCCAGATACAATGTTCATGCTCAAAGCTGGTACTAAATAACAATTATTGAGGTTTAAAACTAATCCCGAGGGTAGATGTAGAGGTAGCGTGCCGACGGCGATCATATCGACCTTGGAACCATTCCCGACACGCATCGTCACCTCGTCCTTCGCCAGTCTCCGCTTATTCCGCAACTCCTGCTTTGAGTTACAAATGTGAGCAACTGCACCGGTATCAAATACCCAGGAGCTACTACGAGCGCTGGTAAGGTACACATCAATAACATGTATATCACACATACCTTTGACATTGTCGGCCTTCTTATCTGCTAAGTATTTGGGGGCAGTTCCGCTTCCAGTGACCCGTTCCCTTGCAATAAAAGCACTCAGTTTCAGGCTTGGGTCCATTCTTTGGCTTCCTCCCGGCAACTGGCTTACCGGGCGCGGCAACTCCTTTGCCGTCCTTCTTGAAGTTCTTCTTCCCCTTGCCTTTCTTGAACTTAGTGGTTTTATTCACCGTCAACACTTGATGTTCTTTCTTGACCTCCACCTCCGCTGACTTCAGCATTGAATACACCTCGGGAATGGACTTCTCCATTCCTTGCATATTGAAGTTCATCACGAAGCTCTTGTAGCTAGGTGGGAGTGACTGAAGGATTCTGTCAACGACCGCTTCGTCTGGGAGATTAATTCCCAAGTGAGACAAGCGATTGTGCAACCCAGACAATTTGAGTATGTGCTCGCTGACAGAACTATTCTCCTCCATCTTACAACTGTAGAATGCATCGGAGACGTCATATCTCTCGACTCGGGCATGAGCTTGGAAAACCATTTTCAGCTCTTGGAACATCTCATATGCTCCGTGGTGCTCAAAACATTTTTGGAGCCCCGATTCTAAGCTGTAAAGCATGCCGCACTGAACCAGGGAGTAATCATCACAACCCGACTGCCAAGCGTTCATAATGTCTTGGTTTGCCGGGGCGGGAGCGTCACCTAGCGGTGCTTCAAGGACATATGTTTTCTTGGAAGCTATGAGGATGATCCTCAGGTTACGGACCCAATCCGTATAGTTGCTACCATCGTCTTTCAGCTTGGATTTCTCTAGGAACGCGTTCAAGTTGAGGGTAACATGAGCGTGGGCCATTTGATCTACCAGACATATTGTAAAGATTTTAGACTATGTTCATGACAATTAAGTTCATCTAAACAATTCAATGAACTCCCACTCAGATAGACATCTCTCTAGCCATCTAAGTGATACATGATCCGAATCGACTAGGCCGTGTCCGATCATCACGTGAGACGGACTAGTCATCAACGGTGAACATCTTTATGTTGATCGTATCTTCTATATGACTCATGTTCGACCTTTAGGTCTTCCGTGTTTCGAGGCCATGTCTGTACATGCTAGGCTCGTCAAGTGAACCCTAAGTGTATTGCGTGTGTAAATCTGGCTTACACCCGTTGTATGCGAGCGTTAGAGCCTATCACACCCGATCATCACGTGGTGCTTTGGAACAACGAACCTTAGCAATAGTGCACAGTTAGGGGGAACACAATTCATGAAATTTTAGTGAGAGATCATCTTATTTACTACAGTCGTTCTAAGCAAATAAGATGTATAAACATGATAAACATCACATGCAATCAAATAGTGACATGATATGGCCAATATCATTTTGCTCCTTTGATCTTCATCTTCGGGGCTCCATGATCATCTTTGTCACCGACATGACACCATGATCTCCATCATCATGATCTCCATCATCGTGTCTTCATGAAGTTGTCTCGCCAAACATTACTTCTACTACTATGGCTAACGGTTAGCAATAAAGTAAAGTAATTACATGGCGTTTTCAATGACACGCAGGTCATACAATAAAATTAAGACAACTCCTATGGCTCCTGCCGGTTGTCATACTCATCGACATGCAAGTCGTGATTCCTATTACAAGAACATGATCAATCTCATACATCACATATATCATTCATCACATCTTTTGGCCATATCACATCACACGGCACATGCAGCAAGAACAAGTTAGACGTCCTCTAATTGTTATTGCAAGTTTTACGTGGCTGCTATACGTTTCTAGCAAGAACGTTTCTTACCTACGCAAAAACCACAACATGATATGCCAATTTCTATTTACCCTTCATAAGGACCCTTTTCATCGAATCCGATCCGACTAAAGTGGGAGAGACTGTCACCCGCTAGCCACCTTATGCAACTAGTGCATGTCAGTCGGTGGAACCTGTCTCACGTTAGCGTATGTATAAGGTCGGTTCGGGCCGCTTCATCCCACGATGCCGCCGAATCAAGATAAGACTAGTAGCGGTAAGATAAATGAACAAATCTATGCCCACAACTGCTTTGTGTTCTACTCGTGCAAGATACTACGCATAGACCTAGCTCTGATACCATTGTTGGGGAACGTAGCAGAAATCAAAAAAATTCTATGCTTCACCAAGATCAATCTATGGAGTCATCTAGCAACGAGGGAGAGGGGAGTGCATCTACATACCCTTGTAGATCGCGAGCGGAAGCGTTCAAGAGAACGTGGATGATGGAGTCGTACTCGTCGTGATCCAAATCACTGATGATCCTAGCGCCGAACTGAAGGCACCTCCGCGTTCAACACATGTACGGAGCAGCGACGTCTCCTCCTTCTTGATCCAGCAAGGGGGGAGGAGAGGTTGATGGAGATCCAGCAGCACGACGGCGTGGTGGTGGATGCAGCGGTATTCCAGCAGGGCTTCGCCAAGCAGCACTAGAGGAGGAAGGGGTGTCACGGGAGGGAGAGGGAGGCGCCAGGGCATAGGGTGCGGCTGCCCTCCTTCCCCCCACTATATATAGGGGGCCTAGGGGGTGCGCCAGCCCTAGAGATCCCATCTCTAGGGGGCGGTGGCCTAGGGGGGGACTTGCCCCTCAAGTCATGTGGGGCACCCCCACCCCTAGGGTTTCCAACCCTAGGCGGAGGGGGAAGGCCCAAGTGGGGGGCACCAGCCTACTATGGGATGGTTCCCTTCCCCTTTCAGCCCATGGGGCCCTCCGGGATAGGTGGCCCCACTCGGTGGACCCCCGGGACCCTTCCGGTGGTCCTGGTACAATACCGATGACCCTTGAAACTCTACCGATGGCCGAAACTGGACTTCCTATATATAAATCTTTACCTCCGGACCATTCCGGAACTCCTCGTGATGTCCGGAATCTCATCCGGGACTCCGAACAACATTCGGGTTACCGCATGCATATATCTGTACAACCCTAGCGTCACCGAACCTTAAGTGTTTAGACCCTACGGGTTCGGGAAACACGTAGACATGACTGAGACAACTCTCCGGTAAATAACCAACAGTGGGATCTGGATACCCATGTTGGTTCCTACATGCTCCTCGATGATCTCATCGGATGAACCACGATGTCAAGGATTCAATCAATCCCGTATGCAATTCCCTTTGTCTACCGCTATAGTACTTGCCCGAGATTCGATCGTCGGTATACCGATACCTAGTTCAATGTCGTCATGGCAAGTCTCTTTACTCGTTCCGTAATACATCATCCCGTGACCAACACCTTAGTCACATTGAGCTCATTATGATGATGTCTTACCGAGTTGGCCCAGAGATACCTCTCCGTCATACGGAGTGACAAAACCCAGTCTTAGTTCATGCCAACTCAATAGACACTTTCAGAGATACCCGTAGTGTACCTTTATAGCCACCCAGTTATGTTGTGACGTTTGGCACACCCAAAGTATTCCTACGGTATCCGGGAGTTGCACAACCTCATGGTCTAAGGAAAGGATACTTGACATTGGAAAAGCTTTAGCATTACGAACTACACGATCTTGTGCTAGGATTAGGATTGGGTCTTGTCCATCACATCATTCTCCTAATGATGTGATCCCGTTATCAATGACATCCAATGTCCATGGTCAGGAAAGCGTAACCATCTGTTGATCAATGAGCTAGTAACTAGAGGCTTGCTAGGGACACGTTGTGGTCTATGTATTCACACATATATCACTGTTTCCGGATAATACAATTAAAGCATGAATAATAGACAATTATCTCGAACAAGGAAATATAATAATAACCATTTTATTATTGCCTCTAGGGCATATTTCCAACATATTGTAGGGTACGAAACCACCTCAAAGTTATTCTTTCAGATTGATCTATTCAAGAGTCTGTAGTAAAATAAACTGAAGCTATTCTTTCCGCTCGATCTATCCTAGAGTTTGTACTAGAATAACACCTTAAGACACACATCAACCAAAACCCTAATGTCGCCTAGATACTCTATTGTCACCTCAAGTGTCCGTGGGCATTATTATATGATATGCATCACACAATCTCAGATTCATCTATTCAACCAACACAAAGAACTTCGAAGAGTGCCCCAAAGTTTCTACTGGAGACTCAAGACGAAAACGTGTGCCAACCCCTATGCATAAGTTCACAAGGTCACTGAACTCGCAAGTTGATCACCAAAACATACATCAAGTAGATCACATGAATATCTCGTTGTCACCACAGATAAGCACATGCAAGACATACATCAAGTGTTCTCAAATCCATAAATACTCAATCCGATAAGATAACTTCAAAGGGAAAACTCAATCCATTACAAGAAGATAGAGGGGGAGAAACATCATATGAGCCAACTATAGTAGCAAAGCTCATGGTACATCAAGATCGTGCCAAATCAAGAACACGAGAGAGAGAGAGAGAGAGAGAGAGAGAGAGAGAGAGAGAGATCAAACACATAGCTACTAGTACATACCCTCAGCCCCGAGGGTGAACTACTCCCTCCTCATCATGGAGAGTGTTGGGATGATGAAGATGGCCACCGGTGAGGGATCACCCTCTGGCAGGGTGCCGAAATAGGGTCCCAATTGGTTTTTGGTGGCTACAGAGGCTCGCGGCGGCGGAACTTCCGATCTAGGTTTCTTTTCGGGGATTTTTGTATTTATAGGAATTTTTGGCATCGGGCTCATGTCAGGGGGGTCTTCGAGTCGTCCACGAGATAGGGGGGCGCGCCCTCCACCCCCGTGGACGGCTCGGGACTCTTCTGGCCCAACTCTTTTACTCCGGGGCTTCTTTTTGTCCATAAAAAATCATCCAAAATTGGCACGTCAATTGGACTCCGTTTGGTACTCCTTTTCTATAAAACTAAAAAACAAGGAAAAAACTGAAACAGGCACTGGGCTCTAGGTTAATAGGTTAGTCCCAAAAATCATATAAAATAGCATATAAATGCATATAAAACATCCAATATAGATAATATAATAGCATGGAACAATAAAAAACTATAGATACGTTGGAGACGTATCTGAAGGAAATATGCCGTAGAGGCAGTAATAAAGATGTTATTTATATTTCCTTATATCATGATAAATGTCTTTTATTCATGCTAGAATTGTATTAACAGGAAACTTGGTACATGTGTGAATACATAGACAAAACAGTATGTCCCTAGTATGCCTCTACTAGACTAGCTCATTGATCAAAGATGGTTAAGTTTCCTAACCATAGACATGAGTTGTCATTTGATCAACGGGATCACATCATTAGGAGAATGATGTGATGGACAAGACCTATCCGTTAGCTTAGCACTATGATCATTTAGTTTTACTGATATTGCTTTCTTCATGACTTATACATGTTCCTATGACTATGAGATTATGCAACTCCCGAATACCGGAGGAACACCTTGTGTGCTAACAAACGTCACAACGTAACTGGGTGATTATAAAGATGCTCTACAGGTGTCTCCAAAAGTGTTCGTGGTGTTGGCATAGATCAAGAATAGGATTTGACACTCCGAGTGTCGGAGAGGTATCTCTGGGCCCTCTCGGTAATGCACATCATAATAAGCCTTGCAAGAAAATGACTAATGAGTTAGTCATGAGATGATGTATTACAGAACGAGTAAAGAGACTTGCCGGTAACGAGATTGAACTAGGTATCGAGATACCGACGATCGAATCTCGGGCAAGTAACATACCGATGACAAAAGGAACAACGTATGTTGTTATGCGGTTTGACCGACAAAGATCTTCGTAGAATATGTAGGAGTCAATATGAGCATCCAGGTTCCGCTATTGGTTATTACCAGAGATGAGTCTCGATCATGTCTACATAGTTCTCGAACCCGTAGGGTCCGCACGCTTAACGTTTGATGACGATCTGTATTATGAGTTTATGAGTTTTGATGTACCTAAGGTAGTTCGGAGTCCCGGATGAGATCAGGGACATGATGAGGAGTCTCGGAATGTCCGAGACCTAAAGATTGATATATTGGACGACTATATTCGGACACTGGAAGTGTTCCGGAAGGTTCCGGATAAAACCGGAGTGCCGGGGGGTTACCGGAACCTCCCGGGGAAGTATTGGGCCCTAATGGGCTTTAGGGGAGAGAGAGGGCAACATCCCAGGAGGTGGCGCACCCCATCCCATGAAGAGTCCGAATTTGACTAGGGGAGCGGAGCGCAGCCCCTCTCTCCCTCTCCCTCTCCCTCTCTTTCCTTCCCCCTCTCTTGTTGGGGAACGTAGAAGAAATCAAAAAAATTCTACGCTTCACCAAGATCAATCTATGGAGTCATCTAGCAATGAGGGAGAGGTGAGTGCATCTACATACCCTTGTAGATCGCGAGCGGGAGCGTTCAAGAGCACATGGATGATGGAGTCGTACTCGTCGTGATCCAAATCACCGATGATCCTAGTGCCGAACGGACGACACCTCCGCGTTCAACACACGTACGGAGCAGCGACGTCTCCTCCTTCTTGATCCAGCAAGAGGGGAGGAGAGGTTGATGGAGATCCAGCAGCACGACGGCGTGGTGGTGGATGCAGCGGTATTCCAGCAGGGCTTCGCCAAGCAACACTGGAGGAGGAAGGGGTGTCACGGGGGGAGAGGGAGGCGCCAGGGCATGGGGTGCGGCTGCCCTCCCTCCCCCCACTATATATAGGGGGCCTAGGGGGGTGCGCCGGCCCTAGAGATCCCATCTCTAGGGGGGCGGCCTAGGGGGGGGGGGGACTTGCCCCCCAAGTCATGTGGGGCGCCCCCCACCCCTAGGGTTCCCAACCCTAGGCGCAGGGGGAGGCCCAAGGGGGGCGCACCAGCCCACTATGGGCTGGTTCCCAACCCCTTTCAGCCCATTGGGCCCTCCAGGATAGGTCGCACCTCCCGGTGGACCCTCGGGACCCTTTCGGTGGTCACGGTACAAGACCGGTGACCCCCGAAACTCTCCCGATGGCCGAAACTATACTTTCCTATATATAAATCATTACCTCCGGACCATTTCGGAACTCCTCGTGACGTCTGGGATCTCATTCGGGACTCCGAACAACATTCGTTTTACCGCATGCATATATCACTACAACCCTAGCGTCACCGAACCTTAAGTGTGTAGACCCTACGGGTTCGGGAGACACGTAGACTTGACCGAGATGACTCTCCGGTCAATAACCAACATCGGGATCTGGATACCCATGTTGGTTCCTACATGCTCCTCGATGATCTCATCGGATGAACCACGATGTCAAGGATTCAATCAATCCTGTATACAATTCCCTTTGTCTATCGGTATAGTACTTGCCCGAGATTCGATCGTCGGTATACCGATACCTTGTTCAATCTCGTCATGGCAAGTCTCTTTACTCGTTCCGTAATACATCATCCCATGACCAACACCTTAGTCACATTGAGCTCATTATGATGATGTCTTACCGAGTGGGCCCAGAGAAACCTATCCGTCATACGGAGTGACAAATCCCAGTCTCGGTTCGTGCCAACCCAACAGATGCTTTCGGGGATACCCGTAGTGTACCTTTATAGCCACCCAGTTACGTTGCGACGTTTGGCACACCCAAAGTATTCCTACGGTATCCGGGAGTTGCACAACCTCATGGTCTAAGGAAAATATACTTGACATTGGACAAGCTTTAGCATTACGAACTACACGATCTTGTGCTAGGCTTAGGATTGGGTCTTGTCCATCACATCATTCTCCTAATGATGTGATCCCGTTATCAATGACATCCAATGTCCATGGTCAGGAAACCGTGACCATCTGTTGATCAACGAGCTAGTAACTAGAGGTTTACCAGGGACACGTTGTGGTCTATGTATTCACACATGTATCACTGTTTCCGGATAATACAATTCAAGCATGAATAACAGACAATTATCATGACCAGGGAAATATAATAATAACCATTTTATTATTGCCTCTAGGGCATATTTCCAACAACTCTCCCTCTTGGTGGACTCCTACTAGGAATACGATTGGAATCCTATTCAATCCTATTCCTAGTAGGAGTGACTCTCTAGGGCGCGCCATAGGGGCTGGCCGCACCTCCCCCCTTGCTCCTTTATATACGGGTGCAGGGGGCACCCAAAGACACACAAGTTGATCAATTGATCTCTCCCAACCATGTGCGGTGCCCCTCTCCACAGAAACAGACCTCGGTCATATCGTTGCAGCGCTTAGGCGAAGCCCTGCGGCGGTAACTTCATCATCCCCGTCACCATGCCGTCGTGCTGACGAAACTCTCCCGTGAAGATCTACTGGATCAAGAGCTCGTGGGACGTCATCAAGCTGAACGTGTGCTGAACGTGGAGGCTCTGTATGTTCGGTGCTTGATCGGTTGGATCGCGAAGAAGTTCGACTACATCAACCGCGTCACTAGACGCTTCTGCTCCCGGTCTACGAGGGTACGTGGACACACTCTCCCCTCTCGTTGCTATGCTTCTACTAGATAGATCTTGCGTGATCGTAGGAATTTTTTGAAATACTACGTTCCCCAATAGTATTAAGCATCCCCAAGCTTAATTCCTGCTCGTCCTCGAGTAGGTAAATGATAAAAACATAATTTTTGGTGTGGAATGCTACCTAACATAATTATCAATGTAATCTTCTCTATTGTGGCAAGAATATTCAGATCCATAAGATTCAAAACAAAAGTTTAATATTGACATAAAAACAGTAATACTTCAAGCATACTATCAAAGCAATTATGTCTTCTCCAGATAACAGGCCAAAGAAAGATATCCCTACAAAATCATATAATCTCGATATGCTCTATCTTCATCACACAAAATATTTAAATCATGCACAACCCCGGTTTCAGCCAAGCAATTGTTTCATACTTTAGTATTCTCAAACTTTTTCAACTTTCATGCAATACATGAGTGTGAGCCATGGACATAGCACTATAGGTGAAATAGAGTGGTGGTTGTGGAGAAGACAAAAAGGAGGAAGATAGTCTCACATCAACTAGGCGTATCAATGGGCTATGGAGATGCCCACCAATAGATATAAATGTGAGTGAGTAGGGATTGCCATGCAACGGATGCACTAGAGCTATAAGTGTATGAAAGCTCAAAAGGAAACTAAGTGGGTGTGCAACCAACTTGCTTGCTCACGAAGACCTAGGGTACTTTGAGGAAGCCCATCATTGGAATATACAAGCCAAGTTCTATAATGAAAAGTTCCCACTAGTATATGAAAGTGACAAAACAAAGAGACTCTCTATCATGAAGATCATGGTGCTACTTTGAAGCACAAGTGTGGAAAAAGGATAGTAGCATTGCCCCTTCTCTCTTTTTCTCTCATTTTTTTATTTTGGGCCCTTTCTTTTTTTTCTCCTTTTTTATGGCCTCTTTTTTTTTCCTTTTTTTCGTCCGGGGTCTCATCCCGACTTATGGGGGAAACATAGTCTCCATCATCCTTTCCTCACTGGGACAATGCTCTAATATTGAAGAGCATCACACTATTATTTATTTACAACTCAAGAATTACAACTCGATGATTAGAACATAATATGACTCTACACGAATGCCTCCGACGGTGTACCAAGATGTGCAATGAATCAAGAGTGACATGTATGAAAAAATTATGAATGGTGGCTTTGCCACAAATATAATGTCAACTACATGATCATGCAAGGCAATATGACAATGATGGAGCGTGTCATAATAAACCGAACGGTGGAACATGGCAATATATCTCAGAATGGCTATGGAAATGCCATAATAGGTAGGTATGGTGGCTGTTTTGAGGAAGGTATATGGTGGGTGTATGGTACCGGCGAAAGTTGCGCGATACTAGAGAGGCTACCAATGGTGGAAGGTGAGATTGCGTATAATCCATGGACTCAAGATTAGTCATAAAGAACTCATATACTTATTGCAAAAATCTACAAGTTATCAAAACTAAGCACTACACGCATGCTCCTAGGGGAATGGTTGGTAGGAGTTAACCATCGCGCGATTCCGACCTCCACACAAAGGAATACAATCAAGAAATAAATCATGCTCCAACTTCATCACATAACGGTTCACCATACATGCATGCTACGGGAATCACAAACTTTAACACAAGTATTCCTCAAATTCACAATTACTCTACTAGCATGACTCTAATATCACCATCCTCATATCTCAAAACAATCATCAAGCATCAAACTTCTCATAGTATTCAACGCACTTTTATATGAAAGTTTTTGTTATACCCATTTTGGATGCCCATCATATTAGGACTAGATTTATAGCCAAAGAAAATTACCATGCTGTTCTACAAGGCTCTAAAAATATTATAAGTGAAGCATGAGAGATCAATAATTTTTATAAACTAAAACCACCACCGTGCTCTAAAAATATATAAGTGAAGCACTAGAGCAAAATTATCTAGCTCAAAAGATATAAGTTAAGCACATAGAGTATTCTAATAAATTCCGATTCAAGCGTGTCTCTCCCAAAAGGTGTGTACAGCAAGGATGATTGTGGTAAACTAAAAATCAAAGACTCAAATCATACAAGACGCTCCAAGCAAAACACATATCATGTGGTGAATAAAAATATAGCTCCAAGTAAAGTTACCGATGAACGAAGACGAAAGAGGGGATGACATATGGGGCATCCCCAAGCTTAGGCTCTTGGTTGTCCTTGAATATTACCTTGGGGTTCCTTGGGCATCCCCAAGCTTAGGCTCTTGCCACTCCTTATTCCATAGTCCATCGAATCTTTACCCAAAACTTGAAAACTTCACAACACAAAACTTAACAGAAAACTCGTAAGCTCCATTAGTATAAGAAACTAAAACCACCACTTAGGTACTATTGTGAACTCATTATAAATTCATATTGGTGTTATATCTACTGTATTCCAACTTCTCTATGGTTCATACCCTTCGATACTACTCATAGATTCATCAAAATAAGCAAGCAACACATGGAACACAGAATCTATCAAAAAACAGAACAAACTGTAGTAATCTGTAGCTTTCCAATAATTCTGTAACTCTAAAAACTCTGAAATAAATTTGTGGACGTGAGGAATTTGTTTATTAATCTTCTTCAAAAAGAATCAACTCAGAAGCACCCTTCTGTAAAAATGACAGCTAATCTCGTGAGCGCAAAGTTTCTGTTTTTTACAGCAAGATCACATCAACTTTCACCCTAGTCTTCCCGAAGGTCTTACTTGGTACTTTATTGAAACAAAAGCTATAAAACATGATTACTACAGTAGCTTAATCATGTGAACACACAAAAACAGTAGGGTTAAATGTTGGGTTGTCTCCCGGCAAGCACTTTTCTTTAATGCCTTTTTAGCTAGGCATGACGATTTCAATGATGCTCGCATAAAAGATAAGAATTGAAACATAAAGAGAGCATCATGAAGAATATAACTAGCACATTTAAGTCTAACCCACTTCCTATGCATAGGGATTTTGTGAGCAAACAACTTATGGGAACAAGAATCAACTAGCATAGGAAAGCAAAACAAGCATAACTTCAAGATTTTCAACACATAGAGAGGAAACTTCATATTATTGCAAAGCATATGTTCCTCCTTCATAATAAATTTTAGTAGCATCATGAATGAATTCAACAATATAACTATCACATAAAGCACTATTTTCATGATGCACAAGCATATAAATTTTATTACTCTCCACATAAGAAAAAATCTTCTCATTCGGAATAGTGGGAGTATCATAAGAATTTCGAATATTCTAAATTGTTTACACATTAAAAGAGTAATGTTCAGAAAAAGGGTAATCATAATCATGACAAGTTTTGTAAATATAATCATCACTACTTTTTATAACATAAGTATCATCAGAATAATCATCATAAGTAGCAACTTTGTTCTCATCATAATCAATTGAAACCTCTTCCAAGATAGTGGAATCATTACTAAATAAAGTCATGAACTCTCCAAACCCACTTTCATCAATATAATCATCATAAGTAGGAGGCATGCTATCATCATAATAGCTTTTCATATCAAAACTTGGGGGATTAAAAATATCATCTTCATAAAACATAGCATCCCCAAGCTTGGGACAAACATTAATTGCAGCAAATAAATTCTCAAACATGTCATTCTCATCAAACATAGCATACCTAAGCTTGGGCTTTTGCATAACATAAGCATAATCACTCTCATCATTAATAGTATGGATAGCACCATAGTATAGCAATTATCATCAACACAATGAGTAATAGGAGCAACATCATTTGGGAGGGATACCTTTTTACCTTTGCTTCTCCGTCTTTTCTTTTTCTTCTTCACATTACGTGTGGGTTTAATCCTATTTTTGGAGCTCCTTATTAATGAGATTGGTTGAATAGAAGGCTCCTCCTCGTTACCTGATTCATCATAAGAAATAATAGGAAGATATTGGAAAGTCTCTTCCCTTTCATTAGTATTCTCTTCATCTTCTATTTGTTTTCTTATCTTTATGTAATTGCCAATATAGGGATTTTCAATGAAATTCACCGCACAATACATATAAATTTCCTCTAGATCAAAATCAAGAACATTATAAAGGACAAATTCTGGAAGATCCTTAGTTATACGTTTGATTTCTTCATAACCCACAAGCAATCTAAGTTCATTATGATGTGCAAGGGAAATCAAGTCATCACAATTTTTGGACACGACTCGATCATGAAACAATTTGCATTGGAGATTTAAATGATCACGTTCATTGAAAAGTTCACAAGGATGGCAAAGAAATTTTAAATTTTCAGCACAAGCATCTAGCCTCTCTTGCAACCATTTAGTTTCTAAATACTTATGCCTCTTGCAAAATCTATCTTCCCTATTTGTTGTGTACTTGCAAACTCTATGCACTCCACAAAAGTTGACATGCTTATAAGAGACATTATCATCATGACTAGTGCAATCATCATTAGTACTATGGATATTCGAAGAGTTCATACTCACAACATTGCAATCATGCTCATCATTCAAGTATTTAGTGCCACACATTTTAATGCATTCATCTTCTAGCACTTCGGCACAATTTTCCTTTCCATCATTTTCACGAAACATATTAAAAAGATAAAGCATATGAGGCAACCTCAATTCCATTTTTTTGTATTTTTCTTTTTTAAACTAAAATAGTGATAAAACAAGACACTAAAAAGATTCGGCTGCAAGATCTAAAGATATACCTTCAAGCACTCACCTCCCCGGCAACGGCGCCAGAAAAGAGCTTCGTTCACGAGATGTGAGTGCCGCTTACCTAGCCTCCCCGGCAATGGTGCCAGAAAAGAGTTTGATGTCTACTACGCATCCTTCTTCTTATAGACGTTGTTGGGCCTCCAAGTGCAGAGGTTTGTAGGACAGTAGCAAATTCCCCTTAAGTGGATGACCTAAGGTTTATCAATCCGTAGGAGGTGTAGGATGAAGATGGTCTCTCTCAAACAACCCTACAACCAAATAACAAAGAGTCTCTTGTGTCCCCAACACACCCAATACGATGGTAAATTGTATAGGTGCACTAGTTCGGCGAAGATATGGTGATACAAGTGCAATATGGATGGTAGATACAGGTTTTTGTAATATGAAAATATAAAAACAGCAAGGTAACTAATGATAAAAGTGAGCACAAACGGTATTGCAATGCTTCGAAACAAGGCCTAGGGTTCATAATTTCATTAATGCAAGTTCTCTCAACAAGGATAACATAATTAGATCATATAACAGTCCCTCAACATGAAACAAAGAGTCACTCCAAAGTCACTAATAGCGGAGAACAAATGAAGAGGTTATTGTAGGGTACGACACCACCTCAAAGTTATTCTTTCAGATTGATCTATTCAAGATCTGTAGTAAAATAACACGAAGCTATTCTTTCCATATGATCTATCCTAGAGTTCGTACTAGAATAACACCTTAAGACACACATCAACCAAAACCCTAATGTCACCTAGATACTCCATTGTCACCTCAAGTATCTGTGGGCATGATTATATGATATGCATCACACAATCTCAGATTCATCTATTCAACCAACACAAAGAACTTCAAAGAGTGCCCCCAAAGTTTCTACCGGAGAGTCAAGACGAAAATGTGTGCCAACTCCTATGCATAAGTTCACAAGGTCACTGAACCCACAAGTTGATCACCAAAACATACATAAAGTAGATCACGTGAATATCCCATTGTCACCACAAATAAGCACATGCAAGACATACATCAAGTGTTCTCAAATCCTTAAAGACTCAATCCGATAAGATAACTTCAAAGGGAAAAGTCAATCCATTACAAGAAGATAGAGGGGGAGAAACATCATAAGATCCAACTATAGTAGCAAAGCTCGCGGTACATCAAGATCGTGCCAAATCAAGAACACGAGAGAGAGAGAGAGAGAGAGAGAGAGAGAGAGAGAGAGAGAGAGATCAAACACATAGCTACTAGTACATACCCTCAGCCCTGAGGGTGAACTACTCCCTCCTCGTCATGGAGAGCAGCGGGATGATGAAGATGGCCACCGGTGAGGGATCCCCCTCTGGCAGGGTGCTGGAACAGGGTCCCGATTGGTTTTTGGTGGCTACAGAGGCTCGCGGCGGCGGAACTCCCGATCTAGGTTTCTTTTCGGGGGTTTCTGTATTTATAGGAATTTTTGGTGTTGGGCTCACGTCAGGGGGGTCTTTGAGTCGTCCACGAGATAGGGGGCACGCCCTCCACCCTCGTGGACGGCTTGGGACTCTTCTGGCCCAACTCTTTTACTCCGGGGGCTTCTTTTGGTCCATAAAAAATCATCAAAAATTGGCACATCAATTGGACTCCATTTGGTATTCCTTTTCTGTAAAACTCAAAAACAAGGAAAAAATATAAACGGGCACTGGGCTCTAGGTTAATAGGTTAGTCCCAAAAATCATATAAAATAGCATATAAAACATCCAAGATAGATAATATAATAGCATGGAACAATCAAAAATTATAGATACGTTGGAGACGTATCATGCATCAACATTTCTTCCAGTTGTCAGTGATCATCCTTTTTCATTATATAATCCGTGTTAGTTGTTTATTTTGCTTTCTTCTTGTGCGTTTGAAAAACTTTGAAAATCCAAAAATATTTCTCGCTTCTTTTTGTATTTTCTTTCTTGTTTATTTTTTAAGTAGTTTGTAGCACTAAAAGAAAAACCCAAAAAAAACTTGTTCTTCTTTTGCTTGTTGGGGGTTCTCCCATCTAAACTGTTTTCCTCGTTTTCTTTTTACTTTCGTTGTTTACTTCCTTCATAAAAAAACTCAAAAATATTTCAGTGTGTTTCTTTGAAATTATTTTCTTTGGGTTGTCATAAGGAGAAGACCATGATGAAAATGTTGAGTGGCTCTCATGTGCAGTATTGTTAGTCTAACAAAGAGCCCATATTACCCTGTCTTCTCCTTTGAATAAATTGTTTGCATATTCCGGCTTAGTCCACAACACGAGCACTCTTATTATTATCCACATCATTCGGTCGTGCAAGTGAAAGGCAATAATGAAGAAATTTGATGAAATAATTGGGATGAAGAAAAGCTGGTACGAACTCGACCTAGTTTTTTTTGTAAATATGATTAGCTCATCATTCTTGATTCAGCCCATCATGAATGAAACATGTTGGCAATGACAATTAGAGATCATATTTGCTCATGCCATGCTTAATTAGCTAGGAGTGGATAATGGTTTACCTTGTGTGCCAACATGCATTTAAAATGGTTCTCATATAGTATGATACGATGGTATCCTCCTCTGAATGATTCAAGTGGCTTGACTTGGTACATATTCACACATGTTGTTGAATCGAAACCAACATAGCCTCCACGGTATTTACGTTCATGGTGTTTTATATCCTACTCATGCTTGCATTCAATGTTGATTAACATCAAGGCATGTTTATGACCTTTGTTGCTCTATAGTTGGTCGCTCCCCAGTCTATTTGCTAGCCTTCACTTGTACTAAGCGGGAATACTACGTGTGCATCCACTTCCAAAAACCCGAAGTTATTCCATACGAGTACACAATACCTACCTATATGCGGTATTTACCTGTTGTTCCAAGTAAATTTGCATGTGCCAAACTCTAAACCTTCAAATAATAATCTGTTTTGTTTGCCCGAATCGCTCATGTAGCGACTGGGGTTGTCAGTATCTTCCATGCTAGGTGGGTTATTCTCACGACGAGTGTTTATTTGCTTGTCATTCATGAGAAATTGGCTTGTAATCGGGATGCCCAGCCCTATGTTCTAAATAAAAAATTATAATAATTAAACAAAACTCCCCCAAGACTATTGTTGGTATGGACGGCACCCATGAATTCAGCTAGACGTGGAGTGTGTTTTTTGGTGGAGGGGGGGTAAAACTTCCCCATTCTGTTTGGGAACTGCCTATAATGTGTCTAGCATGGAATATAGTGAGATATTTTGGTTTATGTTGACAATGAAAGCATGCCTCTCAAAATTACATTCATCTTTATTTTAAAAGCTTCAAGCTCTCGCACCTCTGCAAATCCATGCTTCTCTATTTACTTTTATTGTTGATTCATCATTTATCATTAAAGCACGAGGTGGAGCGCACTATTGTCATTTATATGCTTTGTTTTAAATTGATGTTGAGTGACTAGATCTCTTTTTCCATGAATTACAATGTTCAGCCAGTCCTTGATCTTCAAGGATGCTCTGCATTTAAGTTTTGTGGTCTCAGAAAGGGCTAGCGAGATACCATTATATCATATTGTATCATGATTGTTTTGAAAAAGTGTTGTCATCTGAGATATCCTAGTATTGCTCGGTAGTTGATTTTTCCATTGATATGAGTAAGCATGAGACCTAAAAGTTATTGTAAGTATGGTTAGTTCATGATCTTTGCTGAAAACCTGAATATTGGCTAAACATCTTTCCAACAACAAGATCAAACTGATTTTGTAAAAGTTGTTTCTTTGTCACTTTCAGTTTGTCAACTGAATTGCTAGAGGACAAGCAATGGGTTAAGCTTGGAGGAGTTGATACGTCTCCATCATATCTACTTTTCCAAACTCTTTTGCCCTTGTTTTGGACTCTAATTTGCATGATTTGAATGGAACTAACCCGGATTGACGTTATTTTCAGCATAATTGTCATGGTGTTATTTTTGTACAGAAATCAAAGTTCTCTGATTGACCTAAAATTTTACGAAGTATATTTTTGGAAAATATAAAAAATACTGGCAGAAAAAGATACCAGAGGGGGGGCCACCCAGAAGCCACAAGCCCTGGGGGTGTGCCTACCCCGCAGGGCATGCCCCCTGGCTTGTGAGCCCCCTGGACCTCCTGCAATCCTAACTCCAACTCCATATATTCCTATTTGCGAAAAAAATCAGAGAGAAGAATTCATCGCGTTTTACGATATGGAGCCGCCATCACCTCTTGTTCTTCATCGGGGGGGCTGATCCGGAGTCCGTTCGGGGCTCCGGAGAGTGGAATCCTCCGTCGTCGTCATCATCAACCTTCCTCCATGGCCAATTTCATGATGCTCACCGCTGGGAGTGAGTAATTCCATCGTGGGCTTGCTAGACGGTGATAGGTTGGATGAGATTTATCATGTAATCGAGTTAGTTTTGTTGGGGTTAGATCCCTAGTATCCACTATGTTATGAGACTGATGTTGCTATGACTTTGCCATGCTTAATGATTGTCTCTAGGGCCCGAGTGCCATGAATTTAGATCTGAACCCTTTATGTTCCCATGAATATATTTGTGTTCTTGATCCGATCTTGCAAGTTATATGCACCTATTACATGCTATGATCTGCATACCCCAAGGAAGACAATAATTGGGATTCTTTCTGATGATTGCCGTAGTTTGAGGAGTTCATGTATTAACTACGTGATAATGCTTTGTTCGGGTTCTCTATTAAAAGGAGGCCTCAATATCCCTTAGTTTCCATTAGGACCCCGCTGTCATGGGAGGGTAGGACAAAAGATGTCATGCAAGTTCTTTTCCATAAGCACATATGACTATATACGGAATACATGCCTACAATACATTGATGAATTGGAGCTAGTTCTGTGTCACCCTAGGTTATGACTGCTACATGATGAATATCATCCAACACAATTATCATCACCGATCCAATGCCTACGAGCTTTTCACATATTGATCATTGCTAAGTTACTTTCATTGTTGTTGATGTTACAATCACTACAAAACTGTAACTCCTACTACTGCCATTGTTACCGTTACTATCATATTACTTTGCTACTAAATACTTTGCTGTAGATATTAAGGCATTCAGGTGTGGTTTAATTGACAACTCGACTGCTAATACTCGTGAATATACTTTGGCTCCCCTTGTGTCGAATCAATAAATTTGCGTTGAATACTCTGCCCTCGAAAATTGTTGCAATCTCCTATACTTGTGGGGTATCACCCCCTGGTGTCTTTTCGTGGAAAATACGTTTCCCCTTTTTGGGGCTTTCTCCCCAAGCCTCCACCCCTTGCTCCCACTATAAGTAGAGGTGGAGAGGGATCTCCATTTCACACAAGTTCTCATACTTGATCTCTCATACAAAGGTATGCAAAGATCTACCCTTCTCTATCGCTCCATTCATGAAATAGTTTCTTACTGCTGAAAGATTGTCTAGTCTCTAGTATATATTAGTTCTGAACGGTGAAGCCCTGTCGGATAGGTTACACCGGATGTGTGCAACCCGGTAGAGAGATCGTAGGTTCGATCTATCCGAGGTTCTGTGACACCTCGAGACCGATGCGTTGTGTCTTCCTCTTATTCGCTGCCATTGCCATGTCATTTGCTTGCGTGTTGCATTTTGCCATGTCATCATGTGCATGTCATCAGCATGTTTTCAAAACTTGCATTCGTTCGGGTTCCCCAATCCTCTCTGTTGTCCGTTCTGAGCCCAGACACACTTGCACGTACTCGCGGCACCTCCGAAGCCTTATTTTGTAAATGGTCGATAAATGTTCTCGTAATGCGTTGCAAGTTGACGTGCGGTCTTATTATGGTGTAGGTAGACCGCCTGTCAAATTTTGTTCTACTTGGAGGTCGTTTGATGCCCCAACGGTTAACCACGTTAATTGTCGGAACCCCTTTATCTTTGTGCTAAGCACCCCTCCACAACAGTCCACTAGCCCATCTAAACCCCCTCCATGCTCTCCGCCGTTGGATCACGATCGTGTGGGCAAAAACTGCACCTCAATAGCCCTCTCCTAGCTCCCTCTACCTATAAAAATGCATCTTCCCATTCATTTTCGGGCAAAAACCCTAGATCCAACTTCCTCTGCGCCACCGGAAGCGTCCGTCGGACATGTCCAGCCGCGCCCTGACCAATCGCAGCGTGCCACGTGTCCTCCCCGTCGCTCTCTCTATCCTCCCGCCGCCGCCAGCCCGCGCCCCTCGCCTCTAGCCGCCCGCCGCTATCGGCCGGCGCCGCCGCTGTTGCCGCGCGCGCCACCGCTCCGACCGCTTCTCCGCCGCCAGCACGCCGTTCGCCGCCGCCCCTTGTCACGCTGCCGCGCGCCGCCCTAGCTCCGGCCGCGGCCAGCGCCTTCGCCCCGCCGCCAAGTTCGCCTCCACCCCGCGCCTCGCCTCTTCGGCCGCCGGACCAAGCCCCTCGCCGGAGTTCCACCGTCACCAGATCTGGGGAAGGTGGATCAGATCCACCAGCCCCGCGATCCAAACGCCGCCCGTCGTCCCGGATTTCTCCATCCCGGGATCTCCCCGTCCACTTTTCCACGAGGTGTTTTTTCCTTCCAAGTCCCTGAAAACTCACATAATGTATGCATGTTTGAGGTGCCATAACTTTGTGCATGCCGCTTCGTTTTGCGTGCATGATATGTCAAAATGTTAATCTGAGAGTGCTCTACATGTTGGGTGCATTTGCATACATGTTATGGTGCATTTTTAATATGTTAATCTCTATTGCAAAAGTGCTAAGTGATGTTAACTGCTGAAAATTGTTATAACTTGTTGATTTGTCATTTTCATATCTTTTTGTGTGATTTTTGTTTGAGCATCATGTCTACATGTTTTAGGAGCACAATCATGTCATCTTTGCAATGATGCAATTGGTTTGTCATGATATGCCCTGTGGTGACTTGTACAAGCTTGCGAAATGACCTACTCACTGTTTGTTGTTTTCTGAGACTTGTTGAAAACTGCTAAGTCTGAAACTGTTATATTGTGATGCCATGTTTGCTTGATGCTATAGTCATATCCATGCATGTTTTGGAATGTCCAGCGGGCATGTCTTGAAGTCCATGTTATTATATATCAGTTCTCGTCCTTGTTTACAATTATAAGTTACTGTAGCATGTCTCTTTCTTGCTCTCAAGTTGTCATTATGATAAATCGATCAGCCTGTCAATAGCATGTTCCATTTGGCAAAGCTCATTGTTATTAATCTATGCATCTTATGGAGTTGTGCCAATGGAGTTATTTGGAGTATGCCATGCCTATTTGATGGGCCTCTAACCCCTCGTTGGTTACCCCAAGTGGAAGGTGTAAGATGCAGTGTTGTGGAAGTTTTCCCTTAGCAAAGATGCCAAGGATCGAATCCCCAGAGACTCCTAGGTTCAACAAGTAGGTGTCAACTGCTAACGGCGCCAGATATTAGCAATCAACGTGGACCTGCACATAGATACAAATAACATTGCTCCCAACGAGTACAGAGAGGTTGTCAATCCCTCCGGCCTTGTAGTTCACAAAGGATTAAACGCAAATGATAGTAGTGATAGATAATGTTTGCAATAGTAAGTAATAACGAAAAGTAAATAGCGGATGTGATCAATGATGGTAATATGGACCGGAGTCTCATGATGTTCACTAGTGATGTCTCTCTCCCAAAAGACGATAAAACAGCTATGTGAGGTAAACGAATTACAGCTGGGCAATTGACAGGACCACGAACGCAAACCAATGCTGACTACATTGCAAGAAAGGTTGAGGTTCAAAGCATGGGCGGTACGCCAAAGTAAGTAGACCGAAATCCATCAATATCTACTACTAATCATCCACCTTGAGATATCTATCCAGAACATCTCGCTGGTATTAAGTTGTGAGTCCCACCCATAGTGTAAACTCAAAGCAACAGACAACTGCATTAAAAGAACTTTGCGTAAAGTAAACAATCCTTGCACCCGCGGGCACAAGCACCGTTGTTTTCCCCCTTGTGGCAACAGCACATCCCCTAGACTCATGTTTCTGTCACTCAAGCTAGTCATCGAGGGGCATGAACCCACAATCGAGCATAACATTCCCTCTTGGAGTCACTACCTACTACTTGGCCAAAGCAATAAATAACAACGGAGAACATGCAAGAATTACTTATGAACATAAATATAAAAGAGGTAGATCAAATATATTACTCAAGATCAATCTGAACATAATCTCATAATCCATCGGATCCCAGCAAACTCAACATAGCAACAGCATAAGGATTACATATGTGCCTCGATCATGTAGGGCAGCTCACGAGGACTAATCAGGGAAGCACAAGAACGGGAGGAGAACATCACATAGCTACTGGTCATGGACTCATGGTCCAAGGGAGACTACTCACAACTCATCCGGGAGGCGTCCATGGTGGTGGAGAAGCTCCCGGTGGTGATCCTCCCCTCCGGCATGGTGCCGGGAAGAGTTCTCCTGGTGCTCCCGATCTTGGAAGCGGCGGCGGCGGCGGAACAGAGATGAGATCGCGAAAAAGAGTTCCCGTCCCGAGGGTTTCGAAGGACGCTCTAAATATATGCCAAAGGGGGCACCAGACGGGGCTCGGGGGGCCCAGGCGCCCTCCCGGCGCGGCCCAGGGGGGGCGCGCCGCCAGGGCGCCTGGAGCCCGGGTGCCCCCCCCCCCCCGGCTGTCCTTCGGGCGCAAGGAAGTTTCCGGAATGCTGATTTTTTATATAATTTTTCTGGATTTTTCCTGGCAGTTCTCGTAACGTGAAAACCTGAAATACAAAAACAGCCGAAAACAGAAACTGGCACTGGGGTGCACTGGATTAGTAGGTTAGTCCAAATATGATCAAAAGTGTATGGAAGTGTACAAATATCATAGCAATATCACCCAAAAGTGGCATGGAGCAAGCAGAAATTATAGATACGTTTTGGACGTATCACTATTACATGTTCATGACCTTTGTATGATTATTAGGATTGATATGTTTGTTGTTATATGCTTCCAAAGCTAGCATTACAATGTTGGTTTTGCATTCCCAGATTTTCACAAAGTCTGAGAATCTGCTATATCATGTTTCCATCTTGTTTTGGTGAATGCCATGAACCTGTTGCTCCCATGTATATGTCATGTTGTGTTATTTGAGCTCCAGGTTATGTACTAGCATGCCATGCTTTAGATTGCCATGTTCTTGCACAATAGCTTAATTAGTTCTTACCTCCAACATGTCAACATATTAACTCTGCTCATGTATATGCCCTGTTTTTCACCAAGTCATAATCTGTGATATAAAGTTTGCTTGTTGCTTTGATCATGTTGGATTACTCTTGACGCCTATGAACCAGATCCTTGTTGTTATTTGAAGCATGTAATCTGTACTTTGAGCTCACGCCATGTTTTTTCCTATCTTGTACTTGTAGCATGTTGTTTTGATGCTTGTAAGAGGCCTAGTTGCTGTTTTGGACAGATTGTGTTTTAAACTTGTTTCGTGTGTATGTGTTGAACCGTTGCTCCGTTTGGGGCATGCTCTATATGAAACTTGCTTGGTTTTGCATGTAGATGCATCCATGTTTTGAGTGTTGTGCTTGATGTTTGAATGCATTTTGCATCAATGCCATGTTCAACTTGTTTTGCTCATATCTTCTAGGCCGTAGCTCCGGATTAAATGAACTTTATATGTAACTTGACTAGAAAATCGTGTAGATCATCATGGTGCGTGTTAACTTGCTGTTTAAACAACTCCAACTTGAGGTTTGTTCAGATCTGGACCAATTTCAAAATTTGCATATGAGGTCTTATCGGAATTATTATATGTTGTTTCCGGCCTCATTTAAACTTGCTTTGTTGTGATGTCTTGTATGCTTCATCTCTTGTCATGAGTAGTATCATGTAGCCTTGTCATGCATCATACTTGGTTGAGCATCATGTCTTGTTTATGTGTGGTGTGTTTACCATGTTGTTTGCTTCTTCTCGTTAGTTCATGTTTCGTTGCGATCGTGAGGATTCGTTCGTCTACGCTAGTTCGTCTTCGTGGCTTCATCTTCTTGAAAGACTCGATCTTCTTCTTAGCGGGATCTCAGGCAAGATGACCGTCACCTTGGATCTCATTACTATCATTGCTATGCCCGTTGTCTCGATGATAACGCTATATGTCGCACTACCCACCACTTGTTCTTCAAGCCTCCCATTATGCCATGAAACAACCTCTACCGTTTGACACCATCCCAGCAAACTGTTGTATGGCTATGTTACCGCTTGCTCAGCCCCTCTTATAGTGTTGTTAGTTGTAGGTGAAGATGAAGTTTGCTCCATGTTGGAACTTGGATGTTGGAATATCACAATATTTATTACTATAATTAATGAGCCTATATACTAGGCAATGGGTGGAAGGATTGGCCTTTTGCTCGATGTTTTGTTCCACTCATGCTGCCTTAAGAACCGATAAACCGGTGTTATGTTCCTTGATTTTGTGTTCCTAACGCGGTTGGGTTTATGGGAACCCCTTGACAGTTCGCTTTGAATAAAACTCCTCCAGCAACGCCCAACTTTGGTTTAAATTTGCCAACATAATAAAACTTAATTAATTAATTTGCATAGGGGGTCGCGTCCTCGGGGATTCTAATTTCACATAACATGGGGGCCAGCGCTGATGGTGTTGGTCCCAAACAGGTAGACTGCGGGTCCGCCTTGGGGAAACCCGAGGTATTTGGTAACCTGTAGGATGTCCCATCCGGATGTGGCCTGAGACGAGATACGAGCGGCTACTATCAGGGTGTCGGCACGCCGGGAGGTCTTGCTGGACTTGTTTTACCATTGTCGAAATGTCTTGTGCGCTGGAATTATGTGTTTGATCGGGTTGTCCCTAAGATAAGAGGTTTTACCTCTGCTGATCGTGAGAGCTTGTGATGGGCTAAGTTGGGACACTCCTGCAGGGTTATGATCTTTAGAAAGTCGTGCCCACGGTTATGTGGCAGATTGGAATTTGTTAATGTCCGGTTGTAGAGAACTTGACAAAGGATCTGAAATAAAATACACCAACCGCATGTGTAACCGTGATCGTCTCTTTTCGAGTAAGTTCGGGAAGAGAACACGGTGGGGTTATGTTTGACTCGTAAGTAGTTCAGGATCACTTAGTGATCATTCCTAGTTGCGATCATGTGCGTAGATGCTCTTCTTATTCTTGTAATCGTAAGTTAGCCACCATACATATGCTTAGCCGCTGCTGCAGCCTCACCACTTATCCTTTCCATACCCCTTGAGCTTTGCTAGTCTTGATACCCATGGTTATGAGATTGCTGAGTCCTCGTGGCTCACAGATACTACAACAACAGTTGCAAGTGCAGTTTTTTGATGACTTGACGTGAGAGCGATGTTTACTTGTGTTGAAGTTCTTTCTTCTTCTTCTTCGACAGTCTTGGGATAGGTTCATGGTCGACAGCCTAGGATAGCATGATGGATGTTGTTGTGCTTTTCATGTGTTTTCATCCGTAGTCGAATGCCCTGTGCATGATGTGTTGTACTCATGTGGCTATTGTATGACTTGTATGTATCCCCCATCTATGTATGTAATGGTACGATGTAATAATGTCCATCTTGCTAAGCGCCCGAAATGCGGTTGTGCCCCAATCACGAGTTCACCACGTGATCGGGATAGGATCGCATCTTGGGCGTGACAGGTTCTTTCGGAGGGACTGGCCGAGTGTTGTCCAGAGTACTGTCCGAGGGAGATAATCCTCGCGGTTGGGAGGTTGTAAAATCCTAGCTGCAGGGATCCGCACCAATGATCTTCATCGACTCTCCTTTCGTTGTGCTGTGAGTTGGTAATGATCAGACCAAACCTTGTATGCATCTTCATAGTTTCCTTAGCGTATTCGTAGTACTGAATTTTTTGTTTATTGCTATATTTTTCTACAAGCGGCCCAAAAAATGGCAACGTCAGTTGCGTCTTTGCGGCACGCGTGCAGATGGTGCAAACGCAAAACCGAGTCGTGCAAGACCCAAATGCCTCCATCTGAAACATTTCTGCAAACTATCGCATATGTTTCCCCTCCCACGTCGTCGTCGTCCCACCGAATCGGGGCACTACCTCCACCACCGCACTAGCCCGCCGTCCGGATCTGTCGTCCCCTCTTCCAATCGGCTACACCCCCACCGCCCCACTGTCCGATCAGCAACCATTGTTGCGCTACACCGTTGGATGCAACCTAAATGTGTGAAGAGTAAGTCTAGCTACCACAGGAATCCGACCTCTCTGTCATCGAGTTTCAGTGTGATAGCCGAGGTATTGGCTAGGCACCTTCGAGATGGTGGAGATCACCACGCCCACCCATGACATCACCATGTGGAGGCTTCGCCAACCGCAGCACGAGCTCAACTTCCCGGAGGTCGACACGCATGCGAATGTGAAGTTCATCAAGCCGCCGGTTGGTTTAGTGTCCCGCCCAGCGAAGATGGAGACTGGCATCGTCCTCGAGATGAGGGACACCTGGGAGAGCAATGAAGCGGCGATGGTGAGGTTGCTACAGAAATCTGCACCTCATGTAGGCGGAGGCTGAGTTGTTCTGGAAGAGGGACAACGAGCACAATTCAAAGGACGAGGCAATGGCTTCACGGGTTATGAAGGTCGAGTCCCACGATGAGGGTTTCGACATTGACTGAGAGGGTCTATGGTGTCTATTTAAGTTCGAATATTTGTATATATAAAATTGTTTGAAAGTTTGTATTTTAATGTTTGGAACTTTGTAGTGATGAAGTATGCAATGTGATCAACTAGTTTGGATGTTTTAGCATGTTTGAGAGGAAAATACACGGGAGGTGCTCCACTCTTCTATACGAATATTAATTTCAAAAAATACCGAGCAAATTCAAAAAGAACTACAATTTGGGATACCAAACTTGGGTGCTCAATCTAATCCCTTGTTAAGTTTTGTATCAAAAAATATCAAGAAATGTATTTGTGGCGAAGAAAATACAGTTCAACCTAAGATCCATCAAAACAGATTTCTTTTATACATAGGATTTTTGTCTTTTTACTGAGAATTAAAAAAATGATATAACTTCACACTGGGTAGGTTGGGCACCCAGGTTTGATATCTCAAAATTCTAGATATTTTGTTTTTTTATGGTTTGTTTTTTTAACTTAATACTCACATAGGGAGGGTGGAGAACCCGAGTGCTCCAAACACTCTACCATGTTTGAGTGCCCTAAAATAAGGCAGCTTTTGAAGAACAATTTTGAGTGATGTAAAAGTCACATTTTGATATCCTAAATTTTAACGCAGCAACATCTTGTGCACTAAGGGCATCTCCAACACCGACCCGCAAACCTCCTGTATGCGCCCGAACTGCATTGTCCGAACAGCAGAAATCATCCAACGTGGTCCTGTATCGGTCGGCGGCGTGGTCCGGACGTGTTTTCTCCTGCAAACCGAAGACAAACGTGGGGGCGAGGGCCTTTGCGGGAGTCCGGACATGCGAAATGTCGCTCTCTGCCCCCTGGCCCACCCAAAAAGAAGGCGAAACCCACACTTTTGGAGCATCCCTCACTATTTCCACGCCAAAATTCCCCACTCTCTTCTTCCATCCCCCGCCGCTCTCCGTCCAATTCCCGCCCTTTTCTCCCACCCTCTCCTTCCTACAGTCGCCGATGCATGGAATCATCGGAGAACCTGGCGGAGGTGCCGGAGGATGTGAGCATCACAATCGCCTGAAAGATCAGCTCGGCTATGTGGCAAATTCGCCGGGTCAAAGCGAGGGCCGCAAAGGAGGAGAAGATCAAGAAGAGGTTGGCCGCCGGTGGGCCTGGAGGTGGCGTTGGGTGTGGCAGCTATGGCGGATGCTGCCAGATTGGTGAGCCCACAGTACAGACAAGGCAATGGCCGGAGAATTACAAGCCGCCGTACTACTACTACGCTAAGCAGCTCGGAACCCCCGCCGGTACGGTTCCTTACATCACCAACGTTAACATGGCACCACTCTTCTCTGTGTATTCTTCGCTGCAGCTCGTCCTGGCGCGGAGGGCGTACGAGGAGCAGATGGGTGCCCGGACGTTGTGTTGGGGAACGTAGTATTTTAAAATTTTCCTACGGTCACGCAAGATCTATCTACCAGATGCATAGCAACGAGAGGGAAGAGTGTGTCTACGTACCCTCGTAGACCGGAAGCGGAAGCGTCAAGTGACGCGGTTGATGTAGTCGAACTTATTCGCGATTCAACCGATCAAGCACCGAACGTACGGCACCTCCGCGTTCAGCACACGTTCAGCTTGTTGACGTCCCACGAGTTCTTGATCCAGTTGAGCTTCACGGGAGAGTTTCGTCAGCACGACGGCGTGGTGACGGATATGATGTATCTACCGGCACAGGGCTTCGCCTAAGCACTGCAACGGTATGACCGAGGTGTGTTTCTGTGGAGGGGGGCACAGCACACGGCTGGAACAATTCAACTTGTGTGTCTTTGGGTGCCCCCCTGCCCCCGTATATAAAGGAGCAAGGGGGAGGCCGGCCGGCCCTCCTATGGTGCGGCTAGGGCTGCAATCCTACTAGGAATAGGATTGCAATCCTATTCCTAGTAGGAACTACCAAAGAAGGAAGAAGGGGAAAGGAAAGAGAGGGAGAGGGAGAGGGAAAGAGGGGCCGCGCCCCCCTCCCGTTGTCCTATTCGGACTCCTCCTAGGAGGGGGCACGCCACCTCCTGGCTGCTGCCCTTTCTCTCCCCTATGGCCCACCAGGGCCCACCATTCCCCCGGGGGGTTTCGGTAACCCCCCCCCCCCCCGGCACTCCGGTAAATTCCGAAACTTTCCAGAACACTTCCGGTGTCCGAATATAGTCGTCCAATATATTAATCTTTATGTTTCGGACATTCCGAGACTCCTCGTTATGTCTGTGATCTCATCCGGGACTCCGAACTACCTTCGGTACATCAAAACTCATAAACTCATAATACCGATCGTCATCAAACGTTAAGCGTGCGGACCCTACGGGTTCGAGAACTATGTAGACATGACCGAGACTCTTCTCCGGTCAATAACCAATAGCGGAACCTGGATGCTCATATTGGCTCCTACATATTCTACGAAGATCTTTATCGGTCAAACCGCATAACAACATACGTTGTTCCTTTTGTCACCGGTATGTTACTTGCCCGAGATTCGATCGTCGATATCTCTATACCTAGTTCAATCTCGTTACCGGCAAGTCTCTTTACTCGTTCCGTAATACATCATCTTGTGACTAACTCATTAGTCATTTGCTTGCAAGGCTTATTATGATATGCATTACCGAGAGGGCCCAGAGATACCTCTCCGACACTCGGAGTGACAAATCCTAGTCTTGATCTATGCCAACACTACGAATACTTTCGGAGACACCTGTAGAGCATATTTATGATCACCCAGTTACGTTGTGACGTTTGATAGCACACAAGGTGTTCCTACGGTATTCGGGAGTTGCATAATCTCATAGTCATAGGAACATGTATAAGTCATGAAGAAAGCAATAGCAGTAAAACTAAACGATCATAGTTTTAAGCTAACGGATGGGTCTTGTCCATCACATCATTCTCCTAATGATGTGATCCCGTTAATCAAATGACAACTCATGTCTATGGTTAGGAAACATAACCATCTTTGATCAATGAGCTAGTCTAGTAGAGGCATACTAGGGGCACTCTGTTTTGTCTATGTATTCACACATGTACTAAGTTTCCGGTTAATACAATTCTAGCATGAATAATAAACATTTATCATGATATAAGGAAATATAAATAACAACTTTATTATTGCCTCTAGGGCATATTTCCTTCAGTCTCCCACTTGCACTAGAGTCAATAATCTAGCTCACATCGCCATGTGATTTAATACCGATAGTTCACATCGTTATGTGAATAACACCCATAGTTCACATCGCCATGTGACCAACACCCAAAGGGTTTACTAGAGTCAATAATCTAGTTCACATCGCTATGTGATTAATACCCAAGAGTAATAAGGTGTGATCATGTTTTGCTTGTGAGAGAAGTTTAGTCAATGGGTCTGTCACATTCAGATTCGTATGTATTTCGCAAATTTCTATGTCTACAATGCTCTTGTCGGGGAAACTGGTCGCCCACGAACACCTATGGGACTGGAGCCCCTTTTACGGTACGGCAAGGGAGCGGAGGGAGCACAAAGAGCAGATCGAGGGGCACACGCGAGCAGTTTACCCAGGTTCGGGCCGCGCGGACGCGTAAAACCCTACTCCTGCCTTGGTTGTATTGAGTTCTTGGCTTGGGAGCAAGAAGATCTACAGTACTCGCTACACCGAGCGTGGGAGTGATCAAGTTTCTGGAATCCAACCCCCTCTACGTTGTGCATGGGCCTCCTTTTATAGCTCAAAGGGGTCACCGACAGGTGTCAACGTAGATGAGGGTAAAAGCGTAAAATTGGTGGTAGTTGTAACAGTGCATGTACAGTGTATGCATAGTGGTGTATACCTAACCCTGACGGTGGGGGACAAGGGCATTGAATGCCCGCCGCCGTCGCCCCCAAACAGTGCAAAAAGCTTCCGTCCGGGCGTCTCCGTTCGCCACGACGGTGGCCTCGTCATCGTGGCTTGCCACCGTGTACCCCAGGCTGCACAGCTATCTGCCACGTGCTCCTGGAAGGGCCCCAGGGCGACGCGTGGCCAGGTGAGCTGGAGCGCAGGCACACAGCGTAGGCTTCCCCCGGCAAGCACCTTGCCGGGGTCGCTATCTTGCCGGGCCCGGAAGCTTGTCGCTCTCCGGGCCCTGCCGGGGCGCGCGATGCGCCACGATATGTCTTCTGAGATGTTGTTCTTTGGCCTTCCTGGCAAGCTCCTCTTGTCAGGGTCTTGTGCTGAAGTGATAACCTTGAGCCTGGTGCGGCCTTCCCGGCAAGCTCCTCTTGTCGGGGTCTTGTTTCTTAACTTAAATACTTTGTTCTTGAATGGCTCCAAAGGAGATAGAGTGGGCCTTGGCGGGCGCGGGGCGAGCCCTGCCACGGGACGCTGCTACTGCCCGTGCACAAGTCGGGATACTAAGGTACCCCTACTTTAGTACACCGACAGGAGCCCCCGGGCCTGGGCCACACACGGTGCCGAGCGCTGTTGGGCCAGGCCCAAAACAGTGCACGGGCACACGCGGCCTACGGTGCGCCGTTTCCCACTCTGCATCTGCCGCATCCCTCCCTAACGGCACGCGTCGATTGCGGCGTCGTGGGAGAGATCGTGGCATGTTTCTTTAATGGGAAAATGCGGAACGTCCCCCACTTACCCCTTAAAAGCGGAGGAAGCAGGGGCAGTTTCCCCCATTGCTTCATTGCGTCTTCAATCTCCAGAAAACCCACGCCGCGCTCCGCCTCCCCAAAGGTCGACAGAGAGCCAAGCTCCACCCTTCTTCCGCCGCCGCCCGCCTCCCCGGTGCTGCTGACCCCTCTCGCCGTCCCCGCCATGGCCCCGAAGAGCAGCAAGGCGAAGAGCGAGAAGTCCGACAAGGCGGCGAAGCTGGCAGCAATGCGGAAGAGGATGGTGGTCTTCCCGCCGAGGCTTGGCGCGAGGGAGTTGCGGGACAAGTATTACCTGTTCTGGGTGAGGGAGACGAAGGCTCACCCGCGCACCAGAGTCCTCCCCGCCGAAGCCATCGACATGTACCCGGGAGGTTACTACTACTTTGCTCTGTTCTTCCACTGCGGTCTTTGTCCTCCGTACTCTGAGTTTTTCTGCGATGTGATGAACACATACGGATTCCACCTCCTAGATTTCACCCCGAATGTTGTCCTTACTATGGCCGTTTTCGCACATCTGTGCGAAAACTTTGTCGGGGTCCACCCCAACGTAGCTCTCTTCCGCCACTTCTTCACACCTAGAGTAGAGTCTGGATCCCCACTCTCCGGCGGCATCTCCTGGATCTTCAGGCTCAACAAGAAGGAGGCGTACTTGATTGGAGAGCTCCGCGGCAAGTGGGAAGAGTGGAGGGCTGATTGGTGCTGGGTTATGGAAAATGAACCCCAGCAGTTCACCTCGCCGCGCCGGTCTGCAATAGTGCATGGCAGGGATTGGAGTGACTTGGCCCCGGAGGACGAGAAGCAGAAGATTGCCCTTACTAGGATCCTTCGCCTCCGGGCAGCCAACCTTACCGTAGGTGAGGTCGGGGCTGATTTCCTCCGCCGCCGCATTGCTCCCCTGCAGGATAGGAAGAGGCCTGCTTGGGAGCTCGGCAACGCGGCAGACTGCATGAGGCTGCGCCCCGGGCTGAATTACAACTTCACTGTCCTGGAACTCAAGGGGATGATCCGCTCGATGTTCAAGCATGATCCCAAGCATCCGGAGTGGTTTACCCCGTCGAATGGAGTAGTTCCTCTTTGCAACAACTCTGCCCTTAGTGCCATCCGCGCGGCAATGCCTGAGTGCGATTCACACGGGGTTGTTCCCACCTGGCTGACGCCTTCAGAAGAGACCGTTCAATCTTTCTTTGACAACTTGGTTGAACGGCCGCACAACCCCGAAGAGAAGAAGGGTCTCACCCGCGCGACCACCGACCGGGATGTGGCATATATAGCCAACAGAATGGAGGAGGCCGCCGCAGCTGCGACCGCGGGTGAATTTGGTACACAGTGGATGAAGCAGAAGCAGCGGACGCAGTGAGCCAGGCCGAGGAGGAGGAAATCCTCAAACTGCTGAGGCCCGCCGGGAAGCTTGCCGGGGAGCCTGCCGGGACGAGCGAGGCAGCCGGGCAGGGCACCGAGTCCAGTGAGCCCGCCGAGGAGGACGCCGAATCTGGCGATTCTGACGAAGATTCTGGCGGGTCACTGAACCTCGACGACGCCTCCTCATCCTCAGAGAACTCTCCGCCACCACCAAGTCCTCCACCACAGCCAAAGAAACGCCTCCGCAAGGCCACTGAGACGGCGAGGCAGCCGGCACCTTGACAGCAACCGCAGCGCCGCTCAACGCGTGCCACCACGATAAGCAAGGTCGTCAAGGAGGCGCCCCGCGCCCAAGCGACAAGCGGAGGGGGATCTTCCCGGAGTGGTTCTGGTGTTGCTTCCGCCCCTCGGTCCTCGGCGACGACCGGAGCGGGGTCTTCTCAACCCACAGCTCCGGAGCCCGCCAAGCGCCCGAGGGAGCCTACCCCTCCCGCTCCTCGCGCAGGGACGCGCGAGGCGGACTTCGACTTCTCCGCCCTTAGTTCCGACGAGGAGGAGGAAGAGTAAGCATCTGCAATCCTTATTTCCTTTGTTTTTTTGATGTTCCTGTCTTGAATTCTTTTTGCCTGACTTTGATCTCGTTTTGCTTCCAGGACCCTGACCCAGAGGATGGCGAAGAGGGCCAAGATCCCGGTGGTCGATCTCGAGGAGGACGAGCCCGTCGCCGCGGCAGGATATGCGCCCGCGACAGGCTTGCCGGACCAGCCCGCTGCTCCGGAGAGCAGCCCCCAGCGCAGCCCCCAGCGTAAGTCTTTTTGTTTACTTCTTCGCTAGTCGGGCGCGCTTGAGCTTCTTGTCCTTGCTGACGTCTTGTTTGCTTGTTGTCTTATGCAGAAGTGGAGCCGCAGCTTCAGGAGCGTCAGGAAACTGCTCCCGACGAGCCGCTCGTCCCACCATCCCCGCCAAGGAGGAGCTCCCCGGCGAGGGAGGGTGCTCCGCCAAGGGCGGGTACTCCGCCAAGGGCGAGTACCCCGCCAAGGGTGAGCACCCCGACAAGGGAGGGCACCCCGCCAAGGGAAGGCGCCAGCGGCCCTCCGCCGGCGGGGGCTTCTTCTACGCCGCCAAGGGAGAACTCCCCGGCGAGGGACCCCGTTACTGAAGAGGCCCGCGCAGGTAGCCCTTGTACTTTCCTTCTTCTGAACTCTTCTTTTTTGGATATTTGCTTGACGACTCTTCCTTTCTTTTTCTTCTATCAGATCCGCCCGCCCCGGAGCCGATGGAGACAAAGGCCATCGTCGAGGAGGACGCGCGCGGCAATGCTGGCGACGCCGGCACCGCTGAAGGGACGGTCGGTGCCGACGAGCCAGCCGCCGACGAGATCCCCGCGGCCACTGACGCGGCAGCTGGGGAGGGGACCGGCGACCGCACTGACGGCCCTGAGGCCGCAGGAGCGCCGGACGCTGCACCGGCCGCCGACCCCTCCGCTGCCGCGACTGGACCAGGCATCTATCTGGAGGCCGCCAACGGGGTCTTTATTCAAGTCCCGTGGGCGTCCTCATCAAGGGAACCCGCGGAGGGGGAGAGCTTCGACGGAGAAGTCCTCGCCTCCGCCGGGCTAAGGGTTGTCGACGCGCCCGGCAGCAGCAGCGAGCCCGAAGAGGAGCAGCTCCTGCGTCGGCTGCTGGCCTTGTACCGGGCCAGGCAGGCCAAGCTGGAGTCCCGAGAGGCTCTGGCTGCCAAGGCTAGCGTTGACTTGGAGAAGCGCGCCGCCGAACTCCGCGCCGCCAACCAAGCGGCCCTCCGGAACTTGGCGGAGGAACGGGAAGAGCTTGCCGGAGCGCACCAGGCGTTCATCCTCGAGAAGGCCGAGGTTGAGGAGCAGTAGCGACTGGCCGCCGAGGATCTGTCTCGGCGGGATGGAGAGCTCAACCAGCGGAAGGTCGACCTCGATAGCCACGAGGATGACCTTACTGCGCGCGAGCAGTCCATTGGCGGGGCTCTGCAGGAGGCGAGGGACACCGATGCTGCCGCATAGACCGCCAAGAGGGACCTGGAGGCCAGGGTGGCGCAGTTGGAGACGGGCTTGAAGACGAGCGAGGATAGGGTTGCCGCGCTTAACTTGGCGCGGGAGAAGGACGCCCACACCAACTCGGAGCTGCAAGTCCGCCTCTCCGAAAAGGGCAAGGAGCTCAATGAAGCCAAGGATTCCATTGCAGAATTGGAGCTGAAGGTTTCCACCCTCACTGACTCACTTGACGCCGCCCGGGACCGCGAAACGAAGCTGAAGGATGATCTCCGCGCTGAGAGGGCCCTGCTGGACAGGGCCGCCGTCTCGCAAAACAACTTCCAGCAGACGGTGGAGTAGTGGACCGAGGAGCTCGTCGCCTCCGCCATCAACATCGACAAGGAGATGGTGGCGTTGGGGACGGAGCACCTTGCGTACTCCCCCGACGAGAGCCTCCCCCACAGCGCCAAGCTAAGCTTGTTCTTCAGGGGAGTGGCGCCAGCCCTCGCGCAGCTACGGGAAAGGGTCCCCTTGCAGCTAGCGAACGAGGCGCGTAGGCTCTGCACGGGTACCATGGAGCGAGTGTTGTCGAAGATCGTCTACCGCAACCCCGGGATCAACCTCGATAACGTCCTCCGGACCCTGCCGCCCGAAGCTGACCAGGAGGCGTTGAAGGCGCGCATTGCCCACATCGTGGCCAAGGTGGGCAAGATCAAGAGGGTTGACGGTGACCGTGCAGACTAGGTAGTTTTCTTTCTGCTTCCCTCGCCGCTGCCAATTAAGTCATAGACAGTAGTTCGTTAGAACAGCGGCAAGTCTTTTTGTAATATAACTTTATTTTGGATAGTCAATGCAGTGTTATCCCACTTGCTTGGTTCCTTCACTTTGTATGCTTTCCACCCTATGCTTTTAGGGAACTTGCCGGCAAAGGAACCCTTGCCGCGAGCGCTGAGTGCGGAACTCTTAGCAGCCTGCTGGCAATGCCCTTGCCGGCAAGAAACTTTGCCGCAGCTAGTCGCAGCACACTTAGATTGTTGAGCGAACTCGAAAACGAAGTAAGGGCGCGACACTTGTCGCAGCTCACTTAAGCCGTTGAGCGTGCTCGAAACAAAGTAAGGGTGCGGCTAGCCACGGGTAGGTTCCTCCGCGCACAGGTTTTCCATACAAAGTGTGGTCGTTCAAGGAGAATAACTAAGAATTTGAAATTTTGAATGCTCAAACTTTGGCAACTTATCTTTTTGTGTGCCGTTTACTTCCCGGCAAGGCTTTCCTTTCTTGAATAGCACTTCGTCCATACAACTGTCTCCTTCCCCCCCGGCAAACTTGTGCGCGAGGAACTCTTCTTCTGCTTGAGAGAAAAAAGGAAAAGGGGAGGAAACATGGATATGGAGCCTTGCGGCTTGTTACCGCTTACCGGGTGTGTGAGCTGCACAAAGTGTCAGATGATACATGCAAGTAAAAAAGAAAGGCATGAAATGACAAATGGTGCGAAGCTCAAAAGTTTTACTGATGCACGGGATCTGCGCCCGGCTTTGTACAAAGGTTTACATGCAACAGCGGCAAGACTTGTACAAAAGGTTGTTGTGGTTTCCGGAGCGGATCACGGCAACCGTGCCTCATGGGTGAAACTTGCGAAGATGCTCAATGTTCCAGGAGTTGCTCACCGGTAAGCCTTCTTCGGTCTCAAGGGGGCCAGCGCCTGGCCTTGTGACTTGTCTCACCCGATAAGGGCCTTCCCACTTCGGCGTCAACTTGTTGGAATTCTTGGCGGACTGAACGCGCCGAAGAACAAGGTCGCCTTCCTCGAGACTCCTGGCCTTGACCTTGCGGCTATGATAGCGACGCAAAGCTTGCTGGTATCGAGCAGCTCGTACAGCAGCCTGGAGACGGTCCTCCTCGAGGAGCAATGCGTCATCTTGCCGCAGTTGCTCTTGCTCAAGCCCGTCATAAGCGAGTACTCGAGGAGACCCGTATACGAGTTCCGTGGGGAGAACTGCCTCTGCTCCATAGACAAGAGCAAAGGGTGTCTGCCCGGTGGCTCGATTTGGTGTCGTCCTGATTGACCAAAGAGCCGCCGGCAACTCCTCGATCCAGTTTCTTCCGCATTTGTGCAGCCTGTCGAAAGTTCTTGTCTTGAGCCCGCGCAGCACTTCAGCATTTCCCCTCTCCGCTTGACCGTTGCTCCTTGGGTGAGCAACAGAAGCGAAGCAGACCTCGGCGCCAAGGTCTTGGACGTATTGCATGAAGGTGCGACTTGTGAACTATGTGCCGTTGTCGGTGATGATCCTGTTAGGGATTCCGAAACGGCAAACGATCGATCTGAAGAACTTGACTGCTGACTGCGCGGTCACCTTTCTCACTGGTTCCACTTCCGGCCACTTTGTGAACTTGTCGATCGCGACGTACAAGTACTCAAAGCCCCCGACAGCGCGGGGAAAGGGGCCGAGGATGTCGAGCCCCCAGACCGAGAAGGGCCAGGATAAAGGGATCGTATGGAGAGCTTGAGCTGGCTGATGTATTTGCTTGGCATGGAACTGGCACGCTTCACACTTGGTTACTTGTGCAGTTGCATCTTGGAGGGCTTCTGGCCAAAAGAAACCTTGCCGGAACGCCTTCCCGGCAAGCGCTCTTGCGCCAATGTGGTGACCACATATGCCTCCGTGTATCTCTGCCAACATCTTCTGTCCGTCTTCCCGGGAAATGCACTTCAATCTGACACCATTGAGTCTTCTTTTGTACAGTTCATTGCCAACGAACTGGTACATACTTGACTGCCTGGTTATTCTCTCTATCTCTTCTGGCTCGTCGGGAAGTTCTCCAGTTTGGAGAAAACGGACAATTTGCTATGCCCATGCTAGAGCTTGAGGCTCAACAACAAGGACTAAAGGCATCAGAGCTGCTGCGGGAACGTTAGCTTCTACGGCAAAGGCTTGCGGCTCCGCCGGAGCTTGACGTCCCCCGGCAAGCCTGCCGGGGCAAGACTTGTCGGGAACGCCTGCTTCAACTGTACAAACCCTGGGGCTTGCAGGAGCAGGCTGTTCCTCAGCAATTTGGTCGTTGATCTTGGGGACCTTGGCGGCGGCTTCAGGAAGATCCGTCGGCAAGTAGTCGCCGGAGACCAACTTTCTCTTCTTGCTTTGCCCAACTGATGGTGTAACGGATGGTTGAGTTATCTTGAGCATGAAGGTTCCTGGTTCCACAGGTAACTTCAATGGAGCCCACTTTGACAGGCCGTCTGCAATATCATTTTGAGCTCTTGGAACGTGCTCCATCTGCAGGCCTTCAAAGTGTTCTTCAAGCTTCCTCACTTCATCGACATAAGCTTCCATCAAAGGACTCTGGTAGCTCCTATTTACTTGTCGGACCACCAACTGTGAATCTCCCCGCACAACCAGCTTCTTGATCCCAAGTTCGGCCGCAATCCTGAGGCCGGCAAGCAAACCTTCATACTCAGCAGTATTGTTTGTCGCTTGCTCCTTGGGAAAGTGCATTTGGACCACGTACTTGAGGTGCTCTCCGGTGGGTGCGACAAGCAGCACACCAGCACTGGCGCCTTACAGCGAGAAGGCACCATCGAAGTACATTATCCATTCTTTGCTTGCTTCTTGGACGGGGATGCTTGTCTCTGGAACTTCTTCGGCTGGTGTTGGTGTCCATTCTGCTATGAACTCTGCCAATGCTCGGCTCTGGATAGTTGAAGTACCCTCAAATTTAAGACCGAAGCTTGACAGCTCTAGTGCCCACTCGACAATCCTTCCTGTTGCTTCTGGATTTTGCAATATCCTCTTCAACGGAAAGCGAGTGACCACCGTTATCTCGTGTGCTTGGAAGTAATGGCGCAGCTTTCTTGAGGCCATGAGGAGGCCGAAAAGCAACTTCTGCACTCCAGAGTATCTTGACCTAGCCCCCTGCAAGAGGGATCTTACAAAATAAATTGGGCGCTGCACCATCTTCTTTCGCACTTCTCCTTGTATCTGCACAGACTCGTCCTTGTCGGGGCCAGAGCTTGTCGGGGGAGCCCCCTGCTTGCCGCTGGAAGTGCTTGCCGGGGCTGCGGGCTCTTCCTGTGCCTCCCTTTCCGCTACCAACGCAGCACTAACCACTTGATTGGTTGCTGCTAAGTATAGCAGCAACTTCTCTTGCGGCTTAGGTGCGACAAGTATTGGAGTGGAGGACAGGTACCCTTTCAAGTCCTGCAGCGCTGCCTCCGCTTCCGGAGTCCACTTCATTGGACCTGCCTTTTTCAAGATTTTGAAAAATGGCAGGGCGCATTCTGCAGACTTAGAAATGAACCTACTAAGGGCAGCCACACAACCAGCAAGCCTCCGTACATCCTTGACGCGCTTCGGGGCTTCGATTTGCTCGATGGCTTTGATCTTGTCGGGATTAGCTTCAATCCCCCTCTGGGACACAAAGAACCCGAGAAGCTTGCCGGAGGGGACTCCGAAGACGCACTTCTCGGGGTTCAGCTTGAGTTGTATCTTGCGTAGATTTGCAAAAGTCTCATCCAGGTCTTGGATCAGGGTATCCTTGTCCTTGCTCTTGACCACTATGTCATCCATGTAAGCTTCTACATTTCTGTGTATCTGTGGTTCAAAAGCAGTGTGGACTACCCTTGCAAACTTTGAGCCCGCATTCTTCAATCCAAAGGGCATACGTATGAAACAGTAAGTGCCACATGGAGTAATGAATGCGGTCTTCTCTTCATCTTCCTCAGCCATGAATATCTGGTGGTATCCGGAGTATGCATCAAGAAATGAAAGCAACTCACATCCAGCCGTGGAGTCAACGATCTGGTCAATGCGCGGCAAGAGAAATGGATCCTTGGGACAAGCTTTATTCACATCAGTGAAGTCTATACAAAGTCTCACTTCCCATTAGCTTTGCGCACGACAACTGGATTGGCCAGCCACGTGGGATGAAGTACACCTCTAACAAGGCCTGCTGCTTCCAACTTCTTGATTTCTTCAGCAATGAACTCTTGGCGCTCCACCGCTTGCTTCCTGACCTTCTGCTTGACGGGCCGCGCGTGAGGACAGAAAGCAAGCTTGTGCTCAATTACCTTCCTGGGAACACCGGGGATGTCAGACGGTTGCCATGCGAACACGTCGACATTCGCCCGCAGGAAGGCAACGAGCGCGCTTTCCTATTTAGGATCAAGCGCAGCACTGATGGTGAAGGTACCACCAGTGCCGTCCTCCTTGGTGGACACCTTCTTGGTTGCCGGTGGAGCTGCCATTCCTTTCTTGCACTTGCCGGTGGAGCTCGATGGTGCGTCCTCGAGAGCAGCGCAGCACTCCGAAGAGGTGCGTTTGCCGGAGTGGGCCCCAGAGCTCTTGCCGGACTTGGTCTTGGTCTTCCCCCCGGGAGCTTCAGTGGCAAGTGTCTTGCTGTCTGCCGCAGCTGCTGCGTCCCGGTAGATCTTGTCGGCGCAAATAAGCGCGTCCTTCTTGTCGCCGGGGATAGAGATGACGCTTATTGGCCCTGGCATCTTGAGCATATTATACGCATAGTGAGAGGCTGCCATGAACTTGGCGAGCGCTGGACGGCCAAGTATCCCATTGTATGGTAATGGGATATCGGCAACGTCGAACGTGATCCTCTCGGTCCTGAAGTTTAGTTCTCCGCCAAAGGTCACTGGCAGTGTTATCTTCCCCTTCGGCTTGCTCCTTCCCGGGTTAATTCCTTGGAACGTCCCGGTCTCCTCGAGCTCGCTGTCAGGGATCTGCAGCTTCCGGATCACAGCGGAGGAGATCAAGTTAAGGCCGGCCCCGCCGTCAACCAACATCTTGGTGACCTTGAGGTTGCGGATGGTTGGCGAAACCAACATCGGCAAGCACCCGACCGCCGTTGTGCGGTCAGGGTGGTCCTCAAGGTCGAAGATGATGGGCGTGCTGGACCACTTCAGCAGCTTGCGTGACTCAACGGGTGGCTCTGCTGCATTCACTTCCCGAACCCATTGTTTGAGTTGGCGGTGGGAAGTGTGCAGAGAGGCACCTCCATCGACGCACAGAACTTCTGTGGCCTTCTGGAACTCCTGCTCGCTGTTGTCTCTGTCATCCATGTCCTCGTCGTCGTCTTCGTCCTCGTCCTTGTCACGGCCGCGGGGAGGTCTATCTCCTTGCCGCTGCTTGGCCTTGCCGCGGCGTCCTCCTCGGCCATTGAATGGCCGCTTCTTGCCGGACTCTCCTCCGCCTCCTTGGGCCTTCTCCTTGTCGCGACGCTCGTATTCAGCCTTCTGCTGTTCTACGAGCTACTCTACCCTCTTGCAGTTCTGGAGATCGTGGCCCTTGGTGCGGTGGATCTTACAGTACTGCTTGTCGGAGCTGTCCTGCTTGTCGGCTGCTGCTACAGGGGTGGCCTCCTTGCCGGAGCCACCAGCCTGTGTCTTCTTGGAGGCAGCCTCCTTGCCGGACTGCTCGACAACCAGTACTTCCTTGTTCTTCTTTTTCTTATTGTTCCGCCGCCGGCCTTTCCTTGCCGGGGCGGCATCCTCGCTGTCCGTTCCTCCTGCTCCAGCATCCTCTCCGGGGAGTCTCCTCCCCTCTTCAGCGCGCGCACACTTGTCAGCCAGAGCGTAAAGCTCGCTGACGTCCCAGATCTTGGTCATCGCCATCTCCTCCCTCATCCGGCGGTTACGCACGTTCTGGTGGAACGCGCTGATAACCGCGGCAGGGTGTACGTCCGGGATGTTGTGCTGGACGCGGCTGAATCTCTGGATGTATTTCCGCAGGGACTCTCCCTCCTTCTGGGCTAGAATGTGAAGATCGCTCTCCTGGCCGTGGGGCTTGTGGCCGCCCATGAAGGCGCCGACAAACTGGTGGCACAGGTCTGCCCAAGAAGAGATGGAGTTCTCCGGCAAGTGCATGAGCCAAGATCTGACATTGGGCTTGAGCACAAGCGGGAAGTAGTTTGCTAGAATCTTCTCATCCCGTCCCCCGGCAGCCTGCACCGCAATGGTGTAGATGCTAAGGAACTCTGAGGGATGAGTCTTGCCGTCGTACTTCTCGGGTACGTCGGGCTTGAAGTTCTTCATGCTGGGCCAATGGACTTGCCGCAGCTCTCGGGTGAACGCAGGACAACCCGCCGCGTACGGCAAGTCGCCTGGTTCACCGGGCGCGTGCATGTCGACAGCGGTCCCAGCGCGCTGGTCGGACTGTCGTCGCGCTTCTCTTCGACGCTCGATACGGGTTCGAGCGTCTTCTTGCCGCCTGTTGTCGAGGACTTGGCGCTGATCGCGGCGAGCCCGCGGATCCGACGACGCCGTGGAGTCATCATCGACATTGATCCGGCAGGTCGGTGATTTCTGCTTCCGCGGCGGGGAGTGCACGGTAGTTGCACCCCCGGCGGTCTTGTCTCCATCGGCCTTCGCTTGAGTGACTTGCCGCCGGCGTGATGTCGCCGGCTGTTGCGGCGTGTCGTTGTTGGTGAAGGCGATGAGGCTCTGGATTGTAGCCCTCCAGTCCTCGGCCTTGTCTGCCGCTGGAGGGAAGTCGAGGAGCAGCTGAGCCCTAGCTAGGGCTTCTGCTGGGGAGGAGGGAAGCGGTGGCGAGCGGTGCGAGGAGCAAGATATGCTCGGACTTCTAACCGCGTTAGAAGGAGCAGGTTCTCGCCCCGGCGACCGCGCCTTGCTTGTGCCAGCACGTTGGCCTTGAGCGTCCCGCGATCCGCCAGCTTGGCCGCGTCCCAGCAAGCGTATGGTACCCTGGGTACCACGCTGCGGCTGGTCTGGCACCTCCTGAGAGGGACGCGGTGCGTGCACGGACGCCGAGGTCTTGGAGTGGGCTCGGTCGTCCGTCTTGTCCTTGGACTTGGCGACGCCATGAGTGTCCTCGCCGGCGTCCACCCCTCCGCCGGCGTCTACCCCACCAACCGTTGGTTCTGGTGGTGGTGGGATTGACGCGGACGGGCCTCCTACCTCCGAAGCTTTCTTCTTCGGCGGCATGTCGATGAAGTTTGCGAAGTTGATGAAGTTGCTGAAGACTGCGCCCGCGTGAGCGCCGGATCAGGTTCGCACAACCTCGACGCCCCCTACCTGGCGCGCCAAAGATGTCGGGGAAACTGGTCGCCCACGAACACCTATGGGACCGGAGCCCCTTTTACGGTACGGCAAGGGAGCGGAGGGAGCACAAAGAGCAGATCGAGGGGCACACGCGAGCAGTTTACCCAGGTTCGGGCCGCACAGACGCGTAAAACCCTACTCCTGCCTTGGTTGTATTGAGTTCTTGGCTCGGGAGCAAGAAGATCTACAGTACTCGCTACACCGAGCGTGGGAGTGATCAAGTTTCTGGAATCCAACCCCCTCTACGTTGTGCATGGGCCTCCTTTTATAGCTCAAAGGGGTCACCGACAGGTGTCAACGTAGATGAGGGTAAAAGCGTAAAATTGGTGGTAGTTGTAACAGTGCATGTACAGTGTATGCACAGTGGTTTATACCTAACCCTGACGGTGGGGGACAAGGGCATTGAATGCCCGTCGCCGTCGCCCCCAAACAGTGCAAAAAGCTTCCATCCGGGCGTCTCCGTTCGCCACGACGGTGGCCTCGTCATCGTGGCTTGCCACCGTGTACCCCAGGCTGCACAGCTATCTGCCACGTGCTCCTGGAAGGGCCCCAGGGCGACGCGTGGCCAGATGAGCTGGAGCGCAGGCACACAGCTTAGGCTTCCCCCGGCAAGCACCTTGCCGGGGTCGCTATCTTGCCGGGCCCGGAAGCTTGTCGCTCTCCGGGCCCTGCCGGGGCGCGCGATGCACCATGATATGTCTTCTGAGATGCTGTTCTTTGGCCTTCTTGGCAAGCTCCTCTTGCCAGGGTCTTGTGCTGAAGTGATAACCTTGAGCCTGGTGCGGCCTTCCCGGCAAGCTCCTCTTGCCGGGGTCTTGTTTCTTAACTTAAATACTTTGTTCTTGGATGGCTCCAAAGGAGCTAGAGTGGGCCTTGGCGGGCGCGGGGCGAGCCCTGCCACGGGACGCTGCTACTGCCCGTGCACAAGTCGGGATACTAAGGTACCCCTACTTTAGTACACCGACAGGAGCCCCCGGGCCTAGGCCACACACGGTGCCGAGCGCTGTTGGGCTAGGCCCAAAACAGTGCACGGGCACACACGGCCCACGGCGCGCCGTTTCCCACTCCGCATCTGCCGCATCCCTCCCTAACGGCACGCGTCGATTGCGGCGTCGTAGGAGAGATCGTGGCCTGTTTCTTTAATGGGAAAATGCGGAACGTCCCCCACTTCCCCCTTAAAAGCGGAGGAAGCAGGGGCAGTTTCCCCCATTGCTTCATTGCGTCTTCAATCTCCAGAAAACCCCCGCCGCTCTCCGCCTCCCCAAAGGTCGACAGAGAGCCAAGCTCCACCCTTCTTCCGCCGCCGCCCGCCTCCCCGGTGCTGCTGACCCCTCTCGCCGTCCCCGCCATGGCCCCGAAGAGCAGCAAGGCGAAGAGCGAGAAGTCCGACAAGGCGGCGAAGCTGGCAGCAATGCGGAAGAGGATGGTGGTCTTCCCGCCGAGGCTCAGCGCGAGGGAGTTGCGGGACAAGTATTACCTGTTCTGGGAGAGGGAGACGAAGGCTCACCCGCGCACCAGAGTCCTCCAAAGATGTCGGGGAAACTGGTCGCCCGCGAACACCTATGGGACCGGAGCCCCTTTTACGGTACGGCAAGGGAGCGGAGGGAGCACAAAGAGCAGATCGAGGGGCACACGCGAGCAGTTTACCCAGGTTCGGGCCGCGCGGACGCGTAAAACCCTACTCCTGCCTTGGTTGTATTGAGTTCTTGGCTCGGGAGCAAGAAGATCTACAGTACTCGCTACACCGAGCGTGGGAGTGATCAAGTTTCTGGAATCCAACCCCCTCTACGTTGTGCATGGGCCTCCTTTTATAGCTCAAAGGGGTCACCGACAGGTGTCAACGTAGATGAGGGTAAAAGCGTAAAATTGGTGGTAGTTGTAACAGTGCATGTACAGTGTATGCACAGTGGTTTATACCTAACCCTGACGGTGGGGGACAAGGGCATTGAATGCCCGTCGCCGTCGCCCCCAAACAGTGCAAAAAGCTTCCGTCCGGGCGTCTCCGTTCGCCACGACGGTGGCCTCGTCATCGTGGCTTGCCACCGTGTACCCCGGGCTGCACAGCTATCTGCCACGTGCTCCTGGAAGGGCCCCAGGGCGACGCGTGGCCAGATGAGCTGGAGTGCAGGCACACAGCGTAGGCTTCCCCCGGCAAGCACCTTGCCGGGGTCGCTATCTTGCCGGGCCCGGAAGCTTGTCGCTCTCCGGGCCATGCCGGGGCGCGCGATGCGCCACGATATGTCTTCTGAGATGCTGTTCATTGGCCTTCCTGGCAAGCTCCTCTTGCCAGGGTCTTGTGCTGAAGTGATAAGCTTGAGCCTGGTGCGGCCTTCCCGGCAAGCTCCTCTTGCCGGGGTCTTGTTTCTTAACTTAAATACTTTGTTCTTGAATGGCTCCAAAGGAGCTAGAGTGGGCCTTGGCGGGCGCGGGGCGAGCCCTGCCACGGGACGCTGCTACTGCCCGTGCACAAGTCGGGATACTAAGGTACCCCTACTTTAGTACACCGACAGCTCTGCATAGAGCTACTCTAGCTAATTGCTCCCACTTTCAATACGCATCCAGATTGATACTTAGTGTCATCTGGATTTAGTGTCAAAGCTTGTATCGGCGTAACCCTTTACGACAAACTCTTTATCACCTCCATAATCGAGAAACATTTCCTTAGTCATCCAGTTACTAAGGATAATTTTGACCGCTGTACAGTGATCTACTCGTGGATCACTATTGTACCTCCTTGACAAACTCATGGCAAGGTACACAACATGTTTGGTACACAGCATGGCATACTTTATAGAACCTATGGCTGAGGCATAGGGAATGATTTTCATTCTCTCTATATTTTTCTGCCGTGGTCTGGCTTTGAGTCTTACTCAACTTCACACCTTACAAGTCAGGCAAGAACTCCTTCTTTGACTGATCCATTTTGAACTACTTTAAAATCTTATCAAGGTATGTACTCATCGAAAGTCTTATCAAGCGTCTTGATCTATCTCTATAGATCTTGATGCCCAATATGTAAGCAGCTTCACCAAGGTCTTTCTTTGAAAAAAACTCCTTTCAAACTCTCCTTTATGCTTTCCAGAAAATTCTACATCATTTCCGATCGACAATATGTCATTCACATATACTTATCAGAAAGGTTGTAGTGCTCCCACTCACTTCTTGTAAATACAGGCTTCACCGCAAGTCTGTATAAATCTATATGCTTTGATCAACTTATCAAAGCGTTTATTCCAACTCTGAGATGCTTGCACCAGTCCATAGATGGATCGCTAGAGCTTGCACATTTTGTTAGCACCTTTAGGATTGACAAAACCTTCTTTAATAAATCCATTAAAGAATGTAGTTTTGTTATCCATTTGCCAGATTTCATAAAATGCGGCAATTGCTAACATGATTCGGACAGACTTAAGCATCGCTACGGGTGAGAAAGTCTCATCGTAGTCAACTCCTTGAACTTGTTGAAAAACTTTCGCAACAAGTCGAGCTTTGTAAATAGTAACATTACCGTCAGCGTCAGTCTTCCTCTTGAAGATCCATTTATTTTCGATGGCTTGCCGATCATCGGGCAAGTCAACCAAAGTCCACACTTTGTTCTCATACATGGATCCCATCTCAGATTTCATGGCCTCAAGCCATTTTGCGGAATCTAGGCTCATCATCGCTTCCTCATAGTTCGTAGGTTCATCATGGTCCAGTAACATGACTTCCAGAACCGGGTTGCCGTACCACTCTGATGCGGAACGAACTCTGTTTGATCTACGAAGTTCAGCAGAAACTTGATCTGAAGTTTTCATGATCATCATCATTAGCTTCCTCACTAATTGGTGTAGGAATCACTGAAACTAGTTTCTGTGATGTTCCACTTTCCAATTCGGGAGAAGGTACAATTACCTCATCAAGTTCTACTTTCCTCCCACTCACTTCTTTCGAGAGAAACTCCTTCTCTAGAAAGGATCCACTCTTAGCAACAAAGACCTTGCCTTCAGATCTGTGATAGAAGGTGTACCCAACAGTTTCTTTTGGGTATCATATGAAGATTTACTTCTCAGATTTGGGTTCGAGCTTATCATGTTGAAACTTTTTCACATAAGCATCGCAGTCCCAAACTTAAAGAAATGACAGCTTAGGTTTCTCGTCAAACCACAGTTCATACGGTGTCATCTCCACGGATTTAGATGGTGCCCTATTAACGTGAATGTAGCTGTCTGTAATGCATAACCCCAAAAGCGATAGTTGTAGATCGGTAAGAGACATCATCGATCGCACCATATCTAATAAAGTACGGTTATGACGTTCGGACACACCATTACACTATGGTGTTCCAGGTGGCGTGAGTAGTGAAACTATTTCACATTGTTTTTACTAAAGGCCAAACTCGCTAACTCAAATATTTTACCTCTATGATCATATCGTAGAAACTCTTATTTTCTTGTTACGATGATTCTCCACTTCACTCTGAAATTCTTTGAACTTTTCAAATATTTCAGACTTGTGCTTCATTAAGTAGATATACCCATATCTGCTCAAATCATCAGTGAAGGTCAGAAAATAACGATACCCGCCGCGAGCTTGAACACTCATTGGTCCACATACATCTGTATGTATGATCTCCAACAAATCTGTTGCTCGCTCCATTGTTCCGGAGAACGGAGTTTTAGTCATCTTGCCCATGAGGCATGGTTCGCAAGCACCAAGTGATTCATAATCAAGTGATTCCAAAAGTCCATCAGTATGGAGTTTCTTCATGCGCTTTACACCATTATGACCTAAACGGCAGTGCCACAAATAAGTTGCACTATCATTATTAACCTTGCATCTTTTGACTTCAATATTATGAATATGTGTATCACCACGATCGAGATCCAACAAACAATTTTCATTGGGTGTATGACCATCGAAGGTTTTATTCATGTAAACAGAATAACAATTATTCTATGACTTTAAATGAATAACCGTGTTGCAACAAATATGATCAAATCATATTCATGCTCAACGCAAATGCCAAATAACATTTATTTAGGTTTTACACTAATCCCGAAAGTATAGGGAGTGTGCGATGATGATCATATCAATCTTGGAACCACTTCCAACACACATCGTCACTTCACCTTTAACTAGTCTCTGTTCATTCTGCAATTCTCGTTTCGAGTTACTAATTTTAGCAACTGAACCGGTATCAAATACCCAGGGGTTGCTATGAACACTAGTAAAGTACACATCAATAATCTGTATATCAAAATATACCTTTGTTCACTTTGCCATCCTTCTTATCCGCCAAGTATCTAGGGCAGTTCCACTTCCAGTGACCATTTCCTTTCCAGTAGAAGCACTTAGTTTCAGGCTTGAGTTTTAGCTTTGGGTTTCTTCACGGGAGTGACAACTTGCTTGTCATTCTTCTTGAAGTTCCCGTTCTATCCCTTTGCCCTTTACTTGAAACAAGTGGTCTTGTTAACCATCAACACTTGATGCTTTTTCATGATTTCTACCTTCGCCGACTTCAGCATCGCGAAGAGCTCGGGAATTCCTTTCGTCATCCCTTGCATACTATAGTTCATCACGAAGTTCTACTAACTTGGTGATAGTGACTAGAGAACTTTGTCAATTACTATCTTATCTGGAAGATTAACTCCCACTTGATTCAAGTAATTGTAGTACCCACACAATCTGAGCACATGCTCACTGGTTGAGCTATTCTCCTCCATCTTGTAGGCAAAGTACTGTCAGAAGTCTTACACCTCTCGACACGGGCATGAGCATGAAATACTAATTTCAACTCTTGGAACATCTTATATGCTCTGTGGCGTTCAAAACGTCTTTGAAGTCCCGGTTCTAAGCCGTAAAGCATGGTGCACTTAAACTATCAAGTAGTCATCATACCGAGCTTTTGTCAAAACGTTCATAACGTCTACATCTGCTCCTGCAATAGGTCTGTCACTTAGCGGTGCATCAAGGACATAATTCTTTGTGCAGTAATGAGGATAATCCTCATATCACGGAACAATTCCGCATCATTACTACTAACATCTTTCAACTCAGTTTTCTCTAGGAACATATAAAAAATAAACGGGGAGCAACATCGTGAGCTATTGATCTACAACATAGATATGCTAATACTACTAGGACTAAGTTCATGATAAATTAAAGTTCAATTAATCATATTACTTAAGAACTCCCACTTAGATAGACATCCCTCCGGCCATCTAAATAATCACGTGATCCAAATCAACTAAACCATGTCCGATCATCACGTGAGATGGAGTAGTTTCAATGGTGAACATCTTATGTTGATCATATCTACTATATGATTCACGCTCGACCTTTCGGTCTCCAGTGTTCCGAGGCCATATCTGCATATGCTAGGCTCGTCAAGTTTAACCCGAGTATTCTGCGTGTGCAAAACTGGCTTACACCCGTTGTATTTGAACGTAGAGCTTATCACACCCGATCATCATGTGGTGTCTCGGCACGACGAACTTTCGCAACGGTGCATACTCAGGGAGAACACTTATACCTTGAAATTTAGTAAGGGATCATCTTATAATGCTACCGTCGTTCTAAGCAAAATAAGAAGCATAATAAGATAAACATCATATGCAATCAAAATATGTGACATGATATGGCCATCATCATCTTGTGCTTTTGATCTCCATCTCCAAAGCACCGTCATGATCACCTTCGTCACCGGCGCGACACCTTGATCTCCATCGTAGCATCGTTGTCGTTTCGCCAACTATTGCTTCTATGACTATCGCTACCACTTAGTGATAAAGTAAAGCAATTACATGGCGATTGCATTTCATACAATAAAGCGACAACCATATGGCTCCTGCCAGTTGCCGATAACATTACAAAACAGGATCATCTCATACAAAACCGTATAACTCATCATGTCTTGACCATATCACATCACAACATGCCCTGCAAAAACAAGTTAGACGTCCTCTACTTTGTTGTTGCAAGTTTTACGTGGCTGCTACGGGCTTAGCAAGAACCGTTCTAACCTACGCATACAAAGCCACAACGATGTTTCGTCAAGTATGTGCTGTTTTAACCTTCACAAGGACCGGGCGTAGCCACACTTGATTCAGCTAAAGTGAGAGAGACAGACACCCGCCAGTCACCTTTAAGCAACGAGTGCTCATAACGGTGAAACCAGTCTCGCGTAAGCGTACGCGTAATGTCGGTCCGGGCCGCTTCATCTCACAATACCGCCGAAGCAAAGTATGACATGCTGGTAAGCAGTATGACTAGTATCGCCCACAACTCATTGTGTTCTACTCGTGCATATCATCTACGCATAGACCTGGCTCATGATGCCACTGTTGGGGAACGTAGTATTTTAAAAATTTCCTACGGTCACGCAAGATCTATCTACCAAATGCATAGCAACGAGAGGGAAGAGTGTGTCTACGTACCCTCGTAGACCGGAAGCGGAAGCGTCAAGTGACGCGGTTGATGTAGTCGAACTTCTTCGCGATTCAACCGATCAAGCACCGAACGTACGGCACCTCCGCGTTCAGAACACGTTCAGCTTGATGACGTCCCACGAGCTCTTGATCCAGTTGAGCTTCACGGGAGAGTTTCGTCAGCACGACGGCGTGGTGATGGATATGATGTATCTACCGGCACAGGGCTTCGCCTAAGCACTGCAACGGTATGATCGAGGTGTGTTTCTGTGGAGGGGGGCACCGCACACGGCTGGAACAATTCAACTTGTGTGTCTTTGGGTGCCCCCCTGCCCCCGTATATAAAGGAGCAAGGGGGGAGGCCGGCCAGCCCTCCTATGGTGCGGCTAGGGCTGCAATCCTACTAGGAATAGGAATGCGAATAGGATTGCAATCCTATTCCTAGTAGGAACTACCAAAGAAGGAAGAAGGGGAAAGGAAAGAGAGGGAGAGGGAGAGGGAAAGAGGGGCCGCACCCCCTCCCCTTGTCCTATTCGGACTCCTCCTAGGGAGGGGGCGCGCCACCTCCTGGCTGCTGCCCTCTCTCTCCCCTATGGCCCACCAGGGCCCACCATTCCCCCGGGGGGTTCCGGTAACCCCCCCCCCCCCGGCACTCCGGTAAATTCTGAAACTTTCCAGAACACTTCCGGTGTCCGAATATAGTCGTCCAATATATTAATATTTATGTCTCGGACATTCTGAGACTCCTCGTTATGTCCGTGATCTCATCCGGGACTCCGAACTACCTTCGGTACATCAAAACTCATAAACTCATAATACCGATCGTCATCAAACGTTAAGCGTGCGGACCCTACGGGTTCGAGAACTATGTAGACATGACCGAGACTCATCTCCGGTCAATAACCAATAGCGGAAACTGGATGCTCATATTGGCTCCTACATATTCTACGAAGATCTTTATCGGTCAAACCGCATAACAACATACATTGTTCCTTTTGTCACCGGTATGTTACTTGCCCAAGATTCGATCGTCGGTATCTCTATACCTAGTTCAATATCGTTACCGGCAAGTCTCTTTACTCGTTCTGTAATACATCATCTCGTGACTAACTCATTAGTCATTTGCTTGCAAGGCTTATTATGATATGCATTACCGAGAGGGCCCAGAGATACCTCTCCGACACTCGGAGTGACAAATCCTAGTCTTGATCTATGCCAACACTACGAATACTTTCGGAGACACCTGTAGAGCATCTTTATGATCACCCAGTTACGTTGTGACGTTTGATAGCACACAAGGTGTTCCTACGGTATTCGGGAGTTGCATAATCTCATAGTCATAGGAACATGTATAAGTCATGAAGAAAGCAATAGCAGTAAAACTAAACGATCATAGTGCTAAGCTAACGGATGGGTCTTGTCCATCACATCATTCTCCTAATGATGTGATCCCGTTGATCAAATGACAACTCATGTCTATGGTTAGGAAACATAACCATCTTTGATCAATGAGCTAGTCTAGTAGAGGCATACTAGGGACACTCTATTTTGTCTATGTATTCACACATGTACTAAGTTTCCGGTTAATACAATTCTAGCATGAATAATAAACATTTATCATGATATAAGGAAATATAAATAACAACTTTATTATTGCCTCTAGGGCATATTTCCTTCACGTTGTTCGCTGTAATGCCTAGAGCGAGGGAGTCATCATACGATGTTGGGGACAGGGAGATGCTGGACATCATCCACAACGAAGGCGAGGGAGAAGGAGGGGGCTATGAGGATGGGCGGGGGGAAGACTCGGATCCCACCTGGTTCGGAAACTACAAGTAGCAGTAGACCTACACACAGACGGTCACGCGACAATCTAGACCAAGACCGACGATGGCACACACCAACAGCAGCATTGGGCCGTCGGAGAGCAGTAGCCGGAGCGAAAGGAGGAGGAGGACGTCGAGGACAATGATCCGGACGATACAGCCAGCGATCCGAAGAAGAAGGGTAGAGGAGAAAGCTTTAACATGCGGGAGGACGAGCTATTCTGCGATGCATGGTTGGCCACTAGTATTGATCCTATCCATGGCATGGGGCAATGGGGCACAAACTTTTGGACGAACCTTTTCTTGCTCACTAGCCGGATATGCATTCTTTTGTAGCCTACTCGTGCTTGTCTGGTGTACAAGAAGATGGAGAAGAAGTCCTTCATTGCCATGCATTGCTGGTTGAAGTTGAATGGGCAACCGAAGTGAAACCTTTTCATAGCCAAGACCGCCTCCCAAGCCAACGAGGAAGAAACCGGTGACCCTACCGACCTAAACCAAGAAGGTTCTTATAAGGTTAGAAGAAATTTACGGGAGGAGAAATGGGAGGAGAGGGTGAAGCGAAAAGGTGCGGCGACCAAGCTGACAGAGAGGTTCGGGGACATCTTGGCGAAGAAAGAGGAGGCATGCGTGAAGCGCTCGGATATCAAGGAGGAGGAGAAGGCGGAGAGGTTCAAACTGTCGATGGAGGTGACGGACAAGAAGCTCAAGCTCGAAGAGTGGAGGACCATGATCAAAGAAAGGAAGGCCGCGCTCGAGGAAAAGAAGTTGCGGATCGCCGCCAATGTGGAGGAGGCCAAGATGTTGACCTTGAATGTGGACTCTTTAGATGTCGATGCAAGAATTATCGTGCAATATGTCCGCTACCAAATGTTGCAGCGGCAGAAAGATCAGTTGGTGGCGGCGAACAGGACGCAAAGGAGGCGTATGTGAACGCGGAGGGGGAGGTTGCCTACGCGACGACGACGACACCACCTTGGATCGGGGAGGAAACGGCTAGGATTGCTGGTCCTACAGGGCAGAAATGCACAGACTGTCGGACTGGTGTTCTTTTGGATTCAGGCGTGTAAAAACTAAGCATATTTGCCTTCTTGGTTGTCATCGGGTACGCGGTCTAGCGCTGGTGTGATCCCGCACGATCCGGCGCGCTGTGTGGATTGGAGTACATTTAAATTTAAATTTACTGGCGGACATATATAGGATGTCGGTCTCCCGTATCCGTGGACTGATCCCTATCCGCGTACGGATGCGGAAGAAAATTTACGGGTCGCCGCTGAAAATGTTGTAAGATAAGGCAGGTGTTGGATATGCTCTTATGTTGGTTGCACACATAAATTATGTAGACGATTGCAAAGCAACACGGGATGCACATTTCTGGAATATACCCCACCTATCATGCTTTTATTTCTAGGGCATCTACAACCGAACTCCTTAAAATGACCGAGCAGTCACAGGACCGCTGAACCGGGAGAGAAAAAAAAAGTTGATCTAACCAAACACCTCAAAGCCTCTTTAAAAATCCGGGTTGTCCAACACTCCTCGTTTGGATCTCATATATGAGATAAGTATAAGTGGTGCCCGGGTATTGATCAATCTTAATGCGTTTGGCGAACCAATCTGTGGTTGAGATGGTTAGGTGGATAGTGGTATCCCCAACCCATCAGGGTTCAAATCATCATGCTCGCATTATTCCTGGATTTATTTCAGGATTTCCGGCGATGCGCTTTCAGTGGGAGGAGACGTTCCCGTCGACGACGAGGCACCTACGGTGACTTCGTAAATCTCAAGATGATATGCCGGCTCGGTCTCTCGGAGGTGCTCATATGGGGAGGGTGTGCGTGTGTGCGTTCATAGGGGTGAGTGTATGCGCGTGTATATGAACGCTTGCGTCTGTACTGATGCTAAAAAAAAAATCTTAATGCGTTTGTCACATAGGACTTGGCCCTTCATGAAGCATCATTTTTTTCTTTATTAATTCTTCTCTCTCCTTCACCAATGCATGTGATCTTATCCACTAATCACATGGATGACCAAATGTAGAGGGAAATGAGGGCATCTCTATTTTCTTCATCAATCACATTCACATGCATGCGATGAGATGGGTGGGGGGAGGGGCGAGGGACATGGCTGAGTGGAACGAAAAATAAGAAGTCAAAATAAAACACGGCCAGACACTGACTGAGCAAAGTCCACAAACTTAGTCCGACAATAGATGTCCTTTATTCCCTAGTGTAAAAAATACACTTACATTATGAGACGAAGGAAGTAGCATTTACCAACTTCTGTTGCGACCCATTAGCATTCTACTTGAATGAGTTAAACCATGGAGTACAAATATAATATTTTACTACGACAAATATGTTGAGTATAAGGATTATTAGGAAGTACTCCCTCCGTTCCTTAATATAAGGTGTATTATTTTTTAAAAAGTCAAACTTCTCTAAGTTTGACCAAGTTTATAGGCCAAAATATCAATACCTAGAATACCAAATCAGTATCATTAGATTCATCATCAAATATAATTTTACGTTTTATATAATTAGTATTATAAATATTTATATATTTTGCTGCAAAGTTGGTCAAACATAGACACTAGTTGACTTTTTGAAAAAGTAATACATCTTACATTTAGGAACGGAGGAAGTATATGATAGACTAGGATTTGGTCCTGCCTTGTCTTGTACTCCAAATTGGTCTTTGTACTCCTATATATATGCCCACGGGGCTCAAGCAATACAATAAACTATTCCACCAAACCTCTCTTTCCCTTCTAACATGATATCTATCGCAAGTCGATCCTAAACCCTAGCCACCACCGCTTCCGCACCCGCACGCCGCCCTCGGGGCGGTCGGCCTTCATGACCACCGCCGGGGGCCGCGTCGCCCGTACCTAGGGTTCGTCCGCCGGCCGTGTTGGCCGGCTGCCCTAGAGGGTCTTTTTCCCGAGCCCTTGCTCCGGGTTTTTCTCTCTCGCGCCGGTCGCTTTGATCGGCGTTTACTTTTTGGTTTTCCGATCTAAGATCGGTTTGCGTCGCCCACCGCCGCCATCGACACCTGCGCGCCTCTACTTCGACATCGGCGTGACTGGCCGGCTACTTTATCGACCCGACGGCATCGCGCGACAGGCGGCCCCTCAAGGCCGTCATCCGTGCGCCGGCCTGCCCGTCGACCTGCGCCAGCCATCACCGTCCTGCTCCGACCGGGACACATGCAACGCCCCGATCCGGCGGCCTCGCGCCATGCGACGGCCAATTATAGCCGTCGCTCGCGCACCGGCCCGCCCATCGATCCATGTCACCCGCCTCTGGCGCGTCTGCACGGCGGCTCGACGATTTACCTCGCTGGCCTCGTCCTCGGCTGCATCAGGCTCATCGGCTGCCTCAACTCGGGCGCCGCTGCTCCGTTGGTCGCTCGGGCCTCACTGCCCGGGCGCCGACGCTGCTTTGGCAGCCCGGGTGCCGGCGCTGACGTCCCACGCGGTCCGCCGTCGCCGGCCTCATCCAGGACTCCGCCGCCACCACGCCTCCATCGAGCGGCGTCCCCGACCTCGCGCGCGATCGGCTTGATCACCCGCTCGCCGTCGCGATCCGCCTCATCTACGCCACGCGACCAACCTGGCCCGTTGGTTGCGCGCGCCTCCGCAGATCCCGTGAAGATTGTCCTGAGTTCAGTGCGCCCCTCCCCCGATCGAGCAACGGGCTGCCGCCGCGTCGCCCCGTCGGGCCGCAGACCCCGTGGTTCTCCTTGCGGCTGCATCGACTCGTGCTTCGCCGCTGCGTCGCCCTTCGGGCCGTAGTGCTGCGATACGCGGTCCCCGCCGCTGCCCCGAGGCCATCCCCGCGGATGCACCGACTCGCGAACCGCCGTTGCGTCGCCCCTTCGGGCCGCAGCGTCGCGGCCCGCGGTCCCCGCCGTCGCCCCGACCCACCTGCCGCCGCTGCGTCGCCCCTTCGGGCCGTAGCGTCGCGGCCAGCGGTCCACTCCGCCGTCACCGCGCGTCGACCTTCCGTGGTATACGCCGCCCCCGTCTCCCTTGGCACGGGAACGCCACCGTCCGCGTCGGTCTTCGTCACGCTATCAGGGTTCTTCGCCTACTTCGAGCACCGCCGCCGCAAACCTAACCTAGCCGTCGCCGCCGCCGTCAGGCCGCCGCTGCCGCTCTTCTTTGGCCGCCGCCGCTGCTACCTTCGTAGCCGCCGCCGTCGCCCGTCCACCCCCTTCGTCTTCGTCCAAGCACCAGCCCGAGCGTCGCCGTCATCTACCCCGACCACTTCGTCTACTCCGACCATGGTTGGTGACGTCGGCCCCGTGCCGATGGACGCCGCAATCGTCGTCGAGTTCTTCTCTGCTGGCCCCTCCGACTTCTCCGACATGGCGTACAGCTCGTGCAGGTCCCTCGTCTACGCATGCCCGGTGCTGGCAACACCGATGCGTGCTTTCATCCACGACGTGTCCCCAGGCCTGGCAAGCCTGGTCGGCGCTTCGTCAACTTCGTCTTCGTCCGTCTCCGCCTGCCCGGTGCTGGCAACACCGGTGTGTGCCTTCGTCTACGATGTGTCCCCGGACTTGGCAAACCCGCCGCGACGCGTCGTCAACAACATCTTCTTCCCGGCGCACCACTACTTCGACACCACAGCGCCCATGCTAACTCGGCCACGACTCCGCGATACATCGATACATCGACCGTTACGACTGTTGGGGGGGGGGGG
>LR738709.1:455081295-455293588 GCA_902687465.1 Secale cereale
GTCCGTTGGCTTGCCTTCGGATTCTTCTCCAGTCTCACCGTCTGCGCCGCTACCGTTGTGACTGCGGGGGGATGTTGAGTATAAGGATTATTAGAAAGTATATGATAGACTAGGATTTGGTCCTGCCTTGTCTTGTACTCCAAGTTGGTCTTTGTACTCCTATATATATGCCCACGGGGCTCAAGCAATACAATAAACTATTCCACCAAACCTCTCTTTCCCTTCTAACAAAATAAAATTGGTTAAGTGTGCCGTACAAGTGACAGCAGTACAAGTGACAGCAGTACAAGTGAAGCTACCCCAGATCATCGGCACCAAGCAGTTATAATCCAGTAGTGCCAAGTTCACTAAGTTGGCTGCCGGCAAACTATCTCGACAAGTGACTCCACGGGTGAACTCAACCACGATGGCTCGGGCACTTTCCACCTGTCATTGAGTATAATTGTTTAAAAGAGGCCTATTTATGGATAAATTTATGTTAACTGCAGAAATAGTGTTAAGTCGTGTAAACACACCTTTTTTCATCAGCGTTGCCAATAATAGGCAAGGCATCCTCAGGCCTACAAGTACATTAAAAGATGTTTCAACATAAAGTAACTGAATTAGCTTACCCTATGAGTAATGGGCGCTTGACAGTGTCTAAAATTACAAACATCTTAGTATGTCAACTAAGCACCACAAAAGCGAGAAGAGCGGTACAGGAAAACACAAGCTTGGTGAGGAGCTTCTAACATCAGCAAGATTTGTTGCTCACGGCCTGAAGCATGGTGCCACTAAGTATAGCTCCATAGATTGGCCTCTGTCTAACGACAGTGCATATATGCTTTTATATAGAGCGCATGCACATACTCTATGTTGGAAAAGGATGAGGCCAAGAAAATGTTCTGATTCAAGCGAGTACAAGCAGAAAGCCTTCAAACTACAATGAACTAAAACTTTACTAGAAAAGATATGCCATCAAAAGAAGTTGCACGCAATATACAAAATATATGCAAGTATAGAAGGCGCACCATTGTCCAATAAACTCCCCCAAGACCTTCAAAAGTACACTCGCTGGTAAAAAAGGAGTTTCTTTCTTGCCATAGAAGTTCATACCAACAAAATTCCCACAAGTGTCGATAAGAGGGCCCCCAATCCCAGCCTACCAAAAGGGTGACAGCACGCAAGGGTTACATAGGAAAAGATATTTGTAATGACTTAGATATGTCGTTCAATACGGTGAAGTTACTCTTATTAGTGATTTTCTAGCTGGATATCTGAAATTGCAAGTCTGGCACATAATACCTTAGTGATGTTACAAGTGGATATCCGATGTTCATTGCAATCCGATGTGCCAGATTTTTCAGTCACCTTCCCATTTGTGGCCATTAATCTGCATTTGTCAAAGAGACACCCTACAGCCCTTACAGGAGTACCAGTGGTAACAGGAGGCTGCTGGAGTTCTATTGTACGCGGCGGGATCGTCTCGTCAATGTTAACAAGAGCAATATTGTAATCAAAGTTACAGTATGTCAATTTCCCTCTGGCTCGACGTTTATTTAGAAGGCATACTTCAATCTGCATTATAAGAATATAGTTAAGCATTATCTTACATGAACAAAGAAAAACTAGTTAATAGCAGGAACAACCTGCAAGTTATTATGACGCATGGAATCATTTCCAGAAATTCGAACCAAACTTGCTGAAGTTAGAATAGTTTGGAAGCTTTTACTCTTGCCTATAAATACACCTGTGCAAGCAAAAAACCTTGCATTTCCTACACCAAGCACAATATCAATTATTAATTATTGATCAAATAAAATTATTGAAATGTAATCAGTGTATAACAGTACAATCACCATTGAAAGAAGCAAGTGGGACAACACTTTCAGACATTTTTGAGGCAACGTCTTTTCCGAGTTTAGTCCATGTATCTTTGACAAAATTCTCTTCAAAAGTATTGACCATATACATGTTTGCTGTTCAAAACAAGCATAAAGTGCTCGAATAAACTTCTAAAATGTGAAATATGAGGGCATACTCAGCAGAATCCACAGCAATAACTCACCATGTAACAGATCTGGCAAGGGGTAACCATAAGATTTTGCGGTTTGTTTTACATATTTTTCATGGTCTGACACAACAAAAAGCAATTAGTGAGCATCCCAGTACTAAGATGATAAATTGCTATCAAGAACTAAACTTGCAGCATATCTGATGAAGAGTCGGCACATAATGAACATTAGGAAGCCTTCAAATATGGTGACTACTCAAAAATAATTCCAATTAGCTAAATACACATGCTTTCGGCTCCATGGTGCAGAGATCTGGCAAGTGGCACAGATAGATGCAGCTAAGGCACCAATACAATTGGTTGACGAGGAGGTGGGTTTAATGAGGTTGGGTGCAGCAGGGAATATTGTTGTCGGCATCCAAGGCTTGAGCTCTGGCAGCATTGGGATAAGCTGAGCTGCATTGTGAAGCTTCCACTCCAATCATTTCCCCAAACTTAACACTGTAAATGATGGGACTGAACCCACAACCATGCCACGTGGACTTTCTCTCGGAGCTTAAGCAATGCATGGGCTTGCACGTGAGCCACCACTATTTGGGTTTCTACTTGGGCCATCCTAGTGGGTTGCAGCATCAAGCAATCGTCCAGGTTAGGACATAACTAAAGCAATCCAATCATCTGATACCAATTAGATCAATCCGGTTGTCTGCGGGGCCAAGTGTAGGCTCTCATCTTTGGCGGGTCCGACTCACCTGTAGCAGAAGAGTCTGAAGAGCTATATTTCATCCATGTGGGGCCACATTGGCTGCAGCAGGATGAGCTACTGGTCAAGGGGTCCATCATAGTGGTTATGTGCACTGATATAGAATGATGGAATATCAAAATAAAAAATATAATAATATTTAAAGAGAAGAAGAAATGTTAGATATGAAAGAGGTATGATTGGAGATAGAGATCGGATCTGTATCCTTTGGATTATATTACTAAGAGATCATATGTATCCATAATCAATCAAGCAATAAGAGTTCATCTATCTGTTATTCCCCGGTCCCTTACCCGTGCCATACATCCGCATGGTGGTAGTTACCCGGTTTAGAGCACAGCACGTATAATAGTAGTATGCTAATAAAAGGTAACCAGAAAACTAACCTGGGTTCATCGTGAATAAACCTACAAATAATTGTTGATTCGAGACATTAGAACAATATGATAAGGATGAATTTCTGATAGTGCACAATGCAGTAGTTCTAATTAGTCAGTGTGATTTGCTCACCCTCCAGATAGAAGTTGCCATGTGTAGAAGATTTACATATCTCCCTCGTGTCCGTGCTACTTCCTATTGTACCATCTCCCTCTTGCTTGGTTTCAAGCCTGCAGCACAATGTAGTAAAAACTACCGTGGTTAATTCAGAGACTAGATACCCCCAAGACCATACAGGAAATGAGAGCAAGATATAACGAAGAAATAGAGCCAAATGGTTACATATATGAGATATCTCACAAAAAAAACTGAGAAAATGAGGAACAAAATCTCCAGGGACGTCCGAAATATAAGTCTGTCTGTCCATATTCTGGTTTGAATAAGAAACTAGCAGTACTACTCATTTACGAAAATATATTGGCACCAGCATGGAACCCAAAAAACAATCTAGTTCAGGGCAAGTACAACAGATACTAACAGGGCAGTTGATGTGGGTGTAAGGGGCTGTTTGGATCACGCCCCAGTCCGCCCCGCCAATAGCGGGCTCGCCAAAAAATTGGCGAAGGAATCCACCGCCCTGGTTTCGCCAACTCGCGGGCGCATAAATTGAACGAAGCTGCCGAAATTTGGCGTGGTCGCGAAACGTTGGTCCCGATCCAAACGGCTGCCCGACGTGCTAGTCAACGCCAAAAAGTTGGTAGGGCGCTCGTCGGCTGTATTCCAAACAGCCTCTAAGTATCCAGGTAATGCCACAACCTATTAAGCTACAAGGAGAAACACTTAAAGTTGCAAAACCACTACAGATGACAAATATACAAAAGTACAAGATAGGCAATGGGCCAGCATAGCAGAATATACTATGAAATCTTGAAAGCTGCTTGGCATGCGAATTGGATGCCTTACGATTCAAATTGGGAATGTAAGACAGGGAAAATTAGGAGGACAACTGGACAAGCACAGGCCAAACAGGAAACTGTATCTTGCAGATAGTGCAAGTCTAGATATACATACCTGACTATCCCAGAATGCTCCATGCATTTTAGAATTAAATTCCTCGGAAGGCAGGGAGTAATCACTTTTTGGGAGTGGTCCCCCATTTGACTATAATAGTTCATGCCAACAAAATTCCCATCTATATCAATGAGGGGGCCTCCAACCCCAGCCTAAGACAAATTCAAAGTGACAATCAAGAAAGACAAAAATGCAGTTTGTAATGTCTTAAAGAATATAGTTTAATGCATACAATACTAGATTAAGCCATTCATACCATGAGGCAGTTATTTATTAGGACAGCGTAGGAAAACCAGATGGAACATAAGATCTCACCGTAGTGATTTTGCATGTGCTGAACATAAGCTTGTGGACTGTACCATCTAGAGGGCCGATCAATTGCCCACTTTCTGCCATTAATTTGTCTGAACTGGAAGAGCACCATAACGCTACTACCTCACTGCTCGACTTAAGTGCTTCGTCATGATCAAGCACAAGCCTGCGAACTCCTTCACATACAGGCACATGCTGGGTGCTGACAACAGCAATACCATAATATGAATCATAATAGACTACCTGCCCATTGAGAACTTCATTTGGGAAGCTTACTTCAATCTGCAGTGATAAAACAGTGATTATATTGAACGAGTAGCGCGTATAATACAAGGGAGAGGAGTAGAGAAAAGTTCGCAGCACCAACCCTAAAATTATCACTGACCATCCTTTTACCATCTGATGATGTACACAAGCTCAATGAAGTCAGAAACTTTGCATCATTAGGATCTAGGCATTCGATGCATACACCGGTGCATTCCACCAGCATGGTATCTCCTACAGAAATCTCATAATGTCAGCCACTGCAGTTGATGTATAAATCATAATCTTATAGAAGCAAATCTGGTAGCTAATGTGCATATATATATAACAGTATAATCACCCTCGAATGAAGCAAGAGATACAACAGTTGGTTTGAAGTTTGAAGCAGCTTGTGCAATGAGATCTTCACTCAAGTGACGTTCATCAGTTTTACCAGCATTGACAGCCGCCAAATTATCACTGATCTTAGTTTTACCATCTGACAATGCAATGAAACTTCCAGCTGTGCGTTGTACTGTATCTCCTACAGGAATATCATAATTTCAACCAATTCAGTTGATTTATGAATCATAATCCTAAAGATCTGATAAATGATGTCCATATAACAGTATAATCACCATCATATGAAGAAGTGTCTTCGGTGGGTTTACTACCGGCACATTCACCGGTTTCCGTAGAATTGACAGATTCCACTTTGGAGATACTACCTGAACATAAAGGTATTGGTTAATTAGAAATATAATGATACAACAACAGAATGGTGAGTTCTTCAACATAGTTATGCAGATACATGCATGGAAGAAGGTAAAAGGAGGAAGTGGCATGCAAAATTTGGAACCAGTGACTCACTTGATCTAAGTACTCTCTTGGTGGCACGCTGTACTTCGTTCAAGCCTCTCAGCCTGCGCTTGTCTCCTGGCATCTTTCAAACCTTGAATAGTGGAACAAAACCCAGTCATCCAAATCCAAATACTGACTAATCAGAACTAATAGCGTACATTGTTGACGAATCCATTACACGCTCCGTTCTCTCATGGACAGTATATTGACCTAATGTAGTTCAAACTATCGTGCACTTCCACCGTTCTAATTTAGGTGGTGTGCATGCATTTGAAAATTCAGATTTGACCAACTAAACATGGGTTATGTGTTAAAAAAACAATATCAACAAATTCGCAATCATAAAAAGATTTCAATGATATATTTTTTATGACACATAACGCATATACTATTGGTCAAAGTTAAATCACAAAAAAGGAGCACGGCATGTAAATGGCGATGGAGGGAGTAAACATTTATCGCAAAGAACGCTATAACGTATAAATCAGATAGTAGTAGTTGCAGATCTAACGGGTATTGAGTTCGGTATAATCCTTAACATTTTTGAGGAAATTAAACTGCTACTCGTACTCCAACACCCAGAAAAGAAAACTGCGATAAAGTGCTTGGATTGGATTGCTTACAGCTTAATAGGCGGCCACCACAAACATTTCCAAGCAATACAATCAGTTAGGGTTTCGCGTCGAAAAAAACAGCTTAATCCAAGCCGGGATAGATCGCGAGCAGAGGAGACGCCTATGAGAAATAATACCTCCACAACTTGAATGGGAAGAGGAACGCGCGTGCGAATCCGCTAGCCGCCGCTGTATCCGTCGTCTTGAGGGAAGGTCACGTCCTCAGGAGCTTTCGGGTGGGCCAGTTCTTTTGGCGGCTAAAAAAAAAATAAGCCGTCTTCTCCTCAGCTTTGCTCGTAAGCCATCTCTCTCATTCATAGGGCCTTCTGAACTAGTTATGAGATAATTAATATAGAAGCCTCAATAAATTTTAGAACCGGCTTATTTTTTAAGCTGTGGAGAGACAGCTTATTTTTTAAGCCGTCCAAAAGAACTAGCCCTGTTAGGGTTGGGCGACTTTCGGTGGGGCTAGTTTTTTTTCGATGGGGCTAGTGTTGGGCCACAATTGATGAGGATGACATTTAGTGGGCCGTAGAGTGGGCTGAGAGTAGGGCTGAACGAAAAGGTGGAATCTCGAGCGCTCCATTGTTCAGTTCGTTTCGCCTCGTGCTCGATAATCAAACTGAACATTGTTTTTTTCTTGTTAAGATTGACGGGCTTAACGATCAAGCAAACAGGTTTTGTGAGCTACTTCGTTTAGCTCGATAATAATTTAGAGTTGCATGACTTGAGTCTCCCTGGTTCAGCCCACTAATAATGTGGTGCTAGTTCGTCCAGCTAGGGGACAGCGCCCCAGCCCACTTCGGCCCTTACCTAGACCTAGCAGCCAGCCACGAGAGGAGCCAATCATGACTCCACGAGTCTAAGAGCCAGCCGCCAGGAACCAAAGGGAGCCGAGAGTGAGAGCGCTAGCTAGGGATTGACCACCTCTGCTCTAGTGCGTCGACAGTCGCCAAGCATCCCATACGTCCGGCATTCTTGAACCCTGGTATCCCCACCCCATGGGGAGTCGTGCACCTCTCGTCTCTGCCATCTTCATTCCCCGAGTCCCGACCTTCTGCCTCTGTCGTCTCGAACTCTCCCCAATCTCCATCTTGAGCTAGTGCCCGAAAACTGAAATTTATGCCATTGTGAATTTTAGACGGGATCATGGGTTTCTTTTCTGTAATATATGTCATTGTCATTTTTTAATATAATCATGAGATTCTTCTTTGTTTTTTATCACTTTAACAAGCACTCAAACGCTCGCGAGCATAACAAGCTCATAACGAACCAAGTCGATCAGAGGTTTGAACTCGTTAATATTAACGAGCTTAATGATGATGAGTTTAATGATAACGAGCTTAATGATAACGAGCCGAATGAGCCGAGCAGCTCTATAATCCAGCCCTAGCTGAGAGGCTTGGCAGTTTGGCGGGCAGTGATCTTCGCTTTCTTACTTTCTTAGTATACGTGTGTCGGGGTTTTTCCTTCTCGCTCGCGAGTTAGGGGTTCTTCCTCCCAGGGCCATCACTTCGCCGCCGTCGAGCTCGTTCTCCTTCCCTCCCCTACATGTGTCGTCGGGGCCAATTCGAGCTGATTATGGGGTGATCCTCGATCACCATCGGACCTTGGTTGGTTCCGTTTGTTTACAAGCAGGGAGTTAGGGTTCGTTTGCAATGTCCGATCGGATCTCCTTCGGGCTAGGGTTCCAAGAATATGGCAGAGGATGGCGCGCCAGCGGCTGGTCACAGCGCAGGTCCCCCCGATGAGTTGTAGAAGATGATGGCAGAACTCGGCCTCCGTGAGGAGGATCTGGATGATGTCGTCTCTGATGAGGATTTAGCACCGCCGGAGGCGGCGTGGTGGAGCGTCGTGGTGCGTGTGCATATAGACAAGCCCTACAGCCAGTTTTGGTTCTTTAAGAACATGCGATCGGCATGGAATCTTGCTCGGAACTGCAAGTTCCGCCCCTTAGAGGACAACCTCTACAAAGTGCAATTCTTTTGCTTAGGGGACTGGGAACGTGTCATGCAGGATGGACCATGGAACTTTCGTGGCAATGTGGTGATCCTTACGCCCTATATTTGGGCACGGATTCATGATGTTCCGGACAAGTATATGCCCACCTCGTTCCAGCATTGGCAGGGAAAATGGGGGAAGTCCTGTTCGTGGAATCTCACACTCAAGACTTTGCATGCAATTTCTATCGTGACTGTGTTAAGATCAATGTCTTCAAACCGCTGAAGAACGTGGTGTCGATGATTCGAGATGGCAAATGTCAGATTTACAAGGTGAAGTATGAGAAACTCCCGACTGGTGTGGCGTATGTGGGCATCTAGGCCACGTTTTCAAAGAGCATGGTAATGGAATACATGCATCGGATGCGCTTTTCTTCAAAGATTTGCGGGCTTCCTGGAGAATGAGGACCGGGGCAGGCCCTAGTGAAGACCGGGGTCGCCGAGGAGGGCAGAGAGGAGGTTGATCTGGACGCACCAACACAACAAGTGATACGAGTGGGGATTCGGCTACGACTCCGGGTTTTGGTGGTGTTGGCGACTATCGGTCAAGTGGATACACGGGTACCACGGCCCAGCTGCGTGCGACCTAGGAGGCGGCCCTCGGAGCGGCCTAGGCTTGGGGCCCTGGAAGCAAGCCACTGATGGCTTCTCGCCCCTCGTTGGTTACCCCAAGTGGAAGGTTTGAGATGTAGCGTAGCGACAAATTTCCCTTGGCAAAGATACCAAGGATCGATTCCCGTGAGACTCCGAGGGTCGACAAGAAGGTGTCAATAGCGCCAGAAACTTTTGCTTGACAGGACCTGCACACAGATACAAATAACTTTGCTCCCAACGAGTACAGAGAGGTTGTCAATCCCTCCGGCCTTGTCGTTTACAAAGTATCAAACGCAAGAGATAATAGTGATAGGTATGACTGCAACTAGGAAATAAGAACAGGAAGTAAATAGCGGGTGTGATCAGTGATGGTAATATGGACCGGGGTCCCATGATGTTCACTAGTGATGTCTCTCTCCCAAAAGACGATAAAACAGCTAAGCGAGGTAAACAAATTACAGCTGGGCAATTGACAGGATTATGTGCGTAAACCAATGCTAACTATGCTGTACAGAAAGGTAGAGGCTCAAAAGCATGGGCGGTACGCCAAGGCAAGTAGACCGAAATCCATCTGCATCTACTACTAATCATCCACCTTGAGATATCTATCCAGAACATCTCGCTGGTATTAAGTTGCGAGTCCCACCCAATGTGTAAACTCAAAGCAACAGACAACTGCATTAAAAGAACTTTGCGTAAAGTAAACAATCCTTGCACCCGTAAGTACAAGCACCGTTGTTTTCCCCCTTGTGGCAACAGCACATCCCCTAGACTCATGTTTCTGTCACTCAAACTAGTCATCGAGGGGCATGAACCCACAATCAAGCATAACGTTCCCTCTTGGAGTTACTACCTACTACTCGGCCAAAGCAATAAATAGCAACGGAGAGCATGCAAAAATTACTCAAGAACATAAATATAAAAGAGGTGAATCAAATATATTACTCACACACAATCTGAACATAATCTCATAATCCATCGGATCCCAGCAAACTCAGCAGAGCAACAACATAAAGATTACATATGTGCCTCGATCATGTAGGGCAGCTCACGAGGTCTAATCCATGAAGAACAAAGAGGGGAGGAGAACATCACATAGCTACTGGTCATGGACCCATGGTCCAAGGGGGACTACTCACAACTCATCCGGGAAGCGTCCATGGTGGTGGAGAAGCTCCCGGTGGTGGTTCTCCCCTCCGGCAGGGTGCCGGGAAGAGTTCTCCTGGTGCTCCCGATCTTGGAAGCGCGGCGGCGGCGGAACAGAGATGAGATCGTGAAAAAGGGTTTCGTCCTCGAGGGTTTCGGGACGCGAGCAATATATATGCAAAAGGGGGTCACCAGAGGCGGAGGTGGGGCCCAGGCGCCCCCCTTGCGCGGCCAGGGGTGGGGCCGCGCCGGGTGGCCGCCTGGGCCACCCAAGGCTCCCCTCTGGCCCTGCCTTGGTTTTTCTGGAAGCTCCCGATACGCTGATTTTTCCTGTATTTTTCTCGGAATTTTTAGGGCACTTTTAATATGGGGGAAACCTGAAATAGAAAAACAGCAGAAAATAGGAACTGGCACTGTGGTGCACTGAGTTAATAGGTTAGTCCAAATATGATCAAAAGTGTATGGAAGTGCATAAATATCATAGCAATATCACACAAAAGAGGCATGGAGCAAGCAGAAATTATAGATACGTTTTGGACGTATCAACATCCCCAAGCTTAATTCCTGCTCGTCCTCGAGTAGGTAAATGATAACAAGCATAATTTCTGTGGTGACATGCTATCAACTATATAAGAACTTTTAAGTAAAGCAATCAAGGCATGTAATTCAATTCAAGTCATAACAAACAAGAGTCTATATTAACATTGTGACAAGCAACATAAGAACATAAAGGTGCAAGAGCTCTCGCTGTCCATGACTCGAATGTCTCCAAATGGTGTTTGCGTGCAAGAAAGAGGATAGGGATATATGAGAGAGTAAAACATAGTTTTTATATTGTTGAGAACTTAATCTAGTAAAGTTTCACACTTGGTCTTCTTTGGAATCTTATCTTGACTCATCCCCAGACCGTCAGCCAGGTACAAGTCAAAATGATCCACTCCCTTTCGATATTTTGAGCACTAATGCAATGGATGAGCGTAAGCAAGAAAGTCGACACTTAGGACGGCAAAGAGAGAAAAATGATAAAGGGGGAAGACAAAAAGGTGTGAAAGGCTCACATCAATGAGGATAATCATCGGCGAGAGAAAGCCAAATGATAGATATGATGTGAGGAGTAGGGATTGCCATGCAACGGATGCACATATGAGCTAAGGTAAGATCTCCAATGGAACTAGTGGGGGTGCATCCAACTTGCATGCTCAAGAAGACCTAGAGCTCTTTTGAGGAGGCTCATCATTGAAATATACAAGCCAAGTTCTATAGTGTAAAGGTCCCCACATAGCTATATGCATGAATGATAATCTCTATGGAGCACAAGGTATAAGATGGAGTATGAGTGTGGATCTCTCAAAAGGAAATAGTAGTGTGCCCCCTTCTCTCTTTTTATTTCTTTTTCTCTTTTTTTCTATTTTTTTATTTTTTTGTGGCCTCAATGGCTCTTTTTATTTATCTCTCATTTGTCCTCTTTGGGATCTTTTGATTTTGTCCTCTTTGGGATCTTTTGATTTGTCCTCTTTGGGATCTTTCCCTCACTTTAGGGGCAACACTCTATGTATTACAAGAAGTATAGAAGATCTTTCACACTTTACAAAAGTACTCAACATAAAGAAAATGAAACTATCATGATGTATGCAAATGTATGCCTCTGCCAGTGTAGCAGGATATGCAATGATACTAGCGCGTCATGTAGCAATGATTAGGGCAAGGCCCAACTAGCATGCGGCTCATCGATCAAGCAAAAAGCATGTATGACATGAAGATCAAGTCATGAGAAGATGGATGTTGCATGGCAATGTATCTCGGAAAGGCTATGGAAATGCCTTAATAGGTAGGTATGGTGGCTGTTTTGAGGAAGGATATAATGAGGCTTATGATGACAGAGCGTATCGTGCCAAGGATTTGGATGCACTGGCGAAGTATGCGCCAACTCTCGAGGTGAGAAAGGGCAATGCACGGTACCGAAGAGGCTAGAAAAATATGGTTAGGTGGAAGTGTCAACCTTCGAATACTCACATTAGTCCGAAGAACTCATGCACTTATTATCGGTAACTCTCAATCTAATTAGGAGGTTCACAAAGAGACAAGTACCCCGAGGACGTGTGTATGGGGGTTTGGTTACCCTTGCGCATCCTCGACCCATGGTACGTGAGTGTACTCTAATATTCGATCCCTCCAAAGATTAGTGATCCATTTAGTAGCTAAAGTTCTCAACTATTTTGTAGGTTTTCGAAAATAAACACGGATTGCCCAAAATACGACATCTATCACTAATAGGCTAAAGCTCTCGACACCAAAAGTTCAGACATTACTCATGGCAATACCTCAAAACTATTGCAAGTTACTACTAAAATTAAATAGCAATCTCAATTACCTACTTTAAGTTAAGACACACAACTCAGTGCAACAGACAAACTCTCTTAACAAGATAAACATGAAAACTCAAGAGAGTTCAACAACCAACTAAACAAAAGCTCTTTAAAAAGAAAAGCATGAAAACTAAGAGCTAAACATGACAGTAGCTATGGAAAGACAAAGAACACACACAGCAAAGATAAGCATGAAAATCCTATGTTGTGTTCTAGGTTGAAGTGGAGCGTGTCTCTCTCCCACACAAAGAAAGTTGGGTTCTAACTCGTTATGAACAGCAAGCAAAGGTAAAGAAAACTAAAAAAGGAAACTAAAAGCAAGACGCTCCAAGCATAGCACATAACGCATGAAGTGATTAAAATATAGTGGAACGAAAGACGAACTGATAATTGTTGATGGAGAAGGGGATGCACGGGGGCATCCCCAAGCTTAGACGCTTGAGTCTTCTTGAATATTTCTTGGGGGTGCACGGGGGCATCCCCAAGCTTGAGCGTTTGACCCTCCTGAATCTTTTTATCATCTTCCCTCGCACACTTGAAAACTCCCTTCATACATAACTCATCATAATCTGATTAGCGAGGTTAGTACCCATAATAAAATAATTTTTCCTTGCTGGAAATAAAGATAATCTTGAAGAGCTACTGTTTCTCAAGATTGCCAAAAGGTTTTTGCAAAGAAAAAGCAAGCCCAAGGTTTGCAAAACGAAGAAAAGGCAAAACATGACAGAATCTGTGAAAAACAGACCAGCAGGTAGTAAATAATTTGTTCGGGGCACTTCTGCAACTCAAATAAAAAAACTCAGAACAGACGCCCGAAAGCCAATTGTATATAGCACGCTGTCAAAAAAATTCAGATCAAAAAGATGATCTGGTGATTTTATACGAATTTTTCTGTCCAAGGACAGAATCTGTTTTCTGGACTGCACGTCGCAACTTTTGAACTTTCTTGCAATCAGAGGCTAAACTTGGCACAAAGCTGAAAAGAAAAGATACAATGATGATGCTACTGTAGTAACAAACATCAAGACACAACAAAAGCAAAATAAAACTCTATTCATTGTGGGCTGCCTCCCAAAAGCGCTTTCTTTTATGCCTTTAAGCTAAGCATGATGCAAAGAGGAATCAATAATCATCATAATAATCGGAGTTATAAATTGCTTCAAATGGTTCCTCAACAAGTTCACTCTTGTTCCTTCTAGGAAAGGGGTACGTACCTTTTTCCTTCCCGCGTAGGCGGATTTGTCCCTTACCTATATCGATGAAGCCTTTTACGGCTCGGAGGAAGTCCCTTCCAAGCACTATATTTCCTTGGTTTGGCTTCATGATGAAGAAATCAACCATTGCAATCCCTTTAAGGAAGGTAACTGGCACGTCTTTTATTCTTCCCTGGATCTCAGAAATGTCTCCATTAGCATGTTCATGATAGGATGATAATCTGTCCATGTTAAATTTTAAAGAATCATGAACAATTTTTGGCATAGTAGAAACAATAGATCCAATATCACAATAAGCAAGGAATTCTTGATTAGAGATGTTAATCCTAACAAAAGGCTCCCAATAATTGTCTATTTCCAAAATATCTATCTTATTGGGTTTGGGTTTCTCTACCTTCATCAAGTCTAGAGCATCCATTCTCTTCTCAATAGTAGCAAGTCTATCTATGACAGTATCAAAACTATGATCATAAACAAAGTAACTAGATAGACCGTGTATAATTTCAAGAGCTCTAGCTTCATCACACTCTAGGAAATCTCCTTCAGCTATAATATCAAGAGAGTGTTTACACCATTTAAAAAGACCATGGTAAAAATTTATAAGCACAATTTTTATAGGTATCCAAGGCATAATTCTCCTATGTGCATCAGAAATTCTGTCCCATGCCTTCTTCATATTTTCTCCATCCCTTTGATGGAAATCTAGAACTTCTGATTCCCTCAAAGTACCAAGTCCTAACATGCTTGACTAAAAAGAAAGGACTGCTAACAGAAAAGCAAATAATTTTTTTTGTGATTTTTGGTAAAGGAAACTAAAGCAAAAACTGAAAGGTAAACTAACAAGACTAAAAAAGCAAAGATAAAAGATAGCGTGCAACTCCCCTATCTTGAAGAGTGGAGTCCCCGGCAACGGCGCCAGAAACTTGCTTGATGGCTTCTCGCTCCTCGTTGGTTACCCAAAGTGGAAGGTTTGAGATGTAGTGTAGCGGCAAATTTCCCTTGGCAAAGATACCATGGATCGAATTCCGTGAGACTCCGAGGGTCGACAAGAAGGTGTCAATAGCGCCAGAAACTTTTGCTTGACAGGACCTGCACACAGATACAAATAACTTTGCTCCCAACGAGTACAGAGAGGTTGTCAATCCCTCCGGCCTTGTCGATTACAAAGGATCAAATGCAAGAGATAATAGTGATAGGTATGACTGCAACTAGGAAATAAGAATAGGAAGTAAATAGCGGGTGTGATCAGTGATGGTAATATGGACCGGGGTCCCATGATGTTCACTAGTGATGTCTCTCTCCCAAAAGACGATAAAACAGCTAAGCGAGGTAAACAAATTACAGCTGGGCAATTGACAGGATTATGTGCGCAAACCAATGCTAACTATGCTGTACAGAAAGGTAGAGGCTCAAAAGCATGGGCGGTACGCCAAGGCAAGTAGACCGAAATCCATCTGCATCTACTACTAATCATCCACCTTGAGATATCTATCCAGAACATCTCGCTGGTATTAAGTTGCGAGTCCCACCCAATGTGTAAACTCAAAGCAACAGACAACTGCATTAAAAGAACTTTGCGTAAAGTAAACAATCCTTGCACCCGTAAGTACAAGCACCGTTGTTTTCCCCCTTGTGGCAACAACACATCCCCTAGACTCATGTTTCTGTCACTCAAACTAGTCATCGAGGGACATGAACCCACAATCAAGCATAACGTTCCCTCTTGGAGTTACTACCTACTACTCGGCCAAAGCAATAAATAGCAACGGAGAGCATGCAAGAATTACTCAAGAACATAAATATAAAAGAGGTGAATCAAATATATTACTCACACACAATCTGAACATAATCTCATAATCCATCAGATCCCAGCAAACTCAGCAGAGCAACAGCATAAAGATTACATATGTGCATCGATCATGTAGGGCAGCTCACGAGGTCTAATCCATGAAGAACAAAGAGGGGAGGAGAACATCACATAGCTACTGGTCATGGACCCATGGTCCAAGGGGGACTACTCACAACTCATCCGGGAAGCGTCCATGGTGGTGGAGAAGCTCCCGGTGGTGGTCCTCCCCTCCGGCAGGGTGCCGGGAAGAGTTCTCCTGGTGCTCCCGATCTTGGAAGCGCGGCGGCGGCGGAACAGAGATGAGATCGTGAAAAAGGGTTTCGTCCTCGAGGGTTTGGGGACGCGAGCAATATATATGCAAAAGAGGGTCACCAGAGGCGGAGGTGGGGCCCCAGGCGCCCCCCTGGCGCGGCCAGGGGTGGGGCCGCGCCGGGTGGCCTCCTGGGCCACCCCAGGCTCCCCTCTGGCCCTGCCTTGGTTTTTCTGGAAGCTCCCGATACGCTGATTTTTCCTGTATTTTTCCCGGAATTTTTAGGGCACTTTTAATATGGGGGAAACCTGAAATAGAAAAACAGCAGAAAACAGGAACTGGCACTGTGGTGCACTGAGTTAATAGGTTAGTCCAAATATGATCAAAAGTGTATGGAAGTGCATAAATATCATAGCAATATCACACAAAAGAGGCATAGAGCAAGCAGAAATTATAGATACGTTTTGGACGTATCAGCCACCTCGTGAGGCACCAGCCTCGCGAAGCTCCCTCGTCGGCAGGCAAGGCACTGTGAACTCCACCAAGACACCGACAGCCTCGCGAGGCCAGCTCGCGGGGCTACCTCGTGAGGCCTCCCTCGTGAGGCCGGCTTCATGGCGCCAATCGCGAAGCCCACGTCCGCCACGTGGGTGACTGATACGTCTCTGTCATATCTACTTTTCCTAACGCTTTTCCTCTTGTTTTGGACCCTAATTTGCATGATTTGAATGAAACTAACTAGGACCGATGATGCTTTCAGCAAAACTACCATGGTGTTCTTTTTTGTGCAGAAATAAAGGTTCTCGTAATGGAATGAAACTTTGCGAGGATTTTTTATACAATAAAAGAGAATTTCTAGAGCCAAGAACCACCGGAGGGGGGCACCTGGGTGGGCACAACCCACCAGGGCGTGCCCCCACCATGCGTGCCCAGGTGGGTTGTCCCCACCTAGTGGCCCCGCAGACCCTGAAACCGACGCTATAAAATCCTATTTTTCCAGGAAAAAATCAGGGAGAAAGAATTATCGCATTTCACGAGATGGAGTTGTCGCTGTCTCCCGTTCTTCCTCGGGAGGCCAGATCTGGAGTCTGTTTGGGGCTCCGGAGAGGGGAATCTTCGATCTTCGTCATCACCAACCCTTCTCCATCGCCAATTCCATGATGCTCCCCACCGGGAGTGAGTAATTCCTTCGTAGGCTCGCTGGTCGGTGAGGAGTTGGATGAGATTCATCATGTAATCTAGTTAGTTTGTTAGGGCTGATCCTGGTATCCATTATGTTCCGAGATTAATGTTGCTATGACTTTGCCATGCTTAATGCTTGTCACTTTGGGCCCGGGTGTCATGATTTTAGATCTGAACCGTTTATGTTATCACCATTATATCTATTTTCTAGATCTGATCTTGCAAGTTATAGTCACCTACTACGTGTTATGATCCGGCAACCCCGGGGTGACAACAGTCGGGACCACTCTTGGTGATAACCGTAGTTTGAGGAGTTCATGTATTCATCGTGTGTTAATGCTTTATTCCGGTTCTCTATTAAAAGGAGGCCTTAATATCGCTTAGTTTTCAATAGGACCACTACAAAAAAATACACTTTCGTGATGATACATGTTTGTCACAGTAGGTCACGTTTTCTGTCATGCATGTACATACATGACAAATTTATGACAGAATCAAGATAGTCATACCTGTGCTGTCATAGAAGTGTTCCATGATATTACCAAAATTATCATCACAAAAGTGTCCACTTCCATGACGATAAATCGCGCATCACAGAAGTGCTTTCGTCAAGGGTGACCGACATGTGGCATCCACCGTAACAGAACACGTTAAGCTATCGGGTCCGTTTTTGGATCTGATAACCCATTAACAACCCCGACCAATGGGGATATTCCACGTGTAAAATCATCATTGGCTGGAGGAAACACGTGTCGGCTCACCGTTGGGACAGATGTCATCCACTCATTGGACCCAAAGCGTCTATGATACGTCGACACGTGGCATGGCCCAACAGAGGCCCATTCATGTGAAAAGGCCGGCCCGTTTGACTTGGTCAAAAGGTGGCGGGCCGGCCCACGGCAAGCCTGTGAACGTCATGTTCACATATAGCCCATTTACAGCCCGCTAACCCAGGGCCCGTTTACGGCCTATCCGAATTAGGCCGAGTAGCGTCATCTGGGCCATCAATATAATTCTAGCCCGTTTTAATTTTCGGCCCATGTATGGCCCATGACGTCTTTCGGCCCATATGAGGCCCTTATTACTCTCGGCCCATTAACGACCCATGGTAAAACTGGCCCGTAATGAACAGTGTATTACTTTATACCCATTAAAGGCACGTGGTGAAACTGGGCCATAATGAACCGTGTATCACTTTATACCCATTAACGGCCCATTATTCCGTTGGGCCGTTTCCAGCCCATGTTATCTTTCGGCCTTCTCGGGGCCCATTTATTCTTGGGCTCATTTCCACATTCGTTTACTTAAGGCCCGTTACTATCATTTTCTGCTTGTGGGCCAAATTCAGCCCGTGGTTACAGTCGGCCCGTTTGTGGCCCGATAATACGTTGGGCCGTTTTCGTGTCAAAAAACTCGTTGGGCTGTTTTCATAGAGTTATCAAATACGGCCTATTAACGGCCCGTTATTGTCCATGAATAGTACGGCCCATGATTGGTGAAATGATGATACGCCCCGTAAAAGGCCCATGGATCATACGGCCCGTAGAAGGCCCATGGATCCTACGGCCCTGTGACGCCCGAAGACCGACGTCCCAGAAGATTCCAGAAGATTCCAGATGTTCCGGGTTCTCCCGTGTGTTTTATTTTGCTTGTGTTATTTATTTTTGCATTGCATCATGTCATCATGCCATCATGTCATATTTTCTTTTGCATCTCAACTTAAATAAATTGTGTGGACCTTCGGTCCATTTAAATCGAGGGAAGGTGACTTCTCTTTATAACATATGAAAGCCTCCCAATATTATTAGGGAGCTATATAAATAAATATTCCATTTGTTTGGAATTAACCAACACACGTGCATAATTTTTCCCCATGCTTTTCCTACTTCGAGTTTCTCCTTCAAAAACCTTGCCAATAATTCTTTTCCGTTGTTTCGAGGTTCCTCCGAAAATTCGAACATTTTTGGACACTTCAATAATCAAGTCTTAGTTCAAACCCGTTTGAATTAAATTCAAATATGTTTGAATTATATTTTTTCGATCATGCCTTTTTCTATTTTCTCGGACCGTGCTCATTTTTATGAGCCCGAGAAAATTAGTCCCTTGTACTAAATCTTCCCCTAACCTTTCTTTTCTTTCCTCTTATTTTAATTGTTTCTGCTTCGTTTCTTTAATTAAAAGATCACAGGGCAAGAGTAGCCAGGCCTCAGGCCCAACTGCCTCCCAGAGGCCCCGCCTCCCTGGCCTTCAGGCCAACCAGCCTCACTTCCCCCGCGGCCATCTTCCCTCCTTGGCCTGCGGCCCAGCATCCTTCCCCCTCCAGGCCCATCTCGGCCCGCTCCCCAACCCTAGCTAGCGACTCTCCCCCGACCCGTTTCCCCTCGTCCCTCTCTCGCAGTCCCCTGCGCCGCCAGGGTCGTTCGAGCCGTTTCCCTCGACCCGTCGCTCTCGCCCGAATCCCTCCTCTCTTCTCCCTCGATCTCCTCTGGCCTCATCCCGATCCAGCGCCCAAGACCCCGAGGTCTCTTCCTCCGGCCTCCCCGTCCTCCTTCCTCCAGGCGCCAGAGCGCCCGTGCCTCCTCGCCATGGCGTCCAGCACCGCTCCCTCAGGCCCTCCTCCGTGCTGCCTCGGTCCCCAGCGCCGCGTCGAGGACCTCCTCTGCCCTGCGCGAGCGCCCCGGCCGCCCTTCTCCAGGTGGCCGCGCCGCCCTCCCGTCGCCTGGCCCGAGCCGCGCCCCTCCGCTCCTGAGGCCTCCCTCCTCCGCACCTCTCTAGCGCCGGCTAGGAGCCCAAGGCACCGACGCCTCCTCCGCTCGTCCAGGAGCCGCCCTGCCCCGCGAGCCGCCCCGCAGCTCCGGCCGCGACCACCTCTCCTGCGCGCCCCTCCGTCGCCGTCCGACGCTCCAAGGCCGCCGCCCGGCCTCGTCAGGGTCTCCTCCTCGCCGGCCAGAGCGCCCCGCCTCGCCAGGTGCTGCGTGCCCCGGGCCTCTTCCTCCTTCTCTTGAGCGCCTTGGACACGTCGTCCGCTCGCCAGGATCCTCGCCGCCCCTGCCTCGTCCAGAAGCCGTGCCGTCCACCGCTGCACCACCATGGACGCCCACCGACGGCCTCTTGTCTTCTTTCTGGACCAGCGAGGACGTTGGCAAGAGCTGTACATGGGCGCTGCGTCTTCATGTTTTTCGCCAAGTACCTCCACGTGCAGGCTCGTCAAGTACACCATCGGCAAGATCCGGACTCCGAACTTCGAGTACAACTACAACCCGAAAGAACAATGATGGCCAAGTTCGGGAACAACAAACGTGTACCACTACCTTCCACGACACCGTGTCGACGACCTTCAAGTTCGACTACCGGAGGCGCCAAGTACCTCTACGGAACGTGCGTGTACGACTACAAGATGATACGTCAAGTACCACTACGAACTCGACGCCCGAACGTCTACCGTCGCCCTGTGTACCTCTACAAACGAACCGTGAACGACTACCGTCGAGTGAACAACTACCGTCGCCGAACGCGTCAAGTACATCTACTTCCCACTACGGAACGAGTACCCCTACCGATGACCGCGAACGACTACTTCCTCTACTTCCGCTACTTCCCCTACGATCTCGAACCGCCCCGAGAACGATCGTTCCGAAGGTATAACCCCGAGACGATGACCCGTGGATGTTGCTTGTGTGTTGTATGAGATATTTGCCCTTGTGTGCACCGTGCCCGTTTCATCTTTTGTCGTGCTCCTCGGTTGCCTCGTCGCCGACCCGTGGGAAGCCGGTGACGGGATCGCCCCACCTTTTCATCTTGTTCGCCCGCTCACGCCATCTTTCTTTTGCACCGGACTCTCAACGAGTTACCGGAACCGAGATGTTGCGTTACATCATTTTCGGATCGTCGCCGTGGCACCCTTTCCTTCCACCACGGTGACAATACTTCATGTCTTCTTCATGTCAACTTTTAATAAATTGCATAAACTTGATCATGTCATCCGCATCATATTAACAACATTAATATGTGTGAATTGTTGTTGCTTATAATTGCTAAACATGCTCATGGGGATTTTCCGGAATTGTTGTTGTTTTTCCGGCCTCATTTAAAATGCCTAAATAGTGTAGTTTTATTATGCTTCACCTCTTGCCATGTTAAAAACATTTAATCTTGTCTTGTAGATGAACGAGAGTCAATTAAATAATTATAATGTGGTGTTTCGTCAATATGCAACTCGTTGCATATTGAGCTCCACTTAACTTGTAGAACTTGTTTGTGCACTTTGCCATGCCATGCATAATTACACCGGACATGCATCATACTTGTTTGTGCATCGTATTCCATGTTTATGCTTGTGTGTTTACCGTTTTGTTTCTTTCTTTTCGGTTGCTTCTCTTGTTAGCTTCGGTTTCGTTCCGGAGTTATGAGGATTTGCTCGACTGTTGCTCCGTCTACTTCATGGATCCGTTCTTCTCCCTTGTGGAATCCCAGGCAAGATGATCATACCCTTGGATACCTTTACTACCATTGCCATGCTTAGTTGTCTCGATGCTATCGTTACATGTCGCGCTACCCTTCTTTTATGTCAGCCTCTCCTTGTTGCCATGAAACCTCTAACCTTGAAACCTTCCTAGCAAAACCACTGTTTGGCTATGTTACCCGCTTGCTCAGCCCCTCTTATAGCGTTGTTAGTTGCAGGTGAAGATGAAGTTCGTTCTAGGAGGGAACTTGTTGTTGTTATATTACAATATCTATAATTATTATTAACACACCTATATACTGGGCATGGGTGGAAGGCTTGGCCTTTTGCTCGATGTTTTGTTCCACTCATGCCACCTTAGGCGCCGATAAACCGGCATTATGTTCCTTGATTTTTGCGTTCCTTACACGATGGGTGGATGGGGACCCCTTGACAGTTCGACTTTGAATAAAACTCCTCCAGCAAGGCCCAACATTGGTTTTAATTTGCCTCATAATAACAACTTAATTAAATAATTAAATTTGCATAGGGGGTCGCACCCTCGGGTTCTTAATTCTACATAGCAGGGGGGCCAGTGCTGATGGTGTTGGTCCCAAACTAGAGCCACTTGCGATACCACCCAGTTATCTGGGGTCTTCGGTTACTGTACGTAGCGCTCATCCGAACGTGGCCTGAGACGAGATGCGCGCGGCTACCATCAGGGTGTCGGCACGCCGGGAGGTCTTGCTGGACTTGTTTTACCATTGTCGAAATGTCTTGTTCTACCGGGATGCCGAGCCTGATCGGTTTTCCCTAAGATAAGGAGTGATGATATTATATTTATCGCTTCAGCTAATCGTGAGAGCTTGTGATGGGCTAAGTTGGAACACCCCTGCAGGGTTATGATCTTTCGAAAGCCGTGCCCGCGGTTATGTGGCAGATTGGAATTTGTTAATGTCCGGTTGTAGAAAACTTGACAGAGGATCCGAAGTAAAACACACAACTGTGTGAGTAACCATGACTGTCTCTTTTCACTTTGAGAAGAGAACACGGTGGGGTTATGTTTGATTCGTATGTAGTTTAGGATCTTTAGCGATCACTACTTTTGCGACCGTCTGCGTAGATGCTCATCTTATTCTTGTACTCGTAAGTTAGCCACCATATTATGCTTAGCCGCTGCTGCAACCTCACCACTTTACCTCTTCCTACCCATAAAGCTTTGCTAGTCTTGATACCCATGGTTATGGGATTGCTGAGTCCTCGTAGCTCACAGATACTACAACACCAGATGCAGGTTCAGCCGAGTTGATGCAGGAGGTGGTTCAAGTGCTTCACTGGGAGCTCGATGAAGAGAGTGGCCGTATGCTTGTGACGTTTTCGACGATCAGTAGTGGTTTCTACTAGGATTCGATCCTGACCTGTGGCGCTATGTTGTTTTGGTATCTTTCTTTTGATCTTCGCCCGTAGTCGGGTTGTGATGTTTTGAATGATGTTTGCTTATGTAATGTATTGTGTGAAGTGGCGACTGTAAGCCAACTATCTTCTTTTGCAATTTAATCCCTCTTTTACATGAGTCGTGCAAAGATACCAAACTTGAGATCATTCTAGGATGGGCTTATACCTTTAAGTCGTGCCTCGACACGTAGGAGGTATAGTCCCATCCTGGGCATTACAAGTTGGTATTCAGAGCCTTCTCCGACCTAGAAGCCCCCACTGATTGATCGAATCGTTGACGGTTGAGTCTAGGCACACACATGAAATTGTTTTGAGTCCTATATTTATATCGGAGAGTAGGATTTCTTTTGCTCCTCATCTCTTTTCACTCTGGTGAGGACTCCTGACGATTACTCTTGCCTCTTCTACTTTCAAAAAATGCACCAATTTTTTTAGGATCTCGCGAGTATTGTTTGGATTGTTTCGATGTCTTTGTGACGAGAACATTGTTCTCGATGCCTCCTGTCATTAGGGGTTGTGGCAGTGTCCCGGGGAGTTGAGCTCCGAGGTGTTGTCGTCACAAATCCATCGCGGCAGTACTAGAATACTTAAGACGGCCGACATCGAAAACTCTCCTATGCGGTTAGTGGCAAGATAACCCCGACATCACCCAGTACTGGGGAGGTAGTTCGGGAGTATTGCCATAGCTTGTATAGTAGATGCGTTTCGAAGGTCCGAGGTAAACGGTTTCCGAGAAAGACTGGTTATGTGTTGAAGGATGGATACAGCTGGATGTAGGATTAGAGTTGAGTGCGCGGTGCTTCCCCTGTATCCCCAACACCTGGTTGCATAACTGGAAACTTTCGGAAATTAATAGGTGGGTTCATCTAGTAGTTCTAGGCATTCTTCCAACGAGTGCATGATATGAAGTTCGGGGTTCTACATTGAGTGAAGTGGTTTTATGGACTTGTTCCGATCGGGAGTTGCATCTTAAAGGGTCCTTGGCTATGCTGATCCGGGGATTGCAAAACCCTTTTGTAACACGTTCCATAAGCTTTCAGCACGAAGATGTCGAACGAAGCTTCTATCTTGTATTTGTTCTATCTGTTCCTTGTTCCTTTTTACTTACCTTTTGTTTTCCAAGTGGCTTCTCGACAAGTTGATGTACCTACGGAATTCATTCGTTCAATTCTCTGTTCGAATGATATTGTGAAGATTCTGTTGCAACATAATCTTCTTCATAAACATATATATCCTTTGTTTTGTTTTGATTCTGGTATTCGAGTTGCTTCGATGTCAAATGTTGATTCCATACCTTTCCTATTCGGTGTTCTCATATTTCTATGGGAGTGCTAATTCTTCTTGACCATCGAGATTTTCATGTTAATCCTTTTCAACCGGTGTGCCTTCTCTTCAAGTTATTTCATACGGACGTCGTTGGGAAATCTGACGATTTGTCTGTTTCAATCATCTCAAGTTGTCTTTGTTTTCCCCACCCTCCCACCCTTCTTCTTCTCGGAGCCAGAAATTCTCAGATGAAGTATCCATTTTATTCATGTGATATTTCTTCATTCTTTTCCTTCAATGTTCTTATCCGGTGATTTATCGTGAAGATGCTCAAGAGCTTCAAGTTCATCATTCTTAATTCTAACATTCTTCTCCGGTGGACTAAGTTCAAGCTTCGGTCATGATCATATCTTCCTTTTTGTTTCACATGTTTTCACATGTTGAAATTTCTTATCCGAAGGCTCTCTTATTTCTTCACATCTCTTTATTCTTATGCGGAGTGTTGAGGATATCTCAGAAGATTCGTGTTTCCATTCTTAATCCGTTCAAATTATTTTGAGCATTGTCTTCTTACTCAAGCCATTTAATTCAACCGGTGCTATATCACTTAAGCAATCTTTTTCAACGGTGATTTCTTTGAGTGGGCCCTAACCCACAGGTTTTTTTCCAGGATCTTACCCGACTCTTCTATTTTCCGGAGTTATACTCAAATACTTTTCAAATGTGACGTAAGAATGATTTCCATCAGTCACATGCCTTCTCCAAGCTTGTTTTCAATTATTTCCATCTTTAGCTCCACCTTCCTCTTGTCATTCGTCCGGAGTATCTCGAAATTCTTCATGGCATTTCTCGTCTTCATTCTCAACATTTGAAGACCGGAGAAGAGTTTCTCTTAAATCTTGACCCGTTCTCTTGTTGAGTTGTGGTTCTAGCTTCATGCCATCCTCATTATTGTTCCGATTGTGAGGAATTCTTTTATAACCGTCCGGAGCATTTCATGAATTCTTTCCATTGTGATCCTCCGAAGGCCATCATTTCAGAATATTTCTTCTTTCTCTGTTTGCAACTTTGTTCTCCAAATATTCTTCATTGATGTCTCTTCGTTCGTCTCCATATTTTTACGGTGGTTCTTTCAAGTTTACTCTTCCTTGTTATCGTTTTAATTCACTCGTTCTTTTCACAATCCTACCGGTGGTTCGTTGAAGATTTACCCAAGTTTGTGCGAGATCTCTTTAATCCTTTTCAAAAAGAATAAGTAGTAGGCTAAATCCGTTGCTTGTCATCAATTTAATTTGATGAAGGATAAGCATACAGTAAATCTTATTCTCTTCCCCGAAGTGATTAATCCCTTCCTTCGGAGCTTGTTCATCATATCATATCCTCGGTTCTAAGTTGTTCATCTTGTTTTCCGGAGCTCCAAGTTATTTCTATTATATCATTTCAAAGCTCCATCTAATTCATCGCAGGCCTTGAATCTTATTATTTTCATCTTTCACTTCTCATGCTTTCATTACCGGAGTTCTCATGGTGGGTTCATCATCATTTAATTCATCCTCGAAGTCTTCATCAAGATCCTTGTTGGAGCTCAAGCATTCTTCATCATGCTTTCCAATTGCAATCCTTTCTACCTTATCTTTTCAGATGGTGTTATGTCATTCTTGACAATTCCTTCATGGATTATGATTCACGAGTTATCAAGAATGAGATATTTAAAACCATCATTTTCCTTGTTCAGGAGATCTTGTCAACCCTTTAATTATTCGTTGGAGTTATTTTGGGTTGTATTTCACCTAAAAGCTTTTCCTAAGGATTGTTGCTAATTATGGTGCTTATAAATGACCCAAGTTCTTCATTTATCATTCCGGTGAAATAAGTTTATCGTCTCCTTGTTGATCTCAATCAAATCAATTATTTCCGTTAGTGGCTGGTTGTCACCTCATAATTTTGAGATGTTTTCCATAAGCCCACAACGAGCATATTCTTTCGTTGTTGATTCTTCCAATAAATCAGTTCAACCCTTCTTTGTAAGGATGATTTCCTAATTCATTCATGGGAGAAGTTGTCATTTTTCTTCTCCATTCATTTCTTTCGTTGATTTATATGCTATTCTTTCATTCCGGAGGCATTGTTATGTTGCTCTCTCCAAACCATCATATCGTTTTATCGAGATCATGTTCTTTCCCTTGTTTATCTATTTAACCGGAGTGTTGTGTTCTTCATTCTAGTTCTGTCATCTTATCTAGTTTTGTCTATCTTTTCAACCGGAGTGCTGTCTGAATCTTTCTTAACCTTGTGCCATTCTTTTAATTGTTCCGGAGGCTGTGTGTTGTTGTTTTTCATCAAGTATCATCCCAACTTGGCAAGTTCTTGTTAATTCCTTCCATTTTCAGACGGAGTGCTGTCCAAATTCTGTCATTCTTATTACTTGGCTATACCATTGCAGTTTCATATTCTTTTGGTTCGTAAGCTCTTGTTTCATGTCTTTCAACCTACAAGGTTCTCATAATGTTCCTTGTTCCTCCTTTTAACGGAGTGTTTTCATCTTCGTTCATCTCTGTTGTATTCTTCTTTCATTTTGTTCAACCTCTCAAGGTTCTTTGGTTTCACTCGTCTGTCAAAGAAGCAACTTTGTTTTACCTCTTCCTCTTCCGTTTTACACGGTGCTATCTCTAGGATCTCGGGTCGAGATCCTCTGTTAGTGTGGGAGAGTTGTGACGCCCGAAGACCGACGTCCCAGAAGATTCCAGATGTTCCGGGTTCTCCCGTGTGTTTTATTTTGCTTGTGTTATTTATTTTTGCATTGCATCATGTCATCATGCCATCATGTCATATTTTCTTTTGCATCTCAACTTAAATAAATTGTGTGGACCTTCGGTCCATTTAAATTGAGGGAAGGTGACTTCTCTTTATAACATATGAAAGCCTCCCAATATTATTAGGGAGCTATATAAATAAATATTCCATTTGTTTGGAATTAACCAACACACGCGCATAATTTTCCCCATGCTTTTCCTACTTCGAGTTTCTCCTTCAAAAACCTTGCCAATAATTCTTTTCCGTTATTTCGAGGTTCCTCCGAAAATTCGAACATTTTTGGACACTTCAATAATCAAGTCTTAGTTCAAACCCATTTAAATTAAATTCAAATATGTTTGAATTATATTTTTTCGATCATGCCTTTTTCTATTTTCTCGGACCGTGCTCATTTTTATGAGCCCGAGAAAATTAGTCCCTTGTGCTAAATCTTCCCCTAACCTTTCTTTTCTTTCCTCTTATTTTAATTGTTTCTGCTTCGTTTCTTTAATTCAAAGATCACAGGGCAAGAGCAGCCAGGCCTCAGGCCCAACTGCCTCCCAGAGGCCCAGCCTCCCTGGCCTTCAGGCCAACCAGCCTCACTTCCCCCGCGGCCATCTTCCCTCCTTGGCCTGCGGCCCAGCATCCTTCCCCCTCCAGGCCCATCTCGGCCCGCTACCCAACCCTAGCTAGCGACTCTCCCCCGACCCGTTTCCCCTCGTCCCTCTCTCGCAGTCCCCTGCGCCGCCAGGGTCGTTCGAGCCGTTTCCCTCGACCCGCCGCTCTCGCCCGAATCCCTCCTCTCTTCTCCCTCGATCTCCTCTGGCCTCATCCCGATCCAGCGCCCAAGACCCCGAGGCCTCGTCCTCCGGCCTCCCCGTCCTCCTTCCTCCAGGCGCCAGAGCGCCCGTGCCTCCTCGCCATGGCGTCCAGCACCGCTCCCTCAGGCCCTCCTCCGTGCTGCCTCGGTCCCCAGCGCCGCGTCGAAGACCTCCTCTGCCCTGCGCGAGCGCCCCGGCCGCCCTTCTCCAGGTGACCGCGCCGCCCTCCCGTCGCCTGGCCCGAGCCGCGCCCCTCCGCTCCTGAGGCCTCCCTCCTCCGCGCCTCTCTAGCGCCGGCTAGGAGCCCCAGGCACCGACGCCTCCTCCGCTCGTCCAGGAGCCGCCCTGCCCCGCGAGCCGCCCCGCAGCTCCGGCCGCGACCACCTCTCCTGCGTGCCCCTCCGTCGCCGTCCGACGGTCCAAGGCCGCCGCCCGGCCTCGTCAGGGTCTCCTCCTCGCTGGCCAGAGCGCCCCGCCTCGCTAGGTGCTGCGCGCCCCGGGCCTCTTCCTCCTTCTCCCGAGCGCCTTGGACACGCCGTCCGCTCGCCAGGATCCTCGCCGCCCCTGCCTCGGCCAGAAGCCGTGCCGTCCGCCGCTGCACCGCCATGGACCCCCACCTACGGCCTCTTGTCTTCTTTCTGGACCAGCGAGGACGTTGGCAAGAGCTGTACACGGGCGCTGCGTCTTCATGTTTTTCGCCAAGTACCTCCACGTGCAGGCTCGTCAGGTACACCACCGGCAAGATCCGGACTCCGAACTTCGAGTACAACTACAACCCGAAAGAACAATGATGGCCAAGTTCGGGAACAACAAACGTGTACCACTACCTTCCACGACACCGTGTCGACGACCTTCAAGTTCGACTACCGGAGGCACCAAGTACCTCTACGGAACGTGCGTGTACGACTACAAGATGATAAGTCAAGTACCACTACGAACTCGACGCCCGAACATCTACCGTCGCCCTGTGTACCTCTACAAACGAACCGTGAACGACTACCGTCGAGTGAACAACTACCTTCGCCGAACGCGTCAAGTACATCTACTTCCCACTACGGAACGAGTACCCCTACCGATGACCGCGAATGACTACTTCCTCTACTTCCGCTACTTCCCCTACGATCTCGAACTGCCCTGAGAACGATCGTTCCGAAGGTATAACCCCGAGACAATGACCCGTGGATGTTGCTTGTGTGTTGTATGAGATATTTGCCCTTGTGTGCACCGTGCCCGTTTCATCTTTTGTCATGCTCCTCAGTTGCCTCGTCGCCGACCCGTGGGAAGCCGGTGACGGGATCGCCCCACCTTTTCATCTTGTTCGCCCGCTCACGCCATCTTTCTTTTGCACCGGACTCTCAACGAGTTACCGGAACCGAGATGTTGCGTTGCATCATTTTCGGATCGTCGCCGTGGCACCCTTTCCTTCCACCACGGTGACAATACTTCATGTCTTCTTCATGTCAACTTTTAATAAATTGCATAAACTTGATCATGTCATCCGCATCATATTAACAACATTAATATGTGTGAATTGTTGTTGCTTATAATTGCTAAACATGCTCATGGGGATTTTCCGGAATTGTTGTTGTTTTTCCGGCCTCATTTAAAATGCCTAAATAGTGTAGTTTTATTATGCTTCACCTCTTGCCATGTTAAAAACATTTAATCTTGTCTTGTAGATGAACGAGAGTCAATTAAATAATTATAATGTGGTGTTTCGTCAATATGCAACTCGTTGCATATTGAGCTCCACTTAACTTGTAGAACTTGTTTGTGCACTTTGCCATGCCATGCATAATTAAACCGGACATGCATCATACTTGTTTGTGCATCGTATGCCATGTTTATACTTGTGTGTTTACCGTGTTGTTTCTTTCTTTCCGGTTGCTTCTCTTGTTAGCTTCGGTTTCGTTCCGGAGTTGTGAGGATTCGCTCAACTGTTGCTCCGTCTACTTCATGGATCCGTTCTTCTCCCTTGTGGAATCCCAGGCAAGATGATCATACCCTTGGATACCTTTACTACCATTGCCATGCTTAGTTGTCTCGATGCTATCGTTACATGTCGCGCTACCCATCTTTTATGTCAGTCTCTCCTTGTTGCCATGAAACCTCTAACCTTGAAACCTTCCTAGCAAAACCACTGTTTGGCTATGTTACCCGCTTGCCCAGCCCCTCTTATAGCGTTGTTAGTTGCAGGTGAAGATGAAGTTCGTTCCAGGAGGGAACTTGTTGTTGGAATATCACAATATCTATTATTATTATTAACACACCTATATACTGGGCATGGGTGGAAGGCTTGGCCTTTTGCTCGGTGTTTTGTTCCACTCATGCCACCTTAGGCGCCGATAAACCGGCATTATGTTCCTTGATTTTGCGTTCCTTACACGATGGGTGGATGGGGACCCCTTGACTGTTCGACTTTGAATAAAACTCCTCCAGCAAGGCCCAACATTGGTTTTAATTTGCCTCATAATAACAACTTAATTAAATAATTAAATTTGCATAGGGGGTCGCACCCTCGGGTTCTTAATTCTACATAGCAGGGGGGGTCAGTGCTGATGGTGTTGGTCCCAAACTAGAGCCACTTGCGGTACCACCCAGTTATCTAGGGTCTTCGGTTACTGTACGTAGCGCTCATCCGGACGTGGCCTGAGACGAGATGCGCGCGGCTACCATCAGGGTGTCGGCACGCCGGGAGGTCTTGCTGGACTTGTTTTACCATTGTCGAAATGTTTTGTGCTACCGGGATGCCGAGCCTGATCGGTTTTCCCTAAGATAAGGAGTGATGATATTATATTTATCGCTTCAGCTAATCGTGAGAGCTTGTGATGGGCTAAGTTGGAACACCCCTGCAGGGTTATGATCTTTCGAAAGCCGTGCCCGCGGTTATGTGGCAGATTGGAATTTGTTAATGTCTGGTTGTAGAAAACTTGACAGAGGATCCGAAGTAAAACACACAACTGTGTGAGTAACCGTGACTGTCTCTTTTCACTTTGAGAAGAGAACACGGTGGGGTTATGTTTGATTCGTATGTAGTTTAGGATCTTTAGCGATCACTACTTTTGCGACCGTCTGCGTAGATGCTCATCTTATTCTTGTACTCGTAAGTTAGCCACCATATTATGCTTTGCCGCTGCTGCAACCTCACCACTTTACCTCTTCCTACCCATAAAGCTTTGCTAGTCTTGATACCCATGGTTATGGGATTGCTGAGTCCTCGTGGCTCACAGATACTACAACACCAGATGCAGGTTCAGCCGAGTTGATGCAGGAGCTGGTTCAAGTGCTTCACTGGGAGCTCGATGAAGAGAGTGGCCGTATGCTTGTGACGTTTTCGACGATCAGTAGTGGTTTCTACTAGGATTCGATCCTGACCTGTGGCGCTATGTTGTTTTGGTATCTTTCTTTTGATCTTCGCCCGTAGTCGGGTTGTGATATTTTGAATGATGTTTGCTTATGTAATGTATTGTGTGAAGTGGCGAGTGTAAGCCAACTATCTTCTTTTGCAATTTAATCCCTCTTTTACATGAGTCGTGCAAAGATACCAAACTTGAGATCATTCTAGGATGGGCTTATACCTTTAAGTCGTGCCTCGACACGTAGGAGGTATAGTCCCATCCTGGGCATTACAGGCCCGTATAGAAGGCCCATGGATCCTACGGCCCGTATAGAAGGCCCATGGATCCTACGACCCATATAGAAGGCCCATGGATCCTACGGCCCGTAGAAGGCCCATGGATCATACGGACTATAGAAGGCCCATGGATCATACGGCCCGCGGGAGGCCCATGGTTACAACAGTCCGTGTGTTGCCATGATTATTTTGGCCTAGTTTCCAGAGATAGGTTATTGTGGCCACTAGAAAAACACAGAAAAAGAGCTGCAGTGACTACAAGCAAATAACTAAACAAGACAATAAGGAAATAAATAAGCAAGCAATTAACGCGAGCCTATTACCGCTATTACACATATTACATCCACTGGGCATCAAAGTTTGCCAGCAGTGCAAAAATAGTGAACAAACAGCATATTACATACACTGGCCGTCAAAATTGACCACCAGTGCAAATAAACGCGGCAGCAAAACAAGAGCATAACTGAAACAACTTCAGAAGAGCTCAAGAAATGTGGTATCCACCATGCTGGCAATAAGCTTAGCAAGCTTATTAGCTTTGTCCTGTTTGGCGCTAAAATCCTTCAACGCTTGCTGTTGCACCAGAAAGTATGCATTTGAATGCTCCAAGAACTTCCGCAGTCCTTCCGCTTCTTGTCGCAGCACAGCTGATCGATGTCTTTCAGCTTAGTTGAGACTCAAGAAACCGAACGGATTCAGACAGTGAGTTTGAATAGCTTGTGCAAGCGGTACTGGCCAGTAACTCCAACACTTAACCAAGACAGGACTTTGGGGTCGTCTCACTGTCTTCGAGATAGTCTTCCTTAGCTATTTTATCAGCTTTGTTGGAGACCAACAAGGATGTGTCACTATCTTGAACCTTATCTGTATTACTTCCTTTACCATTGCTTAATAAGGCATTCTTCCCCAATATTCTGTCAGCATTCTAAAAGAAGAAACAAGCAGACACATAACAGTTTAGCATGTACTAGTATATGAAACTCATCTCGGTGAACCAGTTCATTAGTAAGGTGGACATGATTAAACTACCAAGTCTTCTATTGCCAAGTACTAGTACATAATAAAAGCATCAAAGAAACATATATCTATGTCCTATGGTCACTGCATTGTCTTGCCAAATCAAAATAGAGACACGGTTCAAATCATATCAGTTCAAGACAAAGGAGCAGTGAAAGAATACAAAGCATGGGAAACTACACGGCACAATAAGATTTCAAATGGGTACCACGGGTCTACATGTACAACAACACTATTTGCTTTGTTGTGATGCTAGTAATGTGCATGATATGAGAAGTCAACTGTATACACAATCGAAATTGAAATCAACAGAGCTATTGATAAGAGCAATCCTGTTAAGAAACATGCGTGAACATACCTGCTGTGCCATTGGAGTTTCGATTGGATCCTTCAATTTAAAAATAAGTTTGTATGAGTAAATACAGTGATACAAGAGCAAAGCAGTATGCACGATAGCAATCATAGTTAAAAAAGGCGCACCTAAGGGAGCGCTTAAGCATGCCTAGGCTCTAGGCGTTGGCGAAACGCATTGCGCATAACTACACTTAATCTGTGCATAACTACGCATAAGCATGCGCTTTGGTCAGTAAAGCGCAAGGCGGTGGCAAAACGTACAATTAACGCCTAGCGCTTTTTGGAACTATGATAGCAATGGAATCTTAAATTAGAACAGTTGTTCTTTAGGTTTAGGCACTTGTTCTACATGAACAGAGTACAATAAGACACAAGAATATAGTATTTCAAAATAGAAAATGAGCTCATAGACCTTACCACATTCTTGGTTCGGGACCAGTACAGAACAAGGCGTTCCCAGTCATCGTCCAGTAAATGTGTCTCAGGAGAACGTAAGGGAATTTGATGAGTTTCTTTGTCAGTGAAGTACATTTTCTTCGGGTAATTCCGATACTGCCACCAAGCATTCTTGAAGATAGCAGAGGTATTAGCACATGTTACCTCATCCTGAGTTTCCAAATCGGTCCTTCCTTATAGAGAAAAATGGGAAAATTTGTTGTATTATAACCATCATGGAGGTAGGATGTATGGGACAAAGCAAAGTAATTGCCATGAATAACATTACTTACACATAACTCCTGAATAAACACCTGCAACTGGCATTTTCCTTCATCTTCAGTATAATATTTCCAAGATGGGAAGATACACACATACGATTTAACAACATCAAATGTGATATATGCTAAAGTACGACTAGCTGGTTGTGCTTCCTCCACAGGAATAGGCGCATTAACTGGTGGAGTTGGGGTTTGTCGTGGTAGTATTGGCCCTTTGGGCACTGGAGCTGCCTTACTAACTGCTCTTGTTTGGGAGCTCTGTGGTGGAGATGGTGTTGTGTCAACAGGAACTGTGTTACTATCTGCTGGGGTTGGGGTTAGATTGGGTGAAGTTGGTTCTCTGTCCATCGCAGTAGGGGTACAATCTGCGAGAGTTTGGGTTATGTGTGGTAGGGCTGGTTCTCGTGCATGTACAACCGGGGTGCTATCTCCACCAAGAGGTAGCACTGTTTTATTTGAAGACCGTGTTTTTAGTCTGCTAGATGCTGGCATCACCCGCTCCAATTCAAATGGCTGATAAACAGGAAACATAGTTGAATGTACAGACATTGTATGAGAGACAGATGCAATAGATAGTGTGGAAAAAATAGGACATGAAATAGTTGACATGTATATTGTTCAACTAAAACGGATAGCATGACATAATTTCACATATATGATGTCTATCTAAACTGGATAGCATAACATAACATAATTCAAAGATATGATGAATAATTAAAACGTCATGACAAGTTAGAGCATACACCTCGGTGGGGGAATAGGATTGGTCATCTCTCTCTGAATCCATCTCTGAGGAGCTATCGGGACCCAACAAGAGATCTGCTTCGACAGGTAGCATTGTCTGCTATTAAGGCCTTGTTTTCACTCCAGATTTTTCAATCTCCCACCCAAATGGCTGATTCACAGGAAGAGTAGTTTAATGTACAAACATTGTCGACAAATGGAAATGTAATGAAGAAAAGGATGGGCAAGATATCATTCAAATATATGATGCCTGGTTAAACAGGATGGCATTGCACATTTCACATATATTATGACTGACTAAAAGACATGAGACTGCATAATTCCCATATATGATATAGAAACTAAACAGGTGGCTACAGAACATGTCTAAACTAAGCAGATGACATATATGATGTCAAAAGTAGGCACTGCAAGGCAACATATGCATGATATGACTACCATCATCATGCCAAGGTAGAGCAAACACCTTGGGGCTAAATAGGAGTGGTCAGTGGCGTCTGAATCCACCTCAGAACAGATATCTTCCTCTGGATTACAATCCGGAGAGGGGTGGGGAGGGGTTTCCATTGAACCCACCATGGAGCGATGTATGCATGACATTGTATTGCCGCGCAAAACTCTTCTCTTTTTCTCTACATGTTCAGCATGATTGTGTACAATATCTGACATGCATACGAAAAAAATATGGTGAGATTATGTAAGGAGAGCATGCAGAAATTTAGAGTGATGGTAACAACCAGTGGATGGATCCAAAAATAATGATAGCAGGCTGATGATTGCTTTAATTTAATAGAAAGACAGATGATGATTGCTTTACTATTTGTTTCCCACCCAAGATGAACAACATAGGCATATGCTAGGTGAACCAGATATTAGACAAAGATACTATTCATTGCTTCCTCGATATGTGACGCACAACTAATTTAGAACTCAAGTTTGAACATTAATTTGGACCTGACTTGGAGTCCAAGAGGTGAACAGGACGATAAAGTAGAAGGTAATTTTAAGCAATGCATAACATAAGTAGAATCAAAAGAGTGCGACCTCTCTTGTGGACCCGTGTACTCCTCAGGTTCATCTGCTGAGTCGGTGATGGTGATGCCGCTGTGGTGGGTGTCGGCGGCAGGGAAGGAGATCTGAGGCGGCGAAAGACAGTCAGGAGTCGTGATGTCTGGTTTGGTGGATGTTTCTGTCGATGGAGCAGCTCAGGTGAGGTGGACGACGTCGTGGCAGGAGCAGGACAAACCACACAGAGTTCCCTTCGACACCTACGTGTAACTGAAGTAATTCTGTAAGGGATCATTTGGCTTGCATGATTCTAAAAACGCAGGTATAGGAAAAACACCAGAATAGGATAGGAATGCACATGGTAAACAGAGCATTTGTAAACACAGGATTTCTATCAACTTGGGTGTTTGCTTTACATGAATTGGAAGAATAGAGGAATGCAAAGAAACATGGCCAAAATAAAGTGAAACCATATGAAAGCGTGTACAGTTAGAATGTTATTCTGCCACTAATGCACTTGCTCTTGTTTTCATGCATAGGATTTTGAAAAGTAGGTCCAGGTGGATGTTTTGCTTCATTCCTTTCAACAAAATGCATGAATAATTGAATAGTAAAGTGCCATTGGAAAATTCCCTATTGCTATGTTTTTCCGTTGAACCAAAATAACCCTAATGGATCGACATGAATGTATAGTAATAAGTGATGCAACAAGTGTACAATCTCTTTGCCGTAGCCGTGTCGACCTCAACATCATTGGGTTGGTCGCTGAAGCAGTTGAGGCAGAGGTGGTTGTCGGAGGTGTGGAGGAAGATCTGAGGAATCTGTAGACGGCGTCCAAGGCGCTGCTATGTTGTGATGGATCATTCTGCCATTGGAGCAGCCCCGGTGAGCCGTAAGACGTCAAGGCTGAAGCAGCACAAGACATACATCGTCAATCTCAAGTGGGATTCTAATAGCATCTCCAATAGATGATGTAAAATAGATGTAAAATTTACATAACCAAAAACCACCTGACTACAATAGATGAGGTAAAAACTGTTGACTCTAAACTTAACTGTCGAAACTGAAATTTACTATGGAATCTGAATGTTACTATCGAAACTGAACGCAATGGTAGCAGAGAGGCACCTGACATGTAGTTTAGGGAGGGCCTATAGTTCATCTTCAACCTGCACTCCGTGAGCCGCCAGCCACCACCGGCCGAACCGCCGGCCCCAGCGCCGCCTCACCGCCCCGAAACAACTCCCCACCACCGGTCCGCCGCCGCCTCGGCCAGCCCTATAGCCCCCCCGCCCCCACCCTGAACCCTAAGATAGATAGTGGGGTACCTCTCCGGTGAGCCCCTGTCCTTGCTGCGGCTGGTTCTTCCTTAACTCCGGCGAGCCCCCCACCCCCTGAAAATTGATTGACCCAAAAGTCGATTCAGTCGACTGAAGTGTAGCTAAATCAGAGCAGAGCAGCAGCAGCTGGGCGAGCAAGCAATCGAGCGAGAGCCGGAGCAGCAGCAACAGTGCGAGCGAGCGAGCGAGAGCTGGAGCAGCAGCAGCTAGGCGAGCGAGTGATCGAGCTAGAGCCGGAGCAGCAGCAGCAGCAGCGCGAGCGAGCAAGCGAGAGCCGGAGCAGCAGCAGCAGCAGCAGATCCGGCTGGTATGACCGCCGCCGCCGAAGTGGCCTCGCACTAGGGGAGAGCCGCCGTGGAGATGTCACCCGCGACGCCGGCTTCACGGTATCCGCTCCATGGGGGTGCGGTATGGAGCACCGTCGGCGTTGATACGTCTCCAACGTATCTATAATTTTTGATTGTTCCATGCTATTATTTATGAAGTCTTGGATGTTTAATGGGCTTTATCATTCACTTTTATATCATTTTTGGGACTAACCTACTAACCCAAAGGCCCAGTCCAGATTGCTGTTTTTTTGCCTATTTCAGGGTTTTGCAGAAAAGGAATATCAAACGGAGTCCAAACAGAATGAAACCTTCACGAGAGATATTTTTGGAGAAAATCATGCTCGGGAAACGTCAGGACCAAGTCAGGGGACAGAGGGCCTGCCCTCAAGGGTGGGGGGGGGGGGTGCGCCCCCTTCCCAGGGCGTGCCCCCCTGCCTCGAGGCTGGCCCGTGTGGCCCTCGGTGCCCTCCTTCTTCCTATATATACCTACGTACCCCAAAAACTCCATACGCAGAGAGAAAACCCTAATTCCACCGCCGTAGCTTCTGTTCCCGTGGAGATCCCATCTTGGAGCCTGTTTCGGGAGGGGGATCCATCACGTAGGCCTTCATCATCATCATCATCGCCCTCACCATGAGTTGTGAGTAGTTTACCACAGACCTTCGGGTCCATAGCTAGTATCTAGATGGCTTCTTCTCTCTTTCCGGATCTCAATACAAAGTTCTCCTCGGTCTTCGAGGAGATCTATTCGATGTAATCTCTTTTTGCGGTGTATTTGTCGAGATCCGATGAATTGTGAGTTATGATCTAGGTTATCTATGAAAGATATTTGATTCTTCTCTGAACTTTTTATGTGTGCTCATAATATCCTTGCAAGTCTCTTCGAATTATTGGTTTGGTTTGGCCTACTAGATCTATAGTTCTTGCAATGGGAGAAGTGCTTGGCTTTGGGTTCAATCTTGCGGTGTCCTTTCCCTGTGACAGTAGGGGCAGCAAGGCACGTATTGTATTGTTGCCATCGAGGATAAAAAGATTGAGTTTTCATCATATTGCTTGAGTTTATCCCTCTACATCATGTCATCTTGCTTAAGGCGTTACTCTGTTCGTATGAACTCAATACACTAGACGCATGCTGGATAGCGGTCGATGTGTGGAGTAATAGTAGTAGATCCAGAATCGTTTCGGTCTACTTGTCTCGGACGTGATGCCTATATACAATGATCATGCCTAGATAGTCTCATAATTATTCGCTTTTCTATCAATTGCTCAACGGTAATTTGTTTACCCGCCGTAGAATATTGCTATCATGAGAGAAGCCACTAGAGAAAACTATGGCCCCCGGGTCTATTCTCAACATATCAATCTACATCTACTTTACCTTTCTTGCTTTTATATCTGTTTTATTATTAAACCAAAAATACCAAAAATATAACTATCATCTCTATCAGATCTCACTCTCGTAAGTGACCGTAAAGGGATTGACAACCCCTTATCGCGTTGGCTGCGAAGTTCTTATTTGTTTGTGCAGGTGCGAGGGACTGGCGCGTGGTCTCCTACTGGATTGATACCTTGGTTCTCAAAAACTGAGGGAAATACTTACGCTACTGTGGTGCATCTCCCTTTCCTCTTCGAGGGAATACAACGCAAGCTCAAGAGGTAGCAAGAAGAATTTCTGGCGCTGTTGCCGGGGAGACTTACGCAAAAGTCATATATGAAGTACCTATCACAAACCCTTATCCTTCGCATTACATTTTTGCCTCTCATTTTCTTCTCCCCCACTTCACCCTTGCCGATTTATTTGCCCTTCTTCCGCCGTGTGTTTTTCATTCGCTTGCTTCTTGTTTTCTTATGTGTGTAGGATTGCTTGCTTGTCACTATGGCTCAGAACAATACCAATTTGTGTGACTTCTCCAATACCAACAACAATGATTTTATTAGTACTCCGATTGCTCCTATTACCAATGCTGAATCTTGTGAGATCAATGCTGCTTTGTTGAATCTTGTCATGAAAGATCAATCATCCGGCCTTCCTAGTGAAGATGCCGCTACCCATCTAAACAACTTTGTTGATTTGTGTGATATGCAAAAGAAAAGGGATACGGGTAACGATATTGTTAAATTGAAGTTATTTCCGTTTTCACTTAGAGATCGTGCTAAAACTTTGTTTTCCTCTTTGCCTAGAAATAGTATTGATTCGTGGAATAAGTGTAAAGATGCTTTTATCTCTAAGTATTTCCCTCCTGCTAAGATCATCTCCCTTAGAAACAATATTATGAATTTTAAGCAACTAGATCATGAGCATGTTGCACAAGCTTGGGAGAGAATGAAATTAATGATATGTAATTGCCCTACACATGGTTTGAATTTATGGATGATTATTCAGAACTTTTATGCTGGCTTGAATTTTGCTTCTAGAAATCTTTTAGATTCGGCCGCCAGAGGCACTTTCATGGAAACCACCTTAGGAGAAGCTACCAAACTCCTAGATAATATTATGGTTAATTATTCTCAATGGCACACCGAAAGATATACTAATAAAAAAGTGCATGCTATCGAAGAAATTAGTGCTTTGAGTGGAAAGATGGATGAACTTATGAAATTGTTTGCTGCTAAGAGTGCTTCCTCTGATCCTAATGATATGCCTTTGTCCACCTTGATTGAGAATAACAATGAATCTTTGGATGTGAATTTTGTTGGTAGGAATAATTTTGGTAACAATGCTTATAGAGGTAATTTTAATCCTAGGCCTTTTCCTAGTAATTCCTCTAATAATTTTGGTAATTCCTACAACAACTCTTATGGAAAGATGCCTTCTGAATTTGAAACTAGTGTTAAGGAGTTTATGATCTCGCAAAAGAATTTCAATGCTATGCTTGAAGAGAAATTGCTTAAGGTTGATTAATTGGCTAGAAGCGTGGATAGAATTACTCTTGATGTTGATTCTTTGAAACTTAGATCTATCCCACCTAAGCATGATATCAATGAGTCTCTCAAAGCCATGAGAATTTCCATTGATGAATGCAAAGAAAGAACCGCTAGAATGCGTGCTAAAAGAGAAGATTATATTAAATCGTGTTCTTCTAGTTATCATGAAAATAAAGATGAAGATCTGAAAGTTATTGATGTGTCTCCTATTAGATCCTTGTTTTCTAGTATCAATCTTGATGAGAATAGGATTGGAGATGATTCTGCTTTAAGGTGTCCCAATAATTCGGAGTTTTTAGATCTTGATGCTAAAATTGCTAAAAGTGGGAGTGAAGAGATGATGTATACCGAACCTTGATGCGAGATCCGATCTGTAGTTGCGGCCCGATCGTTCACGACACTCCACCACCAATAGCAGAAACCTCTCTCTCGCGCACGCGATGTACACGAAATAGAGGGTTTGAACCTTGCGGCTCAGCATGAGAAAACCAATCTCGACGACGGTACTCACGCGCAAAACAATTTCCTCATGGAGAAATCGCAACACATAGGTTTTCTAAAGCTTCCTCCAAAACTTAGGGATTTTTAGACAGCTTCCCCCAAAACTTGATATGGGTATTTACCCTAAAAACACTTTGTGTCTATTCATAAAAATATAACATCTTACTTTCTTCTTTCTTAAACGAGTGCGTCTCTGCCAATACCATAGTCCTCATGCATGTAGCTTCAACTAATTCTGCAATCTTTTTTGTGTACTGTTTATCAACGGCAATATAGTTTGGCACATATACATAGTTAACATGAAGTAATGGAGCAAATATAACTTGATCCCAGTGGGTAGCTTGTACGTCGTCGTTGTCATTGGTCCGACTACAATTGAAATTGGTCGTATCATCCTCTCCGCCTTGAAACGAAACCGTCCTCGGTTTCGAGTCGTCATCCTGAGCAATAACATCCATCTTGATCTTTGAGGCTAAAATTTCAGTAGCTTCGACCTCCTTTTCCATTGTTTGTTCCTTCTATTTTAACCTCTCCACGTGGTCTTTCCTCCATGCAATAAAAAACTCCTCCGGCATACACACAAGACTACACTTCTTACCCACATTGGTATGATACATGTATGTGAGATGGCCATATGTAGCACGATATTCCTTATACCATGGCTCTCCCAACAACAAGTGACATGAAATTATCGACACCGGTATCACGTCACACAAAACCTCACAAAGAAAATTTCCCAGCAAAAACGGTACCTTCGTTTGTTGGGTGACAGTTAGTTCTCCATTACCCCAACACAATAAGTACGGTTGTGGTAGTGGTGTTGTCCGTAGCTCCAACTTTTTCACCATCTCAATGCTTGCAGCGTTGGTCAAACTCATATGGTCTATCGTCATGGCACATGATCTTTCTCTCACCACAACACGAGTATGGAAAAGCCCGGTCCAGCGACCTTCCTCCTCCAACTGAAATCCACAGCTTAGCTTTCTTAATGATGATGCACTCGTCATCTTCTCCATAGTGTCGTGAATAACCTGATGCTCTGAATACCACCTGATGTATACAGAACCTTGACGCGAGATCCGATCTGTAGTTGCGGCCCGATCTTTCACGACACTCCACCACCAATAGCAGCAACCTCTCTCCCGCGCACGCGATGTACATGAAATAGAGGGTTTGAACCTTGCGGCTCAGCAAGAGAAAACCAATCTCGACGACGGTACTCACGCGCAAAACAATTTCCTCACGGAGAAATCACAACACAGAGGTTTTCTAAAGCTTCCTCCAGAACTTAGGGATTTTTAGTCAGCTTCCCCCAAAACTCGATACGGGTATTTACCCTAAAAACACTTTGTGTCTATTCATAAAAATATAACATCTTATTTTCTTCTTTCTTAAATGAGTGCGGCTCTGCCAATACCATAGTCCTCATGCATGTAGCTTCAACTAATTCTGCAATCTTTTTTGTGTACTGTTTATCAATGGCAATATAGTTTGGCACATATACATAGTTAACATGAAGTAATGGAGCAAATATAACTTGATCCCGGTGGGTATCTTGTACGTCGTCGTTGTCATTGGTCCGACTACAATTGAAACTAGTCGTATCAAGAGATTAAAACTTTGCATGGTGAGGAACCCACTACTTTGGATTTCAAGGAATTCAATTATGATAATTGCTCTTTGATTGATTGTATTTCCTTGTTGCAATCTGTGCTAAATTCTCCGCATACGTATAGTCAAAATAAAGCTTTCACTAAACATATAGTTGATGCTTTGATGCAATCTTATGAAGAAAACCTTGAGTTGGAAGTTTCTATACCTAGAAAGCTTTATGATGAGTGGGAACCTACTATAAAAATAAAGATAAAAGATCATGAATGCTATGCTTTGTGTGATTTGGGTGCTAGTGTCTCCACTATCCCAAAAACTTTGTGTGATTTGCTAGGGTTCCATGAGCTTGATGATTGTTCCTTAAATTTGCATCTTGCGGATTCCACTATTAAGAAACCTATGGGAAGAAATAATGATGTTCTTATTGTTGCCAATAGGAATTATGTGCCCGTAGATTTCATTGTTCTTGATATAGATTGCAATCCTTCATGTCCTATTATTCTTGGTAGACCTTTCCTTAGAACGATTGGTGCAATTATTGATATGAAGGAAGAAAATATTAGATTCCAATTTCCGTTAAGGAAAGGCATGGAACACTTTCCTAGAAATAAAATCAAATTACCATATGAATATATCATGAGAGCCACTTATGGATGGCCTTCCAAGGATGGCAATACCTAGATCTATCTTGTATCGTGCCTAGCTAGGGGCGTAAAACGATAGCGCTTGTTGGGAGGCAACCCAATTTTTTGTTTTTTGTTTTTGTTGCTGTTAGGGAATAAATATTGCATTAGCCTCTGATTAGATGTGTTTTCATGTTTTGTTTAGTGTTTGTACCAAGTAGAACCTTCGGTAAGACTTGTGTGAAGTTTATATGATCTTGCTGTGAAAAACAGAATCGTTAGCGCTCGCTAAAGTAGTTGTGGGATTCTACTGGAGCGTGATTTTTAGTTGATTATTTTTGCTGCTAATTGGTAGACAAATTTCGCAAATTTACCAATTTAGTTTGAATTTTTTGGAGTTCCAGAAGTAGACGAACCCTGCAGATTACTACAGACTGTTCTGTCTTTGACAGATTCTGTTTTTCGTGTGTTGTTTGCTTATTCTGATGCATCTATGAGTAATATTGGAGGATATGAACCATAGAGAAGTTGGAGTACAGTAGGTTTAACACCAATATAAAAAAATAATGAATTCATTGATGTACCTTTGAGTAGTGGTTTGCTTTCTCTTACTAACGGAGCTCACGAGAATTTTTGTCTAAGTTTTGTGTTGTGAAGTTTTCAAGTTTTGAGTATTGCTTTGATGGACTATGGAACAAGGAGTAGCAAGGGCCTAAGCTTGGGGATGCCCAAGGAACCCCAAGTAAATTCAAGATAATCAAAAGCCTAAGCTTGGGGATGCCCCGGGAAGGCATCCCCTCTTTCGTCTTCATCCATCGGTAACTATACTTGGAGCTATATTTTTATTCGCAACTTGCTATGTGTTTTGCTTGGAGCGTCTTGTATAATTTGAGTCTTTGCTTGTTAGTTTGCCACAATCATCCTTGATGGACACACCTATTTTAGAGAGTTAAATATGACCTAGAAATTGTTAGAACTCTCTATGTGCTTCACTTATATCTTTTGAGTTGAATATTTTTTGCTCTAGTGCTTCACTTATATCTTTTAGAGCATGCTCGTGGTAGTATTTTGTAGAAATTTTTGAACTCTCATGCTTCACTTAGATATATTTGAGAGTCTATTAAAACAACATGGTAAAGTGTTTAGGCTAATGAAACTAGTCTTCACATGATAGACATCCAACGTCAATGTAGTAAAAAAATCACACCAAGTGCATTGAATAGAAAGAGATGTTGGATGCTTGATAATTATTTTGAGACATGAGTATAATGATATTAGAGTCATGCTAGTGGAGTTATTATGAAATTGAGAAATACTTGTGTTAAGGTTAGTGATTCCCGTAGCATGCACGTATGGTGAACCGTTGTGTGACTAAGTTAAAGCATGATGTATTTGTAGAGTGCCAATCTTTGTGTGGAGGTCGGGGGCGCGCGATGGTTAACTCCTACCAACCTCCCCCCTAGGAGCATGCGTTGATTGCTTTGTTTTGATGACTCGTAAATTTTTGCAATAAGTATATAAGTTCTTATGACTAATGTTGAGTCCATGGATTATACGCACTCTCACCCTTCCACCATTGCAAGCCTCTCTTGTACCGCGCAACTTTCGCCGGTGCCATAAACCCACTATATATCCTTCCTGAAAAGAGCCACCATATTGTTCCTCAAAACAGCCACCATACCTACCTATCATGGCATTTCCATAGCCATTCTGAGATATATTGCCATGCAACTTTCCACCGTTCCGTTTATATGACACGCATCATATTGTCATATTGCCATGCATGATCATGTAGTTGACATCGTATTTGTGGCAAAGCCACCATGCATAATTTTTTCATACATGTCACTCTTGTTTCATTGCACACCGGTATACCGCCGGAGGCATTCATATAGAGTCATACTTTGTTGTTGTAGTATCGAGTTGTAATTTCGTGTTGTAATGAGAGTGTGATGATCATCATTTTTAGAGCATTGTCTCATGGGAGGGAAGGCTAAATCTATAAAGCCCCTCCGCAAAAAAAAGGCCAATAAAAAAAAGGCCCAAAAAAAGGGAAAGAAAGAAAAAGGAAAAGAAAGAAAAAAAAGGGACAATTGCTACTATCTTTTTCCACACTTGTGCTTCAAAGTAGCACCAGGTTCTTCATTATAGAGAGTCTCATGTTTAGTCACTTTCATATACTAGTGGGAATTTTCATTATAGAACTTGGCTTGCATATTCCAATGATGGGCTTCCTCAAATGCCCTAGGTCTTCGTGAGCAAGCAAGTTGGATGCACACCCACTAGTTTCTTTTGTTGAGCTTTCATTCATATTTAGCTCTAGTGCATCCGTTGCATGGCAATCCCTACTCACTCACATTGATATCTATTGATGGGCATCTCCATAGCCCGTTGATATGCCTAGTCGATGTGAGACTATCTCCCTCCTTTTTGTCTTCTCCACAACTACCTCTATTCCACCAATAGTGCTATATCCATGGCTCACGCTCATGTATTGCGTGAAAGTTGAAAGGTTTGAAAAGATAGAGCATGAAAACAAATGCTTGGCTGAAATCGGGGTTGTGAATGATATGAATATTTTTGTGTGATAATAAGGGAGCATAGCCAACACTATATGATTTTGTAGGGATAAATTTCTTTAGCCATAGTATTTTGAGAAGACATGATTGCTTTATTAGTATTGCTTGAAGTATTGTTATTTCTTATGTCAATATAGACTTTTATCTTGAATCTTTCAAATCTGAACATGCATGCCACAATTAAGAGAATTACATTGAAAAATTATATTGGTTAGCATTCCACATCAAAAATTCTTTCTTTATCATTTACCCACTCGAGGACGAGCAGGAATTAAGCTTGGGGATGCTTGATACGTCTCCAACGTATCTATAATTTTTGATTGTTCCATGCTATTATTTATGAAGTCTTGGATGTTTAATGGGCTTTATCATTCACTTTTATATCATTTTTGGGACTAACCTACTAACCCAAAGGCCCAGTCCAGATTGCTGTTTTTTGCCTATTTCAGGGTTTTGCAGAAAAGGAATATCAAATGGAGTCCAAACGGAATGAAACCTTCGCGAGAGATATTTTTGGAGAAAATCACGCTCGGGAAACGTCAGGACCAAGTCAGGGGACAGAGGGCCTGCCTTCGAGGGTGGGGGCCGCGCCGCCCTTCCCAGGGCGCGCCCCCCTGCCTCGAGGCTGGCCCGTGTGGCCCCCGGTGCCCTCCTTCTTCCTATATATACCTATGTACCCCTGAAACTCCATACGTAGAGAGAAAACCCTAATTCCACCGCCGTAGCTTCTGTTCCCGTGGAGATCCCATCTTGGAGCCTGTTCCGGGAGGGGGATACATCACGGAGGCCTTCATCATCATCATCATCGCCCTCACCATGAGTTGTGAGTTGTTTACCACAGACCTTCGGGTCCATAGCTAGTATCTAGATGGCTTCTTCTCTCTCTCCGGATCTCAATACAAAGTTCTCCTCGGTCTTCGAGGAGATCTATTCGATGTAATCTCTTTTTGCGGTGTGTTTGTCGAGATCCGATGAATTGTGAGTTTATGATCAAGGTTATCTATGAAAGATATTTGTTTCTTCTCTGAACTTCATCTCCACAGACCTTCGGGGGAGATTGTAAGTGCATCTAGTTCCACCCCTACTTGGTTTTGGAGTATTGACGACAAACCTAGTTGAGGGACTAATGTGTTTGTGATAATTGCAGGATAACACAGGTAGTAGTCCCTCATTGATTCGGTTTACCTACCGGAGATGACCCCTAAAAATGTACGAAGACATTGAAGACAATGGTGGTATATGAAGATATTCATATAGAAGACTATGACGAGAGAAGATATTGTGTGAAGACTATGGAGCGCGAAGACTTAGACGTCTCGTTGTTTCCTTTTCTTCTTTGTTGAGTCATAGGAACCACCGTACTGTTAAGTGGGGTCCAAGTGAACAAAGTCAGAGTGACTGAAGTGATGCTCAACCAAATCCTATGTCTTCGAGCGAAGACAATGAGAGCAAATCTTATCCAAAGCTGGATGAGTCAGCTTTACTTGTAGCCCAAGTAAAGTTGCCGTGTATGTTTGAAATCTGACCATGGGAACACGTGTCAGTTCCTTAGTGACCCAGGGCCACTTCGGACAAATCAGGTCGGGTTGCCTAGTGGCTATAAATAGCCCACCCCCTACACCATAAATTGGTGGCTGCTCAGAGTTATTACACGGCTTTTGTTGTTTGAGGGCAACCCACCTCCCAAGCATTTGAGAGAGAGAGATCCTTGCGAGGACAAAGCCCAAACACCCAGAGCCAAAGAGTGTTACGCATCACTGAAGTCTTTCTGTCTGCGTGACCTGAAGACTTGTTACACTTGAGGATTGTGATTCCTGCAGCCGGTTAGGCGTCACGTTCTGAGCATCCAAGAGTCATTGTGGATCGCCGGTGAACAAAGTCTATGAAGGTTTGGAAGTCTACCTTGAAGACTTACCAGAGTGATTGGGCGAGGACTGGGTGTCCTTATCTCAAGGGGAATAAGGTGAAGACGCGGTCTTCTGAGTTAAATCTCAGCCTCCCTAACCAGACGTACAATTGTCACAGCAACTGGAACTGGTCTAACAAATCACTGTTTTCCCCAAGCTACTGGTTCTATCCCTTCCCTCTCTTTACTTACTGTCTGTCTTTGTGAAGTCATTGCCTGCTAGCCTTATCTGTTTGACTTCACTGTGTGACTACTTGTTCTGATTGGCTTCATTCAATCTTCCATACTGCCTAGCTACTATTAGTCTTAGTGCTTTCACTTCATTGAATACTTGACTATGGCTTGTCTAGTGTAGTCTACCTTCCGCTGCATATAAATAGGATCGGTTCTATCGTTTGTCTTCGAAACTTCCATGTTTTGAAGACTTTCATAAAAATTGCCTATTCACCCCCCTCTAGTCAATATACAACTCTTTCAATTGGTATCGGAGCAAGGTAATCCCTTATTCTGTGTGATTCGGTTTAACCACCTGGAGTTTTAGCTATGTCGACTGCAGGGATAATCAAAGTCTCCGCTGCGTGCCCCGTCTTCGATGGCACTGAATACCCCTACTGGAAGAACAAGATGCACATGCATCTTGAAGCCATTGATATGGACCTCTGGTTTGTCGTCAAGAACGGCGTTCCCAAGACTGGTGAAGGTCTCACCCCTGCTGATGTCAAGAAGCTCGTTCAACTGGATTCCACTGCCAAGAATATCATATGTGGTCATCTGACCAAAGGACAGTATGGTCGTGTGAGTGCTCTGGAAACGTCGAAGCAAGTCTAGGAATGGCTCTCTAAGGTCAACGAAGGCGTCTCAACCCAGAGAGATCAAAGGATCAGTGTCCTTCGCAACCTCTTCAATCGCTTCAAGAGACATGACAATGAGAATGTCCAGCACACATTCGATCGCCTCACTGACATCACAAATGAGCTTCAGGCACTTGGCGCCACTGAGATCACCAAGCATGAAATCATCAAGACACTCCTGAGATCACTTGACAGCTCATTTGACATCCTTGCCCTGATGATTCAAAAAACGCCCTGACTTCAGGACTCTCGATCTGTCTGACATACTTGAGAGGCTCAACACACATGAGTTCCAGCTATCTGAGAAACGTGACATCTATGGTCCCAACTATGGTCGAACTCGCGCTTTGAAGGCAAAGGCTGCTTCCTCATCTGAAGAAGAATCTGACTGCAGTTCTGATGATCCTGAAGACATTGGAAAGGAGCTTGCCATGCTTGTGAAGAAGTTCCAGAAATTCACAAGGAAAAAAGGCTTTAGAAAGTCTTCACGATTCAGCTCAAGAAATGACGAAGCTTCTACCCATGATTACAAGAAGATAACATGTCATAAGTGCAAGAAACCTGGTCATTGCATCTCTGAGTGTCCTCAATGGGACAATGAGAAGAAGAAGAAGAAGAGCAAGGAATATGATTCTGATGACAAGAAAAAGAAGAAACCCTCAAAGTCTTCTTCCAAGTCTTCATCAAGGTATTCATCACACAAGAAGAATTCATCTGGCAAGGCTCGTGCGTTTGTTGGCAAGGAGATGGATTCAGAGGAGGAGTCTGCTTCAGAAGAAGCGGAGGTGGAGTCTGAGGAGGAGTCCGATTCTAGTGTTGCAAGTCTCGCTCTAGCCACAGCCTACGTTGCCAAGTCCATCTTCAACACTAAAGACAATGGCTCCGTCACCAACATTTGTGATGGTGACAACGACGACTCTGCTCCCACCTACTGCTTCATGGCACGTGATGCCAAGGTAAAATCACGTGATGCTTACTTTCAAACATCCAGTGAAGATGACTCCGATTGTGAATCCAAACCTAGGTACAAAACACTTGCTAAAATTGGCACTGAACAACAGAAAGCTATGGAACATATTCAAAAACTGTTAGACAAAAGCGATGACCCGTTGGACGCGGAAATGACCCGTTCTCAGTCCTTAATTGAAGACATAAAAAATATTCATGTTAAGTACGAGGAACTTGAAAGTCTTCATGAATCGCTCTCAAAAACTCATGAAAAGCTTTCCCACGATTATCTTCAAAAGAAGCGAGATCTTGAGAAATTGAAAGCGGCTCATGAAGATCTTCAAAAAGAAAATGAGTCACTCCGCGCTCAACAGATCAGCTCTGAAGGAAATATGCCCTAGAGGCAATAATAAAGATGTTATTTGTATTTCCTTATATCATGATAAATGTCTTTTATTCATGCTAGAATTGTATTAACCGGAAACTTAGTACATGTGTGGATACATAGACAAAACAGTATGTCCCTAGTATGCCTCTACTAGACTAGCTCATTGATCAAAGATGGTTATGTTTCCTAGCCATAGACATGAGTTGTCATTTGATCAACGGGATCACATCATTAGGAGAATGATGTGATGGACAAGACCCATCCGTTAGCATAGCACTATGATCGTTTAGTTTAACTGCTATTGCTTTCTTCATGACTTATACATGTTCCTATGACTATGAGATTATGCAACTCCCGAATACCGTAGGAACACCTTGTGTGCTATCAAACGTCACAACGTAACTGGGTGATCATAAAGATGCTCTACAGGTGTCTCCGAAAGTATTTGTGGTGTTGGCATAGATCAAGATTAGGATTTGTCACTCCGAGTGTCGGAGAGGTATCTCTGGGCCCTCTCGGTAACACACATCATAATAAGCCTTGCAAGCAAAAGACTAATGAGTTAGTCACGAGATGATGTGTTACGGAACGAGTAAAGAGACTTGCCGATAACGAGATTGAACTAGGTATAGAGATACCGACGATCGAATCTCGGGCAAGTAACATACCGTTTGACAAAAGGAACAACGTATGTAGTTATGCGGTTCTGACCGATAAAAGATCTTCGTAGAATATGTAGGAGCCAATATGAACATCCAGGTTCCGCTATTGGTTATTGACCGGAGATGAGTCTCGGTCATGTCTACATAGTTCTCGAACCCGTAGGGTCCGCACGCTTAACGTTTGATGACGATCGGTATTATGAGTTTATGAGTATTGATGTACCGAAGGTAGTTCGGAGTCCCGGATGAGATCACGGACATGACGAGGAGTCTCGGAATGTCCGAGACATAAAGATTGATATATTGGACGGCTATATTCGGACACCGGAAGTATACCGGAAAAGTTTCGGATTTATCGGGAATGTCGGAGGGGGTTACCGGAACCCCCTACGAGAGGGGATGGTCCATAGTGGGCCTAAAGGGAAAGGGTGAGGCAGCCCATAGGGCTGGCCGGCGCCCCACCTAGGGTTCCTAGTTGGACTAGGATTGGGGGGGGGGGGCGCCACCTCTCCTATTCCTTTCCCCCTTCTTCCTTTTGGTGAATCCTACTAGGAATAGGATTGCAATCCTATTCCTAGTAGGACTCCTTCCCTAGCCGCACCAGGAAGGGCCGGCCGGCCTCCCTCCCCTGCTCCTTTATATACGGGGGCAGGGGGGCACCCAAAGACACACAAGTTGAATTGTTTTAGCCGTGTGCGGTTCCCCCCTCCACAGAATCACACCTCGGTCATACCGTCGCGGAGCTTAGGCGAAGCCCTGCGCCAGTGAACACATCATATCCGTCACCACGCCGTCGTGCTGACGAAACTCTCCCGTGAAGCTCAACTGGATCAAGAGCTCGTGGGACGTCATCAAGCTGAACGTGTGCTGAACGCGGAGGTGCCGTACGTTCGGTGCTTGATCGGTTGGATCGCGAAGAAGTTCGACAACATCAACCGCGTCACTTGACGCTTCCGCTCCCGGTCTACGAGGGTACGTAGACACACTCTTCCCTCTCGTTGCTATGCATCTGGTAGATAGATCTTGCGTGATCGTAGGAAAATTTTAAAATACTACGTTCCCCAACAGTGGTATCAGAGCCAGGTCTATGCGTAGATGATATGCACGAGTAGAACACAATGAGTTGTGGGCGATACTAGTCATACTGCTTACCAGCATGTCATACTTTGCTTCGGCGGTATTGTGAGATGAAGCGGCCCGGACCGACATTACGCGTACGCTTACGCGAGACTGGTTTCACCGTTACGAGCACTCGTTGCTTAAAGGTGACTGGCGGGTGTCTGTCTCTCTCACTTTAGCTGAATCAAGTGTGGCTAAGCCCGGTCCTTGTGAAGGTTAAAACAGCACATACTTGACGAAACATCGTTGTGGTTTTGTATGCGTAGGTAAGAACGGTTCTTGCTAAAGCCCGTAGTAGCCACGTAAAACTTGCAACAAACAAAGTAGAGGACGTCTAACTTGTTTTTGCAGGGCATTTTGTGATGTGATATGGTCAAGACATGATGAGTTATACGGTTTTGTATGAGATGATCATGTTTTGTAATGTTATCGGCAACTGGCAGGAGCCATATGGTTGTCGCTTTATTGTATGAAATGCAATCGCCATGTAATTGCTTTACTTTATCACTAAACGGTAGCGATAGTCGTAGAAGCAATAGTTGGCGAGACGACAACAATGCTACGATGAAGATCAAGGTGTCGTGCCGGTGACGAAGGTGATCATGACGGTACTTTGGAGATGGAGATCAAAAGCACAAGATGATGATGGCCATATCATGTCACATATTTTGATTGCATGTGATGTTTATCTTATTATGCTTCTTATTTTGCTTAGATCGACGGTAGCATTATAAGATGATCCCTTACTAAATTTCAAGGTATAAGTGTTCTCCCTGAGTATGCACCGTTGCGAAAGTTCGTCGTGCCGAGACACCACGTGATGATCGGGTGTGATAAGCTCTATGTTCAAATACAACGGGTGTAAGCCAGTTTTGCACACGCAGAATACTCGGGTTAAACTTGACGAGCCTAGCATATACAGATATGGCCTTGGAACACTGGAGACCGAAAGGTCGAGCGTGAATCATATAGTAGATATGATCAACATATGATGTTCACCATTGAAACTACTCCATCTCACGTGATGATCGGACATGGTTTAGTTGATTGGATCACGTGATCATTTAGATGACCAGAGGGATGTCTATCTAAGTGGGAGTTCTTTAAATTAATATGATTAAATTGAACTTTAATTTATCATGAACTTAGTCCTGATAGTTTTGCATATCTATGTCGTTGTAGATCAATGGCCCGTGCTATCGTTCCTTTGAATTTTAATGCATTCCTAGAGAAAGCTAAGTTGAAAGATGATGGTAGCAATTACACGGACTGGGTCCGTAACCTGAGGATTATCCTCATTGCTGCACAGAAGAATTATGTCCTTGAAGCACCGCTAGGTAACAAGCCCCCTTCCGCTAATGCAGACACTTTGAACGTCTAGCAGTCGCGGTCTGATGACTACACGATAGTTCAGTGTGCCATGCTTTACGGCTTAGAACCGGGACTTCAACGACGTTTTGAACGTCATGGACCATATGAGATGTTCCAGGAGTTGAAGTTAATATTTCAAGCAAATGCCCGAATTGAGAAATATGAGATTTCCAATAAGTTCTACAGCTGCAAAATGGAGGAGAATAGTTCTATCAGTGAACACTTGCTCAGAATGTCTGGGTACTACAATCATATGACTCAACTTGGTTGCAAAGTTGACGAGGATAGTGTTATTGATAGAGTTCTTCAATCACTGCCACCAAGCTATAAAGGCTTCGTGATGAACTATAACATGCAAGGGATGCAAAAGACAATTCCCGAGCTCTTCGCTATGCTCAAAGCTGCGGAGGTAGAAATCAAAAAGGAGCATCAAGTGTTGATGGTTAACAAGACCACTAGTTTCAAGAAAAAGGGCAAGGGAAGAAAGGGAACTTCAAAAAGAATAGCAAGTCAGTTGCTACTTCCACGAAGAAACCCAAATCTGGAGCCAAGCCTGAAACTGAGTGCTTCTACTGCAAGGGGACTGGACACTGGAAGCGGAACTGCCCCAAGTATTTGGCGGATAAGAAGGATGGCAAGATGAACAAAGGTATATGTGATATACATGTTATTGATGTGTACCTTACTAATGCTCGTGGTAGTACCTGGGTATTTGATACCGGTTCGGTTGCTAATATTTGTAACTCGAAACAGGGACTACGGATTAACGAAGATTAGCTAAGGACGAGGTGACGATGCGCGTGGGAAACGGTTCCAAAGTCGATGTGATCGCCGTCGGCACGCTACCTCTACATCTACCTTCGGGATTAGTTTTAGACCTAAATAATTGTTATTTGGTGCCAGCCTTAAGCATGAACATTATATCTGGATCTTGTTTATTGCGAGACGGTTATTCATTTAAATCAGAGAATAATGGTTGTTCCATTTTAATGAATAATATCTTTTATGGTCATGCACCCTTGAAGAGTGGTCTATTCTTATTGGATCTCGATTGTAGTGATACACATATTCATAATATTGAAACCAAAAGATGCAAGGTTAATAATGATAGTGCAACTTATTTGTGGCACTGCCGTTTAGGTCATATTGGTGTAAAACGCATGAAGAAACTCCATAATGATGGACTTTTGGAATCACTTGATTATGAATCACTTGGTGCTTGCGAACCATGCCTCATGGGCAAGATGACTAAAACTCCGTTCTCCGGAACCATGGAGCGAGCAACAGATTTGTTGGAAATCATACATACTGATGTATGTGGACCAATGAGTGTTGATGCTCGCGGCGGGTATCGTTATTTTCTGACCTTCACTGATGATTTGAGCAGATATGGGTATATCTACTTAATGAAGCACAAGTCTGAAACATTTGAAAAGTTCAAAGAATTTCAGAGTGAAGTAGAGAATCATCGTAACAAGAAAATAAAGTTCCTACGATCTGATCGTGGAGGAGAATATTTGAGTTACGAGTTTGGTCTTCATTTAAAACAATGTGGAATAGTTTCACAACTCACGCCACCTGGAACACCACAGCGTAATGGTGTGTCCGAACGTCGTAACCATACTTTATTAGATATGGTGCGATCTATGATGTCTCTTACCGATTTACCACTATCGTTTTGGGGTTATGCTTTAGAGACACCTGCATTCACGTTAAATAGGGCACCATCTAAATCCGTTGATACGACACCTTATGAACTATGGTTTGGCAAGAAACCAAAGTTGTCGTTTCTTAAAGTTTGGGGCTGCGATGCTTATGTAAAAACACTTCAACCTGATAAGCTCGAACCCAAGTCGAAAAAATGTGTCTTCATAGGATACCCAAAAGAGGCTGTTGGGTACACCTTCTATCACAGATCCGAAGGCAAAATATTCGTTGCTAAGAACGGATCCTTTCTAGAAAAAGAGTTTCTCTCGAAAGAAGTGAGTGGGAGGAAAGTAGAACTTGATGAGGTAATTGTACCTTCTCCCGGATTGGAAAGTAGTACATCACAGGAAATTGTTCCAGTGATTCCTACACCAATTAGTGAGGAAGTTAATGATAATGATCATGAAACTTCGGATCAAGTTTCTACTGAACGTCGTAGATCAACCAGAGTACGTTCCGCACCAGAGTGGTACGGCAACCCAGTTCTGGAAATCATGTTACTAGACCATGATGAACCTACGAACTATGAGGAAGCGATGATGAGCCCAGATTCCGCAAAATGGCTTGAAGCCATGAAATCTGAGATGGGATCCATGTATGAGAACAAAGTATGGACTTTGGTTGACTTGCCCGATGATCGGCAAGCCATCGAAAATAAATGGATCTTCAAGAGGAAGACCGACGCAGACGGTAATATTACTGTTTACAAAGCTCGACTTGTTGCGAAAGGTTTTCGACAAGTTCAAGGAGTTGACTACGATGAGACTTTCTCACCTGTAGCGATGCTTAAGTCTGTCCGAATCATGTTAGCAATTGCCGCATTTTATGATTATGAAATCTGGCAAATGGATGTCAAAACTGCATTCCTAAATGGATATCTCAAAGAAGAGTTGTATATGATGCAACCAGAAGGTTTTGTCGATCCAAAAGGTGCTAACAAAGTATGCAAGCTCCAGCGATCCATCTATGGACTGGTGCAAGCATCTCGGAGTTGGAATATACGCTTTGATGAGGTTATCAAATCATATGGTTTTATACAGACTTTTGGAGAAGCCTGTATTTACAAGAAAGTGAGTGGGAGCTCTGTAGCATTTCTAATATTATATGTAGATGACATATTGTTGATTGGAAATGATATAGAATTTCTGGATAGCATAAAAGGATACTTGAATAAAAGTTTTTCCATGAAAGACCTCGGTGAAGCTGCTTATATATTAGGTATCAAGATCTATAGAGATAGATCAAGACGCTTAATTGGACTTTCACAAAGCACATACCTTGATAAGATTTTGAAGAAGTTCAAAATGGATCAGTCAAAGAAAGGGTTCTTGCCTGTTTTACAAGGTATGAAATTGAGTAAGACTCAATGCCCGACCACTGCAGAAGATAGAGAGAAAATGAAAGTCATTCCCTATGCCTCAGCCATAGGATCTATCATGTATGCAATGTTGTGTACCAGACCTGATGTGTGCCTTGCTATAAGTCTAGCAGGGAGGTACCAAAGTAATCCAGGAGTGGATCACTGGACAGCGGTCAAAAACATCCTAAAGTATCTGAAAAGAACTAAGGATATGTTTCTCGTATATGGAGGTGACAAAGAGCTCGTTGTAAATGGTTACGTCGATTCTAGCTTTGACACTGATCCGGATGACTCAACGTCACAAACCGGATATGTATTTTTATTGAACGGTGGAGCTGTCAGTTGGTGCAGTTCCAAGCAGAGCGTCGTGGCGGGATCTACGTGTGAAGCGGAATACATAGCTGCTTCAGAAGCAGCACGTGAAGGAGTCTGGATGAAGGAGTTCATATCCGATCTAGGTGTAGTACCTAGTGCATCGGGTCCAATGAAAATCTTTTGCGACAACACTGGAGCCATAGCCTTGGCAAAGGAATCCAGGTTTCACAAGAGAACAAAGCACATCAAAAGACGCTTCAATTCCATCCGCGATCTAGTCAAGGAGGGAGACATAGAGATTTGCAAAATACATACGGATCTGAATGTTGCAGAACCGTTAACTAAGCCTCTTCCACGGGCAAAACATGATCAGCACCAAGACTCCATGGGTGTGAGGATCATCACTTTGTAATCTAGATTATTGACTCTAGTTCAAGTGGGAGACTGAAGGAAATATGCCCTAGAGGCAATAATAAAGATGTTATTTGTATTTCCTTATATCATGATAAATGTCTTTTATTCATGCTAGAATTGTATTAACCGGAAACTTAGTACATGTGTGGATACATAGACAAAACAGTATGTCCCTAGTATGCCTCTACTAGACTAGCTCATTGATCAAAGATGGTTATGTTTCCTAGCCATAGACATGAGTTGTCATTTGATCAACGGGATCACATCATTAGGAGAATGATGTGATGGACAAGACCCATCCGTTAGCATAGCACTATGATCGTTTAGTTTAACTGCTATTGCTTTCTTCATGACTTATACATGTTCCTATGACTATGAGATTATGCAACTCCCGAATACCGTAGGAACACCTTGTGTGCTATCAAACGTCACAACGTAACTGGGTGATCATAAAGATGCTCTACAGGTGTCTCCGAAAGTATTCGTGGTGTTGGCATAGATCAAGATTAGGATTTGTCACTCCGAGTGTCGGAGAGGTATCTCTGGGCCCTCTCGGTAACACACATCATAATAAGCCTTGCAAGCAAAAGACTAATGAGTTAGTCACGAGATGATGTGTTACGGAACGAGTAAAGAGACTTGCCGGTAACGAGATTGAACTAGGTATAGAGATACCGACGATCGAATCTCGGGCAAGTAACATACCGTTTGACAAAAGGAACAACGTATGTAGTTATGCGGTTCTGACCAATAAAAGATCTTCGTAGAATATGTAGGAGCCAATATGAACATCCAGGTTCCGCTATTGGTTATTGACCGGAGATGAGTCTCGGTCATGTCTACATAGTTCTCGAACCCGTAGGGTCCGCACGCTTAACGTTTGATGACGATCGGTATTATGAGTTTATGAGTATTGATGTACCGAAGGTAGTTCGGAGTCCCGGATGAGATCACGGACATGACAAGGAGTCTCGGAATGTCCGAGACATAAAGATTGATATATTGGACGGCTATATTCGGACACCGGAAGTATACCGGAAAAGTTTCGGATTTATCGGGAATGCCGGAGGGGGTTACCGGAACCCCCTACGAGAGGGGATGGTCCATAGTGGGCCTAAAGGGAAAGGGAGAGGCAGCCCATAGGGCTGGCCGACGCCCCACCTAGGGTTCCTAGTTGGACTAGGATTGGGGGGGGGGGGCGCCACCTCTCCTATTCCTTTCCCCCTTCTTCCTTTTGGTGAATCCTACTAGGAATAGGATTGCAATCCTATTCCTAGTAGGACTCCTTCCCTAGCCGCACCAGGAAGGGCCGGCCGGCCTCCCTCCCCTGCTCCTTTATATACAGGGGCAGGGGGGCACCCAAAGACACACAAGTTGAATTGTTTTAGCCGTGTGCGGTGCCCCCCTCCACAGAATCACACCTCGGTCATACCGTCACGGAGCTTAGGCGAAGCCCTGCGCCGGTGAACACATCATATCCGTCACCACGCCGTCGTGCTGACGAAACTCTCCCGTGAAGCTCAACTGGATCAAGAGCTTGTGGGACGTCATCAAGCTGAACGTGTGCTGAACGCGGAGGTGCCGTACGTTCGGTGCTTGATCGGTTGGATCGCGAAGAAGTTCGACAACATCAACCGCGTCACTTGACGCTTCCGCTCCCGGTCTACGAGGGTACGTAGACACACTCTTCCCTCTCGTTGCTATGCATCTAGTAGATAGATCTTGCGTGATCGTAGGAAAATTTTAAAATACTACGTTCCCCAACAAGCTCCGCTCAGGATGGATTTGAACCACCATGTCTAAAATGCATTGAGCGTGATAACGCTACATCTGTTGCTGAATGTTCTACTGCTGCCACTGTCGTAATATCTTCAACTGCTGATGTGGTAACTAACCCCTCTGCTGAGGATACCACTACTATTGCTGATGAAAATGCTAGGTTGAAGACTTTGCTTGAAACAGGGATGTACAAAAGCCTCAAGGGCATCAGACTTTATGTGATGTCCTCAAAAAGCAGATTCTGAACCGAAACCCTAGGAAAGAGGGTGTAGGGTTCGAGAGGAAAATGAATGTTGATGGTTCATACTGGAAGCCTCAGCAGTACCCCAAAACCACATGGGTTGCTGCAAAGGAACCTTCAGTGGATCCGTCTACCTTATCTAGCTTCACTTGTGCTAATCCTATTATCATTGATGAATCCTTTGATGCAAACTATAAACTGTTTAAGAATCAGAATGGTGAAGTGTTTGCCAGGTAAATTGGTACTAACTGCAGGAACGGGCCACCTATGAAGAAGATCTGGGTTCCCAAAGGTTGTCTTGAGAAGCTTCCAGTATATGTCATCATGACACCACCTGGGAAGAAGACAAATCCCAGACCAAAGGCTTCATACGATCCTAAGGCTTCATACAGACAGAGGACTCACCTGAGTCACCCTAACACCAATATTTTGCAGGGAAATTATACTCACACCCATGAATATGAGCGTGTTTCCTCAAACCGCTATATTCACAAAACAAAGAACTTTTCTGCTTATTCTTATGAGTATTATTCTCCTACTGCAAGACTATTTGCTAGGGCTCCAAAGCCAAAATTCTCAGATGCTTCTCTTAGACTCATTGCTTCTAAGCCACCCCTGAAGATGTGGGTGGTTAAGAAGAATTAACTTTCTCTTACAGGGAAAGGTCTCCAGCCGAAAATCAAAGGCGTCTGATACTATTGCTGGGGACCTAAAACAACTTGTAGGGCGCAAGATCAAATGCCCAAATGGTCTTACTATGTATTTTGTTCCTGAATCGCTTGCCAATCATCCTATCAGTCCCAAATTGGATCTAAGATTTCATAATCCGCTTGTACGTCTAATGTTTATGCTTCACATTGACTATTCATGAAGCCTATCCCCCTAACTGCACTATACGGTATGACACCAAAAACTTCAGAATGGATTATGGACAGCGGCTGCACTAATCATATGACTGGATATCAAAGTCTTCTTATGGACTGAACCTTACATCCATCTGACAAGAGTCACATCACATTTGTTGATACTGGTAAAAGCAAAGTATTGGGTCTAGGTAGAGTTGCCATCTCAAACGCCCTGACTTCCCGGCAAGCTCCTCTTGTCGGGGCCTTGTTCTTCTGACTTGTATACTTTGTTCTTGAATGGCTTCAAGGGAACTAGAGCGGGCCTTGGCGGGCACGTGGTGAGCCCGACCACGGGACGCTGCTACTGCCCGTGCACAAGTCGGGATACTAAGGTACCCCTACTTTAGTACACCGACACCTATATAAGGGGATCTTCTTCCCCATTAGACCTTATCCTTTGAGCTCGTGTTCTTCCCCCATAGTTGACCTTCTTCGAGCTTGCTATCTCTCAATCCCTCCATGGATTCTTGCTAGTTTTGGGGGGAAAAGAGAGAGGAGATCTAGATCCACATTTTCACTAATCACTTTCTCCTCTAGGTGAGGGGAACCCCTTGGATCTAGATCTTGGAGTTCTTGGTGTTCTCCTTCTTGTTCTTCCACTCATTTGCCTCCCTAGCATTAGTTGCTTCGGTGGGATTTGGGAGAGAAGGACTTGGGCACTCCGTGTGCCCTTGCCATTGCATTTGGTGCATCGGTTTGAGTTCTCCACGGTGATACGTGGAAGTGAAGTTTGAGAAGCTTATTACTCTTGGGTGTTTGGGCACCCTAGAGCTTGTTCCTCTTGGGTGCCTTGGCGCCCTAGACGGTTGGTGTTGTTCGGAGCTCAATCATTGTGGTGTAAAGCTCTGGGCAAGCGTCAGGGTCTCCAATTAGGTTGTGGAGATTGCCCCGAGCAATTTAGCGGGTATCGGTGACCGCCCCCAAAGGTTGCCAAAGTGTACGGGTTCAGTGACCGCCCCAAGGGTTGCCATTTGTACGGGTTCGGTGACCGCCCTCAAGGGTCCCTTAGTGGAATCACGACATCTTGCATTGTGCGAGGGCGTGAGGAGATTACGGTGGCCCTAGTGGCTTCTTGGGGAGCATTGTGCCTCCACATCGCTCCAAACGGAGATTAGCATCCGCAAGGGTGTGAACTTCGGGATACATCATCGTCTCCGCGTGCCTCGGTTATCTCTTACCCGAGCCCTTTACTTATGCACTATACTTTGTGATAGCCATATTGTTTCTTGTCATATATCTTGCTATCACCTACTTGTTTATCTTGCTTAGCATAAGTTGTTGGTGCACGTAGGTGAGCCTAGTTGTTGTCGGTTTTGTGCTTGACAAATTAACCGCTAGGTTTATTCCGCATTTGTTCAAGCCTAAATCGTAATTATTTTAAAAGCGCCTATTCACCCCCTCTAGGCGACATCCACGATATTTCAATTGGTATCACAGCCTCGTCTCTCTTTATAGGGCTTAACCGCCTAGAGAGTAAGGATGTCGACTAGGGGCTTAGGATTCTCTGACACTCTTAGTTTCGATGGCAGAAATTTTGATGTTTGGGTAATTCGCATGCTTAATCTCTTTAGGGTCATGGACCCAAATTTAGAGCGAATTGTAGATATGGGTTTTTCTCCTCCAAAGGATCCACAAAGATTATCTTTTGAGGATGAGAAAAACTCTTATCTCAAAGCTCAAGCTTCTAATGTGCTTTTTGATGCTTTGAGAAATGTAGTTATATTTCAACTCATGCCGTTCCGGGATGCTCATGAGTTGTGGACAAAGCTTCAAGATAAATATGGTGTGTCCAAGAATTGTGGGAATGATTGTTCTCCCTCCACCTCCGACCGTGTTGTCTTCTCAACTTCTTCTACTTCACCTACATGTGGTTTGCCACAAGGTAATGATATGGTGAGTAGTGTTGGTCATTGCAATGATGATAGTATGCTTAATGTGGATGATCCTTCATCACTATCTTATTGCAATGCATATTCTTTGGACTTTAACACTTCGAGCACCCTACATGTTTCACATGCTTGTGTTGATAGTCCTTGCTTATCATGTAGAAATTGCTTGACTAAAACTCATGATGATATGCTTGCTATATCTTGTTGCCATGATAAAAATGCATCTACTTCCTCGAATTGTTATGCTAACAATGTAGAGGAAACCCAACACCCCACGGAACAAGATGTAGTCTTGAAAGGTGCTTTAATGGATCCTACATCATCATCTATAGCGTTTTGCCTTATGGCTAAGGCTTCAAAGGTATCTCCCACTTTGAATCCCAATATATCTTGTGATGATAGTGATGATGACAATGATGATGATGTTGATAATGATGAAGCGAATGATAATGTTGCCTCCTTAAAAATTAAAGGGGAAATGATTTTTAAAGCTCTTCATAAGAATAATATGGCTCGTTCCAACTTCATGGAAATCATGTCTATTGCCATTGAGGGCAAGAAATATATAGAGGAGTTGGAATCTCATCTAGAGGAGCATGAGGTCACCATTGAGAAAATGGAAAGTCATGAGCGTGATTACGCTAATGAGATCGCCGACCTCTCGCAAGCTCTTGAACTTGAACAAACCACCAAGGAATCTCTTGAGGAGACTTTTGCTCTAGAACTATCTAGAATAAAGGAATCCCGTGATAGAGCTCTCGAGGTGGCTAATGATTTTGAAACTAAAAATGAGAAGCTTGAAGTTGCACATGCTCAACTCCTTGAGGATTTTGAGCACCTCGAAAATGGCTCAAGGGTCATTAAGAGTGAGCTCATCAAACTCACCGAGTCTCATGCTCATCTTAAAGCCTCATATTCTAAAGATCTTGCCAAGTTGCCTTCTCATCTTGCTATTATTGATGATGCTTGTTACTAACTCTATTTCTAGTGAAGCATCCATTTTGAAGGAGAATGTTGAGCTAAGGGATCAACTTGAGTTGCTATCTGGCAATTATGGGAAATTGGAAGAAAGTCATTTAAAGCTCACAATATCTCATAATGATCTTCTAGTATCCCATAATGTGCTAAAGATAGCTCATGAGGCTATGAGTATCAAGGTAACATCTAGTGAGCCTCATGTGGATACTAGCACTACTTCAAGTCAAAATGCTATCTTGCCATGTGCTAGTCCTCGTAATTCATCTACTCACAATGTTAGTACATCTTGTGATGAATTGCTCTCCTTGCCTTGTTGCTCTAAGAATGAAGCTTATACTTCCTCTAGTACTTTTGTTGATACTAACCATGTAGAGGAAATCAAAGTGCTCAAGGCCCAAGTCACTTCTTTGAAGAAAGACTTGGAAAAGTGTCATGAAGGGAAGTCCACACTCAACAATATATTGAGTGTGCAAAAATCCCCAATGACAAAGGTGGACTTGGATTCAACTCCAACAAGAAGAAAAGGTCCAAGATCATTAACAATAATAAGGGCCAAGGACAACTCAAGAATTCGGCCAAGATTATTTGCTTCAAGTGCAAAATTGAAGGGCATCATGTTAGATCTTGCCCATTGAAGAAGAAGGCCATTAGTGACAAGCAACAAGGGAAGAGGCCACAAGTTCAATCTCGTGCTCAACCGCAAGTTGGAGAAAGGCCGCTTCCCAAGAAGACTCATGGTAATGCTTATCATTTTGAGGAATCAAATGAGAAGAAAGTGAAGAGTAGATGTTGCTACTTATGCCGTGAGAAGGGTCACCTTGCTTCTTCATGCACTAGTGTTAACTTATCCAACCCAATTATTATTGATTATGTATATTCTCTTGGGAAGGATAAGGTTGGCAATGTGTTTGCCAAGTTTCTTGGGACTCAAAGTGGTGTCAAGAAAAGAACCATTTGGGTAGCCAAGCCTATTGTGACTAACCTCTTAGGACCCAACTTGGTTGGGACCAACTAGCTTAAACTTGATCAATAGGTGTTTTGGAGGGCATTGGAAACTTGGCTACATTATGAAGAATTAAGGGGTCTTCATCATTCATATTGTCTCAAGCCAAGTCATTCGGATTATCAAGTTTCTATCTTATATCCAATGTTCCTCCTTGCGGTAACTCATGCTTAAATTGTTTACATTGAAAATTACTTGCCCCTTTGCATGTTTTGGTTTTGTTCCTTGCATGTGTTTGTATATGTTGTGTGTCCAATTTGCGTATCTTGAGAAATCAAGTATGTGCATACTGGTTTGCACATCATGTATGTGTGTGTCGTGCGTTGAGCCTTTGTACATCTTGCTTTTATCTTAGTTGGCTCGTGTGAGATATTAATGGAACATCCCATTTTGGGGGAGTGATGTGCTTTGTGCACCTCACAATCCTATAAATGTGTGTACATGAGGAATACCATCTAGTATTGATATTACAAGATTATCTAGTCTCTATGTGGTATGTCTTCTCATGAGAAATTCAAATTCTAAATGTTCCATTAATTATCTCTTGTTGGTTCTCTTTTGCATCTTGGTAAGTTTTTCATTTGTATCACATTATGGGGGAGTAATGTGCTATGTGCATATTACTAGCCTAGAAAATGTGTACATTTGAGATATTGTCACCTAGAGTTGATATTGTAAACTATCTTGTTCCTAGGTGACATGTTAGCTCTACAAGTTGCATTTTGCTTGTGTTTGGTGTGAAGATGATGTTGGATATCATTGGTATCTATCACCGGGAGTTATTTCCAAATACCTCTTGTCTTTGACAATTGCTAATCTTTTATGTGGTGGAAATTATTGATCATCTTTACAGTGTCTTTTGGTTTTATTTGTCTCATCTCTTGCCAAATGTGTCAACTCCCATTGCCTTCCGTGACACTTGTGGATCTCGTTATTTTATTGATTTTGTCAAGTGTTCTCTAGATATAGTGAAAGTGGTTATCCCACCTTGTGCATTTTGTATTCAATTGCAAATTATCTTTAATGTACAATTCGTGGGGGAGCTATCCTATTTTCGATAGAACACTCATCTTGTGATCCATATCAAGTGTGTGTTGATGGAAGGCAAGCCGTTTCTTTTTGGTACTTTATGCCATCATGAAACTTTGTAGATGGGTTGGTTTGTTTGGAACCATCCTCTCTTTTGGGAGTGCGATATCTTTCCTTTTGCGTGTATCAATGGATATCTCATTCCTTGAGGTATCTTCTAAATAGATATCTTCCAAGTGATGATTTCGCCATTTGGTATCGTTTTTTTTCACTTGGTATTTCTTTTTCATTTTGTTTCGTTTCTTGAAAGTCTTGAGCATGCATATTTACTTCATGTATTTTCTTTGGCATGCTTTCTTTCTTTAACCCAATATATAAGGGAAACTCTACCTAGTCTCAATTTGGATGCGATGTGCATGAAATTCATTTTCATATATAAATGCGCATATGTTTGTGGAGTTTTTCCTATGTATTGGTGTTTCTAACTCTTTGGTCCCAATGAGTTCGGGTACCATTTTGTTTGTGTTGGTGTTCTAGGAACAATTGGAGATGCATTGGATGCTCGGCTCATTCAAAAGGAAGGTGGTGTCACCATGTGCTTATTGGAGTCAAGCTAGGATGATCAATGAACTACTATCTACCTTCAATTGGTATCTACTACATCCTTCCAATGGTATCTCGGTAACAAGTATCACCATCTACTTCATGCACACATTTCTTGCACCAACCTTGTGTAGGTTGTATCATGGCATGTTAGTCATTCCTTCTTATGATACTTGTTTCCTGTCTCAAAGCATCCCAACAATGATCTCTTGTTGCTAGTTGTGATGTCTATGATGCTCGTGTGGTTGGAACTCATTTATATACAATAAGAACATATCTAGCCATGTGCTATGCTTTCAAGCAAATATCTTATTGGTATATTTATGACTTCCTTGGGGATATCTTATTCATTCCTTTTTGCAACAATTTCATGTGTACATCCTTCTTTGTGGATTGATATCATCATGATCTTCATCTACCTAGAATCTTATACACTTGAGAGAAGCTGCATATCTATTTGATATCCCCTTCTTTCACGTCCACCTTTTCGTTCCTGTTTTATTTCTTTGGTGGCTCCGTGAAGGTGTGTGTCTCGAGTGCGGATATTATATCATTGCATCTTGATGCACTCTTTTGTGGTGAAGATCATTTTTTTCTCTTACTTGTCTTGACGAGGCTTTTGCCATTTCTATTGGTATCCCTCCTCATGACAAAGCTATCCTTTTTATATCTTCACCACAGGTTGTCACAAGCATAGGTTATTTATATGATTAGTAGTGAGCTTGTGAACCCATTTGTTGTTGTGTGTGGGAATGATAGGCCTTGCACTGTGTATCTCATTCATTCAAGAGTATATTGATGCTTAATGTTCATCCATACATTAATCTTCTCAAGTGCTTTGCCATGACTCACACACATCATTTTGGTTGAGCCTACTCTTAAGTTGACCCTTTTATATATTGCTCAACGAGTTGTTTGTTGCAAGTGCTAGGCTTTGTTTCCTTCATGCTCACTTGCACTTGGTGTGAGTGTCTATTGATCTTGGGGGAGTGAGGATCCTATTTTGTGCACTTGGTATCCTAATGAAAATATTCTAAAGAGTGCATAAATTATGGGGAGCTTCACTAGTGTCTTTAGAACACTCCGTTGCTATGTCGTGAGGTTCTATTTATCTTGGGGGAGCGACGATCCTATTTTGTGCTCGTTGTATCCAAATACAAAACTAAATTGTGCACAAATCATGGGGAGCTTCTCTAGTTTCTCTAGAACACTCCTTCGCTCTTATCATAATATCTTTTATTCATTTGGCATGTAGGATCATTGGTCTAGTTGGGTCAATTAGTATCTTTTGATAGCTTGATTCAATTGGTATCCTTTGATTGTTTGATTGCGTGTTTTTCTCCCGTTGTTATGCCTTTGTGGCATATCATTCTTTTGCAATCTTTGGGCTTCAATATAGTTTGTCTTTCTCCAAGTATTTACAGTTGTATATATGTATTGCATTCCACTCTCTATTTTGAGGAATACACAATTTATGGAGGAACACAATTTATATTGGCCTTCTAAGATATTCGCCCATTTTGGCAATCGATGCCAATGGGGGAGAAATTTCAGAGAGTTTAGTTTTGTGAGGAAGTTTAGAGAGTTGTCTCTTCTCTCTTCTTGCTTTGGTTTTGTCCCTAAGCTTTTGCATCTCATGCGCATACATTATTGTTGCATGGTATGGTGATGCATAATTCCTTATATAAACTCTTTTGAAAGTGATTGTCATCAATTACCAAAATGGGGGAGATTGAAAGAACATGCGGTGCCCCCATGTTTGGTTTTGGTAATTGATGACAATCTCTATGGACTAATGGTTGCCTTGAGTTATATTTGAAGGGTTTGTCCATAGGCTTTTCTTGCATTTAATTTGTTGGTTTCAAGGAGAGTTTTTGATGACCAAGGTGCTATAAAGGAATCATCCAAAGATTGGTCTTGTGGGTGTTGAGCTTATTGCAAGCATGTCTTGAAGAAGAAGAGTTTGTGATCTTTGATGTTTACCTTCAAGACATCATCCAAATGAAGAGAGTTGGAAAGATTCAAGGTTGATCAAAACTAAGTCAAAGAATGAATCAAGTTGATCAACACACAAAGTGTAGAAGATATACCGAGAGGGATCAAGCAATCCCATGGTATGGTAAGCATCGTCAATCACGCTTTGTGTACTAACCCATGGTCTTCGTGAGAGTTCTTTGTGGGGTTAGGTTGCGGTGTGCAAGTTCAAGTGGAGCATCACGAAGAGATCAAGTGCTTGAAGCTTGCCATCCACTGTGACAATGGACTTGTGAAGATATGCCGAAGAGTGGCTCACCCATAGTGGAGTATGGGGGAGCAATCTACTAGTCTTCACCGAGACAATGCAATCAAGAAAGGTGGTCTAACTTGAGGAAGTCAAGATCATCTACATATAGCTCAAGTGGACTTTGTGCAAAGCAAAGGTTTGCCCTTGATAGGTTTTCTTTTTTAATGGTCTCGTGGTGGTAGTTGGGAGACCGGGTTATATGATCGTTTGTCGTACTATCAAGGGGGGCTCTCAAGTTGGTAGCTTGATTGTATCGTTAGTAGAGAGCTCAAACCATTGCATCCTTGCATCATGTTTCTTGTTTCTTGTTTGGTTCTCTTTGTGAGTCTTAGATCTTATGGTCATCTTGATGACAAGCTTGAGTTCATCGAAAATGGAGTTCACATGCGTCTTCTATGATGTTTTCGGTGTTGGAAGTTTTACTGGTCTTATCCGAGGAAGGGTTCTCACCTTTTTCTTATGGGCCTTTTCTAATTTGCTTCTTATTGATATTTCTTTCAGGATTGTGTTAGCCCTTGTCGCTAGCTTTCCAACAAACTTGATTTCGTCGAATTCGGAGTTCGTATGCGAAAGTTGTGGCTGTTTTGATCTTACCTGTTTTTCATAAAGAGGTTGTACCGCCCCGTAGAGAGGTTGTACCGGTTGACCGGTACAACCGGTGTTTGGAGCGGTAGTACCGGTCCAGAATTGGTCTGAAGGTTGTACCGGCCATGTACCGCTCTACCACCAGAATAGTTTGTGTTTTGGAGCGGTTCTTGGGCGGTTGTTGACCGGTTGTACCGGTTAGTTTAGTTTAACCGGTACTACCGGTTCCCCGGGCTGTTGTACCGCTTAGTGCTTTTTCCTACAGGTTGGTTTTTTTCTCTGCTTTGACTAGTTGTACCGGTCCTACAGTTTTCTGCACACATAACGGGCAGATCGTGGAGACCTATATAAGGGGATCTTCTTCCCCATTGGACCTTATCCTTTGAGCTCGTGTTCTTCCCCCACTGTTGACCTTCTTCGAGCTTGCTATCTCTCAATCCCTCCATGGATTCTTGCTAGTTTTTGGGGGAAAAGAGAGAGGATATCTAGATCCACATTTCCACTAATCACTTTCTCCTCTAGGTGAGGGGAACCCCTTGGATCTAGATCTTGGAGTTCTTGGTGTTCTCCTTCTTGTTCTTCCACTCATTTGCCTCCCTAGCATTAGTTGCTTCGGTGGGATTTGGGAGAGAAGGACTTGGGCACTCCATGTGCCCTTGCCATTGCATTTGGTGCATCGGTTTGAGTTCTCCACGGTGATACGTGGAAATGAAGTTTGAGAAGCTTATTACTCTTGGGTGTTTGGGCACCCTAGAGCTTGTTCCTCTTGGGTGCCTTGGCTCCCTAGACGGTTGGTGTTGTTCGGAGCTCAATCATTGTGGGGTAAAGCTCTGGGCAAGCGTCGGGGTCTCCAATTAGGTTGTGGAGATTGCCCCGAGCAATTTGACGGGTACCGGTAACAGCCCCCAAAGGTTGCCAAAGTGTACGAGTTCGGTGACCGCCCCAAGGGTTGCCATTTGTACGGGTTCGGTGACCGCCCTCAAGGGTCCCTTAGTGGAATCACGGCATCTTGCATTGTGCGAGGGCGTGAGGAGATTACAGTGGCCCTAGTGGCTTCTTGGGGAGCATTGTGCCTCCACACCGCTCCAAACGGAGATTAGCATCCGCAAGGGTGTGAACTTCAGGATACATCGTCGTCTCCGCGTGCCTCGGTTATCTCTTACCCGAGCCCTTTACTTATGCACTATACTTTGTGATAGCTGTATTGTTTCTTGTCATATATCTTGCTATCACCTACTTGTTTATCTTGCTTAGCATAATTTGTTGGTGCACATAGGTGAGCCTAGTTGTTGTCGGTTTTGTGCTTGACAAATTAACCGCTAGGTTTATTCCGCATTTGTTCAAGCCTAAACCGTAATTATTTTAAAAGCGCCTATTCATCCCCCCTCTAGGCGACATCCACGATCTTTCAGTACCCCCACCAATTTGAACTAGCGGCCCTTTCGGCTCATGGTTAGAAGGGGGATTTCGCGTGTTGGGATTTGGCAGCTCGAGGGAGTTTTCGCGCGCGTTGTAATTTCGGGATAGCAAGGCGTGGGTTGTGAAGGCGCTAGTTTTGGGAGCACGATATCTGAATTTTCGGGATATAAATAGGCGCGGGTTGAATTTTAGGAACAAGCCTAACGTGTAATATTGTACTTGTACGTACCAAATCAATTCGCACTTCCCTCAACCAAAAAGAAAACAAAAAAAATAAAACTATTCACACCACACAAAGAGAGAGTCTTGCCCCGTTTTACTATAAAAATGCTATTCAAAGCTACTCCCTCCTTCCATCTATATAGGGCCTAATGCGTTTTTCGATGCTAACTTTGACCAAATATTAGAGCAATAATATATGACATGCAGCTTACACAAAGCACACCGTTAAATTCGTCTGTGAAAGGTTCTTTCAATGATATAATTTTCACATTGTGCATGTCATGTACTATTTAGTCAAATGCGGTCTTAAAAAATGCATTACGCCCTATATAGATGGAAGGAGGGAGTATGAATCCATGTTATGTCCAATTAAAAAAAATCGCTTGCTGTATAATGCATGTAACCTACTCATACCAACATTTAGTGCATTCCAAATGTCTATACTACCGCTGCAATTCGAACTGAATTTGAATTCGTTTCTCTATTTCAATAAGAATCTATAATCATGATTGTAGCCAACTTCAACCATCATTCGTGTATTACCTTAATAACAAACCACATGATTACTATAGAGATAGATATGAACTATGTGTACTACATGAACTCGGATTCTATTTTTTGAATACACTTGATGTTGATTCCAAATAATAGTACATTTGATGCACTAACTATATATTCATAATCTAAACCATGTTCCATACGTGTACACTGTGTTTATCACACATAGTATAGTGCCCCGCCCCCTACATTATGACAAGTATTTAGACCTGAGCAGCAAAAGCCACACATTAGCCCAAATTATGATCAATGCTCTATATGTTATACGTAGTACTAGCAAGATGCCCATGCGTTCCACAGAACATCAACATGATCAAGGGGAGGCCTAATTTGCAAATATGGAGAGGGGTGTGGGTATCTTTTTTCAAAATTTCCATAGTTTCCTTCCTATCCGTCAGATATAAATCAGACGGCCTACATTGCAGGATGCCACCATCATCAACAACTCCGTTTTTATAAGAGTAGAGATAAAATATATTATATGTAGTATAACATGTTCATAATCACACCATGTGTATCACCGTTATATATATTCACACATGCGTCAGTTTAAAACACTATGATAAATTTTTCAAATATCTGAATTCGCTTTTTATAATGAAGTATGATCTCTGTTCGTCTTTTACACCCACACAATCCTCTTATCTTTGTAGCTAGCTAGCGCTAACTTTCTCTCGTGCATGCAGACGCCCGCATCCCTCTCACCCTCCCTCAACATTCTCTAACTTCATCGCACAAATTCGTCTTTTCACTTTAGGTCGTTCACCCACGGTGTGTGTTGGCCCCCCAGCTCCTTCTTTACGGCACACATCGATCGATATGCCTCTCTAGCTAGGTGTGCCTAGCACAAACCACAAGCTTCCCCTCTTCTCTTATCACCGTCCATGCCTCACTCCCACCACTTTTTTCATCGATCTCATACTCGCACACTTCTCCCCCCTCGATATAGTATGACTCTCGCACCACCTCCTGGATGCATCCCTCTCTCTCTATCCTTCTCCCCGTGCCTCATTTGCTTCTAACACACACATGCATGTATACCGATCGATCTCTCAACATATACCTAGGTCGACTTTAACTATTCCCCTCCCATCGATCGACGTACCTCACAAGTTATGTCTCTCCTTTCTCTGACAAAGGACGATTGATCTTCCTATGTAGTTATGTCTACTTACCACATCCATATCACCCCCTCATCATTCGTGCATGCCTCCTGACCCGTCTCTCACACGCGCGTGCACAGACAGGCAGCCATCCCCTCTCTTATTGATATTGCAGGCGTGCCCTCCGGTTGTCTAGCAAGCCTATCCCACCATTTGTTAGAAGCAACTCCACTACCACCCCCTCCAACACTCTAGCTCTGTCTCTCTCCCAACCTTATTCCTCTCCTACACATATGCATGGATGCCGATCGATCTCCCTTAATACATGAGGTAGATCGATCTCCCTTAATACAAGAGGTAGGCCTCTCTCCTCCTCCACACATATATCAGCCATTGTACCTCTATAGTTAATCAGGCCTCCCTCCCCCCACCACACACCGATAGTCGAGCGATGTAGGTAGGTATCCATGCCACAGAGACAAACTGCACATGTCCCCTCTCACGTTCCAGTAGACCATCCACTCTATATCTTTGACGTGGGCACACACAAATTCGATGGCACTCTTTATCGATCGCGCGCGCACACACACATCATCCCTCTCTTCGATTCTATGGACACCTCAAGCCGATGATACCTCAACTCTCTTCTCGTGGATCGCCCTCTCTATATATATGATATATCCAGGACTCTATTTCACACACATTGCATATGTTACGTTTTTTGATTGACCCCACCCCCCAAAAAAAACTCTCATGAACCCACACACTATATCTCTCTACGTTTGTATCTCTCTCACACAACCCCACGTAGGTGGTGTACCTATACAAGAAGAGAATAGGTGCACCGTGCACGTACTCACGCTTCATGCCCAGCCACACCCACGCGGGTACACAGTGGAGTTCATTTCTGTATGAAATGGCAGCCCACGTGCTAATTTGAACGCGTGTAGCGGTTGTTTACCCACGGAGGTCGTGTACCATGAGTGCACGAAACAAAGTTCGACTTGATGTGTTGGCACATTATTTTTAAATAAAGTTATATCGCCCAATGGCACGTACACATAATATAAAACGATTTTTATGGAGAAAAAGATAGTCTGCTCCACTATATACAATGGAGCCTGCCTGCCTGGTTTGTCTCTCTTCAGAGTATCTCACACAAGGCTGTGGTGGCCTCTCTCTTGGTGGCCTCTCTCTCCCTCTCACCCTTGGTCACTGATCCGGCCGCATCCCGTCCGCCGGCGGAAAGGGAGGACGTGCATCATTTCTCCGTTCGACGGCGCCAAGGCAGCACGTCCCGATCTGTGGTACACGCCATTCTCTCTGACCAAGCTCCGGCGTGGTAGGGCCTACACCACCTGCTCGCTGCCGTAGTATGGGAAGATTCCGCCCGTCGCCGCTCACCTAGTTACATCCCGACGACCTCCAGGTATCCCCTCCGGCCTTGCTCCACTGCCCGTCTTCCCACGTCGCTGCATGTGGATCTTCCATAGTTCTTTGCCCAAAACGTAGCTCGTCCGGCGTACTTTCCATATTGCAATCTCGTCCTCACACCGTTTTAGACAAACACAACCGTGTTGTTATCTTCCCTTAGGACAAGGAATATGCTTCTTTTTTGTCGTCGCACGTGTCATCAACTATTATTGGCCAGTAATTATTTCCTTTGTACCTCTTTTTTGCAAACAGGGCTATCCATTTCACCTCGTTGTTATTGCAACCTTTTGGTGAACTGCACAAATCTTTTTTTTTCTTAAGAATATTTTGTGTAGTTCTACCAAAATGTCACACCGGCAACGTCTCTACATTTCAGTGCGACTACACAAAGGGAGATTGGTTTTGCTCTATCCTCCTCATCCAACTCCGAGCCTAATCTTCTCCAACTAGTTAGTTTTAAGAGAGACTGCAAAGGTGACCGGCTTCTATTTGTGTGTTTATTGTTTTATCAGCAGTCCTCTATTATCGTAATCACACTTAATATCTTTGGAACAGGGACGCTCAGCTCTATTTTAGTGGAACTGCACAAAATGATCGGAATGTTGCATGCTCCAGACAGCTACTTTTTTTCCCCAACATGCCTTATTGATTTAGACAGAGCTGGGGGGACGTTGCTGCCTATGAAAGCATGGATCAATTTTAATTTAACACCTTCTCACAACTTTATCTTCAGTTGTGATGTAAATATTAGCTCTGATTAGCAAGGAAGTTAGTTTTTTATTGTTTCCGAAAGAGCATCCATGGCAAGACACACGAAACAAAAGCTGAAAGCTCACACCATTGTACAATTTCATTCGCTGGAAAATTATTTGTATAGTACGTCAATTATGTAAACAAATGCTGGAAGCTTGATAGCATTGCCAGAAGCCTCTTCGGCATCCGGGTCCATGTGCCATGCACAAAATTATACTCCTTCGTTCCTAAATATTTGTCTTTTTACAAATTTAAAATTGGCATATTTTAGAGTGTAGATTCACTCATTTTGCTTCGTATGTGTACTCCCTCCGTTCCTAAATATTTGTCTTTCTAGAGATTTCAACAAGTGACTACATACGGAGCAAAATGAGTGAATCTACACTCTAAAATATGTCTATATACATCCGTATGTAGTAGTCCATTTGAATCTCTAAAAAGACAAATATTTGAGTAGTCACTCGTTGAAATATCTAGAAAGACAAATACTCCGGAGTATATTTAAGAACCGAGGGGGTAGTGCACAGCCGCATGGGAGACTCAGACCAATCATTGCGCCGCATTAATAGTGAGTAATGAGCAGTCAAATCATAAGCCCTACCTTTCCCACTGTAAGTTGCTCGGAAGAAGCAACCATCAATACGCTCTTCTTTGAATCCGCTCATACTACTCCATCGGTCACTGTTTATAGAGCGGGATTCAGAAAAGGAGAATATCTCTGGGACCAAGGCGACTAGCGATCGGCCTGAAAAGTAGCATTGGTAGTTATAGCATGGCGTCTATTACTAGAGGAAATAATGCGTACACACATGCATGCAGTGCTTCCACCCCGGGTACACACATGCATGCACTTACTCCACTCCGTAGTACTACATCGAGAGAAAACTGTGGTTACCACGCCCTAATTAATTGACCATTAAACCAAATGCATCTAAAGTCTCTCTGGTGGTGGAAATGCATTGAGAGAAATGCATCATAATGAAGCGCACCCTGTAAACTATGACGGAGGGAGGAGTAGTATGAAGGTGCAAAACCAAGTACGCGTACGACTAGTCGATCAATGCACCTCCTCTTGGCATATCACTGACATGTGGGACCGGAGTGTGAGCAAACTGATCTCAATTGACGGCAAAATGGCCAACCCGCTGTTCCTTGAGAGAGACGAGGAGCGAGAACACACAGATCGGCTCGCACGGAGGCCAAGATATATTCGAGCATGGTTGATCGATATCATCATTACATGTTGGGCTGCCGTTTTCCGCCCTTCTCTGGAATAAATGTGTACTTTATTAGAGATTAAGAAAAATAAGAGTACAGAGGCTCCACCATGCGGTTCTAGTACTAGTACTACTCGTACTACTAAACCTTGCGATTGGCTCTTCGTCTCTTCGTGAAGTCGAACAATGATGGTACTCCACATGTTCGGTACTACAGTGTATGCCTCTGGCAATCTGATACCAAATGAACTGATGCATGTCCACCGCCTGGGCGAGGGCACATTGCATTAGTCAAAAGGCGTAAGCGAGCTTCACCTTGTCCTGCAAGCTTCTCCCTGTTCTGCGAGTTGACGGGACACACCCACAAGTAGTGCTAGTCCATACTCCCTCCTTTCCGGTTAATATGGCTTAATCTTTTTTTGCGGGTAAATGAGAGAGCTTTATTCATATATAAGCATTCTTAGGACGATCAGCCAAGACACTGGTCACTAGGAAGCGAGGTACCCCGCAAAAAAAGAAGTAGGAAGCGAGGTGTTTCATCAAGCCAGCTCTCGGCCACATTCAAAGTGCAGCAAGCACGGTTCGCACAAAGATGCGTCGCAAGGTTTGCTGACCTGTTTACATGCTGAATAACAAAAAAAGAGGAAGTATTACCAAGCGCTCCTATTTGGAACAGGATATGAGCCAGAATTAAGCGAGAATTGTGGCGAGTGTTCCATGGAATCAACTTCTATTATCACATGCGAGAACCCTCGAAGAGAACCAAATGTGTTGAAGATTGCTTTATCACATTTTAAAAATATAATAAGAGTGCAGAGGCTCCTCCATCCGGTTCCTAGTACTAGTATAGTAGTACAAACCTCTATAGACTATAGTAGTAGTACTAGTACTAGTAAACTTTGCGCTTGGCTGTTCGCCTCTTTGGAAAGTGCAACAATAATAGTACTACTAGTATAGTGTATGCTTCTGGCAATCTGACACCGAATTAACTGTTGCACGTCCACCGCCTGAGCGAAGGACAGCTTGCATTAGTCAAAAGTTTCTCCTTGTCGTGCGAGCCACCGCGCGCAAGCTTCTCCCGTCCTGCAAGCTTATCCTCGTTTGGCAAGTTGACGGGACACATCAAAGTAATGGTAGTCCATACTGCCTCCTCTCCGGTTAATATGGCTTAATTTCAAACGAGATAAATACACTGTCTGTCACTATATATTTGTAAAAATATGGTCAGTGGATTTCATAATATGCTCATTGCACTCAATATAAACATTTTCCGGTGTTTATACGGTCACTAGCTCACCCTGGCTAAGTATGTGTGTGCATGCATGTGTAGGTTGAGCACTTGAGCGTGACCGTGTGTGTTTCGTCGTGTGCTCGGACATGCATGCATTAGGGTGTCGCGTGCGTTTTTGCGTCCATGTGTACGTGTGACTGTTGCATACACGTAGGGGGAGTACGTGCAGGGGCCACTAAAGGAGCAGTCAAATCACACATTAAGTTAGTCGGAAGAAGCAACCATCATTTCACTCTTCAATGACACGTACGCAATATAAAATGGTTGATATGGAGAGAAAAAAGAAAAAACCACTATATATACACTAGCAGGAGCCTAAGCTACAAGCATGCGTGCTTGGGTTGCTCTCTTCACAAGCATAAAATGACGGTGGCCACACCGCTGGTCACATATCCGGCCTGATCCCGCAGCTGGGGGAAGGGAACAATGTTCTGCGTAGACGCGGTCGACATCGGCGAGGGAGAAAATCCACAGTCGGAACGTCCCAATCGGGGGTCACCGCGGTATGGGCCGATGCCGCGTCCCAACCGCCCTTCTAGCTACAGCCCGACGTCCCAGGTAGTCCATCTTCCTTTTGGAGCCAGCTTGCTCCAACGCCGCAGCTCCCCACGTAGCTCCATCTCCATGTCAATCTTTCTCTAGTTCTACCGGCTTCTACTTGTGATGAGTTTATGTCTCATGAACTAGTGCCAGTACTATTATTCTAATCACACTTCTTCAATATCTTTGCCATCAGGGATGCTCAGCTCGATTTTAGTGGAACTGCACAAAAGCATCGTATGATCCGAGGGTGCCAGCCGTCTTTCCTTCGATAGGTTCTACCAGGCCAGGAAATTAAATCCTGTTTAGGGTTTAGGGTTTAAGTCGTAGTGACCCCATCAGTAGTTTTTCTTTTGTACACGCTCTCACAACTTTTGTCTTTAGTTGTGAAGTAAATATTGGCTATGATCTGTGAATCATTGAGATGCATCAGCATGCGTGTTGGTTTTCCTTTCTATTTGATGGAATGTTGTAACGGGACAACCTTGGAGTAGGAATGAAAATAGAGTGGAAAGTTTCCGTTTTTCCGGAGAAAAAATGGAACGGAGAGAAACCAATGTTTCGTTTCGTTGGATCGCGCCATCGAGCAAAACCAACGTTTAAATCACGTCTGTCGCGTTCGTGTCTCACCCTCCTCCACGGCTCGACCCCACACTGTCGCTCGGCATTCCACTCACTACAAACCGAGTATACAATAACTTTCCCGCCTACATGTCGATGGATTGCGCCACGGAGTACTAGTACTACTGGAAGAGATTGACGAGTTGGGGGAGGACAACTAGTTGTAGCACGGACTCCCAAGAACTTTTTACATGCATGTTGTGGCCGGCTATTGCGACCTTTGAACCCGAAGCGGTCGCGTGCACTAGGAAGCGACGCAGGCGACACTCTCTCGGCCGGCGCGCCGCTTCAATGTCGGCGCCAGTGAGAGGTCGCATCCGCTCTGGCCGGGCATGAATGCGGCACTGACCGTTTTGGGCGGGAAGCACGCGCGGGTGATGAAGAGGGTTCGGGTTGGTCAGGAGTGGCCGTGGCAGCGGTCCGGACGCCCGCAAACAAGAGATGATGTACGTTAATATTGCCGCTTATATAATTAACAACGTAAATAATGTGCTAGTTGGACAAATATGATTGGAGATGGAGATGGAAATGGAATTTTACGTAAACACGGATATGCATGTCTATGTCTATGTGTGTGTGCCCGACGACTCTCACGACCTGGAAGCGGGGGCGTGTTTTTGATCGAGTTTTCTTTCTTGGTACGTTAAAAAATTGTCCGCCAGTTTTCGTTTGTTTTTTCCGGGAACGCGCATATTCTATTTAAAACCACTGCTATGGAGAGATTGTGTTACTCCATTATAGCCTCTTGTTTGATAGAGTTTCTCGCGTCTCGCTCTCTCACCATCTCCATATCAAAACAAGATGGCAGTGTCCACACTATCTCTCTTCTCACTGGTGGTTACAGATCCGGCCGAATCCCGTCCGCTGCGGGAGGTGAGGAGGTGCAGCGTTGACGTTGCCGCCATCGGCGATGGAGGAAGCCGATGCGCATCGTCCTCTCGGAGCCGGCGCTGGCGCGGACGAAGGTCCTCCGCGCCCTTGTTCACTGCCGTCGTGTGGGAATATCTCACCCGCCTGCCTAAGCGACATCTCGCCCACCTGAGGTATAACTTCTTTTACTAGTCCAACTCCCCAGGTCGCTCCATGCGGGTTTTCTTCTATGCGACTACTCCCCAGCTCCCCATGTATAGTAGCTAGGGTTCGTCGGTTGGTCCAACATCACCTACTATTATAGAGGAAATGCCACTCAAAAAGTTATCCTAATTTATGCCTCGGTGGAGGTATACATGTTGTTTTGACGAAAAGTACATGGTAGTTGTGCGGTCATTGTCCATATGCTCCTATTGCTGCTGCTAATCTAATACTATCACTGGTTAAATGAAGAAATGCTTTTTTCTTGGGTATCCTGGTTTAGTTCCCATCATGATAATCATGATGCTTCTGTTTGTTGGTGTACTTTTCATAATTCTTATTGACAATTGAGATGTCGTTGTTAATCTTGTAAAACAAAGTAACACCACTATATCCCTTTTTTATATTTTTGGGAACAGCGATGCGTATCTCCATACCCGGGCATGTCTTCCTCAATTTTAGTGGAACTGCACAAAATTGGATGGCCATTGTTGTTCCGCCTCACTATCCTCTGCCACGTGGTTCTTCCTTCCTCGAGCTTGACTACTGAGAAGAAACAGACCACAGTGAGGATTTGTCGAACTTCATAGGTGCCTCACCCAAACTTGATGCCAAATGGATGATGCATCACCATGATAACCTATCGATGCTCATGGTTGCGCCTTATGGTTGCGTCAGCTAGTGAAGCTGATCGACTTTCAATGAAAAACAAGCTGTCTTCCATCAGTGCTCTTTGCTTGTTACCCACAAAGACGATATCCTTCGTCAGTTCACCTTGGTTGCGTTGGAGACACAGTCGTCTTTCACGTTGGTGCAATTTTATCACACAATTGGCTATGAACCAAATGTTTCCTTGAAGAAGGATCGACGTTGGTACTAAGAGCATAAGTTTTGTATTGATTTGTAAGCCTTCTCACAACTTTGTCTCCAGCTCCCCTGTAATTTTATTTTTCCAGCTATTAACTTTGATTAAAAAAATGGCATGGACTAAAAACCCGGATGGACGTAGTAGCCCTCCATTTTTATTTACTCCGCATATTAGATTTGACTGAAATCAAACTTTGTAAAGTTTGACCAAGTTTAGGCTGAACACAACAAACCATAATTATTAGAGAGGGCAAATTGTACATACTCTCAAACCTTTCTGATAATTGAAATTATAATTCTTTATTTGTACACACTCTCACATGTAGTGTACCGCACGTGAAGGACAGGAAGTGCGACCAGGATGTGTGGATCGTTAGTTCATCAGTAGTAGTAGTAGTTTTCTTCACTGGTACATTAAATAAAGAGTTTCGTTTCATACTTACACAATTTAAGACGATTGTTATGGAGAGAATAAGAAAACCACTCCACTATATATTAGTCGTATACACGAGTACTATATGGACGCAGCTTCATTGACTTTAGTGCACCTGCCTTTGGGTTTATGACAGGTGGGCCCAAAATGTGGCTGGCCCACCTGTCATACAGCCAAAAGTAGGTGCAGTTAAGGCACCAGAGCTCAGTCTGTACTACAGTATATATATACGCTGGTGCCTCAGCGCTTGTTCGCTAGGGTTTGCACTCTCCACATTCTCATCGCACTACATATATATATACATGCTGGAGGCTCAGTGTTCCTTTGCTAGGGTTTGCTATATGCACTGTCTCTCACCCTCTTCACCAGGTCTAAACAAGACTGCGTTGTGGCCTCTGTCTCTCTCACCCCCTCATAGCTGGCGAAGGAGGCGTCCGGATCCCCTCACACTGGGAAGGGGAGGAGGTGCAGCGTTCACTCTATCGCCTTCGGCGAGGGAGGCAATCCACTGCCGGCTGCACTTTTCTCTTTCACCCAGCGCCTATGCGGGAGGGCCACCGACCCCTTCTTCCTCGCTTCCCTACGTAGTGTGGGCAGATCCGACCTCCCGCCGCACGTCTTGCCACATCCCGACGACCCTAAGGTATAAGTTTCTTTGAAACCGTCATTGGTCTAGCTGCATGCTGATCTTTTTCGATTCTGTAGTCGAATCTAGGTCTTGGTTCAAAGAGGAAAGAAGGGTGCGGTGGGGTGGAGCATGAATCTAGGACGTGGTTCAATGAGGAAAGGAGAGAGGGAAAGTAGTATAGACTAGCTATTCAGTCGCTTTGTTGGTCGAAAAGAGAAAAGGGGGTAGCCCAGTACACACATATGTAAGGAACCAAACTCTTTGTTGAAAAGGGAAAGAAACTGGGGGGTCGAGTAGTTTGTGCAGGACTAGATTTGCTGCCCTCACATCGGAAAAAAGTTTCAAAGAGAACAAATATGGAACCAACGCAGATATGCTGCTTCGCTACATACTCTGCATCACCCATTTATACGTGTGGACGCACATGGTGCTGGCATGTCCCATGTCCCATCCACATGATCGTGCAGTGTGTTTTGAGATGTTGTGCTACTTGTATTGGTACTGTTTTAAATAAACACTACATCACCCCCTTTATAAGTAGATGGAAGCACATGTTGTTGTTGCGCCCACTCCCCCCCGGGACTGTTTATGCTTTTTGTTAATCTAATGCCACTGGTAAAATTAAGCAATGCCACTCTCAGAATTAACTACTGAATCTAATTTCAAAACTGCAACACTTGTTAGGGATTGGCGGGGTTACCATTTTGTGGCCGCATGTTTCATCCTCCTTTATTGGCCAATAATTGATTCCTTTTTTGCCTCTGTTAAAACAGGGATATCTATTCAACTTGTTGCTATTGCGACATTTTTCTTTGCTTAATTTTGGTGGAACTGCACAAAATGAGACCGGATTTCCATATATGTGTTGAGATCTGTTTGAGGTCTTCCTCATGAGTTATTTCAAATCTTGGTCTTGAAAGGTCAGTACCGACTTTCCTCGGAATTAACTAGTGAATCTTAGTTCAAAACTGCAACACTTATTAGGGATCGGTGGGAGTACCATTTCTGTTAGGGATCGGCCGGAGTACATGTTTAAGAAATATATTGTTCAGATAATGTCTCTGTTATTATATATCAGTTACAGTGTTTTACAAATGGCACTATCCTGCTTTGTAGTTCTTTCTACATGTTTAACCAAGGTATTGTTAAGATAATGTCTCTGTAAAAATGAATCAGTCGCATTGTTTTAGGAATGATACTTTTCTGCTTTGTCGTTCTTTATACATGTTGAAACAAGGCATTGCTAAGATAATGTCTCGGTTAATATGAATGAATCACACAGATTGAGAATTGCTACTCTCCTTCTTTGTTTCCCATTAAGATAAGGTAGATCAGTAGATGTTTTTCTTCTGGGAGTACAAGTCATCAACCGTTATTTCTCTGTAATTGTTTCCCTTATACCTTTTGTTGCTTACAGGGATATCAAAATTAAAGCTCGGTTTTATTCCGACTTTGATTTTAATCGAACTGCACAAAAGGAGCCAATGTGTCTAAGGCAAACTACTACATTAGTGGGTCCAGTTGGTCTTACCACTTTGAAGAAAGAAGAAGTCACTGTTTGCGCTACATTACACAAGGAATGATCGAGAAGCTTTACAGAGTATTAGTAGACGCTGGTGACATGACTAGTCTGCAGAGAGCATAGGAAACTCTACAACACGTGGAGTGCACTGGGCAAAAAGTGCCCAAACAAGTAGAGGAAGCCAGGACAGGACTCCAAATCTGTCAATGTCAATCTAAGCAACAATGATGGGGCATCTGGGTATGGTAATCTATTTACCGTCCTTTCAGTTTGTTAGTCCACCGATTGGTGGGTTGACACTGGGGCCAATATTCATGTGTGTGCTGATGTGTCTTTGTTTTCTCGCAACATATAAATACGAAATCCATAGGGATGCTCAGCTTGATTTTAGTGGAACTGCACAAAATGTTCAGATGGTTTGTGTCCTCCATAACAGTTGGCGCCCACCGTGGGGCTATCGCACGATGGTTTCGAGTTTTTGAAGGGCAGCTTTGAAGGGCTCAAGGGTTACGCAGTGGGCCGGATGACCAAGAGTCGTCGCGGCCGGATCTACATCGACGATGCAGGCTGGGGCCCCGAGGCCGACTCAATCGAATACGGGTACCGGGTCCCCTTCGGCGGCATCCACGTCTTCATCGGCAAGATTGGCGAACCGGGGCCTGAGTCGGACATCTTCCCCAACATCGTCGAGCTGACTCATCGTGCGAGATCGGCCCGGATTCAGCCCACCATGAAGCATGTTTTCGTCGGAGCAGTGCATGGAGTACAAGCCGAGGACGGATCAGATTCTGGTGGCGAGACAGTTGTCTATTCCGACGATGAATCTTCATATGGAGAGACCGAATCTTTGTATCTGTTGCAGGACGGCCGGTCTGAGGGTGTGTCCGATGGCGATAGTATTCCGGACCCCTTTGATCCGCCAAACAGGATTGCTGTTTTCATGGCCGGATCACAACCTATGCAGCAGCCCTCAATGACCGGGGCGTTAACCTCTGAGGCAATGGGAGGCAGAGCTGGAGACCTTCCCCCGTCGCCATCTGATGTCCTATCCACCCTAGTCGACACTTTGACAGCACTCGCGACAGCAGAAGTAGCCCAGACCGGCAAGGAGCAGCATGATGCAGAGGTCGCTCAGGTGAGGAGCTGGATTGAGCAAGCTAAGTTGGATCTGGATGCGGAAAAGGCCAGGATAGCTACAAGACAGGCAGAGCTAGATTCCCAAGCTTTCCGGCTCAGGTTGGATCAGAACGCTTCGCAAGAGGTAATGTATAGAAGACAACGATCTCGTTTGCCGCCGGTTTATGAGGCAAGGAATCTCTTCATCACACCAGGAGCCGGAACCAGTAACCGTCCAGAGGTAAACCGGGGAGGAGCCCCGGGGATAGGCGCGTCGGTTCAACCGCCAGCCGCGGAGCTAAATCACCAAGTTGTGCCGACACAGCACATGCCCACTCCTCCCGGTCATTATTCTAACCCGTTGGACAACATTGTCGCCGCCGCTTCACGGTTGGCCGCTCTTCCCATTGAAAGGACATCCCCCGTAGCAATGGAGGCACGACGGCATTAACGCAGTAGCAAGCTTATTCCTACAGCCGAGAGAGGATTCATTCAACCCCCCGCCCAAGCCGGAGTTACACGAGGCACCTGGATGAACCGGTTGTATCTAGCAGTGCGCGGAGACGGCACCGACAGAGGCAGGATAACCCGGCAGGAGCGGAAGCACATGCCCAAGAGGTGGTGGACCAGGCTAGACATACTGCCTGCAACGACACCCGTCAAGCAACGCCGGTTCACCCCACCACCACAGAAACAGGAATCATGTCCAGTTCCTTGGGGGTGCAGTGTCTCATCCCCGCTTTACGGAACGTGAAATTACCCAAAGACTTCAAAGGCTCGCGCAAGGTACCCAACTACACGGCGGATCTGGCTCCGGAGGCATGGGTTGAAAGTTATGAGATGGCTATGGAGATGCTTGATGTGGACGAAGCTGCATGTGCCCAATACTTCACAATGATGCTCGAAGGCACGGCCCGGACATGGCTAAAGGGTTTACCACCTAACCCCATTGGATCATGGGCGGAGTTGCGTCGCCGGTTTATCAATAATTTCAAAGACACATGCAAGAAGCCGATGTCCGTGGTTGACTTGGCAGCATGTGTTCAAGGAGAGCAAGAGACCACAAGCAGTTGGGTGCGGCGAGTATCTGAAATCCTGCACTCCTCCAATAGCATCAATCCAAGTACGGCAATAGTGACCCTAGAAAAGAATTGCCGGTTCGAGTCCTTGAGGCTGAAGCTGGGACGGCTTAAGCGTGATTGCAACGACATGGGAACGCTCATGAGCGCTTTGGTAAAGTATGGAGACTCGGATAACACCAAGTATCCAGATGCAGACGGAGACAAGTCCGGGAAGGCGAACAAAAACGGTAAACCGGCGCAGGCCAATCCGGCGGGTACAGGTTACAATGGCAAGCGTAAGGCGGAGGGCAGCTCAGACTTTGTGGCCAATACTAACGTTCAAGACAACGGGCAGCGTCGCATGGGTAGACCGCCCACCGCGAAACAGCAGGCCACCTATTAATTTATATCGCCAGTTGAATGTGCCTTGCCCAAAGCACGTCACAGAGGAAAACCCGGCTACGCATCTCTAGAAAGACTGCTTTATTATGCAAGAGTTTATGAAACATGCCAAATATAACCACAGCCCCCCGGCAGGTCAGGTCCTGGTTTTCAAGGTCCGGGTTATCAGGGTGGTGGATCCGGATCAGGATACCACGGCGGTAACAATAACAACAATGGCAACAATCAGCATCAACATAACCAGCAACATGGTCAGGGCGGATACAATAACCAAGGCAATCAACAGCGTCAGCAGCAGCAGCAATCCGGATATCAGAATAATCCGAAGGAGCTAAGTAGTGGGAAATATCATGTTTTCACCACAAGCTTGTGCAAACGGGACCAAAAGGTTCTGAAGAGAGCAGTACATTCTGTTGAACCGGTGATACCACGTTTTTTTACGTTGGTCTGAGCAACCCATTGTATGGAGCAGAGAGGATCACCCGCCACGGATTGATAATCTGGGTCAGTTGGCCTTGGTGGTGGCACCATAGGTGGGTGGTTATAAGTTCACAAAGGTGCTTATGGATGGAGGCAGCATCATCAATATCCTATACTATGAGACTTTTCGACGTATGGGGTTGACAGACAAGAAGCTCCGACAATCCAACACAATGTTACATGGGGTGGTGCCCGGTAAATCGGCTTACCTAGTTGGAAAAATCGATCTGGAAGTTACCTTTGGGGATGAGCAAGATTCTAGATCAGAGACGGTGACCTTTGAGGTTGTAAAGATCAGGAGCCCATATCATGCTCTGTTTGGGAGATCGGTTTACGCCAAGTTCATGGCTAGACCGTGTTATGTTTATCTACAGCTCAAGATGCCGGGTCACAAGGGAACTATCACGGTTCACGGGAGCCGTAAGATCGCGCTGGAATGCGAGGAAGGAGACGCGGCATATGCTGAGGCAGTTTGTGCTACGGAGGAGATGAAATTTTATAAGGACAATGTTGATCCGGCAGATATGTCCCCGTTGAAGAAGCCAACTACAGAGTATGATCCGGCGTTGAAGATCAAATCGGCAGAGGAAACCAAGCAGGTTGACTTTGTTCCGGGCGATTCATCCAAGCAGTTCACGATCAGCGCTAACCTAGACCCCAAATAGGAAAGCACGCTCATCGAGTTCATCCGTGAGAACCGGGATATCTTTGCATGGAAACCTTTTGACATGCCAGGTATACCGAGGGAACTCGCTGAGCACAGTCTTAATATTGATCCGAAGTTTAAACCGGTCAAGCAGTATTTGCACCGCTTCAATGAGGAGAGGCGCAAGGCTATAGGTGAAGAAGTGGCTAGGCTTTTGGCTGCAGGCTTCATAGTTGAAGTATTTCATCCAGAGTGGTTGGCTAATCCGGTGGTGGTGCTAAAGAAAAATGGAACTTGGAGGATGTGTGTTGATTACACAGACTTGAACAAGGCTTGCCCAACTGATCCTTTTGCTCTCCCCAGTAGTGATCGGATTATCGATGCTACGGCGGGATGTGAGCGGCTAGGTTTTTTGGATCCATATTCAGGTTATCATCAGATCAAGATGGCAGTTAAGGACCAGGAGAAGACAACTTTCATAACTCCCTTTGGAGCCTTCTGCTATGTATCCATGCCTTTTGGGCTCAAGAGTGCTTAAGCCACTTATCAGCGTTGTGTGCAGAACTGCCTACAAGGGCAGATTGGAAGAAATGTCCATGCATATGTTGATGACATTGTGGTAAAATCCAGGAAGGAGGAGACGCTGATAGAGGACTTAAAAGAAACCTTTGACATTGTGGTAAAATCTGGGCTTACAAGATGATGCTCAATCCGGAGAAGTGCGTTTTCGGTGTTCCAGCAGGCAAGCTCCTTGGATTCTTAGTACCAAACAGAGGGATTGAAGCTAATCCAGAGAAGATCAAAGCGATCACATCCTTGGCTAAACCGGCGTGTATCAATGATGTCCAGCGCGCGGCGGGCCGTATTGCAGCGTTGAGTCGGTTTATCAGCCGTTTAGGAGAAAAGGCGATCCCGCTTTACCAGATGATGAAGAAGAAGGACCGGTTCGTCTGGAGCGATGCTGCAAACGTCGCATTTGAGGATCTGAAGCGGCAATTGGCAGAACTACCAGTCCTTGCTGTCCTGGTTGACAAGGAGCCGCTATTGTTGTACGTGGCTGCCAATGCCCGTGCAGTCAGCGTAGCCATTGTGGTGGAGCGCAAAGAGGCAGGCAAAGAATATCCGGTTCAACGGCCGGTTTACTACATCAGTGAGGTGCTCATTGAGTCGAAACAAAGATATCCGCACTGGCAGAAATTAGTGTATGGTGTGTTCATGGCAAACCGGAAGTTGAAGCATTATTTCCAGGGCCACCCAATCACTGTTGTCAGTTCAGCTCCGTTGGGGGATATAATCCAGAACAGAGAAGCCACTAGCAGAGTGGCGAAGTGGGCCATTGAGCTTAGCCCAATCGGATTAAAATATGTGCCCCGTACTGCTATAAAATCCCAAGCACTGGTGGATTTCATCAATGATTGGACAGAATTGCAAGCGCCCGAGGAGAAGCCGGATCATACATACTGGACTATTCATTTTGATGGTTCGAGGCAATTGGAGGGCTTGGGGGCTGGAGTCGTGTTAACTTCCCCGCGAGGTGATAAGTTCTGTTACGTCCTGCGTTTAATGTTCCCTTGTACTAATAATGCTGCTGAGTATGAAGCCCTTCTCCATGGTTTGCGGATGGACAAGGAGATGAACTTGAGCCGGGTCAAGTGTTTTGGTGACTCAGATCTGGTGGCGCAACAAGTATCTGGTAAGTGGGATTCTAAGGATCCACTCATGGCAGCCTATCGACGAGAAGTGGACGCAATTGCAGGATATTTCAAGGGATATCAGGTGGATCACATAGACCGGCGGAAAAATGAAGCAGCCGATGCGTTAAACCGGCTGGGCTCCCAACGTAAACCGGTTCCACCTAATACCTTTTTGGATGAATTGCATAATCCGCCAGTGCAAATACCTTCAAAGGAGGACTTGGCTGTTCCTGATCCGGAAGCACAGTTGGTTGCAACACTTCATGTCATTCCGGATTGGACACTCCCTTATCTGGCGTATATGAGCCGAGGTGAGTTGCCAGAGGACGAAGTCGAGGCCCGGCAGATAATCCGGCGGTCTAAATCTATGACTATCGTCAATGGAGAACTTCATCACCGCAACGTTTCTGGGGCATTTCAGCGGTGTGTATCATCAGAGGAAGGTTGTGATATTCTTTGAGAGATTCATGAAGAGGATTGTGGTCATCACGCTGGTTCAAAGTCCTTGGTAGCTAAAGCTTTTCGTCATGGGTTCTACTGGCTAATGGCTCACGCCGACACAGAGGACTTGGTCAGAAAATGTGACGCTTGCCAGAAATTCTCACGGCGTGCTCATGTACCGGCGCAGGAGCTGCGGATGATTCCAATCACTTGGCCTTTGCGACTTGGGGGCTTGATATGGTTGTACCCTTTAAGAGATCTCAAGATAAGAAAACCCACCTGTTGGTAGCAGTGGACAAATTTATAAAGTGGGTTGAAGCAGAGCATGTCAGTAAGTGTGATGCGGCAACAGCGGTTCAATTCATCAAAAAAGTGATTTTCCGGTTTGGCTTTCCACACGACATTATAACTGATAATGGCACCAACTTATCTAAAGGGGATATGGAGGAGTTCTGTCAAAGAGAACATATTCGCCTTGATGTGTAATCGGTAGCTCACCCCCAGTCCAATGGCCAAGCTGAGAGAGCCAACCAAGAAATCTTGAGAGGCATCAAGCCCCGGCTTATGGTTCCTTTACAAAGAATGCCGGGTTGCTGGGTGGAGGAGTTGCCTTCTGTCTTATGGAGCATCAACACTATGCCTAACAGATCTACAGGATATACGCCTTTCTTCATGGTGTACGGTGCTGAAGCGGTCCTCCCTAGTGATATCCGGCATGACTCACCACGGGTGGCAGCTTACGTTGAAGCGGATAATGAACAAGCAAGACAAGACAGCTTGGACCGGCTGGATGAGGAACGAGACACGGCAGTAGCGCGATCTGCGATTTATCAGCAAGACCTGCGCCGGTACCACAACCGCCGGGTCAAGACCAGGACGTTTCAGGAAGGAGATCTGGTGCTCCGGCTCATCCAAGACCAGACAGATATGCACAAGCTATCCCCACCTTAGAAAGGACCCTTTGTGGTCAGCAAAAATCTACACAATGGGTCATACTACCTTGTCGACGTTCGAGAACATAAGGACTCACGTACGGCAGAGGAGGAGACCAAGCGGCCGTGGAACAGCGCTCTTCTTCGGCCTTACTACACTTGAGCCATTAGCTCCGCTTTATGTACAATGTATATATATTATTATTAATAAAATAAACTGGCGCCCCCGGAACACCGGGGAATCAGCCATCTTCTTCGCAAAAAGAGTATCACATGGGGGCTTCGAAAGAAACCTTCCATGGCCACTTAAACCGGCGCCCTTGACAGAATCAAGGAATCAGCCATGTTCTTCAAAGGAGTATCACATGGGAGTTTTTTACAGAAGCTTGCCATGGCCGCCTAAACCGGCTCCCTTGATAAATCAAGGAATCAGCCATATTTTATATACAACCAAGAATCACATGGGGGCTTCCGTGGGCAAGGGAGTTTCCCATGGCCTCTTGAGCCGGCGGCGGTATGAAGCCCATCATAAGAGCACTGCTCTGGTTGCTTTGGCAATTTCCACATGATGATGAGGGGTAAAAGAGAGTGTTGGTGCCTAGCCCAGCTCAAACATATGCCCCGAGGAGCAAACGGCTCACACACTACCGGGGGGCTTGTAGTGAACATGGCTTGGAAGCCCGGTGCATGCACCTAAAACCCCGGATTAACCTGCCTGCATCAAGTAAATCACGTCATCCAGGTAAACCTGGTATGACCCGTCGAACCTGCCACAAGTCAATCCTTCGGGACCCTGAACTTGGCCACGTTAATTTGATGATCATCGAGTTGATTACCTAAAGACAAAATCTTTACGAGATTTTGAAACATTGGGTAGCTTGTCATCGATGATTTGGTTAAGGATTGCAGAGCATCTTGACAGGCTTTGCTAAAATGATTAATGACAGTAGCCTGGCAGCTCATAAAAAGCCTCGAATTTGGAGCCTGGCAGCTCGTAAAAAGCCTCGACTACATGGTATTATTTGCCCAAAAAACATTATTTTTTATTTTTTATGATGTCACAAATCTTTGTCGTCAAGATCATTGGTTTTTTAACCAAGTCCATTGATGCGAGACTAGACAACTCCAAGGTTGGCCATATATCTATAAAGTTAAAGTCTGGGTCATGAACACCAGCGAGAATTAAACCGGCGTTCATTGTAACCCGGATCAGCTATTATGCTAAACCAACAGGAGAGCCAAGGGCCTCATCAGCGCCTGCGCTTTAAGTTACTCCTACCGGGTTAAGGTCTACATGCACACTTAATCGAGGTATGGTATATGTTTTCGTTTATATGTAGTTCAAAGATATCTATTTACAACATGTGTCAGGACAGTATAATCCGTCCGGTGGTAAACCGCGAGGACATCTTTTAACATTGTTCATGCAAACGCAGGTGATATAAGCTGCTAAAGCATTGTAAACAAATGATAAATTGGGAGTGCCATCAAAATAATACCATGACAGTGGGACAAAGGCAGTATCTCAACTATTCTATTACAAGGCACTCGCAGGCCCGAATGGATCAAAGTTTTTTGCAAAGTACTCAACAACTAAAAGTTAAACCGGATGGTTTACGACTCTTCTTCACGCTGCGAAGGCTGAGGGTCAGCTTGTTCCGGGTCTTCGTCGACTTTTGGCAGCTGCTGGAAATCAGGAGCGCTCCAGTCAATCTTGGAGAGGGCACGGAAATAAACTTCATCATTTATAAGATCCGACGGATTAATGTCTGGAGCGAAAGTGTGCTTACGAACTCGTGGGATCAGATTTTCAGTATCGTAAACCGGCCGCTCCACCCGCGAGTTCTCTAGATCATTAGCCGGATGATACCTTGACAAATCTGCTTCATCAGCAAGCTTACTGGCAAGAGGGCGCATGTCCTTGGTCAAAGAACGGAGATCTTCAGCAGAAAAGGCCGATCCGTCCTCCTTCATACTGGGATAGCCGTTCATGGCCTCCGCCGGATCAAAGTCGGGGACCCATGCCTTGGCCCGGGTTAACGCCAGGAGAGAACCAGCTCGTGTAGCAGACTTCTTCACCTCAATAAGTCGCGCAGGCAAGACAGAAAGCTTTTCCAAGGTGGCTTGGATGGTGGTCGGCGCCGGTTTGTTATGCGACATGGCACTAATAGCCCTTTGAGCACCGGAGTAGAGCTGCTCCACCAGGGTATAAGCAGCCTTGAGCTTCTTCCGAACATCATCTCCAAGATGAGTTATGCGCCTCCCTATATACAATTGGCGAGTTAAACCGGAGCAGAATAAAGATTGCAAGGATGTAAACATACAAAGATAGGTACTCACCGAAGATAGCAGATGTCATGTTCTCTATTTGCCGTTTCAACCCGGATAGGTCCTGCGTAACCGGATTGAGAGCAGCTTCGTCATCCTTTGCTCTTTTTTCTAGAGCGTCCCTTTGCACCTCCCATGTGGACCGCTCCGCTTCAAAATCTTTCTTCAAATTTTCCATGTTATTCAAAGCAAGGACAAGTTCTTCCTTAGCTTTGGTTGAAGCAGTCTCATGGAAGGCCAAGCTATTCCGGAGCTCAGTTGCCTCCGAAACTCTCCGGTTCAAGTCAGCCTGCAAGAAAAGCAAACGTGTTAGAAGGACAGATCAATCAAAGTCTCAAGTACATAACAAGTTATGCACTCAACACTTGGGGACTAATGTACACTTGAAGTAAAAGACAGACAATTTTTTAGACAAGTCCCAAGCACATAAACAAGTTATGATCTTGGCACTTGGGGGCTAATGTACATTCATTCTCAGAAATAAGTAAAGTCCCGGTTCACCTACAGTGAAGCTAAACCGGCACTTGGGGGGCTACTATGGCCTAAAGGTAGGATTGCAAAATACAAAGCAGAAATGGAAAGCAAAAGGATGGAAAGTCACCTCATATTTATCTTTCATCATGTTGACTAAGCTGGCTTCATAGTCACGGCTGGTGAAGAGCCGGTTCAGATACCCAGAATGGAGTTCCTGGGCACTCAACTGACATAGCTTGACAAGTCTGTGCTCCACTTGCCTTTATCTTGTTGAAATTTTTCTTCCTTGGTAGTATGCCTAGCCAAGGCAACAGGCTCGGTGGGAGCAGAGAATCCTATCCCAGTTATTTCAACGTCCGCCGTTGAAGTGGCCGTTGGCTGAAGGGGATCAGTAGTGCGCACCGGACTGACAGGAGCTGGGCTAGCCCGAGGAGGACTAACCCGGATTGGGCTTGCTGGTTCAGCCGTATTCTCCATAACATCACCCCCCGGAGCAGCAAAATCTTCACGATCCATTGGGGTGGGATCATCGTGCTGAGCTTCAACAGTTTCCTCTGGAGGATTGGCCGCTTTAGGGTCCTCGGTCGGTTCAGTAGTGCTGGTCTCAGCAGCCGTTTTATTTGCTCCTGCCTTTTTGCTAGGCTTGGGCATACTGATAAAAGATCAAAAGAGTCATGAGAATCACAGAGTCAAAATGGAAAGATAAACCGGACGTTTGGGAGATGACTTACCCGGGAACGGTCATAAGCACTGGAACTTGCGTAGCGGTCGACTCGCCGGAAGAAGACAGAAGAGCCTCCTGATAGTTGGGATCAGACGGTTTAAGTGGTTTACGTATAAGGCCTGCTTTTGGATGAAGAAGGGTTGGAGTGAGCAAAACCTCTGAACGGCGTCTGCGAGCTGGCGTGAGGGGTATCCCGGACGATTCAACCACATGGCCGCTATGGCGCGTGGTCCGGCGAGCTTCATGCTGCTGTTTTTTCAAAAGAAAGTTGGGATCCAATTGAGCATAAGGGTGAGAAAATGGATATTTCTGGGATACCCGGTGGATCTTGGGTGGCAACGGTTCTGAATCAGATGAGAGAGAAATTACCTCAACTCCCTCCGCTTTACTTCCCCCCGCTAGGTCCTAAGAAAAGGCATAATTAACATAAACTCAGACAAAAGGAGATCAGAGGACATAAGAGTCAAGCAGTACCTCAGAAGCCGGATCATCTTCTCCAGGGTTTGAACCGGAAGCAGCAACAACTTTCTTCTTCTTCACAGCAAAGGTTTTCTTGCGTGTTGGCTTCGCCGGTTTATCCTGCGCTTTCCTCTTCCAGAAGGGATCATTGGCCTGTGAAAAGGAACAAGAACATGTTGAAAACAAGTGATATGAATAGATTAAACCGAAAAGAAAGGGTCGGAAGAGCTTTACCGATGGCGGTTTGTTGGTTAAACAGAATGGAGCTAAACCGGTCCGGCTGCAATCCTCCAAAGGGATGTTCAGCATTTTCTTAGCAGACTCAGTAACTTCATTATCAGGAAGCACTATTTTTGTGTGGCGTTGAGGATCTTCCGGCTTGCTAGTATGTTTGCACATCAAGCTTGAGCACCGGCTTAGTGGAAGAATGCTCCAAGAGAGCCAGCACGGACGAAATCAACTCCGGTTAAACCATTTGCCACGAAAGCCCTGAGCTTGGAAAGTTGAGGGGCATATCGATCCCGGTCTTGGGCGCTTAAACGTTGTGGCAAAGGATGAGTTGACGCCAGACGGTAAGCGCGGTAACCCGGTAGTGAGTTTTCTCCTTCTGGTGAAGTGTCTTGGCAGTAGAATCATGTCTGGTTCCAATCCTTAGGGTGGCTGTGAAGAGTGGAGTGAGGAAAACTGACGTCCTTCCTTTTCTGGATGCTGACACCACCCAGCTCAGTATGAGGCCCATCAGAAAACTCAGTCCGGCGGTTCAGATGGAAGAAATCCCGGAACAGATCCACTGATGGCTCTTCTTGAAGGTATGCCTCCGAGAAGACTTGGAAGTTAGAGATGTTCGATACAGAATTCGGGCCTATATCTTGTGGGTGGAGTTGAAAAGCGGTTAACACATCACGGAAGAACTTTGAACCGGGAGGACTAAAACCCCGGGCCAGATGATCATAGAAGACTATGATTTCTCCCTCCTTAGGCTCAGGAGGGCACTCATTTCCAGGGGCCCGCCAGTGCAGAACCTCCTTAGGGCCCAGAACACCAATTGAGGCCGCTTCTACTAAATCGTCTTCCGTAATCCGGGACAAAACCCAGTTGCAAGCGACAAATTGTTTCGCTGTGGAAGCCATTTCTCCAAGAAAGGAACACTGGAAAATATAATACAAGACCCGGTTTACCAACTGCTAGATATAGACCGGTGCATTCTATGAAGGTATGGACTTACTTGTCGGTTTAAACAAGGGACTATTGGTATCTACTAATCCGGAAGCAGGTATGAGCGAGACAGCTACCGGTTTACGGCGATAGATGGAGAAAGTTAAACCGTCAATTATGGAATAGAGGCTTAAATCTAAACCGTCAGGGCAAGCATATGATGCGCAAGGTATGGCTAAACCGGCAATATAAGCAAGCTGCAGATCTAAAGCGTGAGAAACAGTTTTCACGTGAAGCAGAGGTAAATATGGATCTAAGGCGCAGGAAAAAAGACAGAACAATTACAGTCATATTCAGTGAAGGCAGTAAAAGTTCTCTACATATTCAATTTAAACTAGCAATGCTAGAGAGACTAAGGTTATGATGATGGAGCGGAAGCATACGAACGAGGGATGACCTAACAAGTCTTGCATCTAGAGCTAAAATCAACCTACGGAGATGAACTACAAAGAACGAGGGTTCGCGGCGATGCTACAGAAGAAACCCTAAAAATGAGATCTATGGGGAGAAGGAAGCGTACCCGAGGAAGCGAAGGAAAAGCGGTGAGTTTCTGGTCGCGTTCAGGTTGATGCAGCGGCCGGACTTGCTGGCGACGGCGAGCTCGAAGGACGGCGGCGGAATCTCGGGCGCTGGAGACGAAGGAAGAAGAAGAAGAAGGGGAAAAGAGATGGGCCTCGGCTGTATTTATAGGCCGAAGAGATAAAAATGGCAAGCACGGGAATTGAGGAGGCCAGAAATCAGATAAAGATTGAGCTGTCGCCTCGATCTTCGGTGCGGCAATAAAGAAAGGTAACAAACAGATGCGAGCGTTAAATGCGCAGATGATGTCATGACAGGTTGAAGCGATTTCAGGAGATGACGTCATGGCCGGTTTATGAAGCATACCAGAGTTGCAGAAAGGAAATCCATACAAAGCTTTGAAGACTGACATGAACAAGTTCAAATCAATCTGGGGCCTAATGTCAGGGATATTACTAGCAGGTATAAACCAGCCAGGAGGGTCAGGATTACGCTGACGAGGTTATATTATCAGAAGCCCAGTAGAATATATAACAAGAGGTCATAGCCCATAGAGGTTTGGGGCCCATGTATAAGGCCCATGGTCTGTAAACCGTCCTACCATGTAACTTGGGATGTAAGATAGAAAGAGTAGAAACCTAGGCGGACACATTTATGAGCCGGCCTCGGGACTCTGTAAACCGGACCGGGTGTGACCTCCTATATAAAGGGACGACCCGGCGACGGTTAAGGGACAAGAAACAACAGTTCGAGACACAGGCAAGCGGATTCGCTCCCTGGTCATCGAAGCCCGAGCAATACCACCCCAAACTAGACGTAGGCTTTTACCTTCATCGAAGGGGCCAAACTAGTATAAACTCCCTGTGTCCTTCGTCCGCTTTAACCCATTTAAGCTAACCCGAGCGACGGCCTAACACCTAAGTCCTTTAACCCGGACATTTGCCATGCTAAATCCACGATAATAATAATACTTCATCATGCACAATACATCAAATGGTTCTCTAATCATTCGTCGTCACCTTGAGCCACCGGACTATCATATGACAAACTGATGACAAACCCTGCCTGTTCCACAATCATAGGCATTACATATTTTGAATGGGAAAAGCTTGTCAAAGTTGACATTAGTTTAATATATTGGAATTGTAAAACCTTGTCAATTTTTGCTTATTGATGTTAGCCAGAAGACATGCATTTGATATTTGAGTGGGACGCTCTTTGCTGTGAGCAACGTCGATCGTTTTTTCCTATTCCTATCTTCAGTTCAGAAATATATATTTACTGTGCTGAGATGCATAGTCATATGAATGTTGACTTATGTAAGACATTTTAAGAGTTTGTTTTGAATATTGTCTATGTAATGTCAGGCCTTGTGTTTGATTGCAAAGTTGAGCTTGGAATGTTGTGGCATGCGGCATCACGAGCTGTTCACCGTGCCTCCTGAGAATAATGCTTCATATTGTTTTGCATGTCGATCTAATGCAAGTGTTTTGCTTGTTAGGAAGATCATCCTCTTCTGGTGTTTCCGTGCTTAAGAAGTTCATCGTCTTATGTTTCATTCATAGCCTATACGACAAGTTGGGTAGGTTAGACGTGAAACCATATGATCTTCCGACCAACTCATCATCTTAGGCCGTGATTGGATCGTCGTTTTCCAACCAAAACCGCTTGTAAAACTGACGCTACTAAATAAAAGCAGATGGTCTCGGGCGAAGCACTTGGTTGGTCGATTTTGACTAGCAAAATATACACCGGTCTCTGAAATTACACGCGTAACCCGCCGGTTTTACTTACAGACCTCGGGCCCTCTGTTTCATTATGCCTGTATTTTACGCGTTGTTTCCGACGACGAGTAAATTACACTTGTATCTTAATACATGTGTGAAATAAATCAGAGCTCCCAAGCACGGCCTTACCGTTTCATGCCGTCTCAGTCTCTCGAAGGTGCTCATAGGTGTCCGATGATCCTGGCTTCCTGAATGAGCAGCGGGTGCTGTATCAGACCATCCGTAGGGACCGCGAGGCCCTCTCCGTCGTCCTTCGAGTTGTTGCGCTCGCCGTGGCTCCGAGCATTGTTAACATGGTCAATGTACATGAGGATTCAGGAGATGAATTTATTTTGACTGGTTGACAGTAGGGACCCACTAGGGCCATAGCCGTACATACGCAAGTGCCGCCTCATTATGTACAACTATAATTTTTTTGCTTCCTCCTGGTTTCCTGACATCACGGTCCCACACCATTGTCAACCTATGTAGTCAATATAAATGAGAGAATTGCACAAGGTGCAGCCGACAGCTGGGACCAAGCAGCTCGAGCAGTATTTGTGTTTTTGAGGCGTGAGCATTGCAGAGTTTTTCTTGGCGATGTTTTCGTTTTTGTTCACAGGAGAGCAGGGTATTAACTGGGCGGGCTGTGGCCTGTCTAGCCTAGGACAAATATCCAGCCCAAATATTAATTTTTTTCAAGATGAAAATGGCTAGCCCAGCTATACGTTTTTTGAGGAATACCCACGCAAGGTCAACTTGTTATTCTCCACCCCGCTGGGCTGAAATCTTTCCTAGGAGGGATGCATTAGGCTTAACAGGAAAATGAGCTTTAAAAAAATGGCATGTAATTATAAAAACTGGGCAGTAACTATAAAAAATGCATTAAGCACGAAATTAGTTTATAAAATATTATTTATGGATTTAGAAAATCTTAATTTTTAATTATTGCGCGCGCAATGTTTCGTTAGATTTTTACGTAACACAAATTTATATTTAATCTGACTAGAAATTTCGGGATAAAAATATTTCGGATCCCATCAAAATGTGGGAAATTTTATTGAATCCTATCTTGAACGGTTGGTTGAAATTATTAATCGTTTTCCTAGCTAGGAAATGAGCTGTACTTTTAACAAACTATAAAATAAGTCCAGTTTATTTTTTCTGAAGAATACCAATCGAGGCCTATTTATTTTTCTACGTCCTGATAGGCTGCAACTCTTCAAGACGCCTGCAAATCTTGAAAGTAATATGAAATTGGTTGTAAATATAAAAACAGATGACAAATTGGCAATTACTTTATAATTTCTGAAATTTTTCACATTTTTAGATTCCTATTTCACTGGGCATTAACCTAATTTAAATATATCTTCAAAGTACTTTAAATCTGGCTCGACATTTCGGTATTAAAAATAGTTTGGAACCCACAGAAATATGCGAAATTGGCCCTGGCCAACCTAAAAAACGGACTGCAATAAATTGCATTAGAAGTCGCAATGAGCTATATATAAATTATTAAAAAAAAAGAGAATGGCTTGACTTATGGGCCTATTAAGTTGACGCGTATGCAAGATTTTTTTAGTTATTACATACGTCAACAAATGATTCTAGCAGATGTAACCGTCGGATGTCAATCCAACGGCCGTCGTGTTTCTTCAATCTCTGATCTTCTTGCTCTAGCCGCCAAATCCAGCGCCGGCGGGACCGCCTGACCCGCCTCCCGTGCAGGCCTCACCGCCCCCTACTACTCCCACAACTGGCCAAGGCATCCCTCTACTCACCCACACCCCCTGTTATTCTGCGGCGATGGCAGCCTCACACCGCAGCCGAACCAATGAACCCTCATACTCCTCTTTGCGTGGGCATCCACTGCCGCGTCTTCCCCGGCTTCGTATCGTCCCCTTCCTAGGCCTCGCCGTCGTCCACGCCCTGGTGCTCTCGGCGTGGCGTGGTCAACATGGTCAAGGAACGATTTCCATCGGAAGAGTACTATCGTGGAGAGGCTGACAACTGGGTCCACGGCAGCCGCAAGAAAGTGCCTCCATATTACGTGAGAAATAATTATCCCTCCACCTGACAACAGGGACCCACCAGACGGGCCACCATATTTGGAGAAAAAAGTTTCCCCCTGACTGCTGGGACCCACCGGACAACGTATTACGCGAAAAAACGTTCCCCCGCTGTCAGCTCGGTCCCACCGGAAGTGCCTCCTTATTACGCATAAAAAAATGAATACCCCCTGCTAGCTGGGACCCAGTATAGTGGGAGGCTGACTTGTGGGCCTACTAAGTTGACGGGGACGAAGGGCTTTGTCAACTTAGTCAATATGCACGATTCTAGCTCCATTGACCATACGATGTCCATCCAACGACCATAGTGCTTCTTCAACCTCTGGTCTTCTTGCTCCAGCCGCCCAAACCAGCGCTGGTCGTGCCTCGTGCTCCTGCCTCCCGTGGCCGACTGCGATGCCGCGGAGGCATCACCGCCCTCTACTACTCCCACCGCTGGCCAGGCCATCCCTCTACTCACCCACACCCCCTGTTATTTTGCGGTGACGGCATCCTCACACTGCAACGAACCAGTGAACCCTCATACTCCTCTACGCGTGGGCATCGACTGTCGCGTCTTCCCCGGCTCCGCGTCGTCCCCTTCCTAGGCCTCGCCGTCGTCCACCGCCCTGGTGCTATCGGCGCGACGTGGTCAATGTGGTCAAGGAACGACTTCCATCAGACGTGGACTATACGTGGAGAGGCTGACAGTTGGGTCCACGGCCGTAGCAAGGAGGCGCCTCCTTATTACGCGCAAAATAATTATTCCTCCACCTGACAGCAGGGACCCACCAGACGGGCCACCATATTTTGCAAAAAAAAACGTTTCCCACTGACTGCTGGGACCCACCGGACAGGTCACCGTATTTCGCGAAAAAAATTCCCCCCGCTGTCAGCTCGGACCCACCGGAAGTGCCTCCTTATTACGCACACAAAAATGAATACTCCCCCTGCTAGTTGGGACCCAGCTTGGTGGGTAGCTGACTTGTGGGCCTACTAAGTTGACGGGGACGGAGTGCTTTGTCAACTTAACCAATATGAACGATTCTAGCTCTAGTGACCGTACGATGTCCATCCAACGGCCGTAGTGCTTCTTCAACCTCTAGGCTTCTTGCTCTAGCCGCCCAAAGCAGCACCGGTCGTGCCGCATGCTCCTGCCTCCCGCGGCCGGCTGTGCTGCCGTGGAGGACTCACCGCCCCTACTATTCCCACCGCTGGCCAGGCCCTGCGGCGACGACAGCCTCACACCGCAGCCGAACCAGTGAACCCTCATCCTCCTCTCCGCGCGGGCTTCCGCTGCCGCGTCTTCCCCGGCTCTGCATCGTCTCCATCCTAGGCCTCGCCGTCGTCCACCGCCCTAGTGCTCTCGACGCGGCGTGGTCGTGGTCAAGGAACGACTTCCATCGGAAGAGTACTGTACGTGGAGAGGCTGGCAGCTGGGTCCACGGCCACATCAAGGAAGTGCCTCCTTATTGCGTGCAAAATAATTATTCCTCCACTTGTCAGCGGGGACCCACCGGACGGGCCACCGTATTTCGCAAAAAAAATGTTTCCCCTGACTGCTGGGACCCACCAGCTACATCTTCGCACGCAAATAAGTGCGTCCGGGCAAGAAAAAACAATTCGCTCCCTGACAGCTGGGACCCACCATCTACATATTCGTAGGCAAGGAAATGCCTGACAGTCGGGACCCACCTGGTCTATGCGTACGTAGCGTTGTCATTCTGGTCGCGAACATGTACGTACATACTGGTCGATGTAGAGGCGTGCACGTGTCTTAGTAGATGCGCGCACGTAGCATGTACACGTACGTACAATGAAAAGTGTGCAAGAAAGAAAATACGGCCACGTACGTACATACGGGCAGGGTCTCGAACACCTACTCGCGCATATGTACGACCAGGGCTCATGTACATGGCTGGGATGGAACGGAGAAATAACGTTGTCATCGTGTTCATGGGGAGCTAACCGGCTGGGTTGGAACGGAATGCGTCATCGTGTTCATCGGGAGGGCTTGGACGGAACAGTCGATGGAAACGAGGCCCGGCGTACCGCAGAATGGAGGAAACAACCTTGTGTTCGACCGACCACGTTCGAAACAGGATCCTGTTCATCGGGAGGGGTCTGGCGTACCGCAAAACGGAGGAAACGGACCTCCTATGGTCGAAACGGGGGTCCTGTTGATCGGGAGGGGTGTGACGTACCGCAAAATGGAGGAAACGGACTTGTGTTGGAGCGCTACAGTCGAAACGGGGGTCCTGTTCACCGGGAGGGGTGTGGCGTACCGCAAAACAGGACTCCACGGGATATTGTTCATCTCCACCGTCGGCCCCCTCCAGCCTCCATGGGCTACTGTTCATCCACCGTCGACCTCCTCCAGCCTCCACCTACGACTATTCATCCATGGGCTCCTGTTCATCCAGCCTCCATCACGTGCTACTCCACCGACTACTGTTCAACCAACCCTCTCCATGGGCTCCTGTTCAACCACCCCTCCACGGGCTACTGCTCATCTAGCCCTCCACCGTCTACTGTTCATCCTACCCTCCACGGGGTGGTCCTATTCATCTAGCCCTCCACGGGGTCCTGTTCATCCAGCCCCAACCGGCTCGATCGATCGGGGTCCTGTTCATCCAGAGGCAACACCACGGGGCCCTATTCATCCACCCCCCCAGCAACGCTCACTGTTCATCCAGAGGCAACATCGATCGGCTTCAGTTAGCAGCAGTAGCGAAGGAATCGCTCGATCGGGTTCAGTTAATAGCCATCAATTGATCGCTCGGGTTCAGTAATGCGTAGCCTAAAGTGCAATCGCTCGGGTTCAGTTAGAGCCCAACGCCTCGCTCGGGTTCAGTTAGAGCCCAACGCCTCGCACCCATGCGCGTGCGTGTATGACAGAAACGTGCATCGCTCGGCCCCGACCACCCACCGTAACCGGGAACACCCCGATATTTTCCTCGCCCTCGCTTCTACCATGGTTTTTTCCGTCATGGACGGCCCAAAGAATTTCATGCAGCTACGTCTCCGGCCCGCCCAGGATGAAAAGCCCATTTTCTGTCATGATTTTTTGTCATAGAAGTAGGACCCCACCACATCTATGATGATACCGTGTTTTGTCACAATTATTGTCATAGAAGTGTCATAAGTATGACAGGAAAAAAATTTGTTCGGCCCAAAATGTCACGGATGTGTTTTTTTTGTAGTGGACCCCGTTGCCACGAGAGGGTTGGACAAAAGATGGCATGCAAGTTCTTTCCATAAACATGTATGACTATTTACGGAATACCTGCCTACATTATATTTATGAACTAGAGCTAGTGTCGTATCTCCCTAGGTTATAACTGTCACATGATTAATAATAAGTGGGAGTCTTGTCCAAGTAAGGATAGCACCCAAGCACCGGTCCACCCACATACCAAATTATCAAAGTACCGAACGCGAATCAGATGATCGTGATGAAAACTAGCTTGGCGATAATTCCCATGTGTCCTCGGGAGTGTTTTCCTTCATATAAGAGTTTGTCCAGGCTTGTACTTTGCTACAAAAAGGATTGGGCCATCTTGCAGCACCTTATTTACTTTTACTATTTGTCACTTTCTACGAATTACCTTATCACAAAACTATGTGTTACCGATAATTTCAGTGCTTACAGAAAATACCTTACTTAAAACTGCCTATCATTTCCTTCCGCTCCTCGTTGGGTTCGACACTCTTACTTATCGAAAGGACTACGATAGATCCCCTACACTTGTGGGTCATCAAGAATCTTTTCTGGTGCCGTTGCCGGGGAGTGAAGCGCCTTTGGTAAGTGAAATTTGGTAAGGAAAAATTTATATAGTGTGCTGAAATTTACTGTCACTTGTTACTATGGCTCATCATCCTTTGAGGGGCTTGTTCGGGGTATCTTCACCCCGACCAGAAGAGCAAATAGTTGCTCCTCAACCTACTGCACCTACTGAAAATGTTTGCTTTGAAATTCCTTCGGGTTTGATAGAGAAACTGCTAGATAATCCTTTTACAGGAGACGGAACACTGCATCCCGATTTGCATCTAATCTATGTGGATTAAGTTTGTGGATTATTCAAGCTTGCATGTATGCCCGAGGATGTTATCAAGAAGAAGTTATTCCCTTTATCTTTGAAGAGAGATGCATTGACATGGTTTAGGCTATGCGATGATATTGGATCATGGAACTATAATCGGCTGAAGTTGGAATTTCATCAGAAGTTGTACCCTATGCATCAGGTTCATCATGATCATAATTATATATATAATTTTTGACATCACGAAGGAGAAAGCATCGCTCAAGCTTGGGGGAGGCTTAAGTCAATGTTATATTCATGCCCCAATCATGAGCTCTCAAGAAAAATGATCATTCAAAATTTCTATGCTCGGCTTTCTCTCAATAATTGCACCATGCTTGATAATTCTTGTTCTGGTTCTTTTATGATGAAGAATATTGAATTCAAATGGGATTTATTGGAAAGAATTAAACGCAACTCTGAAGATTGGGATCTCGGCGAAGGTAAGGAGTTAGGTATGACCCCTAAGTTTGATTGTGTTATAGCTTTTATGGATACCGATGTTTTCCATGAGTTTAGCACTAAATATGGACTTGACTTTGAAATACTAGCTTCTTTCTGTGAATCATTTGCTACTCATGTTGATCTTCCCAAGGAGAAGTGGTTTAAATACCATCCTCCCATTGAAGTATAGGTAGTTGAACCTGTTAAAGTTGAAGAAAGGACTATCACTTATAATGTTGATTCTATTGTTCCTACTGCTTATATTGAAAAACCACCCTTCACTGTTAGAATAAAGGATCATGCTAAAGCTTCAAGTGTGGTTCGTAAGAGTAGTACTAGAACACCTACACCCTCTGAGCAAATTAAAGTGGAACCTAGTGTTGCCATGGTCAAAGATCTCTTGGTAGAAAATTTAGATGGACATGTTATTTACCTCCAAGAGGAAGCTTCTAGAATAGCTAAACCCGATGCTAGGAATAAACATAGACCTGTTGTAGGCTTGCCTGTTATCTCTGTTAAAATAGGAGATCATTGCTATCATGGTTTATGTGACGTATGTGCTAGTGCGAGAGTAATATCCATTTCTTTATATGATGAAATTATGCCTGGTATTGCACCCGTTGAGCTAGAAGGTATTGATGTCACTATTAAGCTTGCTAATAGAGACACTATTTCACCAATTGGGATTGTTAGAGATGTTGAACTCTTGTGTGGGAAAGTTAAATACCCTGCTGATTTTCTTGTTCTTGGTTCCCCACAAGATGATTTTTGTCCCATTATATTTGGTAGACCCTTCTTGAATACTGTTAATGCTAAGATTGACTGCGTGAAAGATATTGTTACTTTTGGTTTAGGGGATATGTCTCATGATTTTAACTTTGCTAAATTTCGTAGAAAACCCCATGATAAAGAATTACTTAGTAAGGATGAAATTATTGGTCTTGCTTCTATTGTTGTGCCTCCTAACGATCCTTTAGAACAATATCTGCTAGACCATGAAAATGATATGTATATGAATGAGAGAAGAGAAATAGATGAAATATTCTTTAAGCAGGGACCCGTATTGAAAAACAACTTGCCTGTTGAAATCCTAGGGGATCCTCCTCCCCCCAAGGGTGATCCTATGTTTGAACTTAAGCCATTACCTGATAATCTTAAGTACGTTTATCTTGATGAAAAGAAGATATATCCTGTTATTATCAGTGCTAACCTTTCAGAGCAGGAAGAATTTTTTTTATTGAAAACTCTGAAGAAGCACCGTGCTGCTATTGGATATCCTCTGGATGATCTTAAGGGCATTAGTCCTACTTTATGCCAACACAAGATAAAATTGGAAGAGGACGCTAAACCGGTTATTGATCACCAACGGCGGTTAAATCCTAAGATGAAAGAAGTGGTAAGGAAGGAAATACTAAAGCTTCTAGAGGCAGGTATTATCTACCCAGTTACTGATAGCCAGTGGGTAAGTCCTATCCATTGTGTCCCTAAGAAGGGAGGTATGACTATTGTTCCTAATGATAAAGATGAATTGATCCCAAAAAGAATTGTTACAGGCTATAGGATGGTAATTGATTTTCGTAAATTAAATAAAGCTACTAAGAACGATCATTACCCTTTACCTTTTATTGATCAAATGCTAGAAAGGCTATCCAAACATACTCATTTTTGCTTTCTAGATGGTTATTCTGGTTTCTCTCAAATACCTGTGTCAAAAGGGGATCAAGAAAATACCACTTTTACTTGTCCTTTCGGTACCTTTGCTTATAGACGTATGCCTTTTGGTTTATGTAATGCACGTGCTACCTTTCAAAGATGCATGATGGCTATGTTCTTTGTTTTTTATGAAAAGATTGTTGAGGTTTTCATGGATGATTTTTCCGTTTACGGAACTTCTTTTGATGATTGCTTGAGCAACCTTGATCGAGTTTTGTAGAGATGTGAAGACACTAATGTTGTCTTGAATTGGGAGAAGTGCCACTTTAGGGTTAATGAGGGCATTGTCTTGGGACATAAAATTTCTGAAAGAGGTATTGAAGTTGACAAAGCTAAAGTTGATGCTATTGAAAAGATGTCTGCTACCTCTTGAGCTTGCGTTGTATTCCCTCGAAGAGGAAAGGGAGATGCAACACAGTAGCGTAAGTATTTCCCTCAGTTTTTGAGAACCAAGGTATCAATCCAGTAGGAGACCACGCGCCAGTCCCTCGCACCTGCACAAACAAATAAGAACTTCACAGCCAACGCGATAAGGGGTTGTCATCCCTTTACGGTCACTTATGAGAGTAAGATCTGATAGAGATGATAAGATAATATTTTTGGTATTTTTTGATATAGAAACAAAAAGTAAAGAAAGCAAATAAACAACGGCGACAGAAATTGGCTAGTTGACGCGAAAGTAATATGATAAAGATAGACCCGGGGCCATAGTTTTCTCTAGTGGCTTCTCTCATGACAGCAATATTCTACGGCGGGTAAACAAATTACCATCGAGCAATTGATAGAAAAGCGAATAATTATGATACTATCTAGGCATGATCATTGTATATAGGCATCACGTCCGAGACAAGTAGACCGAAACGATTCTGCATCTACTACTATTACTCCACACATCGACCGCTATCCAGCATGCATCTAGTGTATTGAGTTCATACGAACAGAGTAACGCCTTAGGCAAGATGACATGATGTAGAGGGATAAACTCAAACAATATGATGAAAACCCCATCTTTTTATCCTCGATGGCAACAATACAATATGTGCCTTGCTACCCCTACTGTCACTGGGAAAGGACACCGCAAGATTGAACCCAAAGCCAAGCACTTCGAAGAGACTTGCAAGGATATTATGAGCACACTTAAAAAGTTCAGAGAAGAACCAAATATCTTTCATAGATAACCTTGATCCTAAACTCACAATTCATCGGATCTCGACAAACACACCGCAAAAAGAGATTACATCGAATAGATCTCCTCGAAGACCAAGGAGAACTTTGTATTGAGATCCAGAGAGAGAGAAGAAGCCATCTAGATACTAGCTATGGACCCGAAGGTCTGTGGTAAACTACTCACAACTCATGGTGAGGGCGATGATGATGAGGATGAAGGCCTCCGTGATGGATCCCCCTCCCGGAACAGGCTCCAAGATGGGATCTCCACGGGAACAGAAGCTACGGCGGTGGAATTAGGGTTTTCTCTCTACCTATGGAGTTTCTGGGGTACGTGGGTATATATAGGAAGAAGGGGGGGGCACTGGGGGCCGTGTGGGCTAGCCTCGAGGCAGGGGGGTGCGCCATGGGAAGGGGGGCGCGCCCCCACCCTCGAGGGCTGGCCCTACGTCCCCTGACTAGGTCCCGAAGACTCCCGAGCGTGATTTCCTCTAAAAATATCTCTCGCGAAGGTTTCATTCCGTTTGGACTCCGTTTGATATTCCTTTTCTGCAAAACCCTGAAATAGGCAAAAAATAGCAATCTGGACTGGGCCTTTGGGTTAGTAGGTTAGTCCCAAAAATGATATAAAAGTGAATGATAAAGCCCATTAAACATCCAAGACTTCATAAATAATAGCATGGAACAATAAAAAATTATAGATATGTTGGAGATGTTTCAAGCATCCCCAAGCTTAATTCCTGCTCGTCCTTGAGTAGGTAAATGATAAAGAAAGAATTTTTGATGTGGAATGCTAACCAATATAGGTTTTCAATGTAATTCTCTTAATTGTGGCATGCATGTTCAGATCTGAAGGATTCAAGATAAAAGTCTATATTGACATAAGAAATAACAATACTTCAAGCAATACTAACAAAGCAATCATGTCTTCTCAAAATACTATGGTTAAAGAAAGTTAACCCTACAAAATCATATAGTGTTGGCTATGCTCCCTTGTTATCACACAAAATATTCATATCAAGCACAACCCGGATTTTAGCCAAGCACTTGTTTTCACACTCTATCTTTTCAAACCTTTCAACTTTCACGCAATACATGAGCGTGAGCCATGTATATAGCACTATGGGTGGAATAGAGGTGGTTGTGGAGAAGACAAAAAGAGGGAGATAGTCTCACATCGACTAGGCGTATCAACGGGTTATGGAGATGCCCATCAATAGATATCAATGTGAGTGAGTAGGGATTGCCATGCAACGGATGCACTAGAGCTAAATATGATGAAAGCTCAACGAAAGAAACTAGTGGGTGTGCATCCAACTTGCTTGCTCACGAAGACCTAGGGCATTTGAGGAAGCCCATCGTTGGAATATACAAGCCAAGTTCTATAACGAAAATTCCCACTACTATATGAAAGTGACTAAGCATGAGACTCTCTACAATGAAGAACATGGTGCTACTTTGAAGCACAAGTGTGGAAAAAGATAGTAGCAATTGTCCCTTCTTCTTTTTTCTTTTTTTGGGCTTTTTTTCTTTGGCCTTTTTTTGCGGAGGGGCTTTATAGATTTAGCCTTTCCTCCCGTGGGACAATGCTCTAATAATGATGATCATCACACTTTCATTACAACTCGATACTACAACAACAAAGTATGACTCTATATGAATGCCTCCAGCGGTGCACCGGTATGTGCAATGAAACAAGAGTGACATGTATAAAAATTATGCATGGTGGCCTTGCCACAAATACGATGTCAACTACATGATCATGCATGGTAATATGACAATATGATGCGTGTCATATAAACGGAACGGTGGAAAGTTGCATGGCAGTATATCTCGAAATGGCTATGGAAATGGCATGATAGGTAGGTATGGTGGCTGTTTTGAGGAACAATATGGTGGCTGTTTTGAGGAATGATATACAGTGGGTTTATGGCACCGGCTAAAGTTGCGCGGTACAAGAGAGGCTAGCAATGGTGGAAGGGTGAGAGTGCGTATGATCCATGGACTCAACATTAGTCATAAGAACTCACATACTTATTGCAAAAATTTACGAGTCATCAAAACAAAGCAATCAGCGCATGCCCCTAGGGGGGAGGTTGGTAGGAGTTAACCATCGCGCGCCCCCGACCTCCACACAAAGGTTGACACTCTACAAATACCTCATGCTTTAACTTAGTCACACAACAGTTCACCATACATGCATGCTACGGGAATCACTAACCTTAACACAAATATTTCTCAATTTCATAATCACTCCACTAGCATGACTTTAATATCACTATCCTCATGTCTCAAAACAATTATCAAGCATCCAGCATCTCTTTCTATTCAATGCACTTGATGTGATTTTTTTACTACATTGACATTGGATGTTTATCATGTGAAGACTAGTTTATTTAGCCTAAACACTTTACCATGCTGTTTTAATAGACTCTCAAATAGATATAAGTGAAGCATGAGAGTTCAACAATTTCTACAAAATATTACCACCACCATGCTCTAAAAGATATAAGTGAAGCACCAGAGCAAAAACTATTCAACTCAAAAGATATAAGTGAAGCACATAGAATGTTCTAACAATTTCTAGGCCATATTTAACTCTATCAAATAGGTGTGTCCAGCAAGGATGATTGTGGCAAACTAACAAGAAAAGACTCAAATTGTACAAGACACTCCAAGCTAAACACATAGCATATTGCGAATAAAAATATAGCTCCAAGTATAGTTACCGATGGATGAAGACGAAAGAGGGGATGCCTTCCCGGGGCATCCCTAAGCTTAGGCTTTTTATTATCTTGAATTTACTTGGGGTGCTATGGGCATCCCCAAGCTTGGGCCTTTGCTACTCCTTGTTCCATAGTCCATCAAAGCAATACTCAAAACTTGAAAACTTCAGAACACAGAACTTAGACAAAAATTCTCGTGAACTCCGTTAGTAAGAGAAAGCAAACCACCACTCAAAGGTACAACAAGGAATTCATTCATTGTTTATATTGGTGTTAAACCTACTGTACTCCAAGTTTTGTATGGTGCATATCCTCCAATATTACTCATAGATGCATCGGAATAAGCAAACAACACACGAAAAATAGAATCTGTCAAAGACAGAACATCCTGTAGTAATCTGCTGGGTTCGCCTACTTCTGGAACTCCAAAAAATTCAAACTAAATTGGTAAATTTACGCAATTTGTCTACCAATCAGAAGCAAAACAAATCAACTAAAAATCATGCTCCAGTAAAATATGAAGACTACTTTAGCGAGCGCTAACGATTCTGTTTTTCAGAGCAAGACCAAATAAACTTCGCACAAGTCTTACCAAAGGTTCTACTTGGCACAAACACTAAACAAAACATGATGTAATGCCCAGGATGGGACTATACCTCCCACGTGTCGAGGCACGACTTAAAGGTATAAGCCCATCCTAGAATGATCTCAAGTTTGGTATCTTTGCACAACTCATGTAAAAGAGGGATTAAAATGCAAAAGGAGATAGTTGGCTTACACTCGCCACTTCACACAATACATTACATAAGCAATACATCATTCAGAACATCACAACCCGACTACGGGTGAAGATCCAAAAGAAAGATACCAAAACAACATAAAGCCACAGGTCAGGATCGAATCCTAGTAGAAACCACTACTGAACATCGAAACGTCTCAAGCAAACGGCCACACTTCATCGAGCTCCCGGTGAAGAACTGAACCAGCTCCTGCTTCATACTGGGCTGAACCTGCATCTGGTGTGGTGAAGTAACTGTGAGCCACAAAGGACTCAGCAATCCCGTTCCCGGGTAACACGACTATTTAAGCCTTGGGTGAGGACAAGGCTGAAGGAAGAACGAGAGGTGAAGGAACAAACAAGAGTCTGCGGCAGCAACTAGCACTAACTTACGCAAAAAGAGAGCGAGAAGAGAAGAGCATCGGTCGAAAGATGATCACGAAGTGATCCTAACTAAAGCCGGTCAAACATAACCCCACCGTGTTCAACTCCCGAATCCCTATTCGGAAATTGACAGTCACGGTACACACGCTGGTAGTGTATTGGAAACATTGTGTCAAGTTATCTACAACCGGAATTAACAAGCTCCCATCTGCCACATAACCGCGGGCACGGCTTTCGAAAGTTCAAACCCTGCAGGGGTGTTCCAACTTGGCCCATCACAAGCCCACGATCCGCGAAGTCGCAACTCCATAGGTGGGAAGACCCGAGTATTCTCGGAATCCCGTGCTCAAGTTAAACCGAACTAAGGTAAGGCTAATCCAGCAAATCCTCCCGGCGTGCCGACACCCTGATAGTAGCCGCGCGTATCTCGTCTCAGGCCACGACCGGATGAGCGCTACGTATAGTACCGAAGACCCCAGATAACTGGGTGGTACCACAAGTGACTCTAGTTTGGGACCAACACCATCAGCACTGGCCCCCCCTGCTATGTAGAAATAAAGGATCCTCGAGGGAGCGACCCCCTATGCAAAATTAATTAATTAAATAAGTTGTTATTATGAGGCAAATAGTACCAATGTTGGGATTTGCTGGAAAAGACTTAGCACTTAGCGGTTTATCAAGGGGGTCCCATACACCCCAACCGTGTTAGGAACGCATAATCAAGGAACATAACACCGGTTTATATGGTTCCTAACGGCATGAGTGGAACAAAACACCAAGCAAAAGGCTTAGCCTTCCACCCTGCCAGTATATAGATGATTTCATTTTAAAGTATTTATATAGTGTGATATAACCCAACCAAACTTCAACATGAAGCAAGCATCTTCAATCTTCACCTGCAACTAACAAAGCTATAAGAAGGCTGAGCGAGCATACTTAGCCAAGCAACGGTTTGCATAGGTAGGTTGGTTAAACATGGCAATTTGTTACAAGTAGGAGGCTGACAAGAAGACATGGGCATCGAGGCAAAACTATAGATCGAGACTACTAGCAAAAGGCAAAGATAGTAATGGTATCCGGGTTCGGTCATCTTGCCTGGGAATTCCACAAGGGAGAAGAACAGATCCAAGAAGAAGACGGAGCAACACTGACGAGAGAAACCTCACAACTCCGGAACGAAACCGAAGCTAACAAGAGAAGCAACCGGAAAGAAAACAAACAACACGGTAAACACACATATCATAAACATGGCATACGATGCACAAACAAGAATGATGCATGTCCGGTTTAATTATGCATGGCATGGCAAAGTGCACAAACAAATACTACAAGTTAAGTGGAGATCAATATGCAACGAGTTGCATATTGACGAAACACCACATTTAATTATTTAATTGACTCTTGTTATTTACAAGACAAGGTTAAAAGTTTTTAGCATGGCAAGAGGTGAAACATAAAGAAACTACACTATTAAGACATTTTAAATGAGGCCGGAGAATAACAACAACATATCCGGAAAATCCCCATGAGCATGTTTAATAATTATTAAAGCAACACAATTTAACATATCAACGTTGTTAACATGATGCGGATGACATGATCAAGTTTATGCAATTTTTATCAACAGGTTGACTTAAGAGGATAAGAAGCATTTGTCACCGTGGTGGAACGAAAGGGTGCCACGGCAACGATTCTGAAAATGGTGCAACACATCATATCGGTTCCGGTATCTCGTTGAGAGACCGGTGCAAAAGGTAAGATGGCGTGAGCGAGTCAAACGAGATGAAAGTGGGGTGATCCCGTTGCCGGGTTCCCACGAGTCGGCGACGAGGCAACCGAGGAACATGACAACGGACGAAACGGGCACGAAGCACACAAGGGAGACATTTCATACAACACAAGCAAGCACAAGCGTTCATCCACGGGGTCGTCTCGGGGTTATACCTTCGAAGCGTGCGTTTCGGGGCGGTTCAAGACGTAGAGGAAGAAGGCGTAGTTGTTCTCGCAACTCGTAGAGGAAGTAGTGGTTCACGTCATCGTGTCGTGGTACTTGGCGAATCCTCGTTTCCGGGCGACGGTAGACGTTCACGGGGCTCGGTCGTCGTGGTACTTGCCGTAGGGGTACAAGAGGTCGTCGTGTAGAGGTACTCGTCACGGTTCGTAGACGTTCGGTTGTATACGTAGAGGTACTTGTCTCGAAGAGGTACTTGGTCGGGTCGTCGTTCTCGTACATGTAGTCGTTCTCGAGCTCGTAGCCGTAGTCGTACAAGGGTCCAAAAGAAGATAAACTTGCTGTTTTCCTGGTTAACTGAGATTAACAAAAACAACACAACAAAACAAAAAAAAACAGGAAAAGAAAGGACTGCGGGGGTTGCGGCGCTGCTGGTTGCTGCTGGACGAAGGAGCCGAGGCAGAGCCTCGCGCGGACGAAGGCAGCAAGGCGAGGGAGACGCGCGGCCGTACGGGGACGGTCGAGCGCCATGGCGCTGCACGAGGCAGAGGGCGAGGCGAAGGGGCCGCGGGCGCTGGGGAGGAGCGGCGCTCCTGGCCGGCGAGGAGCAGAGGGCGCTCGGGCGCGGCCTCACGCGCGGGCGGACGGGCACCACGCTGGGGCGTCGGGAGAGGAACAGGGGCCGAGCCCGGGGCGACGACCTGGCGAGGCGGGCGCTCGGCCAGGGGGCGAGGTCGCGAGCTGCTCCTGGCGACGGGCAGAGGCCTCGGCGAGGCGAGTGGGTCGACGACCAGAGGAGGAGGGAACGGGCTCGGGTCGAAGGGATGGGTGGCTCGATGCGGGAGGCTCGAGGAAAGAAGAGTGCGGCGGCGCGCAGAGGGAAACACAGAGGGAGAGCGAGCGATGGCTGCGGGAGCTAGGGTTAGGGGGGAGATCGGGCCGGGCCTGGAGTGAGGTGTGGGCCGGCTGGCTAGGGGAAAGGAGAAAGCCCACGGCGGCTGCTGTGAGGCCCTGGAGGCTGAGAGGGCCTGCTGGATGGAGGAGGGCCCAAGAGGGAGAAGGAGAAGAAGTGGGCCGAGAGGAATGGCCTGGAAGGCTGCCTTGTTGTATTAAAAGATTTTTAGCAGAAAACAAAAGAGAGAAGAAAGAAAGAAGAGGGGGGGGGGTAGGAGCCGAATTGCACAAGGGAATATTTTCCCGGGCTCGTAAAAATGAGCACGACCGGAGAAAATACAAAAGGCCAAGACAGAAAATAATTCAAACATATTTGAATTTATTTCAAATAGTTTGAACTAAGACCTGAAAATAGAAGTGTCCAAAAATGTTCCAATTTTGGAGGAGCCTCGAAACAACGGAAAAGAATTATTGGCAAGAATTTGAAGGTGAAACTCGAAGTGAAAAGACATGGGGAAATATGCAAGTGTGTTACGGTGATTCCGAAGCAATGGAATATTTATTAATATAGCTCCATAATAATAATGAGAGACTTTTATATGTTATAAAGAGAAGTCATTCTTCCCTCGATTTAAATGGACCGAAGGCCCACACGGATTATTTAGGTTGAGATGCATAAATTAAAAAGACATGAAGGCATGATGACATGATGCAATGCAAAAAATAAATAACACAAGCACAAAAGAACCACACGGGCAACCCGGAACATCTGGAATCTTCTGGAATCTTCTGGGACGTCGGTCTCGGGCGTCACAACTCTCCCACACTAACAGAGGATCTCGACCCGAGATCCTAGAGATATCACCGGGTAAAACGGAAGAGGAAGAGGTAAAACAAAGTTGCTTCTTTGACAGACGAGTGAAACCAAGGAACCTTGAGAGGTTGGACAAGATGAAAAGAATACAACAGAGATGAACGAAAATGAAAACACTCCTTTAGAAAAGAGAAACAAGGAGCATTAAGAGAATCTTGGAGGTTGAAAGACATGAAACAAGAGCTCACGGATGACGAAAGAATTTGAAACTGCAACAGTATAGCCAAGGAATAAGAATGACAGAATTTGGGCAGCACTCCGTCTGAAAATGGAAGGAATTAACATGAACTTAAGGAGATGGAGTGATACTTGATGAAAACAACAACATATTGCCTCCGAAATAATTGAAAGAATGGCACAAGGTTAAGAAAGATTCAGACAGCACTCTGGTTGAAAAGAGAGGCAACACTAGATAAGATGAGAGAACTTGAATGAAGAATACAACACTCCGGTTAAATGGTAAGCAAGGGAAATAACATGATCTCGATAAAAACGAGATGATGGTTAAAGAGAGTAATATCAGAATGCCTCCGGAATGAAAGAATAGAGAATATAGTTCAATGAAAGAAATGAACGGAGAAGAAAATGACAACATCTCTCAAAATTGAATTTGAAAGAGCATCCTTACGAAGAAGGATTGAACGGAGTTGTTGGAAAAAATCAACAACTTAAAGGAATAAGCTTGATGTGGGCTTATGAAAAACATCTCAAAGTTATGAGGTGACAACCAGCCACTAACGAAAACAATTGATTGGATTGAGATCAACAAGGATATGAAAAGCTTATTTCACCGGACTGATAAATGAAGAACTTGGGTCATTATAAGCGCCACAATAATAACAATCCTTAGGGAAAGCTTTTAGGTGAATTATAACCCAAGATAACTCCAACGAATAAATTGAAGGGTTGAAAGATCTCCTGAACAAGGAAAATGATGGTTTTAAATATCTCATTCTTGACAACTTGTGAATCGTGAAACATGAAGGGATTGTCAAAATGACATAACACCATCTGAAAAGATAAGGAGCAAGAATTGACTTGGAAAGCATGATGAAGAATGCTTGAGCTCCAACAAGAATCTTGAAGAAAACTTCAAGGATGAATTAAAACACGATGAACCACAATGAAGAACTCCGGTAATGAAAGCAAGAGAAATTAAAGATGAAAAGAATAAGAATCAAGGCCTGCGGTGAATTAGATTGAGGTTAAATGATAAAATTGAAATAACTTGAAGCTCCGGAAAACAAGATGAACAACTTAGAAGCGAGAATATGATATGATGAACAAGCTCCGGACAAAAGAATTAAATCACCTGAAGGAACAAGAATAAGAGTTATGTTATGCATCTCCTTCACCAATTAAATTGATGACAACCAAAGGATTTGGCAAACTACTTATTCTCGTTGGAAAGAATTAAAAAGAGATCTAGCACAAGCTCGGATAATTACTCAACGAACCACCGGTAGGATTGTGAAAAGAACAAATGAATTGAAACGATAACAACGGAAGAGTAAACTTGAAAGAACCACCGTAATAAAAAGGAGACGAACGAAGAGGCATCAATGAATAATAGTTGGAGGACGAAGTAGAAAACTGAGAACGAAGAAATGTTGTGAAATGATAGCCTTCGGAGGATCACAAAGAAAAGAATTCATGAAGAATCTTGAGAGAACGACCAAGATTTAAGAGAAACACTTCTCCGGTCTCCAAATGTTGAGAATGAAGACGAGAAATGCCATGAAGAATTGTTGAGCACTCTGGAATGAAGAATTAAAAGGTTGAACCAATGATGAACAAGAATTTGAAAGCGGACTTGGAGAAGGCATGTGACTGATGGAAATCATTCTTACGTCACACTTTGAAAAGAATTGAGTATAACTCCAAAAAATAGAAGAGTTAGGTAAGATCCTGGGAAGACCTGTGGGTTAGGGCCCACTAAAGAAAATCACCGTTGGAAAAGATTGCTTAAGAGATATAGCACCGGTTGAATTAAATGGCTTGAGTAAGATAGCAATCCTCAAAATAATTGAACGGATTAAGAATGGAATTATGAATCTTCAGCACTCCGGATATGAATAACAAGAGAAGAATGATTAACTGGTGCACCGGAATAATAAAGCAATGTGAAAAGAGGAAAAAGGATAAGATCAACACCGAATTCTTGAATTACATCCACCGCAGAATTAGAGAACAAAAGAATGATGAACTTGAAGCTCTTGAGCATCTTCACGATAAATCACCGGATAAGAACATTGAAGGAAAAGAATGAAGAAACATCACATGAATAAAATGGATATTTCATTAGGGACTCTAGCTCCATGAAGAAAAAGGGTGGGAGGGTGGGGAAACAAAGACAACTTGGGATGAATGAAACAGACAAATCGTCAGATTTCTCAACGACGTCCGTATGGAATAACTTGAAGAGAAGGCACACCGGTTGAAAAAGGATTAACATGAAGATCTCGATGGTCAAGAAGAATTAGTACTCCCATAGAAATATGAGAACACCGATTAAGAAAGGTATGGAATCAACATTTGACATCGAAGCAACTCGAATACCAGAATCAAGACAAAAACAAAGGGTAGATATTGAACGAATGAATTCCGCAGGTACATCAGCTAGTCAAGAAGCCACTTGGAGAACAAAATGAAAATAAAAAGGAACAAGGAACAGATAGAACAAATACAAGATAGAAGTTTCGTTCGACATCTTCGTGCTGAAAGCTCATGGAACGTGTTACAAAAGGGTTTTGCAATCCCCGGATCAGCATAGCCAAGGACCCTTTAAGATGCAACTCCCGATCAGAACAAGTCCATAAAACCACTTCACTCAATGTAGAACCCCGAACTTCATATCGAGCATCCGTTGGAAGAATGCCTAGAACTACTGGATAAACCCACCTATAGATTTCCGAAAGTTTCCAGTTATGCAATCAGGTGTTGGGGATACACGGGAAGCACCGCGCAATCAACTCTAAACCTACATCCAGGTGTATCCATCCTTCAACACATAACCAGTCTTTCTCGGAAACTGTTTACCTCGGACCTTCGAAAAGCATCCACTATAACAAGCTATGGCAATACTCTCGAACTACCTCCCCAATACTGGGTGATGTCGGGGTTATCTTACCACTGGCCGTATAGGAGAGATTTTCGATGTCGGCCGTCTTAAGTATTTAGTACTGCCGCGATAAGCTTGTGTCAATGATACCCCGAAGCTCAACTCCTCGATAACAGGAGGCATCGAGAACAATATCCTTGTCACAAGAACATCGAAATAATCCCAGAATACTCGCGGGATCCTAAAAAAATTTGGTGCAATTTTTGAAAGTAGAAGAGATAAGAGTAATCGTCAGGAGTCCTCACCAGAGAGAAAGGGGATGAGAAGCAAAGAAATCCTACTCTCCGATATAATATAGGACTCAAAAAGTTTTCAGTGTGTGCCTAGACTCAACCGTCAACGATTCGATCAATCAGTGGGGGCTTCTAGGTCGGAGAAGGCTCTGATACCAACTTGTAATGCCCAGGATGGGACTATGCCTCCCACGTGTCGAGGCACGACTTAAAGGTATAGGCCCATCCTAGAATGATCTCAAGTTTGGTATCTTTGCACAACTCATGTAAAAGAGGGATTAAAATGCAAAAGGAGATAGTTGGCTTACACTCGCCACTTCACACAATACATTACATAAGCAATACATCATTCAGAACATCACAACCCGACTACGGGTGAAGATCCAAAAGAAAGATACCAAAACAACATAAAGCCACAGGTCAGGATCGAATCCTAGTAGAAACCACTACTGAACATCGAAACGTCTCAAGCAAACGGCCACACTTCATCGAGCTCCCGGTGAAGAACTGAACCAGCTCCTGCTTCATACTGGGCTGAACCTGCATCTGGTGTGGTGAAGTAACTGTGAGCCACAAAGGACTCAGCAATCCCGTTCCCGGGTAACACGACTATTTAAGCCTTGGGTGAGGACAAGGCTGAAGGAAGAACGAGAGGTGAAGGAACAAACAAGAGTCTGCAGCAGCAACTAGCACTAACTTACGCAAAAAGAGAGCGAGAAGAGAAGAGCATCGGTCGAAAGATGATCACGAAGTGATCCTAACTAAAGCCGGTCAAACATAACCCCACTGTGTTCAACTCCCGAATCCCTATTCGGAAATTGACAGTCACGGTACACACGCTGGTAGTGTATTGGAAACATTGTGTCAAGTTATCTACAACCGGAATTAACAAGCTCCCATCTGCCACATAACCGCGGGCACGGCTTTCGAAAGTTCAAACCCTGCAGGGGTGTTCCAACTTGGCCCATCACAAGCCCACGATCCGCGAAGTCGCAACTCCATAGGTGGGAAGACCCGAGTATTCTCGGAATCCCGTGCTCAAGTTAAACCGAACTAAGGTAAGGCTAATCCAGCAAATCCTCCCGGCGTGCCGACACCCTGATAGTAGCCGCGCGTATCTCGTCTCAGGCCACGACCGGATGAGCGCTACGTACAGTACCAAAGACCCCAGATAACTGGGTGGTACCGCAAGTGACTCTAGTTTGGGACCAACACCATCAGCACTGGCCCCCCCTGCTATGTAGAAATAAAGGATCCTCGAGGGAGCGACCCCCTATGCAAAATTAATTAATTAAATAAGTTGTTATTATGAGGCAAATAGTACCAATGTTGGGATTTGCTGGAAAAGACTTAGCCCTTAGCGGTTTATCAAGGGGGTCCCATACACCCCAACCGTGTTAGGAACGCATAATCAAGGAACATAACACCGGTTTATACGGTTCCTAACGGCATGAGTGGAACAAAACACCAAGCAAAAGGCTTAGCCTTCCACCCTGCCAGTATATAGATGATTTCATTTTAAAGTATTTATATAGTGTGATATAACCCAACCAAACTTCAACATGAAGCAAGCATCTTCAATCTTCACCTGCAACTAACAAAGCTATAAGAAGGCTGAGCGAGCATACTTAGCCAAGCAACGGTTTGCATAGGTAGGTTGGTTAAACATGGCAATTGGTTACAAGTAGGAGGCTGACAAGAAGACATGGGCATCGAGGCAAAACTATAGATCGAGACTACTAGCAAAAGGCAAAGATAGTAATGGTATCCGGGTTCGGTCATCTTGCCTGGGAATTCCACAAGGGAGAAGAACGGATCCAAGAAGAAGACGGAGCAACACTGACGAGAGAAACCTCACAACTCCGGAACGAAACCGAAGCTAACAAGAGAAGCAACCGGAAAGAAAACAAACAACACGGTAAACACACATATCATAAACATGGCATACGATGCACAAACAACAATGATGCATGTCCGGTTTAATTATGCATGGCATGGCAAAGTGCACAAACAAATACTACAAGTTAAGTGGAGATCAATATGCAACGAGTTGCATATTGACGAAACACCACATTTAATTATTTAATTGACTCTTGTTATTTACAAGACAAGGTTAAAAGTTTTTAGCATGGCAAGAGGTGAAACATAAAGAAACTACACTATTAAGACATTTTAAATGAGGCCGGAGAATAACAACAACATATCCGGAAAATCACCATGAGCATGTTTAATAATTATTAAAGCAACACAATTTAACATATCAACGTTGTTAACATGATGCGGATGACATGATCAAGTTTATGCAATTTTTATTAACAGGTTGACTTAAGAGGATAAGAAGCATTTGTCACCGTGGTGGAACGAAAGGGTGCCACGGCAACGATTCTGAAAATGGTGCAACACATCATATCGGTTCCGGTATCTCGTTGAGAGACCGGTGCAAAAGGTAAGATGGCGTGAGCGAGTCAAACGAGATGAAAGTGGGGTGATCCCGTTGCCGGGTTCCCACGAGTCGGCGACGAGGCAACCGAGGAACATGACAACGGACGAAACGGGCACGAAGCACACAAGGGAGACATTTCATACAACACAAGCAAGCACAAGCGTTCATCCACGGGGTCGTCTCGGGGTTATACCTTCGAAGCGTGCGTTTCGGGGCGGTTCAAGACGTAGAGGAAGAAGGCGTAGTTGTTCTCGCAACTCGTAGAGGAAGTAGTGGTTCACGTCATCGTGTCGTGGTACTTGGCGAATCCTCGTTTCCGGGCGACGGTAGACGTTCACGGGGCTCGGTCGTCGTGGTACTTGCCGTAGGGGTACAAGAGGTCGTCGTGTAGAGGTACTCGTCACGGTTCGTAGACGTTCGGTTGTATACGTAGAGGTACTTGTCTCGAAGAGGTACTTGGTCGGGTCGTCGTTCTCGTACATGTAGTCATTCTCGAGCTCGTAGCCGTAGTCGTACAAGGGTCCAAAAGAAGATAAACTTGCTGTTTTCCTGGTTAACTGAGATTAACAAAAACAGCACAACAAAACAAAAAAAACAGGAAAAGAAAGGACTGCGGGGGTTGCGGCGCTGCTGGTTGCTGCTGGACGAAGGAGCCGAGGCAGAGCCTCGCGCGGACGAAGGCAGCAAGGCGAGGGAGACGCGCGGCCGTGAGGACTGGGCGCGCGCTGGGCGCGGGCTTCTGAGGACGGCCGCACGGGGACGGTCGAGCGCCATGGCGCTGCACGAGGCAGAGGGCGAGGCGAAGGGGCCGCGGGTGCTGGGGAGGAGCGGCGCTCCTGGCCGGCGAGGAGCAGAGGGCGCTCGGGCGCGGCCTCGCGCGCGGGCGGACGGGCACCACGCTGGGGCGTCGGGAGAGGAACAGGGGCCGAGCCCGGGGCGGCGACCTGGCGAGGCGGGCGCTCGGCCAGGGGGCGAGGTCGCGAGCTGCTCCTGGCGACGGGCAGAGGCCTCGGCGAGGCGAGTGGGTTGACGACCAGAGGAGGAGGGAACGGGCTCGGGTCGAAGGGATGGGTGGCTCGATGCGGGAGGCTCGAGGAAAGAAGAGTGCGGCGGCGCGCAGAGGGAAACACAGAGGGAGAGCGAGCGATGGCTGCGGGAGCTAGGGTTAGGGGGGAGATCGGGCCGGGCCTGGAGTGAGGTGTGGGCCGGCTGGCTAGGGGAAAGGAGAAAGCCCACGGCGGCTGCTGTGAGGCCCTGGAGGCTGAGAGGGCCTGCTGGATGGAGGAGGGCCCAAGAGGGAGAAGGAGAAGAAGTGGGCCGAGAGGAATGGCCTGGAAGGCTGCCTTGTTGTATTAAAAGATTTTTAGCAGAAAACAAAAGAGAGAAGAAAGAAAGAAGAGGGGGGGTAGGAGCCGAATTGCACAAGGGAATATTTTCCCGGGCTCGTAAAAATGAGCACGACCGGAGAAAATACAAAAGGCCAAGACGGAAAATAATTCAAACATATTTGAATTTATTTCAAATAGTTTGAACTAAGACCTGAAAATAGAAGTGTCCAAAAATGTTCCAATTTTGGAGGAGCCTCGAAACAACGGAAAAGAATTATTGGCAAGAATTTGAAGGTGAAACTCGAAGTGAAAAGACATGGGGAAATATGCAAGTGTGTTACGGTGATTCCGAAGCAATGGAATATTTATTAATATAGCTCCATAATAATAATGAGAGACTTTTATATGTTATAAAGAGAAGTCATTCTTCCCTCGATTTAAATGGACCGAAGGCCCACACAGATTATTTAGGTTGAGATGCATAAATTAAAAAGACATGAAGGCATGATGACATGATGCAATGCAAAAAATAAATAACACAAGCACAAAAGAACCACACGGGCAACCCGGAACATCTGGAATCTTCTGGAATCTTCTGGGACGTCGGTCTCGGGCGTCACACATGAAAACACATCTAATCTGGGGGTAGATGCAATATTTATTCCCTAACAGCAACAAAAGCAAAAAACATAAACTTGGGTTGCCTCCCAACAAGCGCTATCGTTTTACGCCCCTAGCTAGGCACGATACAAGATAGATCTAGGTATTGCCATCTTTGGAAGACAATCCATAAGTGGCTCTCATGATAGACAAGGATTGAAGCACAAAGAGAGCATCATAAGACATGTTACAAACACGTCTAAGTCTAACATACTTCCTATGCATAGGCATCTTATAGGAAAACAAATTAGGAAGACAAGCAAGATCTAGCATATGCAAGGAAGGGGAAAGAAACAATAGCAATCTCAACATAACGAGAGGTAATTTAGTAACATGAAAATTTCTACAACCATATTACCCTCTCTCATAATAATTGCATGTAGGATCATGATCAAATTCAACAAAATAGCTATCACATAATATATTCTCAACATGATCCACATGCATGCAAAGTTGACACTCTTCCGAAATAGTGGGATTAACATTAACTAAAGTCATGACCTCTCCAAGCCCACTTTTATCACAAATTTCATAAGATTGAACATTCTCCAAATATGTGGGATCTAAAGTTGACACTCTTCCAAACCCACTTTCAATATTATTGCAAACAATATTATCAATCTTATATTCATTATGGGGATTAAATAAATTTTCAAGATCATAAGAAGAATCACCCCAATCATGATCATTGTAACAAGTAGTAGACATAGAAAAACTAGCATCCCCAAGCTTAGGGTTTTGCATATTATTAGCACAATTGACATTAATAGAATTTATAATAACATCATTGCAATCATGCTTTTTACTCAAGGAGCTATCGTGAATCAATTTATGTTTTTCTTTCAATATTTCGTCACAATTTTCAGATTCACAAATTTCAAGCAAAACCCCATAAAGATAATCTAGTGCAGTCAACTAACTAGCAATAGGTTCAACATAATTGGATCTCTTAAAGAGATTAGCAAGTGGATAAGGATCCATACTTTAGCAAGCGAAGATGCAAGCTAATTGAGGGCACATAGCACACAAGCAAACGAGAAGCAAGCGAATGGAAAACACACGGCGGAAGAAGGGCGAATAAAACGGCAAAGGTGAAGTGGGGGAGAGAAAAACGAGAGGCAAATAAAAGTAATGTGAAGGATAATGGTTTGTGATAGGTACTTGGTATATGACTTTTGCGTAAGGCTCCCCGGCAACGGTGCCAGAAATTCTTCTTGCTACCTCTTGAGCTTGCGTTGTATTCCCTTGAAGAGGAAAGGGAGATGCAGCACAGTAGCGTAAGTATTTCCCTCAGTTTTTGAGAACCAAGGTATCAATCCAATAGGAGACCACACGCCAGTCCCTCGCACCCGCACAAACAAGTAAGAACTTTGCAGCCAACGCGATAAAGGGTTGTCAATCCCTTTACGGTCACTTACGAGAGTGAGATCTGATAGAGATGGTAAGATAATATTTTTGGTATTTTTTATATAGAAACAAAAAGTAAAGAAAGCAAATAAACAACGGCGGCATAAATTGGCTAGTTGACGCGAAAGTAATATGATAAAGATAGACCCGGGGGCCATAGTTTTCCCTAGTGGCTTCTCTCATGATAGCGATATTCTACGGCGGGTAAACAAATTACTGTCGAGCAATTGATAGAAAAGTGAATAATTATGAGACTATCTAGGGATGATCATTGTATATAGGCATCACGTCCGAGACAAGTAGACCGAAACGATTCTGCATCTACTACTATTACTCCACACATCGACCGCTATCCAACATGCATCTAGTGTATTGAGTTCATACAAACAGAGTAATGCCTTAGGCAAGATGACATGATGTAGAGGGATAAACTCAAGCAATATGATGAAAACCCCATCTTTTTATCCTCGATGGCAACAATACAATACGTGCCTTGCTGCCCCTACTGACACTGGAAAAGGACACCGCAAGATTGAACCCAAAGCCAAGCACTTCTCCCATTGCAAGAACTATAGATCTAGTAGGCCAAACCAAACCAATAATTCGACGAGACTTGCAAGGATATTATGAGCACACATAAAAAGTTCATAGAAGAACCAAATATCTTTCATAGATAACCTTGATCATAAACTCACAATTCATCGGATCTCGACAAACACACCGCAAAAAGAGATTACATCGAATAGATCTCCTCGAAGACCGATGAGAACTTTGTATTGAGATCCAGAGAGAGAGAAGAGGCCATCTATATACTAGCTATGGACCCGAAGGTCTGTGGTAAACTACTCACAACTCATGGTGAGGGCGATTATGATGATGATGAAGGCCTCCGTGATGGATCCCCCTCCCGGGACAGGCTCCAAGATGGGATCTCCATGGGAACAGAAGCTACGGTGGTGGAATTAGGGTTTTCTCTCTGCCTATGGAGTTTCTGGGGTACGTAGGTATATATAGGAAGAAGGGGGGCACCGGGGGCCGTGTGGCCCAGCCTGGACGCAGGGGGGTGCGCCCTGGGAAGGGGGGCGCCCCCCACCCTCGAGGGCTAGCCCTACGTCCCCTGACTTGGTCCCGAAGACTCCCGAGCGTGATTTCCTCCAAAAATATCTCTCGCGAAGGTTTCATTCAATTTGGACTCCGTTTGATATTCCTATTCTGCAAAACCCTGAAATAGGCAAAAAACAGCAATCTGGACTGGGCCTTTGGGTTAGTAGGTTAGTCCCAAAAATGATATAAAAGTGAATGATAAAGCCCATTAAACATCCAAGACTTCATAAATAATACTCCCTCCGTCCCAAAATAAGTGAATCAAAAATGAATCAACTTTGTACTAACTTTAGTACAAAGGTGAGTCACTTTTGAGTCACTTATTTTGGGACGGAGGGAGTAGCATGGAACAATCAAAAATTATAGAACGTTTGAGACATATCAATGCCGTGTCCCAAGGACATCAAAGGTATACGAAGTTTCCTTGGTCATGCCGGGTTTTATAGGAGGTTCATTAAGGACTTCTCCAAAATCTCTAGGCCTCTGACTAATCTCTTACAAAATGATATTCCTTTTGTTTTTGATGATGATTGCCTAGAAGCATTCGAAATACTTAAGAAAGCATTGATCTCTGCACCCATTGTCCAGCCTCCTGACTGAAATTTACCCTTTGAGATTTTGTGTGATGCTAGTGATTATGTTGTAGGTGCTGTTCTGGGACAAAGAGTTGATAAGAAATTGAATGTTATCCAATATGCTAGTAAAACTCTAGACATGGCTGAGAGAAATTATGCTACTACTGAGAAGGATTTTTTAGCAGTTGTATTTGCGTCTGATAAGTTTAGGCCTTATATTGTTAATTCTAAAGTAACTATTCACACTGATCATGCTGCTATCAAATACCCTATGGAAAAGAAAGATGCTAAACCTAGACTTATTAGATGGGTTCTCTTGCTGCAAGAATTTGACTTGCACATTATTGATAGAAAGGGAGCTGAGAACCCCGTTGCAGACAACTTGTCTAGGCTAGAGAATATACTTGATGACCCACAACCTATTGATGATAGATTTCCTGATGAACAATTAGCTGTCATAAATACTTCTTGTACTGCTCCATGGTATGCTGATTATGCTAATTACATTGTTGCTAAGTTTATACCACCTAGCTTCACATACCAGAAAAGAAAAAGTTCTTCTATGATTTGAGGCATTACTTCTGGGATGACCCACATCTTTATAAAGAAGGAGTAGATGGTATTATTAGACGTTGTGTACCTGAGCATGAACAGGAATAGATCCTACGCAAGTGCCACCCTTAAGCTTATGGAGGACACCATGCTGGAGATAGAACTGCACATAAGGTATTGCAATCTGGTTTTTATTGGCCTACTCTCTTCATGGATGCCCGTAAGTTTGTCTTATCTTGTGATGAATGTCAAAGAATTGGTAATATCAGTAGACGTCAAGAAATGCCTATGAATTATTTGATGTTTGGGGCTTTGATTATATGGGACCGTTTCCTTCCTCTAATGGGTATACACATATTTTAGTTGCTGTTGATTACGTTACTAAGTGGGTAGAAGCTATTTCAACTAGTAGTGTTGATCACAACACCTCTATTAAGATGCTTAAAGAAGTTATTTTCCCGAGGTTAGGAGTCCCTAGATACTTAATGACTGATGGTGGTGCACACTTTATTCATGCTGCTTTCCGTAAAATGCTTGCAAAGTATGATGTTAATCATAGAATTGCATCCCCTTATCACCCACAGACTAGTGGACAAGTAGAATTAAGTAATAGAGAGCTGAAATTAATTTTGCACAAGACAGTTAATAGGTCTAGAAATAATTGGTCCAAGAAACTTGATGATGCATTATGGGCCTATAGAACTGCATACAAAAATCCTATGGGTATGTCTCCATATAAGATGGTTTATGGAAAAGCATGTCACTTAGCTCTTGAGCTAGAACATAAGGCATATTGGGCTATTAAAGAGCTCAATTATGATTTCAAAATTGCCGGTGAGAAGAGGTTATTTGACATTAGCTCTCTTGATGAATGGAGAACCCAGGCCTATGAGAATGCCAAGATGTTTAAAGAAAAAGTTAAAAGATGGCATGACAAAAGGATACAAAAGCGTGAGTTTAACGTAGGTGATTGTGTTTTGCTATACAACTCTCGTTTAAGATTTTTTGCAGGAAAACTTCTCTCTAAATGGGAAGGTCCTTACGTTATCGAGGAGGTCTATCGTTCCGGTGCCAGAAAAATCAACAACTTCGAAGGCACAAATCCGAAGGTGGTGAACGGTCAAAGAATCAAACATTATATCTCAGGTAATCCTATAAATGTTGAAACCAATGTTATTGAAACCGTAACCCCGGAGGAATACATAAGGGACACTTTCCAGAACGATTCAGACCCCGAAAAGGAAGAGGTATGTGGTTCGGTAAGTAAACCAACTCCAAAATAGTTCTAATGGCAATTTTTCACCGTTTTGGAATATTTAGAAAAATAGAAAAATAAGAGGCAGTCCGGAAGATACACGAGCCATCCACTAGGGTGGAGGGCGCGCCCCCTTCCTCTGGGCGCGCCCCCTGCCTCGTGGGCACCTCATGTGCCTCCCGGACTCCGATTTCCTGTATGTTACTCCTTTTGGTCGATAAAAAAATCATTATATATTCTCCCGAAGGTTTTGACCACCATATCACGCAAAAATCCTCTGTTTTTGTTTCGAGCTGTTTCTGTTGCATATAAGAGCAAGATGTCTTCTCAGGAATCAGTTGGAGAGAGTCGGGTGTCTCATCCAACACTTGGCCCAGGAGAAAACAGCGATGGTGACTACTTGGTCCATCAACGGAGGAAGAGATGGAGGCTGACTAGAAGAGGATAGATGCCACGGAGAAAGATCAAGAAGTTACTTCTCGATTCCAAGCCGGATTCACGATGGGGGAACTACAGAGCTCAGCTATTCCAAACTCAGTCATCCCTACCAATGTCAGGTTTCTTTCCTATGAAAATATGAAAAAGAGTGTTACTTGTTCTCCCGTAGCTATGCAGCATCCTTGGGTAAAAGGAGCTTTAGCCGTCACGGGCAAGCTCCGCAAGGAAATTATGGACCTTAAGCAGCAAGTCAACATGCTCGAGGAGGAGAATCGTATCCTGAGGGGTATCATCGCCAAGAATATCACATCACCACTTCCAAAGAAGGAGACATAATCATATTGGTATGGGCACTCCCCTTGGCAACTACCAAGCTTGGGGGAGTTGCCTCGGTATCGTATCACCATCACACTCCTATCTTTACTGTTTTTCTTAGTTCAATCCTTTTGGTAGTATCTTGATCTAGTAGAATAAAGTTAGCATGATCTAGTTGTGAGCTTTTTCTTTATGATCTTTACCTTTGTAATCGAGTCCGTGAGCTAAATAATAAAGATTAGTGTTGAGTCAAGGGCTTAATTTCCTCACTTTGGTCATGAGAGAATAAAAGAAAATATAAAAAGTATCAAAGAGATCATATTAATCTTATGGGAAGTAACGACTTCACATATAAAGAGTATGATGAATAAAAGTTGTTGAGGGTTGACAAACATAGTTTTGGTCATCGTTGAAATTAATAGGAAGTAATAAAGAAAGAGAGGTTTCACATACAAATATACTATCTTGGACATCTTTTATGATTGTGAGCACTCATTAAAATATGACATGCTAAAGAGTTGATGTTGGACGAGGAATACAACATAATGGGTTATGTTTTCTTATATTCGAAATAAAGTATATTGTCATGGATCATCCAACATGTTGGGCTTGCCTTTCCCCCTCATGCTAGCCAAAACTCCTTGCACCAAGTAGAGATACTACTTGTGCTTCCATACATCCTTAAACCCAGTTTTTCCATGAGAGTCCACCATGCCTACCTATGGATTGAGTAAGATCCTTCAAGTAAGTTGTCATGTTTGCAAACTCTCTAAAATATGTATGATTTATTAGTGTGGAGGAAATAAGCCTTATACTATCTTGTGATATGGAAGTAATAAAAGCGACGGACTGCATAATAAAGGTCCTTATCACAAGTGGCAATATAAAGTGACGTTCTTTTACGCTATGACTTTGTGCATCCAACCAAAAAGGCACATGACAACCTCTGCTTCCCTCTGCGAAGGGCCTATCTATTATTCTTGCCTTATAAGAGTCAAGGTGTAAATCACCTTTCCTTTTTACACTTTATCCTTTGGCAAGCACATTGTGTTGGAAAGATCGTGACATATATACCCACTTGGATGTAAGTTATCATGGTCTATTACTATTGACATTACCCTTGAGGTAAAAGGTTGGGAGGCAATACCATAAGCCCCTATCTTCCTCTGTGTCCGATTAAAACTCCATACCCATAAGTATTGCGTGAGTGTGAGCAATTGTGAAAGGCTATATGATAGTTGAGTACGTGGGCTTGCTGAAAAGCTCTTATGTTGACTCTTTCCGACGTTACATAAATTGCAATTGCTTCAATGACTGAGATCATAGTTTGTTGGTTTTCAATGAAGTTTCTGATTCATTGACACTGCGAATGTATTGTTACTTTAGCATAAGAATCATATGACAATATATGTGTGTTGCTGTTATAAGAATGATCATGATGCCCTCATGTCCGTATTTTATTTTTTATCGACACCTCTATCTCTAAACATGTGGACATATTTTTCGATATCGGCTTTCGCTTGAGGACAAGCGAGGTCTAAGCTTGGGGGAGTTGATAAGTCCATCTTGCATCATGCTTTTATGTTGATATTTATTGCACTATCGGCTGTTATTACAGGTTATGTCACAATACTTATGCCTTTTCTCTCTTATTTTACAAGGTTTACCTGAAGAGGGAGAATGCCGGCAGCTGGAAATCTGGGCTGGAAAAGGAGCAAACATTGGAAACCTATTGTGCACAACTCAAAAAGCTCCGAAACTCCACGGGACACCGTTTCAGAAAATATAAAAAATATCTGGCGAAAGAGATTCACCAAGGGGCCACCACCTGTCCACGAGGATGGGGGCGCCCCCCCCTCTGGGCGCGCCCCTGCCTCGTGGGCCACTCGGTGACCCCCCGATGCCCATCTTCTCCAATATGAGGTGTTTTGACCTGGAAAAAAAATAAGAAGGAGGCTTTCAGGACCAGACGCCGCCGTCTCGAGGCGGAACCTTGGCGTAAACCAATCTAGGGCTCCGGCGGAGCTGTTCTGTCAGGGATACTTCCCTCCGGGAGGGGGAAATCATCATCGCCATCACCACCAACAACTCTCCCATCTTGGGGAGGGTTATCTTCATCAACATCTTCCCCAGCACCATCTCCTCTCAAACCGTAGTTCATATCTTGTATCCAATCTTTGTATCCAAACCTCAGATTGGTACCTGTGGGTTGCTAGTAGTGTTGATTACTCCTTGTAGTTGATGCTAGTTGGTTTACTTGGTGGAAGATCATATGTTCAGATCCATTATGCATATTAATACCCCTCTGATCACAAACAATATTATGTCTTGTGAGTAGTTACTTTTGTTCCTGAGGACATGGGAGAAGTCTTGCTATAAGTAGTCATGTGAATTTGGTATTCGTTCGATATTTTGATGAGATGTATGTTGTCTCTCCTCTAGTGGTGTCATGTGTACGTCGACTACATGACACTTCACCATTGTTTGGGCCTAGAGGGAGGCATTGGGAAGTAATAAGTAGATGATGGGTTGCTAGAGTGACAGAAGCTTAAACCCTAGTTTATGCGTTGCTTCGTAAGGGGCTGATTTGGATCCACTTGTTTCATGCTATGGTTAGGTTTACCTTAATACTTCTTTTTGTAGTTGTGGATGCTTGCATTAGAGGTTAATCATAAGTGGGAGGCTTGTCCAAGTAAGGACATCACCCAAGCACCGGTCCACCCACATACCAAATTATCAAAGTATCGAACGCGAATCAGATGATCGTGATGAAAACTAGCTTGACGATAATTCCCATGTGTCCTCGGGAGAGTTTTCCTTCATATAAGAGTTTTTCCAGGCTTGTCCTTTGCTACAAAAAGGATTGGGCCATCTTTCTGCACCTTATTTACTTTTACTATTTGTCACTTGCTACCAATTACCTTATCACAAAACTATCTGTTACCGATAATTTCAGTGCTTGCAGAAAATACCTTACTGAAAACTGCCTATCATTTCCTTCTGCTCCTCATTGGGTTCGACACTCTTACTTATCGAAAGGACTACAATAGATCCCCTACACTTGTGGGTCATCACTTATATATCAATCCTGAAGATATGCAAGAGGCAAATTAATAAATCTATGAAGGAAAAGGTACTAAAACTGAGGATGTCAAAAATTTACCTCCTATTGAAGAAATTGTTGGGTAACGTAGTAATAATTCAAAAAAATCCTACGTGTCACCAAGATCAATCTAGGAGATGCTAGCAATGAGAGAGAGAGGGGGTGCATATTCATACCCTTGAAGATCGCTAAGCGAAAGCGTTGCAAAGAACACGGTTGATGGAGTCGTACTTGCGGCGATTCAAATCGCGATCCGATCTAGAGCCGAACGAGCGGCGCCTCCGCGTTCAACACACGTACAACCCGGGGACATGTCCTCCTTCTTGATCCAGCAAGGGGGGAGGAGAAGCTGAGGGAGAACTCCGGCAGCATGACGACATGGTGGCGGTCGAGCTCATGGTTCTCCGGCAAAGCTTCGCCAAGCTCAACGGAGGAGGAGGAAGTGTAGGAGGGGGAGGGCTGCTCCAGGGGCTGATGCATCTAGAGGGGGGCGGCGGCCAAGGGGGGTGCTTGCCCCCCAAGTTGGTTCCCCCCATCCTTGGGTTTTAACCTTAGGTGCCTTGGGCCCCTTGGGGGGTGCACTGGCCCACTAGGGGGCTGGTTCCCACCGATATTCAGCCCACTTTGTCCCGCGGGGCAGGTGGCCACTCTCGGTGGACCCTCGAAACCCTTTCGATGGTCCTGGTACAATACCGATAACCCCCAAAACTTTTCCGACGACTGAAACTAGACTTCCCATATATAAATCTTCACCTCCGGACCATTCCGGAACTCCTCGTGACGTCCGGGATCTCATCCGGGACTCCGAACAACTTCTGGTAACCACATACAATTCCCATTACAACTGTAGCGTCACCGAACCTTAAGTGTGTAGACCCTATGGGTTCGGGAACCATGCAGACATGACCGGGACACCTCTCCAGCCAATAACCAATAGCGGGATCTGGATACCCATATTGGCTCCCACATGTTCCACGATGATCTCATCGGATGAACCACGATGTTGGAGATTCAATCAATCACGTATACAATTCCCTTTGTCCATCGGTATGTTACTCGCCTGAGATTCGATCGTCGGTATCCCAATACCTTGTTCAATCTCATTACTGGTAAGTCTCTTTACTCGTTCCGTAACACATGATACCGTGACTAACTCCTTAGTCACATTGAGCTCATTATGATGATGCATTGCTGAGTGGACCCAGAGATACCTCTCCATCATACGGAGTGACAAATCCCAATCTCGATTTGTGCCAACCCAACAGACACTTTCGGAGATACTTGTAGTGCACCTTTATAGTCACCCAATTGTGTTGTGATGTTTGATACACCCAAAGCATTCCTACGGTATCGGGGAGTTGCACAATCTCATGGTCTAAGGAAATGATACTTGACATCAGAAAAGCTCTAGCAAACAAACTACATGATCTTGTGCTATGCTTAGGATTGGGTTTTGTGCATAACATCATTCTCCTAATGATGTGATCCCGTTATCAATAACATCCAATGTCCATGGTCAGGAAACCACAACCATCTATTGATCAATGAGCTAGTCAACTAGAGGCTCACTAGGGACATGTTGAGGTCTATGTATTCACACATGTATTACGATTTCTTGTTAATATAATTATAACATGAGCAATAGACAATTATCATGAACAAGAAAACATAATAATAACCATTTTATTATTGCCTCTAGGGCATATTTCCAATAGTCTCCAACTTGCACTAGAGTCAATAATCTAGTTACACTGTGATCAATTGAACACCCATAGAGTTCTGGTGCTGATCATGTTTTGCTCGTGGAAGAGATTTATGCAATGGATCCGCGACATTCAAATCCGTATGTACTTTACAAATATCTATGTCTCCATCTTGAATATAACCACAAATGGAGTTGAAGCGGCGCTTGATGTGCTTGGTCTTGTTGTGAAACCTGGGCTCGTTGGCAATGGCAATAGCTCCAGTGTTGTCACAGAAGAGACTCATCCGGCCCGATGCATTGGGAATAACTCCTAGGTCGATGATGCACTCCTTCATCCAGACTCCTTCCTGCGTTGCTTCCGAAGCAACTATGTACTCCGCTTCACATGTAGATGATGCCACGACGCTTTGCTTGCAACTGCACCAGCTGACTGCCCCACCATTCAGAATATACACGTCTCTGGTTTGTGACTTGGAGTCATACGGATCTGTGTCAAAGCTAGCATCGACGTAACCCTTTACAACGAGCTCTTCGGCACCTCCATAAACACGAAACATATCCTTAGTCCTTTTCAGGCACTTCAGGATAATCTTGGCCGCTATCCAGTGTTCCATTCTAGAATCACTTTGGTACCTCCCTACCAAACTTATGGCAAGGTTCACATAAGGTCTAGTACACAACATGGCATACATTATGGAGCCTATGGCTGAGGCATAGGGGATGACACTCATCTTTTCTCTATCTTCTGCTGAGGTCGGGCATTGAGTTGCGCTCAATCTCACACCTTGCAATACAAGCAACAACCCCTTCTTGGACTGATCCATATTGAACTTCTTCAATATCTTATCAAGGTATGTGCTTTGTGAAAGACCACTGAGGCGTCTCGATCTATCTCTACAGATCTTGATGCCTAATATGTAAGCCGCTTCTCCAAGGTCCTTTATTGAAAAACAGTTATTCAATTGGCCTTTATGCTTTCCAAAAGTTCTATATCATTTCCCATCAACAATATGTCATCCACATATGATATGAGAAATGCTATAGAGATCCCACTCACTTTCTTGTAAATACAGGCTTCTCCATAAGTCTGTATAAACCCAAATGCTTTGATCACTTCATCAAAGAGAATGTTTCAACTCCAAGATGCTTGCACCAGCCCATAGATGGATCGTTGGAGCTTGCATACCTTGTCAGCATTCTTAGGATTGACAAAACCTTCCGGCTGCATCATATACAATTCTTCCTTAAGGAAACCGTTAAGGAATGTTGTTTTGACATCCATTTGCCAGATCTCATAATCATAAAATGGGGTAATTGCTAACATGATTCGGACAGACTTCAGCATCTCTACGGGTGAGAAAGTCTCATCGTAGTCAACTCCTTGAACTTGTCGATAACCCTTAGCGACAAGCCGAGCCTTATAGACGGTCACATTACCATCCGCGTTAGTCTTCTTCTTAAAGATCCAGTTATTCTATATGGCTTTCCGATCATCGGGCAAGTCCACCAAAGTCCAAACTTTGTTCTCATACATGGATCCTATCTAGGATTTCATGGCTTCAAGTCATTTGTTGGAATCCGGGCCCGCCATCGCTTCTTCATAGTTTGAAGGTTCACCGTTGTCTAACAACATGATTTCCAGGACAGGGTTACCGTATCACTCTGGTGCGGAACGTGTCCTCGTGGACCTACGAAGTTTAGTAGGAACTTGATCCGAAGTTTCATGATCATCATCATTAACTTCCTCTCTAGTCGGTGCAGGCACCACAATAACATCTTCCTGTGCTGCGCTACTCTCCGGTTCAAGAGGGGGTACAATTACCTCATCAAGTTCTACTTTCCTCCCACTTACTTCTTTCAAGAGAAACTCTTTCTCCAGAAAGGATCCATTCTTGGCAACAAAGATCTTGCCTTCGGATCTGAGGTAGAAGGTATACCCAATAGTTTCCTTATGGTATCCTGTTAGGACCGGTTTTCCAGTAAAATATTTACTGAGAAACCGACCTTTTTATAGGACCAGTGTAGAAGAATCCTTCTCACTGGTAGACAAATCCTTGATAAAGAATTCCAGAGTACTGAATATTATACAAGGTTGAGCTGAGGTTGCTCAACAATTTATTACAAGCACGCCGATATTATACATAAGGGCGGATATGACACAAGGGTAGGGTGGCATAACTACTGACTCGTAATAAAAGTGGTGGTGGATATGTCATAGTTTAGTGGGTGACACGACTCCAATATCTTACAGCTCATCGAGTGTCGGAGTGAGACCCGATGAATTTATTTGGTGGTGGCGGAAGCGGTTATAATACAGTGATCAACTCCAGGATCGCGAGAGACTGACTGGGACTCCACCAGGCATCGGACTCGCTATCAAACTCTTCATCCATGAGATCGCCTTCGTCAACATCTGGCCGAATCAACAAGCCAGGTGAGTACTTTGAATGTAATTGCAAGACAGTTCGAACATAAGATATAACAAATGCAAACATGATGCATATGAACAGACTAGCAATATGTACTCAAAGAATAAATTTGCGCTGTAAAATAAAAAGGAAGTCGGGCGGTAGTCCTCCCGAATTTTCAAGGAAAATAAAAGAATACCGATCGAGTGTCTGAGCGACGCCTCGTAAGGAAAAATGAATAAAAACATGCCACAGTCGGACGTCTGAGCGACATCACATAAAGGGCTTATATTCAAAAGTAAATAACAAGAATGCCATAGTCGGATGTCTGAGCGACATCACATAAAGGGCTTATATTCATAAGTAAATAACGAGAATGCCACAGTCGGACGTCTGAGCGACATCACATAAAGGGCTTATATTCAAAAGTAAATAACGAGAATGCCACAGTCGGACGTCTGAGCGACATCACATAAAGGGCTTATATTCAAAAGTAAATAACGAGAATGCCACAGTCGGACGTCTGAGCGACATCACATAAAGGGTTTATATTCAAAAGTAAATAACGAGAATGCCACAGTCGGACGTCTGAGCGACATCACATAAAGGGCTTATAAAATCTTTGGTATGACGGTAAATCATCTCAAGAGATTAATTAGTGCAGAAATGACTGGTTAGTTCATCTACCTGGATGACCCTTGACTAGATTACCATACTTATCACTATCATAGAATATCCGAGACGGTCACTGAGGTTGACACAGAGGTTAATGCTAGGCCATAGACATGGCTACTTGGAGGGTTTAACTCTGCAGAGTTTGTACTCTTAAATCATAGCCAACAGATTTCAATAGCCACAAGGACTAGTTCCGTCTACGGTGTTTTAGCAGAAACACAACTAACTAGTACACACCCATTTCACATCTTGCTGCCCGGAATCACCCGAGACAACACTCACGAAAAACTTTAAGACGGGGAGGCTACAACCTCGAATAGCATGGGATCAAATTTATATCGCGCGCTCTAAGGGGTGCCCCCATCTCGGTCCCAACCGGAAACACCTATGCCCCCTGACCGGATGACGGGCTTTACTCCAGGCCATGGAACCCTCATCCCGACCCCTCTATTTGGTGTGTACAAGGAAAGAGGTTTACAGCTGACTAAACCGTATTCTTTACAGAAGACATGTGACAGTACCAAAAAGGAGACGAATGGGATCATGACTTGATCCACGTTAAATACTAGAGTTAACGGTTTGACTGCATGCTTCAACAATACCAACTCACAACCTATCATGTCACCACATGATCATGTTTGTTCACCATCACCTTTCGGAGCTCACACAGAGCTTGTTTTGCATGAAATATAACATCCATAAAAATGCTTATATAACCATGCCATGAAAAAGAACTACTCAAGCAAACATGCAACACACTCATCATATCAAAGGTTCAAACATGCTTGCCTGGTTCGGAGTAGTCGGAGTCTAACTCGGTGAAGTTCGCGGCTCCGTCACTTCCTTCGGTATCTACGGATACAAATAAAACGGGTACTAACATAAATATCGTGCGCACATAAAAGTTGTCCCAAGTATTTTTCAAATAAATATGATAAAAAACTAGACAGAAAACTAAGGAGGACAGAAAAAGAATCAACTCAAAATCATCTTTTGTTTAAAAGTTAATAAAGTTTTTGTCTAGGGACTTGTCTGTAATGAAATAGAAAGTTTCCAGGGGCTAGAATATAAAAACAGAAAACGATTCAGAAAGCAGTACGCCAGCTAAATAGGGAAAGCGTAATTTGCCCGAAGGCGCTTTCCATAAAAACGATTCGAATGAAACAGAGAGATTGACGAGGGGGTCCCACCCATCAGGTTTGAATCTTTGAACTGAAAACAGAGTCGCGCCAGCGCCAGAGGGCTGCGGTGGTCGCCGGCGCCGATCCACGGCGAGGTAGGGGAAGTGGATGGTACCTACGGGTTCCTGGTGCTCTTCTGTGTCGGTGGGTGGTGGAGTTGGACGTCGGCGAGCACCACGTCGACGGCGACCTTGTCTCCGGTGGACGGCGGTTCGGGTGGTCGTGGGTCTCGTCGGAGAGAGCTGCGGGGGTCAAATTGAAGTGGGGGTTAGTCGTCTAGGTGTGTCAGGAGACTACTGGCAAGACTAGGGCGGTGGAGGAGCTCTCACCAGAGAGAGAGCTGCCGGAGCCCGAAGCGGATCGGGGCGGCCGGAGTTGAGGAAGAAGGGCTCCTCGAGGCTCTTCCAGTGGCTGGGTGGGGTCTAGTGAGATGGTAGAGCTGTGCGGGGTCGAGTGCGAGCTTGGGGGTGCTATTTATAGCCGGCCCGAGGCGGTTGCCGCAAACGGGATAAGTCCGGCGAGCGATTACGGCGAGGCTGTGGCTGAACGGGTGGCTTAAGCACTTGAGCATCGACGAGACGGTTTACTGGTTCCATTCCGAAGCAGAGCTTAGCAAGATACTGTTGCTTACGACACTTCTCCAACGTAACGGCCGTGCGTGCGCGTCGGCGGCAGAGAGCGCGCTCTGCGCCTCTCAGGCCACGATGACGATGCTGCAGCGTGCACAGGGAAGAAGATGGCCACGCGGAGCTCCCAGGTGGCTTGGGCGGTGCCGAACGGCATTGCTTTGCAGGGTGACCCCCTGTCGACCGCCACGGGTGGCTCTGCCGCCGCGGAAGACGCCGGCGCAGGTGGGCCACGACGCCACCGATGCCCGCAACCAGCCAAGCGAGCGTGCGGTGCTCAGGATAAGCGAGAGGAGCAGTGCAGCAAGGTGCCAAGGTAGCACTGGCGAAATTTGACGAGAAGCTCTGACGAAACTGCACTGTCGACCGAATATTCAGTTAACTTTTTCTGAATTTCGACAGAAACAGTGCACATCAACTTTTGATGAAATGATTCAGGCACTTGCCGAATTTTTCTGGGGCTGAATTTTGGTGAGGTGGTCTCTTGATGTATCCAGAGGCTGCCTGAATTTTCACAGATTTTTAGGAAGAGAGAAAATATGAATTTCACCAAAAATGGCAAATCTGGTCCAAACTTTCAGCAAGTAAAATTAGAAAATTTTGAACTGTGGACTAGTGGATCATGATGGATCTAGGTTGAGGGTACTAAGGACTAGCCAGGGGAGTTTGTTTGGAAACAAAACTAAAAAGGAAACTAGTAGTTCCTTTGTAAATCACCAAGGCTCAATTAAAAAGGTAGAAATTGATTTTGGGATAAAATAATTAGAAGAAAAATCTAAATGGGGTTGAAACCTACTGGAATTGATGTGAGACTTGTTTCAAGGTGGAAACAAGGTTTTTGGAAAGAAATACTTTCATTGGGTGTCATGGTGAAAGAAAAATTTGAGTGGGGAGGATAAGCCCAAGGTTGCTATAAGAAGACTTTTCATAAAACAAAAGCTTATCAAAACTCCTTTGAAAATAACATGTCTTGAGCCAACACAAGGTGAAAGCCTTCAAGACCAGAAACAAGGTTGAGAAGGGCATGGAATTTTTTTGCCAAAAAAGATTTGAGAAAGGGGTTTTAAGAAAGATTCAAATATTCCCCTTCCAAAAGACCAAAAAGTTTGATGAAAACAAATCCAAAAATTTGGAGTGTTACAACACCTACCCCCTTAGGAAAAAATCTCTTCCCCGAGATTTCAGCTGATCCTCAAATAGGTGTGGGTACTCTGTCCGAGGAAAATCCTCTCTTTCCCATGTTGCCTCATCCTCGGTGTGATTCCTCCACTGAACCTTGAGAAATTTAATTGTCTTCTGACGGGTTCTTCTTTCAGACTCCTCCAATATTTTTATTGGGCGTTCCTTGTAGGTGAGGTCTGGTTGTACATCAAGGTTTTCATGTGACACCTGCTTCTCCGGGTTGCTTACACATTTCCTTAGATGTGAGACATGGAACACGTCGTGGACGTCTGACAGTTCTTTGGGAAGGTCTAATTGGTTGGCTACTGTGCCTCTCCGTGCAACTATACGAAAGGGTCCGATTAACCGTGGTGCTAGCTTTCCTTTGACTTTGAATCGTTGCAGGCCCCTCATAGGAGATACACGTAGATACACATTTTCACCAGGTTCAAAGCTGACTTCACGATGTTTTTGATCGTAGTAACTCTTTTGTCGGCTCTGGGCTGTCTTGAGTCGGTCTCGTATGAGCCTAATTTTCTCCTCGGCTTCCTTGAGCATGTCTGGGCCGAAGATACGACTGTCCCCCATTTCTGACCAGTTTAATGGGGTACGGCATCTTCATCCATACAAGGCTTCGAAAGGTGCCATTTTCAGACTGTCTTGGTAACTATTGTTGTATGCGAACTCGGCATACGGCAAGCTTGCTTCCCAACTAGTCCCATAGGTGAGAACACAAGCCCTCAGCATGTCTTCTAGAATTTGATTTACCCGTTCAGTTTGTCCTCCAGTCTGGGGGTGGTATGTTGTACTGAATACTAGTTGCGTCCCCAGAGCTTGCTATAAATGATCCCAAAATTTAGAGACGAATTGAGTGCCCCTGTCGGATATTATAGTCTTTGGAACTCCATGCAGGCATACTATACGGGCGAGGTAAAGTTTGGCAAGCTTCTAGGTGGTGTGGGTTGTCTTGACTGGGATGAAGTGTGCCACCTTAGTTAGTCTATCTGTGATGACCCATATGGCATCATTCCCATGTTGTGACCAAGGTAGCCCAACAATAAAGTCCATCCCAATATCGTCCCATTTCCATTCAGGTATCTTGTTTGGCTGTAATAGCCCTGCAGGTTTTTGGTGCTCGGCTTTAATGCATTGACATGAATCACAACATGCAATGTATGTGGCTATATCCCTCTTCATACTGTGCCACCAAAACCTTTCCTGAATGTCCCTGTACATTTTGGTCCCTCCAGGGTGAATTGAATATGGAGCGGTGTGGCCTTCTGCTAGAATTTGCTGTTTGAGGTCTTTTATACTGGGTACGCAAAGCCTGTTTCCGAACCATAATATTCCCTCACCGTCTACGACAAATTCTGAGGCCTTGCCCAGACTCACTTTTCTTATTATGCCTTCAATGCTGGGGTGTCCAAGCTGAGCCTTCTTAATCTGTTCTATTAGTGTAGGCCGTATTTCCATATTTGACACTTCGCCTTCGGTGACCATCATCAAGTTGAGCTTGGCGAATTCCCGCTGAAACTCAGGTCTCAAGTTTTGTAGGCTGCCGTTGTCCGAGCTGGGGTTACGGCTGAGAGCATCTGCCACTACATTCGCCTTTCCTGGATGATAGTAAATGCCAATGTCATAATCTTTCACCAATTCCAACCAGCGTCGTTGTCGTAAATTGAGTTCTCGTTGTGTGAAAATATATTTGAGGCTTTTATGGTCCGTATATATTTCACAACAATTTCCAAGCAAAAAGTGTCTCCACTCCTTGAGTGCATGAATGACCGCTGCCAATTCTAAGTCATGGGTAGGATAATTTTCCTCATGCTTCCGTAGTTGCCTGGAAGCGTATGCGACTACCTTGCCTTCTTGCATCAGTATGCATCCGAGGCCCTTCCGGGATGCGTCGCAATATACTTCAAAACTTTTGTGTATGTCTGGTACGACCAATACTGGGGCTGTTGTTAATTTCCTTTTGAGTTCCTGGAAGCTTTTCTCACAAGCTTCAGTCCATACGAATTTCTTATCCTTCTTGAGTAACTGTGTCATTGGTTTGGCTATGGTGGAAAATCCCTCAATAAACCTTCGGTAATATCTGGCCATTCCGAGGAAACTTCGCACATCTGTTACATTGGCTGGTGGCTTCCAACCAAGTACGGCCTTGACTTTTTCCAGGTCCACAGCAACTCCTTCTTGCGTCAATACGTGGCCTAGAAAACCAACCTGTCTTAACCAAAATTCGCATTTGCTGAATTTGGCGTATAGTTGATGTTTCCTTAATTCTCCCAGTACAATTCGGAGATGTTCAACATGTTCTTCTGGTGTCTTCGAATATACCAGGATATCATCAATAAACACCACAACAAATTTGTCCATAAATTTCATAAACACTTTATTCATGAGGTGGACAAAATATGCGGGGGCGTTGGTCAGTCCAAACGGCATTACTGTAAATTCATATAGTCCGTATCTGGAGGTGAATGCTGTCTTCGGGATATCTTCTGTCCGTACTTTTAATTGATGATACCCCGACCTTAAATCAATCTTCGAGAAAACCTTGGCTTGAGCGAGCTGGTTAAATAAATCATTTATCCGTGGCATCGGATATTTGTTCTTGACGGTGACCATGTTGAGCGCTCGATAGTCTATACACAATCTCAGAGTCCCATCCTTCTTTTTGGCAAATAGTACCGGCGAACCCCAAGATGAGGAGCTGGCCCGTATAAATCCCTTGTCCAATAATTCCTTTATTTGCTTCTTTAGTTCAACCAATTCGGACGGTGCCATTCTATACGGTTTCTTGTAAATGGGGGTGGTTCCAGGTGCTAGCTCAATAATGAATTCTATTTCCCTGTTTGGTGGCATGCGTGGCAATTCTTCGGGAAATACGTCTGGGAACTCACATACTACTAGAACTTTGCTTAATTCTGAAGTGTTTACCTTGTTCAATTTTGGTTGCCGTGATACTGGTCTTTCTTGAGCTGCGACTCTTATCGTCTTTCCGTGATGATGAGTAAGAATCATAGTTCGATTGAAGCAGTCGATAAATCCTTTGTTGGTGGTCAGCCAGTCCATAGCTAGGATAACATCCAGTCCCTTATTTTCCAACACGATGAGGTTTGCCTGAAACTTTAATCCTTCAATCTCAATAATCACACCTTGGCAGTAACTCTGAGTGATCTGCTTACTTCCGGGGGACTTGATGGTCATTGATTTTCCCAAGGGAAGCATTGAAAAATCATGTTGCAAAGCAAAGTTCTTCGAAATGAACGAATGAGAAGCTCCAGAATCAAACAAAACCGTGGCAAGTATTGTGTTGACAAGGAACGTACCGAGTACGATATCCGGGTCATCCTGTGCTTGCTCCTTGGTCACATGGTTCAGGTGACCTTTCTTGTGGTTGTTATTGGGGTTGAAGTTGTTACGCTTGGGTGCTGAATTGTTACCATTGCTGTTCGGCTTCGGGGTCGAGTTCCTTGGTTTTGGGCACTGTTTGGCATAGTGTCCCTCTTCTCCACAAGCGTAGCAAGTAACGCCTGGGCGATACGTAAAATCCTTGCCCCTTGCATGAAATTTTTTGTTCGGACGCGTATCATTGGTCATGGATTTGTTCGCCCCATTTTTCTGAAAATTAGTCTTGTTTCGGTTGTTGCGAGTGTGGGTAGTCTTGTCCCTTTTTCGCTTGAGAATATCTTCCAAACTGCGGCGCTTATTTTCCAGAGTAATAGCCTTATCCACAAGTGTCTTGAAATCTGGAAAGGTGTGTACGACTAGCTGGCATTTAAGTGCTGCTGCCAGACCGTCCAGGAATTTTTCCATCTTCTTATTTTCAGTCATACACTCTTCGTTGGCATAACGAGATAATAGAGTAAACTGGCTGTTGTACTCAACCACTGTCATGCCCCTCTACTTGAGGTCATCAAACTCCCTTTTCTTGATATTCATAATGCTTCTAGGGATGTGCGCCCCACGAAAACCTTCTTTAAAATCCTCCCAAGTGATATCATTTTCATTGGGGTGCATATGCAGAAAATTTTCCCACCATGATGCAGCTGCTCCAGTAAGATAGTGTGGTGCATAGAGTAACTTTTCACGATCCGAGCATTGTGCAATAATCAATTTCCTTTCAATGTCTCGAAGCCAATCATCGGCCTCAAGAGGTCTGTTAGTGTGAGAAAATGTTGGCGGACGTGTCTTCTGTAATTCAGACAATTTAGGATGCTGCTAATGTGGTTCATGGTGATTTCCCATATTAATAACATGGTTCATCATTTCTTGGTGCTACTGTTGGCTTTGCTCGTAAAGGCGGCATACTTGAGAAAATGTTGTTTCACTGCCCTGATGACTTGACTGCCCATGCGTAAAATTGTTACTTGTCTGGGTGCCATAATTTTCCTCTGGTGGACTTGGCATGGAACGAGTCCAGGGATGAGTCATTTTCCACTCTGGGGTATTATTGCAGAACTCATGAGAAAAACTGAGCGGCAAAAAAATAAACAAATGACTTTGCAAATGCATAAAAAATACGAACTCCAAAGATTTTTAAATAAAGTAATTGATTGTGCATGGAGAAGGATTGCTTAGTACATATTTTACACGCGAGTCGTAATTATACAATACGTCACTCGGGATGCGCGTACACATTCCTGGCATGTTATTTAGGCTAGTGCACTTCTCCGAGTTCCTACATGATGCGCAAACAAACTACTTCTCATCAACCTATTTTACATATAAAACATATCATACAAGCGGTCACATCACGTGGCGGACATGCGTACTTAGTCGGAGATGGTGAAGACTTCCTTCGGCCTGCCGAGGGTAAGACCTAGTGGCGATGGAGACTCAACCTCCTCCTCACTAATAGGCTCCAGGTGTGGAATACTGATTCGAGGAGTTGGTGTGGGCGCGGCAGGTGGTGCAGCTCTGATTGGGGTAGGAGCAATGACTTGGTCAAACTCCTCAGTGGTAGGTAGGCGGCGAGCGGTGGCTAAGATGGCAGGTGCATAAAATGCCGAGGACGAGACATATGTCAGTGGTGGTGAAGTATGGAGAACTGCTCTGAACTAAGTCCATACGAGCAGCCACCAAGTCATCCACAAGGTTATCAAAGGCTGCCTCAAGAGCTTTGAGGTATTAAACCAACGATTCGATAGCTTCATCACGCTCTCCCCTTGCGCAAGCAAACGCATAGTGGCACGTGTAAGGCATGTGGCATGGGAGGTAGCGGTAGCGACGAGTCTTCATTGAAGGAAGAGCATCCCGGAGGCGAGCTGTCGCCTCGCGGGCAGCCATCTGCATGGCATGCCTCTCCGTAGGCATGGCCCTGCCCACGAATCGAAAGCAGCGTGCCTTAGAACGCCCGCCCTTGAATTGCACCGCGGCCTGGTGCATTGACACGCTATCGCTGATCTTGTGCTGGTAGAGTGTGAACTCTGGACGAGTCGATGGCCCGATCGCGACCTTGGTGATGGAGACGAGGAGCTTGATAAACCCCTCGGGTATGTTGGCGAACACCTGTGATTCATAGTCGCTGCTGGCCATCTACAAAAGTAGACAAAAATTCCGAATAGTCAAATCATAAATTTATGATGACTAACAGAAAATTGCTACAAATGTAAAAATGCTGAAATAGCACTCAATATGCTAATAACAGATTAGCGATCGCACCTAGTGGCTTCCTACAGTCAGCCTGGCTCTAATACCAAGGTTGTCAGGACCGGTTTTACAGTAAAATATTTACTGAGAAAACGACATTTTTATCGGACCAGTGTAGAAGAATCCTTCTCACTGGTAGACAAATCCTTGATACCGAATTCCAGAGTACTGAATATTATACATGGTTGAGCTGAGGTTGCTCAACAATTTATTAGAAGCACGCCGATATTATACATAAGGGCGGATATGACACAAGGGTAGGGTGGCATAACTACTGACTCGTAATAAAAGTGGTGGTGGATATGTCACAGTGTAGTGGGTGACACGACTCCAATATCTTACAGCTCATCGACTGTCGGAGTGAGACCCGATGAATTTATTTGGTGGTGGCGGAAGCGGTTATAATACAGTGATCAACTCCAGGATCGCGGGAGACTGACTGGGACTCCACTAGGCATCGGACTCGCTATCAAACTCTTCATCCATGAGATCGCCTTAATCAACATCTGGCCAAATCAACAAGCTAGGTGAGTACTTTGAATGTACTCGAAAGACAGTTCGAACATAAGATATAACAAATGCAAACATGATGCATATGAACAGACTAGCAATATGTACTCAAAGAATAAATTTGCGCTGCAAAATAAAAAGGATGTCGGGCGGTAGTCCTCCCGAAATTTCAAGAAAAATAAAAGAATACCGATCGAGTGTCTGAGCGACGCCTCGTAAGGAAAAATGAATAAAAACATGCCACAGTCGGACGTCTGAGCGACATCACATAAAGGGCTTATATTCAAAAGTAAATAATAAGAATGCCACAGTCGGACGTCTGAGCGACATCACATAAAGGGCTTATATTCATAAGTAAATAACGAGAATGCCACAGTCGGACGTCCGAGCGACATCATATAAAGGGATTATATTCAAAAGTAAATAACGAGAATGCCACAGTCGGACGTCTGAGCGACATCACATAAAGGGCTTATATTCAAAAGTAAATAACGAGAATGCCACAGACGGACGTCTGAGCGACATCACATAAAGGGCTTATATTCAAAAGTAAATAACGAGAATGTCACAGTCAGACGTCTGAGGGACATCACACAAAGGGCTTATATTCAAAAGTAAATAACGAGAATGCCACAGTCGGACGTCTGAGCGACATCACATAAAGGGCTTATAAAATCTTTGGTATGACGGTAAATCATCTCAAGAGATTAATCAGTGCAGAAATGACTGGTTAGTTCATCTACACGGATGACCCTTGACTAGATTACCATACTTATCACTATCATAGAATGTTCCACGATGATCTCATCGGATGAACCACGATGTCGGGGATTCAATCAATCCCGTATACAATTCCCTTTGTCCATCGGTATGTTACTTGCCTGAGATTCGATCATCGGTATCCCCATACCTTGTTCAATCTCGTTACCGGTAAGTCTCTTTACTCGTTCCGTAACACATGATCCCGTGACTAACTCCTTGGTCACATTGAGCTTATTATGATGATGCATTACCGAGTGGGCCCATAGATACCTCTCCGTCATACAGAGTGACAAATCCCAGTCTCGATTCGTGCGGACCCAACAGACACTTTTGGAGATATCTGTAGTGCACCTTTATATTTACCCAGTTACATTGTGACGTTTGATCACTACAAAAAAAGACACACCCATGACATTTTGGGCCGAACGAATTTTTTTTCTGTCATACTTATGACAATTCTATGACGATAATTGTGGCAAAACCCGGTATCATCATAGATGTGGTGGGGTCCTACTTCTATGACAAAAAATCATAACAGGAAATGGGCTTTTCGTCCTGGGCGGGCCGGAGACGCAGCTGCATGACATTCTATGTGCCGTCCATGATGGAAAAAACCATGGTAGAAGCGAGGGCGTGGAAAATATCGGGGTGTTCCCGGTTACGGTGGGTGGTCGGGGCCGAGCGATGCGCTTTTCTATCGTACACGCACGCGCGTGGGTGAGAGGCATTGGGCTCTAACTAAACCTGAGCGAGGCGTTGGGCTCTAACTGAACCCGAGCGATTGCACTGCAGGCTACGCGTTACTGAACCCGAGCGATCGATCGATGGCTGTTAACTGAACCCGATCGAGCGATTCCTTCGCTACTGCTGCTAACTGAAGCCGATCGATGCTGCCTTTGGATGAACAGTGAGCATTGTAGGGGGGTTTGGATGAACAGTTTCCGGTGGGGGTGGATGAACATGACCCTGTGGTGTTGCCTCTAGATGAACAGGACCCCGATCGATCGAGCCGGTTGGGGCTGGATGAACAGGACCTCGTGGAGGATTGGATGAACAGGACCACCCCGTGGAGGGCAGGATGAACAGTAGACGGTGGAGGGCGGGATGAACAGTAGCCCGTGGAGGGGTGGTTGAACAGGAGCCCGTGGAGAGGGCTGGTTGAACAGTAGTCGGTGGAGTAGCGCGCGGTGGAGGCCGGATGAACAGGAGCTCGTGGAGGCTAGAGGAGGTCGATGGTGGATGAACAGTAGCCCGTGGAGGCTGGAGGGGGTCAACGGTGGAGATGAACAATATCCCGTGGAGTCCCGTTTTGCGGTACGCCACACCCCTCCAGATGAACAGGACCCCATTTCGATCGTAGCGCTCCAACACAAGTCCGTTTCCTCCATTTTGCGGTACACCACACCCCTCCCGATCAACAGGACCCCCGTTTGGACCGTAGGAGGTACGTTTCCTCCGTTTTGCGGTACGCCAGACCCCACCCGATGAGCAGGATCCTGTTTCGACCGTGGCCGATAGAACACAAGGCCGTTTCCTCCGTTCTGCGGTACGCCAAGCCTCGTTTCCATCGGCTGTTCTGTCCAAGCCCTCCCGATGAACACGACGCGCATTCCGTTTCGGCCCAACCGGTTGGCTCCCCATGAACACGACGACGACGTTGTTTCTCTGTTCCGACCCGGCCATGTACACGAGCCCTGGCTGTACGTATGCGTGAGTAGGCGTTCGAGACCCTGCACGTATGTACGTACATGGCCGTATTTTCTTTCTTGCACACTTGCCGTTGTACGTACGTGTACATGCTACGTGCGCGCCTCAACTACGACACATGCGCGCCTCTACATCGACCAGTATGTACATACATGTTCGCGACCAAAATGACAATGCTACGTACGCTTCGACCAGGTGGGTCCCGACTGTCAAGCACTTCCTTGCCTGCGAAGATGTAGCTGGTGGGTCCCAGCAGTCAGGCGGGCGAATCGTTTTTTTGCCCGGACGCACTTCCTTGCGTGCGAAGTTGTAGTTGGTGGGTCCCAGCAATCAGGGGGAAATGTTTTTTCGCGAAATACGGTGGCCCGTCCGGTGGGTCCCCGTTGTCAGGTGGAGGAATAATTATTTTCCAGGTAATAAGGAGGAACTTCCTTGCTGCGACCGTGGACCCAGCTGTCAGCCTCTCCATGTACTGTACTCTTCCGATGGAAGTCATTCCTTGACCACGTTGACCACGCCGCGCCGAGAGCACCAGGGCGGTGGACGACGGCGAGGCCTAGGAAGGGGACGACGTGGAGCCGGGGAAGACGCGGCAGTGGAAGCCCACGCGGAGGGGAGTATGAGGGTTCACTGGTTCGGCTGCGGTGTGAGGCTGTCGTCACCGTAGGGCCTAGCCAGCGGTGGGAATAGTAGAGGGCGGTGAGGCCTCCGCGGCAGCACAACTGGCCGCGGGAGGCAGGAGCATGCAGCACGACCGGCGCTGCTTTGGGCGGGTGGAGCAAGAAGCCCAGAGGTTGAAGAAGCACTACGGCCGTTGGATGGACATCGTACGGTCACTAGAGCTAGAATCGTTCATATTGGCTAATTTGACAAAGCACTCCGTCTACGTCAACTTAGTAGGCCCACAAGTCAGCCACCCAGCAAGGTGGGTCCCAACTGGCAGGGGGAGTATTCATTTTTTGTGCGTAATAAGGAGGCACTTCCGGTGGGTCCGAGCTGACAGCGGGGGGAACATCTTTTCGCAAAATACGGTGACCCGACCGATGGGTCCCAACAGTCAGGGGGAAACATTTTTTTCGCAAAATACGGTGGCATGTCCGGTGGGTCCCCACTATCAGGTGGAGGAATAATTATTTTGCGCGTAATAAGGAGGCACTTCCTTGCTGCGGCCGTGGACCCAGCTGTCAGCCTCTCCACGTACAGTTCACGTCCGGTGGAAGCCGTTCCTTGACCACGTTGACCACGCCGCGCCGAGAGCACCAGGGCGGTGGACGACGGCGAGGCCTAGGAAGGGGATGACGCGGAGCCGAGGAAGACGCGGCAGTGGATGCCCACGCATAGAGGTGTATGAGGGTTCATTGGTTCGCTGCAGTGTGAGGCTGCTGTTGCCGCAGAATAACAGGGGGTGTGCGTGAGTAGAGGGATGGCCTGGCCAGCGGTGGGTGTAGTAGGGGGCAGTGAGGCCTCCGCGGCATCGTAGCCGGTCATGGGAGGCAGGAGCACGAGGCACGACCGGCGCTGGTTTGGGCGGATGGAGCAAGAAGACCAGAGGTTAAAGAAGCACTACGGCCGTTGGATGGACATCGTACGGTCAATGGAGCTAGAATCATGCATATTGACTAAGTTGACAAAGCCCTCCGTCCCCGTCAACTTAGTAGGCCCACAAGTCAGCCTCCCACTATACTGGGTCCCAGCTAGCAGGGGGAGTATTCATTTTTTTTGTGCGTAATAAGGAGGCACTTCCGGTGGGTCCGAGCTGACAGTGGGGGGGGGGACGTTTTTTTCGCAAAATACGGTGGCTCGTCCGGTGTGTCCCAGCAGTCAGGGGGAAACATTTTTTTCGCCAAATACGGTGGCCCATCCGGTGGGTCCCTGCTCCCCCTTGGAGGAATAATTATTTTCCGCATAATAAGGAGGCACTTCCTTGCAGCTGTCGTGGACCCAGCTGTCAGCCTCTCCACGACAGTACTCTTCCGATGGAAGTCGTTCCTTCACCACGTTGACCACGCCGCGCCGAGAGCACCAAGGCGGTGGATGACGACGAGGCCTAGGAAGGGGACGACGCGGAGCCGGGGAAGACGCGATAGTGGATGCCCACGCGGAGAGGAGTACGAGGGTTCACTGGTTCGGCTGCAGAATAACAGGGGGTGTGGGTGAGTAGAGGGATACCTTGGCCAGCGGTGGGAGTAGTAGGGGGCGGTGAGGCCTGCATGAGAGGCGGGAGCAGGCGGTCCCGCCGGCGCTGGATTTGGCGGCTGGAGCAAGAAGATCAGATATTGAAGAAACACGACGGTCGTTGGATCGACATCCAACGGTTACGTCTGCTAGAATCGTTTGTTGACGTATATAATAACTAAAAAAATCTTGGATACGCGTCAAATTAATAAGCCCATAAGTCAGACCGTTCCCTCTTTTTTTAATAATTTATATATAGCTCATTGCGACTTCTTATGCAATTTATTGCAGTCCACTTTTTTGGTTGGCCAGTGCCAATTTCGCATATTTCTATGGGTTCCAAACTATTTTAATACCAAAATGGAGCTCCAAGTTATTTCTGTTATATCATTGCAAACCTCAATCTAATTCATCGCAGGCCTTGAATCTTATTCTTTTCATCTTTCACTTCTCATGCTTTCATTACCGGAGTTCTTCATGGTGGTTCATCAAGATTTAATTCATCCTCGAAGTCTTCATCAAGATTCTTGTTGGAGCTCAAGCATTCTTCATCATGCTTTCCAATTGCAATCCTTTCTACCTTATCTTTGAGATGGTGTTATGTCATTCTTGATAATTTTCCTCCATGTTCATGATTCACAAGTTATCAATAATGAGATATTTAAACCCATCATTTTCTTTGTTCAGGAGATCTTTCCAACCTTTCAATTTATTTGTTGGAGTAATCTTGGGTTGTATTTCACCTAAAAGCTTTCCCTAAGGATTGTTGCTATTATGGTGCTTATAAATGACCCAAGTTCTTCATTTATCATTCCGGTGAGAAAAGTTTATCGTCTCCTTGTGGATCTCAATCCAAACAAATATTTCCGTTAGTGGCTGGTTGTCACCTCTTAATTTTGAGATGTTTTCCATAAGCCCACATCAAGCTTATTCGTTTTCGTTGTTGATTTTTTTAAATCAACTCCGTTCAACCCTTCTTTGTAAGGTTGCTCTTTCAAATTCAATTTTGAGAGAAGTTGTCATTTTCTTCTCCGTTCTTTCTTCCCAACGATCTTGCATCTATTCTTTCGTTCCGGAGGCTTTGTGATGTTGCTCTCTTTATCCGTCATCTCGTTTTATCAAGATCATGTTCTTTCCTTTGCTTGTCCTTTTAACTGAGTGTTGTGTCCTCCATGCTAGTTCTCTCATCTTATCAAAGTTTTTCCTCTCTTTTCAAGCGGAGTGCTGTCTGAATCTTTCATACACCTTGTGCTTTTCTTTTAATTGTTTCGAAGGCAATATGCTGTTGATTTCATCAAGTATCATCTCATCTCCTCAAGTTCTTGTTATTTCCTTCCATTTTAGAACGGAGTGCTGTCCAAATTCTGTCATTCTTATTCCTTGGCTATACCATTGCGGTTTCTTATTCTTTTGGTTCGTAAGCTCTTGTTTCATGTCTTTCAACCCACAATGTTCTCGTAATGTACCTTGTTCATCTTTTTCTAACGGAGTGTTTCATCTTAGTTCGTCTCCGTTGTATTCTTCTTTCAATTGGTCAACCTCTCAGGTTCGTGGTTTCACTCGTCTGTCAAAGAAGCAACTTTGTTTTACCTCTTCCTCTTCCGTTTTTACCCGGTGCCATCTCTAGGATCTCGGGTCAAGATCCTCTGTTAGTGTGGCAGAGTTGTGACGCCCGAAGACCGACGTCCCAGAAGATCCCAGAAGATTCTAGAAGATTCCAGATGTTCCGGGTTCTCCCGTGTGTTTTATTTGTGCTTGTGTTATTTATTTTGCATTGCATCATGTCATCATGCCATCATGTCTTAATCTTTTGCATCTCAACCTAAATAAATTGTGTGGACCTTCGGTCCATTTAAATCGAGGGAAGGTGACTTCTCTTTATAACATATGAAAGCCTCCCAATAGTAGTAGGGAGCTATATTAAATATTCCAATGATGCGGAATTAACCAAAACACACTTGCAAAATATTCCATGCCTTTGTTATCTAGATTCTTGCCCTCCAACTTGCCCATATTTATTTCATCACTTTCCGGAACTCCACCAAAAATCCTCAACATTATTTGGACCTACCAAACACCCATTTGAATTATATTCAACGAGTTTGAATTTAATTCCTGCAATCTTGCCATTTCTATTTTTCTTGGACTACTCTCATTTTTTATGAGCCCGAGAAAAATAATCCTATGTGCTAACATTTTTCCTAACCCCCTCCTCATTCTTTTCTTCTCTTATTTTGTTTTCTGCTAAAAGAATCTATGGAGAGAGAGGCCCAGCCGCAGGCCTCCTTTTGGCCCAGGCCTCCCTAAGGCTGCTGCATCCTCCCTCCCAAACTTCCCTTCTGGCCCAGCCGGCCCATCTGCTCCCTGGCCCATCAACCAACCCTAGCGCGAGCCGGCCGAACCCCTCGCATCCGTCGCTCCTCTCTCCCACTGAGCGCCGCCAGGCATCGTCCCGCATCTCTTTCTCTCGTCCCTCCCTCTCTCGCCCCCTCTGCCCCGATCCCACCTCGCCCTGGCGCCATGGCCTCCCTCCCCGTTGCCAAGGCCGCCGCGCGGAGCCTCGCCCGTGCCCTCCATCGCCAGCAGCCAGACGCCCCAGACCTCCAGCGGCCTCTGCTCCAGCCAGCCGCGCGCCGTCTGCGCCATCACCCACCAGGCCGCCGCGTCGGTTCCTTCCAGTGAGGCCCGAGCGCGCCGCGTCCTCCCCGCGCAGGCCTCGTCCAGCCGTTGTCCAGCGCCACCTCAAGCCGGCCCGGACCGCGCCGCAGCGCCCGCTTCCTCCTTCGTCACGCCGCCGCCGGTCGCCACGGCCACCGCGCCCCTCCTCGAGCTCCCTCCTGCCAAGCGCCCCGCCAGGCCCTCGCCTCGCCCCTCCAGCGCCAGAGCGGTGCCTCCCTCAGGCCGCCGCGCCTCCCTCTTCCTCGCCAAGGCGTGCGCGCCCGCGCCTCCTTTCGTCGCCCGGCCGTCCAGCTGCCATGGACGGGGCGCAGCCACGTCTCCAGCACGTGCCAGCCCTCAAGCCCTCCTCCTCCATCGCCAAGGGCTCGCCTCCAGCACCTCAACGCCGTGCTGCTGCCATGGCCTCGTTGTCCCGAGCAGCCTCCTCACCGTGACCATGACCATTGATGTTGCTGCTGTTTTTCTTTTCGCTAAGTGCCAGGTTTAACATGTACATCTACAAACGAGTAACGATGGCAGCCCGAAGCACTGAGTACCTCTACGATGACACGAACATCTACATAATACAAGTACATCTACCGACGCGACAAGTTCCCACTACGTGCATGTACCACTACCGTCGCCGAGACAGCAAGTACCACTACATGGACGTGTACCCCTACGTCAACTACGACGCCGCAAGTACCACGACTACTGGATGCCCCAAGTACCACGACGCCGATGTCCTTCAAGTTCGACTACCGTCGCCGTGTACCCCTACCGATGATTGTGTACCACTACTTCCTCTTCGAACATGAACGCCTACTTCCTCTACGAATCGCGAGAACGACTTCTTCCTCTACGCTCTCGAGCCGCCCCGAAACGATTGTTTCGAAGGTATAACTCCGAGACGATGACCCGTCGAATGCATGTGTTGTATGAGATGTTTTCCCTTGTGTGCTCCACTTGTGTACTTCGTGCCCGTTTCGTCCGTTGTCATGTTCCTCGGTTGCCTCGTCGCCGACTCGTGGGAACCCGGTGACGGGATCACCTCACTTTTCATCTCGTTCGTCTCGCTCACGCCACCTTGCTTTTGCACCAGACTCTCATCGAGTTACCGGAACCGATATGTTGCGTGGCATCATTTTCGGATCGTTGACGTGGCACCTTTTCCTCCCACCACGGCGACAATACTCCTTATCATCTTCTTATCTCTTCATGCCAACTTTTAATATAACTTGCATAAAACTTGATCATGTCATCCGCATCATGTTAACAACATTAAAATGTGTGAATTGTTGTTGCTTAAAATTGCTAAACATGCATATGGGGATTTTCCGGAATTGTTGTTGTTATTTTCCGGCCTCATTTAAAATGCCAAAATAGTGTAGTTTCATTATGCTTCACCTCTTGCCATGTTAACAAACATTTAATCTTGTCTTGTAAATAAACGAGAGTCAATTAAATAATTAATTGTGGTGCTTTTTCAATATGCAACTCGTTGCATATTGAGCTCCACTTAACTTGTAGTATTGTTTGTGCACCTTGCCATGCCATGCATAATAAAACCGAACATGCATCATACTTGGATGTGCATCGTATGCCATGGTTATGATATGTGTGTTTACCGTGTGGTTTGCTTCTTTCCGGTTGCTTCTCTTGTTAGCTTCGGATTCGTTCCGAAGTTGTGAGGATTCGCTCGACTATGTTGCTCCGTCTACTTCATGGATCTGTTCTTCCCCCTTGCGGAATCCCAGGCAAGATGATCATACCCTTGGATACCTTTACTACCATTGCCATGCTTAGTAGTCTCGATGCTATCGTTACATGTCGCGCTACCCATCTTTTATTGTCAGCCCTCTCCTTGTTGCCATGAAACCTCTAACCTTAAAACCTTCCTAGCAAAACCACTGTTTGGCTATGTTACCCGCTTGCTCAGCCCCTCTTATAGCGTTGTTAGTTGCAGGTGAAGATGAAGTTCGTTCCAGGAGGGAACTTGTTGTTGGAATATCATAATATCTATTATTATTATTAACACACCTATATACTGGGCATGGGTGGAAGGCTTGGCCTTTTGCTCGGTGTTTTGTTCCACTCATGCCACCTTAGGCGCCGATAAACCGTCATTATGTTCCTTGATTTTGCGTTCCTTACAGGATGGGTGGATGGGGACCCCTTGACACTTCGACTTTGAATAAAACTCCTCCAGCAAGGCCCAACATTGGTTTTAATTTGCCTCATAATAACAACTTAATTAATTAATTAATTAAATTTGCATAGGGGGTCGCACCCTCGGGTTCTTAATTCTACATAACAGGGGGGCCAGTGCTGATGGTGTTGGTCCCAAATAGAGTCGTGTGCGGCGCCCCCCCTTGGAAACTTGCGGTTTGGCTGCTGTACGCTGTGCTCATCTGGTTGTGGCCTGAGACGAGATACGCGCGGCTACTATCAGGGTGTCGGCACGCCGGGAGGTCTTGCTGGACTTGTTTTACCATTGTCGAAATGTCTTGTGCACCGGGATGCCGAGCCTGATCGGTTTTCCCTAAGATAAGGAGTGATGTTATTATAATTATCGCTTCAGCTAATCGTGAGAGCTTGTGATGGGCTAAGTTGGGACACCCCTGCAGGGTTATAATCTTTCGAAAGCCGTGCCGCGGTTATGTGGCAGATTGGAATTTGTTAATGTCAGGTTGTAGAAAACTTGACAGAGGATCCAAAGTAAAACACACAACTGTATGAGTATCCATGACTGTCTCTTTTCACTTTGAGAAGAGAACACGATGGGGTTATGCTTGATTCGTATGTAGTTCAAGATCTTTAGCGATCACTACTTTTGCGACCGCTTGCGTAGATGCTCATCTTATTCTTGTACTCGTAAGCTAGCCACCATATTATGCTTAGCCGCTGCTGCAACCTCACCACTTTACCTCTTCCTACCCATAAAGCTTTGCTAGTCTTGATACCCATGGTTATGGGATTGCTGAGTCCTCGTGGCTCACAGATACTACAACACCAGATGCAGGTTCAGCCGAGAATGATGCAGGAGCTGGTTCAAGTTCTTCACCGGGAGCTCGATGAAGAGAGTGGCCGTATGCTTGTGACGTTTTCGACGATCAGTAGTGGTTTCTACTAGGATTCGATCTAGACCTGTGGTTTAACGTTATGTTTGGTATCTTGTCATTTGGATCTTACCCTTAGATGGGCTGTGATGTTTATTTGGATGATGATTTCTTATGTAATGTATTGTGTGAAGTGGCGAGTGTAAGCCAACTATCTCCTTTTGCAATTTAATCCCTCTTTTACATGAGTCGTGCAAAGATACCAAACTTGAGATCATTCCAGAATGGGCTTATACTTTTAAGTCGTGCCTCGACACGTAGGAGGTATAGTCCCATCCTGGGCATTACAAGTTGGTATTCAGAGCCTTCTCCGACCTAGAAGCCCCCACTGATTGATCGAATCGTTGACGGTTGAGTCTAGGCACACACTTAAAATGTTCTGAGTCCTATATATATCGGAGAGTAGGTTTTCTTTTGCTCCTCATCTCTTTTCACTCTGGTGAGGACTCCTGACGATTACTTTTGTCTCTTCTACTCTCAAAATTGCACCAAAATTTTTTTTAGGATCACGCGAGTATTGTTTGGATTGTTTCGATGTCTTTGTGACGAGAACATTGTTCTCGATGCCTCCTGTCATTAGGGGTTGTGGCAGTGTCCCGGGGAGTTGAGCTCCGAGGTGTTGTCATCACAAATCCATCGCGGCAGTACTAGAATACTTAAGATGGCCGACATCGAAAACTCTCCTATGCGGTTAGTGGCAAGATAACCCTGACATCACCCAGTACTGGGGAGGTAGTTCGGGAGTATTGCCATAGCTTGTATAGTAGATGCGTTTCGAAGGTCCGAGGTAAACGGTTTCCGAAAATAACTGGTTATGTGTTGAAGGATGGATACAGCTGGATGTAGGATTAGAGTTGAGTGCGCGATGCTTCCCCTGTATCCCCAACACCAGATTGCATAACTGGAAACTTTCGGAAATTAATAGGTGGGTTCATCTAGTAGTTATAGGCATTCTTCCAACGAGTGCATGATATGAAGTTCGGGGTTCTACATTGAGTGAAGTGGTTTTATGGGCTTGTTCCGATCGGGAGTTGCATCTTAAAGGGTCCTTGGCTATGCTGATCCGGGGAATGCAAAACCCTTTTGTAACACGTTCCATGAGCTTTCAGCACGAATATGTGGAATGAAGCTTCTATCTTGTATTTGTTCTATCTGCTCCTTGTTTCTTTTTATTTACCTTTTGTTCTTCCAAGTGGCTTCTCGTCAAGTTGATGTACCTACGGAATTCATTCGTTCAATTCTCTGTTCGGATAGATATGTTGCAGCATAATCTTCTTCATAAACATATCTATCAGTTGTTTTTGTTTTGATTTTGGTATTCGAGTTGCTTCGATGTCAGGTGTTGATTCCATACGTTTCCTAATCGGTGTTCTCATATTTCTATGGGAGTGCTAATCATTCTTGATCATCAATATTGTCATGTTAAATTCTTCTCAACCGGCGTCCTTTGCTTCACGTTAATCCGATTTTTTTCATCGTCTGCAAGATCAACTCTCAGTCTTTTCTCAACGGTGTATGTTTCATTCATCCCAAGTTGTCTTTGTTTCCCCACCCTCCCACCCTTTTCTTCTCGGAGCAAGAAATTCTCAAATGAAATATCCATTTTATTCATGTGATATTTCTTCATTCTTTTCCTTCAATGTTCTTATCCGGTGCGTTATCATGAAGATGCTCAACAGCTTCAAGTTCATCATTCTTTTGTTCTCAAATTCTGCCGGTGGATGTAATTCAAGATTTCGGTGTTGATCTTATCCTTTTCCTCTTTTCACAATGCTTTCTTATTCCGGTGCACCAATTAATCATTCTCCTCTTGCTATTCATATCCGGAGTGCTGAAGATTCATAATTCCATTCTTAATCCGTTCAAGCTATTTTGAGATTGTTATCTTATTCAAGCCATTTAATTCAACCGGTGCAATATCTCTTAAGCAATCTTTTCCAACGGTGATTCTTTAGTGGGCCCTAACCCACAGGTCTTTCCCAGGATCTTACCTAACTCTTCCAATTTTTCTGGAGTTATACTCAAATTCTTTTCAAAGTGTGACGTAAGTATGATTCCCATCAGTCACATGCCTTCTCCAAGATCGCTTTCAAATTCTTTTTCATCATTGGTTCAACCTTTTAATCCTTCATTACGGAGTGCCTATACAATTCATGGAGGTGGTTCCCGTTGTCATTCTCAGCATTTGAAGACCGGAGAAGTGTTTCTCTTAAATCTTGGCCCGTCTTCTTGAAGATTCGTGGTTCTAGCTTCATGCCATCCTCATTATTGTTTCGATTGTGAGGAATTCTTTTATGCCATCCGAAGAATTTCATGAATTCTTTCCGTTGTGATCCTCCGAAGGCCATCATTTCAGAAGATTCTTCGTTCTCAGTTTTCAACTTCGTCCTCCAAATATTCTTCATTGATGTCTCTTCGTTCGTCTCCATATTTTTATGGTGGTTCTTTCAAGTTTACTCTTCCTTGTTATCGCATTAATTCATTTGTTCTTTTCATAATCCTACCGGTGCTTCGTTGAAGATTTACCCAAGTTTGGCCATATCTCTCTCCAATCCTTTCCAACGAGAATAAGTAGTATGCCAAATCCTTTGGTTGTCATCAATTTAAATTGGTGAAGGAGATGCATGACATAATTCTTATTCTTATCTCTTCAAGGTGATTTAATCCCTTCCTTCGGAGCTTGTTCATCATATCATATTCTCGCTTCTAAGTTGTTCATCTTGTTTTCCGGAGCTCCAAGTTATTTCTGTTATATCATTGCAAACCTCAATCTAATTCATCGCAGGCCTTGAATCTTATTCTTTTCATCTTTCACTTCCCATGCTTTCATTACCGGAGTTCTTCATGGTGGTTCATCAAGATTTAATTAATCCTCGAAGTCTTCATCAAGATTCTTGTTGGAGCTCAAGCATTCTTCATCATGCTTTCCAATTGCAATCCTTTCTACCTTATCTTTGAGATGGTGTTATGTCATTCTTGATAATTTTCCTCCATGTTCATGATTCACAAGTTATCAAGTATGAGATATTTAAACCCATCATTTTCTTTGTTCAGGAGATCTTTCCAACCTTTCAATTTATTTGTTGTAGTAATCTTGGGTTGTATTTCACCTAAAAGCTTTCCCTAAGGATTGTTGCTATTATGGTGCTTATAAATGACCCAAGTTCTTCATTTATCATTCCGGTGAGATAAGTTTATCGTCTCCTTGTGGATCTCAATCCAATCAAATATTTCCGTTAGTGGCTGGTTGTCACCTCTTAAGTTTGAGATGTTTTCCATAAGCCCACATCAAGCTTATTCGTTTTCGTTGTTGATTTTTTTAAATCAACTCCGTTCAACCCTTCTTTGTAAGGATGCTCTTTCAAATTCAATTTTGAGAGAAGTTGTCATTTTCTTCTCCGTTCTTTCCTCCTAACGATCTTGCATCTATTCTTTCGTTCCGGAGGCTTTGTGATGTTGCTCTCTTTAACCATCATCTCGTTTTATCAAGATCATGTTCTTTCCTTTGCTTGTCCTTTTAACTGAGTGTTGTGTCCTCCATGCTAGTTCTCTCATCTTATCAAAGTTTTTCCTCTCTTTTCAACCGGAGTGTTGTCTGAATCTTTCTTACACCTTGTGCTTTTCTTTTAATTGTTTCGGAGGCAATATGCTGTTGATTTCATCAAGTATTATCTCATCTCCTCAAGTTCTTGTTATTTCCTTCCATTTTCAGACGGAGTGCTGTCCAAATTCTGTCATTCTTATTCCTTGGCTATACCATTGCGGTTTCTTATTCTTTTGGTTCGTAAGCTCTTGTTTCATGTCTTTCAACCCACAATGTTCTCGTAATGTACCTTGTTCATCTTTTTCTAACGGAGTGTTTCATCTTCGTTCGTCTCCGTTGTATTCTTCTTTCAATTGGTCAACCTCTCAGGTTCGTGGTTTCATTCGTCTGTCAAAGAAGCAACTTTGTTTTACCTCTTCCTCTTCCGTTTTTACCCGGTGCCATCTCTAGGATCTCGGGTCGAGATCCTCTGTTAGTGTGGGAGAGTTGTGACGCCCGAAGACCGACATCCCAGAAGATCCCAGAAGATTCCAGAAGATTCCAGATGTTCCGGGTTCTCCCGTGTGTTTTATTTGTGCTTGTGTTATTTATTTTGCATTGCATCATGTCATCATGCCCTCATGTCTTAATCTTTTGCATCTCAACCTCAATAAATTGTGTGGACCTTCGGTCCATTTAAATCGAGGGAAGGTGACTTCTCTTTATAACATATGAAAGCCTCCCAATAGTAGTAGGGAGCTGTATTAAATATTCCATTGATGTGGAATTAACCATAACACACTTGCAAAATATTCCATGCCTTTGTTATCTCAATTCTTGCCCTCCAACTTGCCCATATTTATTTCATCACTTTCCGGAACTCCACCAAAAATCCTCAACATTATTTGGACCTACCAAACACCCATTTGTTTCTCACACTCATTTGAATTATATTCAACGAGTTTGAATTTACTTCCTGCAATCTTGCCATTTCTATTTTTCTTGGACTACGCTCATTTTTTATGAGCCCGAGAAAAATAATCCTATGTGCTAACATTTTTCCTAACCCCCCTCCTCATTCTTTTCTTCTCTTATTTTGTTTTCTGCTAAAAGAATCTATGGAGAGAGAGGCCCAGCCGCAGGCCTCCTTTTGGCACAGGCCTCCCTAAGGCTGCTGCATCCTCCCTCCCAAACTTCCCTTCTGGCCCAGCCGACCCATCTGCTCTGGCCCATCAACCAACCCTAGCGCAAGCCGACCGAACCCCTCGCACCCGTCGCTCCTCTCTCCCACTGAGCGCCGCCAGGCAGCGTCCCGCATCTCTTTCTCTCGTCCCTCCCTCTCTCGCCCCTCTACCCCGATCCCACCTCGCCCTGGCGCCGTGGCCTCCCTCCCCGTCGCCAAGGCCGCCGCAGGAGCCTCGCCCGTGCCCTCCATCGCCAGCACCCAGACGCCCCAGACCTCCAGCGGCCTCTGCTCCAGCCAGCCGTGCGCCGTCCGCGCCATCACCCACCAGGCCGCCGCGTCGGTTCCTTCCAGCGAGGCCCGAGTGCGCCGCGTCCTCCCCGCGCAGGCCTCGTCCAGCCGTCGTCCAGCGCCACCTCAAGCCGGCTCGGACCGCGCCGCAGCGCCCGCTTCCTCCTTCGTCACGCCACCGCCGGTCGCCGCGTCCACCGCGCCCCTCCTCGAGCTCCCTCCTGCCGAGCGCCCCGCCAGGCCCTCGCCTCGCCCCTCCAGCGCCGGAGCGGTGCCTCCCTCAGGCCGCCGCGCCTCCCTCTTCCTCGCCAAGGCGCGCGCGCCCGCGCCTCCTTCCGTCGCCCCGCCGTAAAGCCGCCATGGACGGGGCGCAGCCGCGTCTCCAGCACGTGCCGGCCCTCAGGCCCTCCTCCTCCATTGCCAAGGCCTCGCCTCCAGCACCTCAACGCCGTGCTGTTGCCATGGCCTCGTCGTCCCGAGCAGCCTCCTCGCCGTGACCATGACCGTGGATGTTGCTGCTGTTTTTCTTTTTGCTAAGTGCCAGGTTGAACATGTACATCTACAAACGAGTAACGATGGCAGCCCGAAGCACTGAGTACCTCTACGATGACCCGAATATCTACATAATACGAGTACATCTACCGACGCGACAAGTTCCCACTACGTGCATGTACCACTACCGTCGCCGAGACCGCAAGTACCACTACATGGACGTGTACCCCTACATCAACTACTATGCCGCAAGTACCACGACTACCGGATGCCCCAAGTACCACGACGCCGATGACCTTCAAGTTCGACTACCGTCGCCGTGTACCCCTACCGATGATTGTGTACCACTACTTCCTCTCCGAACATGAACGCCTACTTCCTCTACGAATCGCGAGAACAACTTCTTCCTCTACGCTCTCGAGGCGCCCTGAAACGATTGTTTCGAAGGTATAACCCCGAGACGATGACCCGTCGAAGGAATGTGTTGTATGAGATGTTTTCCCTTGTGTGCTCCACTTGTGTGCATCGTGCCCGTTTCGTCCGTTGTCATGTTCCTCGGCTGCCTCGTCGCCGACTCGTGGGAACCCGGTGACGGGATCACCTCACTTTTCATCTCGTTCGTCTCGCTCACGCCACCTTGCTTTTGCACCGGACTCTCATCGAGTTACCGGAACCGATATGTTGCGTGGCATCATTTTCGGATCGTTGCCGTGGCACCTTTTCCTCCCACCACGGCGACAATACTCCTTATCATCTTCTTATCTCTTCATGTCAACTTTTAATATAACTTGCATAAAACTTGATCATGTCATCCACATCATGTTAACAACATTAAAATGTGTGAATTGTTCTTGCTTAAAATTGCTAAACATGCATATGGGGATTATCCGGAATTGTTGTTGTTATTTTCCGGCCTCATTTAAAATGCCTAAGTAGTGTAGTTTCATTATGCTTCACCTCTTGCCATGTTAACAAACATTTAATCTTGTCTTGTAAATAAACGAGAGTCAATTAAATAATTAATTGTGGTGTTTTGTCAATATGCAACTCGTTGCATATTGAGCTCCACTTAACTTGTAGTACTGTTTGTGCACCTTGCCATGCCATGCATAATTAAACCGGACATGCATCATACTTGGATGTGCATCGTATGCCATGGTTATGATATGTGTGTTTACCGTGTTGTTTGCTTCTTTCCGGTTGCTTCTCTTGTTAGCTTCGGATTCGTTCCGGAGTTGTGAGGATTCGCTCGACTATGTTGCTCCGTCTACTTCATGGATCTGTTCTTCCCCCTTGCGGAATCCCAGGCAAGATGATCATACCCTTGGATACCTTTACTACCATTGCCATGCTTAGTAGTCTCGATGCTATCGTTACATGTCGCGCTACCCATCTTTTATTGTCAGCCCTCTCCTTGTTGCCATGAAACCTCTAACCTTGAAACCTTCCTAGCAAAACCACTGTTTGGCTATGTTACCCGCTTGCTCAGCCCCTCTGATAGCGTTGTTAGTTGCAGGTGAAGATGAAGTTCGTTCCAGGAGGGAACTTGTTGTTGGAATATCACAATATCTATTATTATTATTAACACACCTATATATTGGGCATGGGTGGAAGGCTTGGCCTTTTGCTCGGTGTTTTGTTCCACTCATGCCACCTTAGGCGCCGATAAACCGGCATTATGTTCCTTGATTTTGCGTTCCTTACACGATGGGTGGATGGGGACCCCTTGACAGTTCGACTTTGAATAAAACTCCTCCAGCAAGGCCCAACATTGGTTTTAATTTGCCTCATAATAACAACTTAATTAATTAATTAATTAAATTTGCATAGGGGGTCGCACCCTCGGGTTCTTAATTCTACATAACAGGGGGGCCAGTGCTGATGGTGTTGGTCCCAAATAGAGTCGTGTGCGGCGCCCCCCCTTGGAAACTTGGGGTTTGGCTGCTGTACGATGTGCTCATCCGGTTGTGGCCTGAGACGAGATACGCGCGGCTACTATCAGGGTGTCGGCACGCCGGGAGGTCTTGCTGGATTTGTTTTACCATTGTCGAAATGTCTTGTGCACCGGGATGCCGAGCCTGATCGGTTTTCCCTAAGATAAGGAGTGATGTTATTATAATTATCGCTTCAGCTAATCGTGAGAGCTTGTGATGGGCTAAGTTGGGACACTCCTGCAGGGTTATAATCTTTCGAAAGCCGTGCCCGCGGTTATGTGGCAGATTGGAATTTGTTAATGTCCGCTTGTAGAAAACTTGACAGAGGATCCAATGTAAAACACACAACTGTGTGAGTATCCGTGACTGTCTCTTTTCACTTTGAGAAGAGAACACGGTGGGGTTATGCTTGATTCGTATGTAGTTCAGGATCTTTAGCGATCACTACTTTTGCGACCGCTTGCGTAGATGCTCATCTTATTCTTGTACTCGTAAGCTAGCCACCATATTATGCTTAGCCGCTGCTGCAACCTCACCACTTTACCTCTTCCTACCCATAAAGCTTCGCTAGTCTTGATACCCATGGTTATGGGATTGCTGAGTCCTCGTGGCTCACAGATACTACAACACCAGATGCAGGTTCAACCGAGAATGATGCAGGAGCTGGTTCAAGTTCTTCACCGGGAGCTCGATGAAGAGAGTGGCCGTATGCTTGTGACATTTTCGACGATCAGTAGTGGTTTCTACTAGGATTCGATCTAGACCTGTGGTTTAACGTTATGTTTGGTATCTTGTCTTTTGGATCTTACCCTTAGATAGGATGTGATGTTTATTTGGATGATGATTGCTTATGTAATGTATTGTGTGAAGTGGCGAGTGTAAGCCAACTATCTCCTTTTGCAATTTAATCCCTCTTTTACATGAGTCGTGCAAAGATACCAAACTTGAGATCATTCCAGAATGGGCTTATACCTTTAAGTCGTGCCTCGACACGTAGGAGGTATAGTCCCATCCTGGGCATTACAATGGGTGCTGTAGTATTCATGTTAGGTGCCATATTGCCATGTTTATCTCTGTTGCAAAAGTGCATGTGGCTGTTAAGTGCTGAAACTTGTTATGAGATGCTGATTTTTCTTTTTCATATCTTTATGTGTGATTTTTGTTTGAGCAACATGTCAATATGTTTTAGAAGCACGATCATGTCATCTTTGCTGTGGTGTAATTAGTTTTCCATGTTATGCCTTGTGGTGATTGCAACAAGCTTGTAAAGTAGCCTACTCGCTGCTGTTGATTTCTGAGACTTGTTAAAAACTGCTAAGTCTGAAACTGTTATAACCTGATGCCATGTTTGCTTGATGCCCCACTCAAATCCATGAATATTTTGGGTTGTCCAATGATCATGTCTTGTTGTCCATGTTATGCTCTATCCATTCATTCCCTTGTTTGCCATTATAGCCTGTTGTAGCTTGTTGTTTTCATGCTCTCAAGTTGCTATAAAATGTTTCTGTCAGCCTGTTATCAGCAAGTTTAGTTTTGCCATGTGAATAGCTAGTGTTCTATGCATCATATGACTATGTTCTTGCCATGAGTAGCTTCATAAACATGTCTTCTTGTTGTTGGTTATATTCACATGCCATGATATGCTCTGAGATGAGTTGCACAAGCTTGCAAAGATGCCTACTTGTCGTTGTTGCTGCCATGTTTAGTTTATTTTCACTAAGTCTGAGAATCTGTTATCTTTTGCAATCTTGCCATGATGTTTTGAGCATGTTCTAGTAGTGTTTTGTAGTAGCTCATTAGTCATGCTTGTAGTGCTGGACATGTACATGCTTGCCATGCCCTTTGTTGCCATGAAGTGTTATTGTATCATGTTGTTTTGATGTCAACCAAGTGCCATTTTTCTGTTTTGGACAACTTGTCGTTATATCTCGTTTCATGTGTATGTGTTGAACCGTTGCTCCGTTTTGAGCGCGTCCTATATGAAACTTGTGTGTTTTTGCATGTAGATGCATAATAACATGTTGAGTACTTGTTTGGAGTGTGTATGCTTGATGTTTGAATGCATCTTGCATCCTTGCCATGCTTGACTTGTTTTGCTCATATCTTCTAGGTCGTAGCTCCGAATTAAATAAACTTTATATGAAACTTGACTAGATTTTCGAGTAGATAATCATGGTGCATGTTAACTTGCTGTTTAACAACTTTAACATAAGGTTTGTTCAGATCTGGACCAATTTCGTAAATTGCATATGAGGACTTACCAGAATTGTTATATGTTGTTTCCGGCCTCATTTAAACTTGCCTTGTTGTGATGTTCTTGCATGCTTCATCCCTTGCCATGTTTTGCATCATATAGACTTGTCTTGCATCATACTTGGTTGAGCATTATGTCGTGTTCTTGTGTGGTGTTTTTATCGTGTTACTTGCTTCTTCTCACTAGTTCTTATTCTGTTGCGATCGTGAGGATTCGTTCGACTATGCTTGGTTCGTCTTCGTGGCTTCTTCTTCGTCTTGTTCATGGACTCGTTCTTCTTCCTTGCGGGAAATCAGGCAAGATGACCATCACCTTGGATACCTTTACTACCATTGCTATGCTAGTTGTCTCAATGCTATCGCTATATGTCGCGCTACCTATCTATTTGTCAGCCTCTGCTTGTTGCCATGAAACCTCTAACCTTTGACACCTTCCTAGCAAACCGTTGTTTGGCTATGTTACCCGCTTGCTCAGCCCCTCTTATAGCATTGCTAGTTGCAGGTGAAGATGAAGATTGCTCCATGTCGGATCTTGGTGTTGGAATATCACAATATCTATTAATTATATTAACACACATATATATTGGTAATGGGTGGAAGGCTTGGCCTTCTGCTTGGTGTTTTGTTCCACTCATGCCACCTTAGGACCCGATAAACTGGCGTTATGTTCCTTGATTTTGCGTTCCTAACACGGTTGGGGTTTATGGGCCCCCCTTGATAATTCACACTGCTTAAAGCTTTTCCAGCAAGACCCAACTTTGGTTTTACATTTGCTTAATAACTAAAATTTTGCACAGGGACTAGCTACCCCGAGGACTTAATTAACAACCCGGGCCAGTGCTCCTCATGAGTGTTGGTCCAAACTGGGGGTCCTGCAGGGCCGCCTTGGGGAAACCCGAGGCATATGGTATTACCTGTAGCATCGCCCATCTGGTCGTGGCCTGAGACGGGATACGAGCGGCTACTATCAGGGTGTCGGCACACAGGGAGGTCTTGCTGGATTAGTTTTACCTTTGTCGAAGTATCTTGAGCACGGGATTCCGAGAAAACTAGGGTCTTCCCAACTTGGAATTGCAACTCCGCAGATCGTGAGCTTTTGATGGGCTAAGTTGGGACACCCCTGCAGGGTTTGATCTTTTGAAAGCCGTGCCCGCGGTTATGTGGCAGATGGGAATTTGTTAATGTCCGGTTGTAGAAAACTTGACAGAGGATCCGAGATAAAACACACAACCGTGTGAGTAACCGTGACCGTCTCTTTTCACTTTGGGAAGAGAACACGGTGGGGTTATGTTTGACTCGCAGGTAGTTTAGGATCTCTAGCGATCATTACTAGTTTGCGACCATTTGCGTAGATGCTCATCATATTCTTGTACTCGTAAGTTAGCCACCATATAATGCTTAGCCGCTGCCGCAACATCACTACTTAACCTCTCCATACCCATTAAAGCTTTGCTAGTCTTGATACCCATGGTTATGGGATTGCTGAGTCCTCATGGCTCACAGATACTACAACAACAGTTGCAGGTGCAGGTTTCCGATGACTTGACGTGAGAGCGATGTACTTGTGTTGGAGTTCTTTCTTCTTTTGCTTCGTCGGTCTTGGGTTAGGTTCCTGGTCGGCAGCCTGGGATAGCAGGATGGATGTCGTTGTGCTTTTCATGTTTGCATCCATAGTCAGATGTCTTGTATTCATGTTGTTGTATTCATGTGACTTGTATGAATTGTTGTATCCCCATGTATGTATGTATTGGTACGATGTAATGATATCCATCTTGCTAAGCACCTGAAATGCGGTTGTGCCTCAATCACAAGTTTTATCTAGTGATCGAGATAAAATCGCATCTTGGGCGTGACACAGGTGTCAGCCGATCTTGTGCTATTCTCTTGTCTATTGACTATATACGCTCACAATGTCGTGGGTCCCGGATGTCAGGAAACACTAGGAGGAAGCATTTTATTATTCCATACGCTGACATGGTGGGCCCGTACTGTCATCCTCTCCACGTACTTCTGCCGATTCCTGTTGTTTGTTGACCATGTTGACAACGCGAGAGGGCGGCGCCGCGGTGAGCGCACCAAAGCACGCGGAGGACGACGGCGAGGCCTCGGACGTCGGCGTTAATGATTTAGGAGACGGTGGGGCGGCGATGTGTGCGCTGAGGCGCAGCCAGTCGTGGGAGGTGGAAGCAGGCGGCCCCACCGGTGCTGGTTTGGTTTTGGTGGCTCGAGGAAGAAAGGACTGAAGAAACACGATAGACTATAAAAGCAGCAGGAGTACTTAACAACCTTAACTTAAACCAGCAGGGGCAGTTAACAACCATAGCTGAAAGCAGTATAAGTACTTATACAGGTTCAACCATACGAAGCACGCCTCGAACAGTGCTACTTGGCCTACAGTTAACCAAGGGTGGGGCCGCCAAACCCTAGGACAAGGCCCAGGCACCACCCCGCGCATCCAAAACCTTCTGAAAGTGGCTTCATCTCGCAATGTGGTCAATAAATAGGATATTCGCTTTAGAGCCATGGAAAAGCAGGAACATAATCTTCTGTCCTATTCTCCAAGATGGACGGGCCTTCATTATTTGAGACCACCCATGAATAAGTATCTTTTCACCTCCAAGGGGAATGGAGTAGGTCGACATAAACATCATGTTGTGACCAAGCGCAAGTCTGACCCGACCATGGTCAGGCATCTATATAGAAACAATAGAACTGGGCAGTTTATGTTTCAAGAGGATCACATCTGTAAAAATGTGTATAAGCAATAGTTTATGAACAACATATATAACATAAAACAGCTTGTACCATAAGTTTCTCAACATAGTTGGACCTGTTCAACGAGTGCAGCAGTGGCACACATATCCCACGTCGTCTTCCACCATTGAAACGCCCCACAAGGACCTCAAGACAATCAATAAAGTGTAGGAACTTGTGGATGTCGTCCCAGTCAACTTCAGTGCCATCAGTAACAGCTGAGTTGTTACATAATAACAAACGAGCAGCCTACTTCACTCTAAAAAAACCTACATGTGCCACCAATTATAAGAAAATATTAGTTAGAAGTAGCATCTTCGTGAGAGATTTGTTGCTACTTCTAAGTTTAAATTGTGATTAGTTAGACAAAATAGGTGGATTAAGAAGTAATTGAGGCAACAAGCAAGAACCAGATACAAAACTAACATGGATGAACAATTGGAACGACGTCGTGGTGGAAGATTGCAGTGAAGATGAGACCAGGTTCTGCTATTTCCATCTACATTCGTGCGCCAACTTTCAGTCCGTAACACTTGAGAAAGTTTATCCAAGTTCGGCCATAAAAAAATCAGCGATCTTCTTGGTTCATGAACCGAACTCGGAACTTATATCCATGGCTTGTCTTCACTGTGACCATTAAACTGGTGTATTTAGTTATGGCAAGGCCGAGCATCTTGAGTACATGTGTTCTGGCAGAGCAAATAATGCACTGCAGGAAAAATAATATGAGAACACAATGTATTCCCTATCCAAATCTAGAAATAACTTCCTCCTTCACGTCAGTGTTGACCATCGTACTGGTAATACCTTTTATCCAAATATAGCAATCCAAATTTCCAAATTAGTCGACAGCATGTTAAAAAAAACCCACCCTCCCGGATAGAAAAGAGGATTCTAGGAACATATTGTGCACGTTTTAAAATCCTGTGTTTGGATGAGAAGGAACAAGTGTGGCGTCTCGCCGAGGGCGCAGAAACCTCTAGGGTCCTCGCACTTTGGGCACTGCAAATGAAACACACTAGATTCAGTAAGAAGAAAAATGCATCAACGGCGACGGCTGCCATCCAAGGATTACCCGCGACCAAGAGGGGGGTTTCTCTAAACAAGCAGACGAGGGAGAAGGGGATTCAGGCCGAGTGAAATATTTCTGCTTCGTCCGTCCAGCTTACTGCTAAAGCTGGAAAGGGGGGGTTGTGATTTGACAGCTCATTGGGCATTACCGCGGCGCTACGACCGGGGTGTGTCTACCGTGCAGTTGTGCACTCTAATTTGTGCATATGGCACGTGGACCCCATTGCCGGATGCCCCACATATCAGCGAAAGGAAGTAGAAAGACAGGAGTAACTAGTTACACAAAAATATATTTTGACAGAGAGATACTCCCTCTGTAAAGAAATATACATATCTTTTATATCACAACTTTATACATACAAATTTATATCTAACGGATATGAAGGAAACTATGGCAATTTTGCAAAAAGGTACCCACACACCTCTCCACATTTGCAAATAAGGCCTTCCCTCGTTCATCATTTTCTCTCATAAGATAAAATACTCATACAAATGCATCTTGATGTTACGTGCAACGCACGGGCATTGTGGGGGTTCAGCTGAGAGTATACTACTCAGACAGGCTCACGGTTTTGGACTTTGGTCCGCAGGCCCACCCTGCATGTTTGGGGGCCCATGTGTTCTACCTCAGCGCTTTTCATATTGCAAGCGATCGGTACGACGCTGCTTTTAGATGCTGTCGCAAGGCGAATACACAAAATTGAATAAAGCACGACAGCTGTTGGAATGAAATCAAATGATAGTTCCTAATCAGCAATGAGAGTTGCAATTCTATCAACGATATACCATGTGATAAATAATACTGTCGTATTACTTATACACACAGGACACTTGTTTCACCATGCCAGATTATTACATCAAAATCTCTCGTAGGATAGATCAGTTTGGCAGTTGTGTGCTGCTACTGAAGAATTTCAAAGTTGATTTGGACCATCTCTCCTTGCGGAGAAAGTTCGATTTTGAGATCATCCCCTACCGCAAGATATGATTTAGATTTGAACCTTGACCATCCTTTAGCATCAATCATCATGCGACCATCCTTTGTACTTACAGTATATTGAGTAGGTTCATTCACACCAAGGCTGCACATGGTAAGAGAAACTTGGCCGCTATCGCCCAGATTGTTGAACGACTCCCTCGCTGCTCTAGGAATTCTTTGTTTGCAAACAAGAAGACATGCCCAAACAGTTAGATCAACACATTGAATCATGCGAAACAACATGGAAAGAAAAAAGAACGAAACACTTGGGCGGCCAATGCTTACCAAGAAGTTGGACATGTCGGTTTTTGTAAGGACTTTGTTGTATGAAGTGCGAACTGTAGCCCAGTCTGTTGCCGGTGCAACTGCTCGTTCGGTTGCCGCTGCACGGGCCGGAGCAGATGCAAGTGCAAGTGTTGGTGCAGGTGCCGAAGCCACCGCCGCTACCGGAGATGGTGCTCCTTGTAGAGCTGGTGCCAGTGTCGGAGCAGGTGCCGATGTCGATGCCCGATCCTCCGGTAGATCAGCCTGATCCGTTGACACGGTCGGTACCCAATCCTCAGCTGGATCAGTCTGAGCTGCTGCCGCTGTCAGTGCTAGACCAACTGCCGGTGCTCGATCCGTTGCTGAAGGTGGTTCCGATGTGCGAGACAGCGGTGATAGTGTCTGGTCTGCTATGATCAGCTTTCCAACTTGACTAGGCTTCGTGACCGTGATCCAGTTTTTTTCTTCATTTATTTTAAAGACGAGAAGGACTAATTGTGGCATTTTTGTTAAACCAAACTGCAGTTCATCATAGGGATTCGGCTTGTACTCAGACAACAGACTGATCCAATTTTTTCAGTAATATAAGTGATGGACAGTGCCTTCGTTACTGACACGACATAAGAAGTGAAACCTGCAAAAATAGCCATCGTAGAGCAAACCAAACGGTTTATTCTGTGATGAATGTCACATGGCAAAACCTGCATCGTAAAATTGCAGGAAAAGAAAGAAAACATGACATTAAATCAATAAGATTTAGACAGTAAATCAATAAGATTTACTTGATGTGACACGAGTGAATCCTTACGAGGAAATCACTACGTTGAAGTACTAAACAGAAGATTGATCGTCCAACTACGGGTGGCATGCAGGGGCCCCGCCTACTCCCACAAGCAGGACAGTCCAAAGGTAGTGACAAATCGTATGGACCGAACATCCATGGGACTGGATATCCTATTGGGTGCGATAAACCCTGCAATGCATACTGATATTGGAGTGTAACCATAATTGATAAACCGTCCTCATAAAAAAGATGATCTGGATACTTCAAAATATACAGACTGAATTGAGTGGACAGACATTAACATAGACCGTTCTCAGGACTGACCACACACCAAAAGCGGCAGTACTAATAAACAGTACAGGGTTCACAAACACAAATCAAGTACTGAACAATAGTACTTACTACAGACAAGCAAAGTTGCACTAATTAAACTCTACAGACTATTTTTTGCCACCGACCTATGGGATGAAACCCGCATAACTGACTAGGCCATGGACTTTGTGAGAGATGTCTACATGCACCATCACCATCTCGTCAACCTTGGAGAACCTAACAGAGTGGTCTTTCCACTAATAAACATGATCATGAAGACATGCCGCATCATATTTGTTGGGAAGCTTTACAAGAACCACACCCTTCGTAATCGAAGGCACAGCCAGGAAATTGTTGTTGTCAAGTACACCTCGAGAACACGCCTGACGACAATGCTACAGGAAAACACTAGTTCAGGACACATGGCGACAAGGACACATCAGCTGGATAGTTTAGTACTAGAACTCATCCTCAGGTCTTCCAGTTCACACGGCATGACTTTGAGAACTTCATCTCCACCGCGGACCTGGTTCTAATTCAAACAAAAACCATATTTTGTTACTACCTCCATTCAGAAATATAAGATGATTTTCGATATTATACTCCATATATGACTACATATACACACAGAAATGAGTGAACACAGACACTAGAACATGTCTTCAAAGGCATGAGAGCAGAGGGATTACTTGCAATATCCATAACACAAGTTACTGAGGCAAATATACCCTCTTCAAAGGTAGCATCCATGTTCATAAAGTACTCCCTCCGTCCCAAAATTCTTGTCTTAGATTTGTCTAGATACAGATGTATCAAGTCACATTTTAGTATTAGATACATCCATATCTAGACAAATCTAAGACAAGAAATTTGGGATAGAGGGAGTAGTTGAAAGTAATCTATAAGAAATCAGTGTCAACCTCTCGCATGTTTTGGTCAAAAGAGGAATTTAGAACCATCGTTTGGCACACAAAAATCCCATGCAAGATCACCCAGAAAGTTGTACTACTAGTACTAGCACTGCGTGTTAGATGAAAAAAAACACGATCAAGATCGAGAAAAAGATCGTCAAGAAGAGATATTACCTGGACTTGCTTAATGAGGGATCCCGGAGAGGGGGGCTTGGATAGGGCGATGGCTTTGAGCTTGTTTGTGGTAGTCTCGGCAGGGTGCTTGCGCTTCTTCGTACCACGAGCCTCGATGGTTTTGGCCAGAGCCATAGACATCACTTCGGCCGGTGCTCCAACGTCCATCAAGAAACTGTCAAATGGAAATAAAAGAAAAGAAACCATAATCACAAACCCATAAGAAGAAAAGAGAGGGAGTTATAGGATCAGTCTCGGGGTTGCAAGACCGGGCCTTGGCCAGAATCAACACCATTGATGCGCTCACCTTTCCTTCTTTGGGAGAGAAGAACAATGTCAGAAGCAGGTCGGGGTTTTCTTCAAGAAATGAGGAACAAGATGAGGGAGAAGCGAGTTGGGTACTGAGGAAGCTGAGAGAGAAGAGTGAAATGATGGTTGCTTTGTCCATCCATCTTACTGCTGGAAAGGAGGGGGTTTTGTGATTTGACGGCTCATTGGGCATTACTGCGGCACTTCGATCAGGGTAGTCTACCGTCACTCTACTACGGAGTAATTTAGTGCATGGCTGGTGGACCCCGATGCTGGCTGTTCCACACGGTTGCGTAAGTGAGTAATTTAGTGCATGGCTGGAGGAGCATTTGCACGGTAGAGCGTGTCCATTGTTTTTCTGAAAGAAAAAAATGATTACAGCAAGCGTTTCCACTCATACGACGGAGGATTGCGAAACACGGCAGCCACTTGAACATACACAGTGCTCCTACTACTAGGCATGTGCAGTGGTTCATACGTTAGTACTACATAATCTTGTTGCTAGTGTAGTAAGATATGACGACAACAAATGATGTTGTGCGCTTGTCAACTATATGAACAGTAATGTAGTAACATAGTACAGCTTTCTCGACTGTCCGGTCGAGAATGAGCGGTGAGATCAATGTTAACAGAACTAGGTCTACGCGCACGGAGAGTACGGTGCTACAGCACTCCACGAAACATGAACCATATGAAGCATGAATAGTGTTAGGTAGGGTGTATGAAGGGTGCACGGGATGGGAGCAAAAGTTCCCTTCTCGGCCCACTTTTGGGTGTTTGGCAGAGTGCATGAAGGGTGCATGAGTCCACACTAGTAGGTTAACACAAATACACGAAGAGGAAACAACTACTCCCTCCGTCTAGGTGTGTAAGTCATCTTACGTTGTGCACTGCGACCAAGGCGGAGAGGAAAACGAGAAAACTTAATGTCTTTTTGCTAATTAATATCATTGCATGCAATGAACTAACCACTGCATGTCATGTTTATTAGTCTCATGTCATTGAAAGCATGCACGACCCACGTCTCTTATTCGTTGATATGTCACAAAACAAGAAACGGGGAGGGAGTTAATGTATCGTGCCTAAGTGTTTTGGGATTATTTGATTTTCGTAAGGTGACTTACACACCTAGACAGAGGAGTATATTGAGATGAGAATGCAACCAAACACGCCCACACGCTTTGTGCTACAGTGACTGATCCGCATCGTGTGAGTTTGATCCAACGGTCATGTTGCACTGAGACATGGACATGCCCATGCAGAGGGCGCCTAAACACCACCGAAGTCCCTCTGCTTCTCGAGGCGCATGACGTTGGTGATGCAGGGGGCGAAACAACTGAAAGGCAATGCAATCTACAGGAAGGCGGAGGGAGCCAGCCGAGGAGCGGGGAATCTTTTGGGTTTCACCATGGTAAAACACCAGTCGACGAATTCTCACATCAGAGAGCAGTGGGTTTTACAGGCAGAGTCTTCGTGACTAATTGCTGCCACGCCTGCTCCCGTCAATCAAAAAATTAAAAATCCTGCTGCGCCTGCTCCCGTCAATCAAAAAATAAAAAATCCGCCGCACTCAAACACCAGAGCAACGCTGCGGTGGATATTTAAATTTACCCGCCGACAAGTAGATTAAAAAAGGGGTGAAAAAATGTGGCGGCGGCCTAGCTAGAACTAGCCCAACAAGCTAGCCATCGTGCTTCACTAATGTACTCGGCGGGAAAAGTGGTCTTTCGTGATTTGACAAGTCATTTACTTGTTTTGGCGAAAACGCGCGGTAGGGTGTCCCACGTCAGGAAGAGTATATGCGTGCACCACCTGGGAGGACCCCAAAACCGCGCGGTAGGGTGTGCCATGTCTCGGCACGGAGGAAAAATGTGCGTGTAAAAATTTACTGTATCAGACGTAGTACCTATGGTTCGACCTCGGGACCCATGCAGTCGGTCGAAAACACCCCACTAGCCACACAGCTTCATCATGCTAACATGGCACGGAGGATAGGTGTGGTTAGCTCCGTCTCGACTAGCCATAACATCTCTTGTTCTAGGAGATTCTTCTATTTTCCAAGCTTTTTTAGTTGTAATAACACCACGGCAAGCTAGCGCCATTCTTCGTGTGTGCCCATGCAAAGGTTAGACGATGGAGAGAAGAGAGAGATCGCAGACCTGGGACCCACTAGTAAGTGAGTCAACGGTCATGCATGTGTTGACGAGGCACTCCCTCTACTCTACTCAATGTAATACTGTATAAAATCAAGTTATGGGACAAAGCCAACAACCGTTGTTGTTTCAGGCTATCGACTTATGCTTTGTAGTCCAGGTTGACAGTTCAAATCTCGTCTTTCATATTTGTTAGTTTTAGGTCCAAATTTGATTAATGACAAGTGGGACCCCCGTGTGTTGTTCCAATATTTCAGTGTAGGAGGGTTTTTTTTGAACAAACACTTTGGGCAGTTAGACAAGTAACGGCACAAGTTACACATATTTTGCAAATTTACGAACAAAAATGACAGCGGCATAGAATATCACATCCACCCCGCAGCTTAGATGCTATGGTGATACGAGTTTTTACACCATTGGAAGTGAGATCCAATGGCTTGGGAGTAGTCTTTGTAATTATGCACAATTTCCAAACTCTCCAAAGTTTTTTTTTGCAAATAAAACATGCAGGCCTCGTGTGTGCCGCTGCATCTTGGATCCAACGGCTGCCTGTTTCTCATATTAGGTGCTCCCCATAGCTTAATTACCCGCTACTGTGATATGAGCATCTAGGTCGTATGATCAGTGATCAGATGGCACATGCGTAGTACTTGTACTTTCTGCGCAATTCCCAAACTCTCATAGCCGTATATTCCAAAAACATTCAAACCTCCTATTGTGGGCCGTTAGATCTCCGTGAACTCATATCACCATAGAATCTATGGTGCGGGAGCACCTCATATTCTCCCGTGCGAGAAAACATAAGGTGCTCTCGCAGCTTGGATGCTACGGTGATACGAGCTTCGAGGTCGTTTGATCTGAGATCCAATGGCATCTGAGCAGTCTTTGTGCTTGTAAGCAGTGGCCGAACTCTTTGGGCGCTTTTCTGCAAAAAACTATTCAAACCACCGAGGAGGTGTTGGGTCACAAATCCGACGGCTCCGAAGAGCTTGTATCACCAAAGCATCTAAGGTGTGGTAGCACATGATATTCTTACATACATGAGAATATGATGTCCTCCTTCATCTTAGATTCTACGGTGATATGAGCTTCGAGGTCGCTGGATATGGGATCCAAGGGCATTTGAGTAATTTTTGTACAAATTGTGTGCAATTCTCAAACTCATCAAGGTTTCCTGTAAAAATATTAAGACATCATGTGAGCTGTTATATCTCAAATCTACAAGCTCCAAGCAACTCGTATCAGCATATCTAAGGTATGGGGGCACATGATATTCTCCCGGGGAGGAGGGGTGGGGGTGCACAACCAATCGGTGGTTGGGAGGGTGGAGACAAATATAATCTAAACAACCCTAAACAGAGCTTCACAATTTTATCTAAGGTCGAGGGGGAGACCCCCGACAATCATAGCTCTGCCTAATTAAACACAACATTTGCATGTACCGTAGTACTAGACTTCATATTCATGTTTCAGTTTCATGTTCGTTTTAAATATTGAATTGAGGACCATGATTGTCTTACATTTTACCCCCTTCATTCCTAAATATTAGTATTTTTTGAGATTTCAAGTGGACTGGCACATATGGATGTATATAGACATATTTTAGAGTGTAGATTCACTCATTTTGCTCCGTATGTAGTCGCTTATTGAAATCTCTAAAAGACTAATATTTAGGAACAGAAGGAGTATTTTTGAATTCGTGTCATACATGCATGGTTTGGAAAAATAGATGCACTATACTTATTGGATTGTTGTTGTGTTCGTGTGTGGTTGTCTCTGTGTGTGTGTGTGTGTGTGTGTGTGTGTGTGTGTGTGTGTGTGTGTGTGTGGTCATATGCTTGATACATACAAAGTTTTCTGACCTCCATATTGTTCATCTTTTAAATTTGAATTTGCATTGAAAAACTTACCAGTGATACCATGAAATGTGAAATCCACGTTGAGATCACTATATCACAAACTCACTCTAATTCAACAACTCGTCATAAATCAATTGCCACGTTGAGATTAGTATTTGAAAGGAAAATACGGGCATTGTAATACACATAGATTCGTTCGGCAATTTAAAAGGTTCCTTTCATATTCTCGAATGGTAGGACCCAACGGCGTACCAGCCAGACCTTTGCTCGTGTTGATCCTAAAAAATAAAAATAAAAAACCTGGGCTCGTGTCCTTCTGGTGGCATGCATGGTACGCACATTACGCAACCCCAACCAGTCGAGCCTCCACGTTTCGAGTCGAAATATTTGGCGGCCAGAATTCCAGTCCTAGGAAATTCCCCTCATGTCCCCGGTCCATAATTACTACCGATGAACAACGGAGGGATGCTTTAGTAACTAGACAATGTTACCTACCGTGCCGAGCACGGTTCAATTCCCTCGGTCGCCGCTCGCCAAGGTCACCTGTCAACTGCATTGCCTAGTACTACTACTACTACTACTACTACTACTACTACTACACCAGGATGCGCATAGAATTGAGATCGTTTGTTCGTGCCTACTAATTCAGTTAATATATCAGGCAATGCACTGGTACGGAGGAATTATCCTTTTGCTCTGCATGTATAACTTGTCTGAAGTCTAACTAAGCAAAATGTTTGACCAAATCCTTTCTTAAGAAATACAACAGGGCAGATGTATGGCTTGAAAATTTATTACATGATGCAGGTTATGATATTGTTTCGAATCCTGGATCTTAAATTTCAGAAAATCCAAAAGTGACCATAAATTCTTTAAACTGAGCATGGTCACGTGATATGGCACAAATATTACTTCGTAATTTTTTTTCTTGAATTTGAGAAAAGCTGCTTATGACAAGTTGCATAAATGAAGAGCCAATGTATTTTGGAACAAAGACCTATCACGTTAAGGCGATAACTTTCACTATTGAAATTGTGGGCGTTTACGTGCCACCACGAGTCCCGCTTCTCATTGGCAGGTGCCGTCCGAGCAAGCGTGTGAGTCGACGGGAGGCGTGTGAGCAGACCGCTGCGCCGGCTGACAGGGAGGCGTGCGAGCAGACCGCTGTGCAGGCTCACCTGGAGGCGAGCCCTTTGACTAGGCTCCGCCACCCACCTTCGTCCCAACTGCTCCCACTTTTAATGTCACCGGCGCCGCAGTTTAAAATCAACCCCGCACTACCCGGTATCGCTACAATCTTCTCTCTTCCTCTCCGATTCTCCTGTCGTCTACCTCCAACCAGCCTGACCTAAACGTACGCCATGCCGCATCACGATGGTCTGCCCTTAGTCTTCCAGTTTCCTAAGGAAGACACCCAACCAGAGTCTCAAGAACATACGTCGCTTTGGGACGAGCTTGAACTGGCCTTGCGGGAAGACGCCGCGCCTCTCCCCGCTCCCGTTCCGGCTCCCGTCACCCCGACTGCACCAGCGCCCATCCCCGTGGCATTGATGGGCCGGGAGCCGCACATTGTCGCCGAGCTTGATGCCACGGGGTTCCACGAGGTCCCCGCCGACTTCACGCGCCCGTGCACCTGCCAGCGCATGCGCCTGCACGTGCATTGACGCACACGCCCGTGCCGGTGCCCGTGCACCTGCCAGCGCATGCGCCTGCGCGTGCATTGACGTGCGTGCCCGTGCCAGTGCCCGTGCACATGAATGTCTCTGCCGCGCCATTGAGAACGGCTGTCCCTGCGCGGGTGCCAGTGTCCCCCTCAGTGGCATGGATGGCCTCCGTCGACCGCTTCCTTGCACCAACGCCAGTCACCTCCTCCCGCCAGTTGACTCGCTCCGAAGTCCAGAACATTTTGGCCTTCCTTGAAGCTAGGCCAACGTCCAGGAGTACGCCAACAACAGCGCAAGGTGCCGCCATCGCCATCGGTCAGTGGCCCGACGACACACAGAGCACGGCAGAGGAGCCGTTTCCACCGCAAGACGCCCCTCGCCGCCGTCACATAATCTAAATTTGCCATGAAAAACGTTCGGATTGCCATGCTTAAAATCCGAACGTTTATCATTTCCGTTTATTTTAGATCGATCGTCGTATAATTTAAAGTCGGAGTCAGACTGAACGAAATCTATGGTTTGATCGATTGAATGTTCTGCTAGAGCCGTATCAAATTAAATATAAAATGTCATCAAGCCACATGTATTCCTTGTCATCCAACGATCTAGACTGCTTCAATGTCGAGCGCTCAACACGTTTAGCATGTAGTTAATTTCATGCCAAAAATAGTGCTAATCCCATAATAACACGCAAATAATATCCTACTTAATATCCGCATGCACTTAATATACTTCCAAATTAATGTGCATCGCACGTACACTCTGACTAGTGCTGCTAGCACGTGAAACTAGTGCGGTAACTTGTGAACGCGTCCAGATATGGTCAACGGCAACATCGCCAGCGAGTTCTTCATGTTTGCCCGTCCGTCTAAACGCAGAAGGGGAGGAGAGAGAGAGGGCACACATGGAACCCACCAGTAAGTGAAGGCGAATAGTACTAAAAATAATATTACATGTTATCAATTAAATAGGCTGTGGTAATATAAAAACATTATGTGAACAAAGGGAGGTAGAACAAACATTGTTGTTCTACGTATGTTGCCTATTGACGTGCGGCTTGAAGGCCCTGGTCGCATGTTCGATCCTCGTCCTTTATTTTTTAATTGGTATATGGGTCCGAATTTGTTTCATGACATGTGGGCCCCTCGGTGTGTAGTTTGTAGCACTTTAATTTGTGGGTCGAAATTTGTTCCATTCCAAGTGGACTATCGGTGTGTAGTTTTGTACCTTATTTATAATAATTAAAGAGAACAACAGAGTTTTTCGCAATAATACCATGGTGCGACGTTGAAGGCGAGAAAGGACGTGCGAGAGAGCGATGACCGAGCCAGAGGGAAATCAACTAGGGGAGTTGAGGATGTTGCAACGGTGTTTCGAGTAGTTGTGGGCCGAATGCTATGAAAATATAATCTAAACCGACCGGAATAAATGCCTACACAAATTAATCCAAGGTTGGAGTGCCCCTCACAATGTAAATAGCTCCGGCTTTGCGAGGGATGGAGAGGTAGCTTCAATGTGTGGAAGATACGGCGTGAGAAAGCGAGGTCAATCGAGAGACATATAGATAGAGAGACAAAGTGAGTGTGGTCCAACATTCATAGAACAAATATATATGCTCTAGAGAGATATTGCCCGATTGAGCTTTTGGCAAGGGTGAGTGTTGTAAGATAGATCTTGAGAGATGATCCAGTCATAGACGTGTAGATATATTTTGTGCGTGGGAGGAAGCAAGGTCAATCGATCACATAGGGTCGTCGTGCGATCGAAAGAGTGAGACGGGTTGGAGAGAGTGACCTAGATAGACAATGTGCGTGAGAGAGTATACAATGTGAATAAGTCGAATTGGGCTCAGACATGGTGATATAACATTTTTGTCCGAGAAAGAGCGAGGTCAGTCGAGACATACAAAGAGAGTGAGAGAGAGGGAGAAAGAGAGGGAGAGAGAGAGCGAGCATGGCCCGTCATGAGGTCGAAAGAGTGGGGGCGGCTTTGATGGACTGACCTAGATAGACAATCTGCGTGAGAGAGTATAGAGTGTATCGATCGAGGCCCGAACAGGGAGATATATCATTTGTGTGTGAAAGCAAACGAGGTTAAACGAGACTCAGATAAAGAGAGCGAGATTGAGCGAGTGTGGCCCGCCATGCGGAAGAAAGAGTGAGACAGTCTCGAGGGAGTGACCTAGATAGACAACGTGTGTGCGTGCGCACGAGAGATTGAGTGGCTAGATAGGCAATGCATGTATTTAGCGCGAGAGCGTGAGAGCGAGAGGGAGAGAGAGAGAGCTCGGCATGGGGTGCTATGGCAGGTGTGTGAGGTAAATACATTTCATAACAGAGTGGAAAAAGGGGTTGTGTAGTTGAGAGAGTTAGAGATTGAAACATGGAGATAAAGAATGGATGTGTGTTGGAAACCGATAGCTTCCTAAGGTGGTTAGGAGAGGAACATTGACCGATACAGGAAGTATGTAGCGTGTGTGCGGGGGGAGGGGGGCTAAAAACAACATTTGAATGAAGATAGTATGAAACTTAATATCGATGTTTCAATTCGATGTACATTGTAAGATTTGAACTGAGGACCATGCATATGGGTAATTATTTCGAATTCGTGCCATACTAGGTTTCGAAAAGTTGACATTGACTCGATTTGTTGTGCTATTTTGTAGGTCATATGTTTGAATCCATCCAAAAGTTTTCTCACTACCATGGTGTTCATCATATACATATGAATTTGTATTAAAAATAGTGTGGATACAGTGAAATGCGAAATCCACGTTACAATTGGAGATCGCTATGTGAGACACACTCTAATTCAAATAACTAATTATGTGACACACACTCTAATCCATGTTAGCGTGGATACCGTTTCGATTTTTTTTAAATAACTCCTCATTAATTAATTTATAGTATCTCGTTTCGAATGACTAATTATTGCAAGGAAAACACGGGCATGGTAATACATACAGATTCATTTGCAAATGAAAGAAGATCCGTTTGCATTCTCAAATGTAGGCACACTAGGCAGACCATGGTCGTGTCGTGGTGGTCGCGTATGTCGGACGGACGCTTAGCACCTAGCCACCCACCCCCTCTCTCCCTCCCCCTCCGCCCAAAAAAAGGACGACGACAAAATAAGTTTGCGCTTCCATGTTTCGGATTGAAATATCTGGCGGCCCCAATTCCAGCCCTGCAAAATCTCCCTTCTCCATCGTCCCCTTCTACGCCCAGATTGCTCAAATCCCTAATTCCTCGCCAACCCAAGCAAAGTTCGAATCTCCCCTCGTCTCGTCTCTTTTCCCACCTCTGTGTCAGACGATGACAACGAAGACGACGGTCGCGCTTCACCACCGCACCGGAGCTACCTCATCTACGCCCTCATCCACCGCACCGGGTGGTCCACCGACAACGTCGGCCGCCGCAACGACATGCCTCACAGACACCGACTTCCACCACATCAGGTGCGCTTCACCGACGTCGTCTCCCAGCTCAACGGGGCTACTTCACCGAGCACATCGTCGCGCCTCCGCCCCCGAGGCCGCTGGGGCTTCACCAACGGTCTCGTCCACCGCATTGTAGCGCTCCGCTGCCACTCAAGATCTACATCCGTGCACGGCCAGCCAACGCCAGCGCATCACCCTCAACGGCTCTAAAGTGACCCGCACTCTAGCTAGGCGAGCATGCCCAAACGCCGGCCCAAACTAGGCATCCACACATCACTCCCTTGTGCACTGTTCCGATGATGTTTGGATATCTTTTCACTGCTCTCTTAGCTTACACGCCTATCCAACTCTGACTTTAACTCTTATTTCTTCTGGAGATATCATCTGAAACAAGCAAATCCATTTTTAGCGAAGCATGACGGCGCTACAAGATCTGGTGCACATCCTGCACACCCGTATAACCTTGTAAGTATCTGTCCTCCGGTACAACAGCAAGGTCGATTCCTCCTATTTGATCAGCCATTCGCCGTGTCAAAAATGCAGAGGGGGATGCAAGGAGCACAAGGCATGCACATCCAAGAAAGTGGTAACATGGACTTGTACATGGAACATCCCAAGCGCAAGCAGAGCTGCAGTGAGCATGTACAATGAGCTAGTGTAAATCCCTGCATTTCATTTAATTTGTACTGGCATTCGTGTATGATTTGTGTGCAATGGCGGATCCACGAATTCAAGTTACCAGCAGCGAACATTTAACTTAAAAAATACGAAGGCACTTGCACTCCAGAAATCAACATAACTTGAGAAATGTGAAGCTACATGCACTTTGAAAACCAGCTAATGATCCAAAGTAGTTCAAATTATAAACACTAAATGATGCAAGCATCAAAAAACACAAAATGCAACATGGTGTACAAGGACTACAAACATGGTCTGTACGACTGTACCTGCTTGAATTATTCGTTCTCTGGCTGAAAATATCGAAGTGTAATTGCACCTATAACCAGTACGCAAACTGCATATCAATATATCTATCCTGCACAAGTATGCCAATAGTTTCAAACAACAGATTAGAAAAGTATTTATGCTACGTTGTCATGATACGGGGACTTTCTGGCAGATGGCCTCGACGTTTCCTCAAGCCATGAAAATGCACTATAATTTGCTTGTCATCAATGCCTGCAAATCTCCATGTCTCTCTCAACATAGTAGATCATCAGTAGACACTAAATCCTTCAATGGGAGCTTGCAAAATGCTTGCATTAGATGCCTTATTAGACACTATATGTTCATCACCAGGAGCATGTAACATGTTTGCATCAAATGCTTCATTACCAATCTGTTCATTAGACACTTCAGGCTCAAGAACAACATGAGCTTGGATGTTTGCACCGAAAACTTGATTAGATTCATCAGATTCAGTCAGTTCAATATTGATTGGGGGGGTTATAAAATAAGTAGAAATTGGTTTCATTTTCTCATAGATTGCCCACATACAAGCAGTTTTACAACACCCTCAGGTTTAACTCTTGGCCAGAAATTGAAGAATTGAATTAGATATAATCAGGGATGTGATGTACCTGCTTGTTGCGCATGCTACTCTTGCAAGCTGCGACTGTCCGTTGGCGCAAGCTCGATGCCATGCCCGTGCTACCGCCGCTGCCTCCCACGCAGGCTACACCCAGGGTTGAATCTTCGTCTTCTTGTCGTTCCGTTCGCTTGAAGCCCGGCGACCGCCCTCCAACGAGGGTGCGAGGAAGTGTTGTGTCGGTCAGTCTAGCAGCAGCTAGGTTAGGAGCGAACCAGACTGGAGGCTGGAGTGGATGAATTGGGATTTTTCTTGATGTCGATCGATGTGGGAGGCGCTCGTTTGGGCCGCGAGCCTGCTATAGGGCCTGCCTTGCACTTATGTTATTGGTGTATCCAAATTGAAACATTTTTCTTCATTTTTTACATTGCTTGCTCGTGCATTGGGACGAACAAACCTAGCATGGGCCAACCTGGACGACTCAAACTAGGTGCACACTATCGAGCCACCCGAGGTGGCCGCCCATACCAGACCCTATGGTGGCGCCACCCCTTTTTGCGTGTATGATAGGGGTAGTGAAAAATTGTGGCACCCCGGATCAGAGCGACCGGTTTACCTTGCATTGCCAGCCCAGAGACCTTGTCTTCTGGCAACACACAACATCTTGGTACAGAAAACAACCGCTTTATTGATACTAGCGGATCACAGTTTTACATTACAACAAGTAGCGAGGCCTCGGTCATTAAAACTACGCAGCAGCGGTATGACTTCGTAGCGGAACTCCATAGCACATGGACACTGATGTGGACAATATCTAGACTCGGACGGCACTCCTTTCCAGCAAAACTTTCCTGAAATCTGGCATTACACGCCAAGTCAGTACATTGAATATACTTGCGAGCTTACAACAATCAAAATCATAATGACAAACAATATCATGATAATTATTCAATTGTTAACATGCATCATCATACGTGAATATGTATACAACTAACATGATGTGCTCAGATCTTTGTGAAACAGACCCTCGGTCTGACTTACCCATGGTGATCTTTCGTAAGCTATAAACTTGCTCATCTCATCAGGACATAACTCGTGATCTTTCCGGCGATCACAACCCTGACCATACTTGGTCTCAAATCATCTCGGTGGCTCTTTCACCATTTTTACAGTACAAAAATTTATAACTTAGTGAGCAAAATTTTATTATATGTTGACCCATGGTGTGACTTATTTTCGAGCGTGTCCTTGACCGTGGACTCGGCTATCGATAGATTAATTACACTATGCAGAGGTAGTGCACTGTACCCACACCACGGAACTCATGGCCTTGCTTTCCCATTCGGGGGGCCCAATGGCGTTCTGACAAAACTCTTCCATTGCCATGACACTCTCCCAGCCACTCCGACTCATTCCCCACTGGAATGGTCCTGGGTGGCCCCGTGCCTACCAAAGGCACACCGACCACCGTCGTGGCCAAACAGAAACTGTCCCAAACGGGGACTCGGTACCATAAAATTAACAACGGGCACACAAGGTTATGTCTGCTTACCGGGCCAGGGTACCGCATGCCCATAACCTTCCCTACTTGTAGGTACCGACCAGAGGCATGACAACAGACCGAATAAAGACTTTCCCATAAAGGCAAATGTGATTGCACTAGGAAAAACTCGATTCAGTGGCACCACGACCCGGTCAACAATTTATTCAAGTTGAGTTATTAACAGGTTCAACATAAAGAAAATAAATAACCGGTGTTATAAAATGCCATGGAAATGCAACATACCAAATGCGTTACCAAAAATAACTGGGTCAACTTTACCTTACTAAGTGCAAGCATCACAACTTCCATTATTATTCTGGTTATGATTTACTTTCAATTAAAAACAGAATATATTCTAGCAAAATTTTACTATAGTTCTTATGTACGAAAAATAACTTCATATAGCTATTTATATGCATGCCCATATTAGTTCTCCATGATCCAAACTTTCTTCTAGCTATCTTAATAACTTAAACCAACTTCCAACATTCTGTAAACTAAATAATACAACTAAATACAACAACAAACAGAAAGTAATTAACAAAAATAATTCATGTGCATAGATTAAATCATTTATTCAAGTTGGAAAATCACAAATATTGAAATGGCACCATGAAAATGTTGTTGTGGCTTGCCTTAGTGCAAATGAGGTTCACAAGCCTCCTTGTGATTCTCAAGACAAGCTTCACCTTCTGAAAATAATTAAAAGTACAAAAAGAAAATATCAAGAACCATTCAAAAATTCACCAGAAAATCTACACAGCACCAATACTCTCATTTTTGGTGTGCTACATGATTTATTTACAAAGAACACAATGCAAAAAGAATCAATTCATTTGGACTTATGGTTAAAAAGTTATTGCAGTTTGAAGTGTTCTGGAATATATTTAAATTTGGAATTTAAATAAACAGACTGGAAAAGGGGGTGACGTCGAAGGCGTAAAGGCCCAGGGCGCCACCACTCGTACCGCTTCGCGCGAGTACAGAGAGGCTGACTAGCAGGCCTCGCTAGTCAGGAGAGGGGGAGAGAGGGAGAAGAACAGGGGCGGTCGCGGCCTCGCCGGAGCGCACGCCGGCGACGCGAGCTACTTGGCCAAGATGGGAGGGATAGATCGACAGAGGAGGTCGAGGCGCACCTGTTCGTACCCGTAGAGTAGCTAGGGGTGGTCGGACGGCTTTGGAAATGGCCTTGCAGGAGGAGGCAGAATGGGATGGTCGCCGGAGTGGAGGAAGATGGCGAGCAACGGCGACTCCAGTAGCTCCAACTAGGTGGAACGGCACCACCAGAGAGTGGCGGAGGCTCTGGAAGGGTTGCCCTGGCCTAAGAGGGGCTGGAGCTACCGCGACGACCCGAGGGGATCGCGGGCGAGCTCAAGCTCGGGGACGGCGGCCTGTGGCCTGCCCGGCCGGGCCACAAGGTTCTACGCAGTTGTGGTGTGTGTGGGAGTGGAGCTGGGTGCTAGGGGAGGCTGGGAGGGGTCCTATATATAGGCGATCCGAGAGGGAGGGATCGGGGCTCCACCGGCGACACCTGGACGCTGCGCCCGACGACGAATGGCGTCAGTGAGAGGGGGAGAAGGCGACGGGGTTCACGCGGGAGCTGTGGATGGACGGAGATGAGCACATGGGCGCTAGAGTGGCGACGAGCACAGTGCGCAGCGCACTGTTGCCTTGGCCGGACCACGCCTGTGCTCGCTGCGGCGGGCTCCGGCGTCGGCGAGTGCCAGGGGGCGTTGTAGAGGTCGAGACGAAGATGGTGGCGTGGTTTGGCAAGCTCTGGCAGGCGCGGAAGCAAGCACGCGCGAAACAGAGCACTCGGCGGCATCCAGAGCGTGCCGACAAGCAGCTTGGCATGGTGCACACGCGTGGTCACCGCGTGAACTTTGCCTACTGGCCGAGTTGGTGCCAAATATCATGTCTGGCGTGTTGTTCGTGGTAGATATGAGTGTTACCCAGGTTCAGTTTGGGTCCAGACGCAGTAGAAAGAAGTTCACACGGCTGGTAAGTTTCTGGACAAAAACTTTGAGAGTTTACCGAGGTAAATTGGCTAAGAGTTGGAGGTTGTGCTTTGGAGGCTAGTCCTAAGTTACTAAGGTAAAGATGCACAAGGAGTTTCAGAAGCAATGGAGCAACTAAAATGGTAGTTGCTGTAGAAACTACCATTTCTGTCCAGAATAGAAAAGAATTTATGTAGCAAAAATATTCCAAAAAGTGGTGCAATATTTTTGCTCAGGAATGTGTCCTAGGGTCCAAAGAATATTTATGAAATTCCTCAGATTTTTGTGGGCCAGAAAAATTCGGGTTGCTTTGGAGCACAATGGGCCTAACTAGGGTTTTGGAGGGAAAAATGAATATTTTTCAATAAAGAAAAATATTCCATTAATTATTTTAGAGTGAACCAGAGGGAAAAGATGATTTGAGTTGGATATGAGGCACTTGGGTGAAAGCCAAGGGTACCCAAGTATTTAAGTCCATATGAAAAGATTCAAAAATTCCCCAGGTTCAAATTAAATCCAAACAAAACTCAGGCAAATAAGAGAGGGCAAAAATCAGGCTGTCACAAAAATATTACAGTGATGCTTTTGATTTACCCACAGAATGGTTGAATTGCTTGTTTCTATGAACTCAGTTCGCCAATAATGTGAAGGATGCCAGTCTTTTCATCCTATTGTAGATTCCTTAGTTCTCGATATGGCAAAAGTAATCGCATGAAATATACAGTAAAAGCCAGTGTGATGTGTGTGGCTACAACTAGTCTGACTACACGTCCTCATATAACATATCAAGGATGCACCATATTACCAGATTAACCATTCGACTTACCAATGCAGTGTGGGAAGAAAGAAGTATTGGGACTGTGTATCCAAGCAATTGATGCCATGGACTCCTTCGTACAACCTTGTAAGCGAAAAAGAAGTTGCAGTGTGCCTGTACAAAGAACTAGCGTAAGTTCAGTTATCTGCTTCTCGGAATTTATTTAGCCACTTATTGCAAAATTGTTCAATTACGTTGCTTGGCTTAATTTAGTTTGCTACTGATTACATAATACCACAGCCTATTAATCCTATTATAGACTGCGCCTATCTATGTGTTTGATACTTACTGTTAAGAATTACCTGTTTGCCTGAACTTAGATAGCTACTTGTTTGTTTAACTGCTTTGCTGCTGCAACAACGGGTTACAATGATGTTAATAACTACTTTTCAGCATCGAATTGAAACTCTTTAATTCCTTGTTTGTTTAACTCGTTTGCTGTTATAACTCCCAGTTGAGGTGTTTTGCTAACTTCAACTTTTCTGAATCCAATCGGAATTTTAATGGAAAAATAGGTTAGCCCAAGATCAAAGAGCGAGGTCCCCATGGACGTTGTATCATCCCACAGCAGTGGCACCGGCCCAGTCGTGCATTATGAATTACCAACTGTTGATGCTCTAGAGGCTAAACTAGTGGTAGAAAGAGATTCTGCTTCTGCACTTAGATATGAAGTTGACATGTTGAGGAAGCAAACAACACAATCAGTAGTAGTACTCAAGACAACCATTAAATATTTGGTGGATTTCAAAACGAAGCAAGCTGAGACTGACCACATTGTTAAGGTCCTAAAGGAAAAAAGGAAATTAAATTCCCACTTGGTAAATCATAGGTGAAATGTTCTTTCCATCGTTGAATAACCTTTGTGTTGTTTGTTCATGTAATCAATCAAACCATTTGTTTTATAGATCATGTAATAATTGTTTTTTGTTTTTTGGTTTGTAATTTCATTTGAGCACAAGTCTGTATTAATTGATAAGACTCAGAGACATTTCATTTTGATTGTCGTGCCACACCTACAAATATACCAATCGGGCTGAATGTGCATTCAACAATAATAGTAGTATAGATGGACCATAAGTGGGACGCATCGGAAAGGGCCAAGATGCTGTAGTAACTTGGCTAAAAAAAGGATGCTGTTGTAGCAAAGAAAAGTACAACGGCCTGGCTTATGTATGTTAGTTGGTATTATTGATCCATATACTCTATAAGTGTTAATATGTCTGTTAGTTCTGTACATTCTTGGTTGATTGACTCGGTATTTGAATCTTGATACATCGCTTGTGTACATATCTAAATGGGATTACACATTATGTTGCGTGTGACATTTGAGTTGGACATGAAGTGTTCCAAATATTCGAATTCACCTTAAACTGGATTCTAGCTTCTGAATTTGAGTATCGGCATTTGTAAACCATATTCTTATATGACAGTGGAATACATCTTTGTCGTCCTTTTAAAGATATATAAAAACACATAGAATGATTTATAAAGATCCGTATAGGAATACAAAATGGACTCGAATTTTGTTGCTAGGGTAAACGTGGATGCTTATTGTCCCGAAATTCGAAAGAAGCGGCAAAATGTCCACTCCCACGTTGGCTGGCCGAAGCCAAGTGTTTGGGAGATGGAAATTACTGTCTACCCATTACACGGACAATCCATCGGCCCGGTTTCTACTGGTCTAAATAGGGGTAGGATAGTAACTTCAATTAGACGTGACATGACCACCTCTGAGCCCATTCAGACACGGTGGGCGCCAAACATGGGCGGCAAAACACATTTGATTCAAGCTCGTCCGAAAGACCTCTGTTTCTCCCTCCATTTCCCCATTCATACACTGTGGGCGGCAAAACAAACTCGACTCGACCGAAATCGATGTAGGCAAATATTTTCAATAGGGGCAGGTTTGTAACTTCACTCAGACGTGACACAACCGCCCTACCTGTCAACCCTGTTCATACACCATGGGCGCCAACCACCCTCTCCTCGCTCGAAATCGCTCTGGGCAAATATTGGCGAGATGCGAGATTACCGTCGTATACCCAACCGATGAGACGTCCAGATTCTAAACGGGGGCTAAGTTCATCACTTACCCATATTTCAGACAGGCGCGTCCCAAAATAAGGTTCCCCGTACCTCTCCCTCCATTTTCCCATTCATACACCGTCCGTGCTAGAACACCATCCCCACACCAGCCTCCGTCCGCCACCCCATCCATAGCCGCTGTCCTCCACCACATCCATCGCCGCTGTTGTCTGTGTCAAAACTGGCGGATCTCGGGTAGGGGGTCCCGAACTATGCGTCTAAGGTCGATGGTTACAGGAGACTGGGGACACGATGTTTACCCAGGTTCGGGCCCTCTCTATGGAGGTAATACCCTACTTCCTGCTTGATTGATCTTGATGAATATGAGTATTACAAGAGTTGATCTACCACTATATCGTAATGGCTAAACCCTAGAAGCCTAGCCTGTATGACTATGGTAATATGTATCTCCGCCATCCGGACTACACCTTCCGGTTTATATAGGAACCGGGGGGATCTAGGGTTACATAGAGTCGGTTACATAAGAAGGAATCTTCATAATTAGTCGCCAAGCTTGCCTCCCACGTCAAGGAGAATCCAATCCGGACACGGGTGCAGTCTTCGTCCTTCATGTCTTCATAGCCCATCAATCCGGCCCATAGATAACGGGCTGGACGCCCGAGGACCCCTTAGTCCAGGACTCCCTCAGTAGCCCCCGAACCAATCTTCAATAAATGTGTTCAGTACCGGGACGCCAGTCGTAGCTTTCGGGATGCCATGAAGACCGCGTATACTATCTTTTGACAATGGGGGTACCGGGAATTGCATGGTGTGAGGACAGTAGATACGTAGTATACTGGATTTCGAAGTGGGAATTCGTGTCCGTCCTATTATCGTTCGACGACAAGCACGGCCCTCACCACCTGATGTGTTGCTGATATGTTTAGCAACAAGGGTTCGCCGGTGTTTGGTGCGGCCAATATTGGTTTGCCTGCTAGGAGGGCCTTTATTTCCTCCAGTCCGGCAGTCGCCGCGTCTGTCCATTCGAAGTTATCAGTGCATTGTAAGAGGCGATAGAGTGGTAGTGCCTTTTCTCCTAATCTGGAGATAAAGCGACTTAACGCTGCCATGCACCCAGCTAGTTTTTGGACTTGTTTGAGGTCTGTTGGTGTAGCAACCTGTGGCAGAGCTCAGATTTTGGCTGGATTTTCTTCTATTCCTCTAGTGGAAACAATGAAGCCCAACCGTTTTCTAGCGGGAACGCCGAAGACACATTTTTCCGGGTTGAGCTTAATGTCATACACACGGAGGTTGTCGAATGTAAGACGAATTCGTCTATTAGTGTTTCTACATGCCTAGGTTTGATGACGACGTTGTCGACGTAGGCTTCTACTGTCTGGCAGATTTGCTTCTCCAGGCATGTTTGAATCATGCGTTGGTAAGTGCCGCCGGCGTTCTTGAGCCCGAAGGGCATGGTGTTGAAGCAGAATGGCTCGTATGTGGTAATAAACGCTGTTGCAGCTTGATCGGGCTCCTTCTTTCTGATTTGATGGTATCCGGAATATGCATCGAGGAAGCATAGCGAGTCATGTCCCGCGGTGCATCAACGATTTGATCAATGCGGGGGAGGGGGAAGGGATCCTTAGGGAAAGCCTTGTTGAGGTGTTTGAAATCGACACACAGGCGCCAGGATTTGTCCTTCTTTGGTACCATCACCAGGTTTGCCAGCCAGTCCGGATGTTTGATTTCTCTAATGAATCCGGCCTCGATAAGCTTGGCAAGCTCCTCCCCCATGGTCTGTCGCTTGGGTTTGGAAAAGCGCCGCAGTGTTTGTTTGACCGGTTTAAATCCCTTTAATATATTAAGGCTATGTTTGGCCAGCTTGTGTGGGATCCCTGGCATATCTGAAGGGTGCCAGGCAAATATATCCCAGTTTTCGCGCAGGAATTCTCATAGTGCGGCGTCAACTGTTGGGTTCAATTGCGCTCCGATAGATGATGTCTTCTTTGGGTCCGTTGGGTGGACCTGAAATTTGACTATTTCCTCTGCTGATTTGAAGGAGGTGGATTTGGGGCATTTGTCGAGGATCACATCATCCCTATCCACCATGGAGCGTAGTGAGGTTAACTCCTCGGCCGCGAGGGCTTCAGATAGTGCCTCAAGGGCCAGGGATGCGGTTTTGTTTTCAGCGCAGAGTGCTATGTCCGGATCACTGACAAGAGTGATTATACCATTTGGTCCGGGCATTTTGAGCATCATATACCCGAAATGAGGTATAGCTTGGAAGCATGTAAAAGCATCCCGCCCCAACAGGGCGTGGTATCCCCTGCTAAAAGGGGCCACTTGGAAAGTAACTTCTTCGGACCGATAATTCTCCGGCGTGCCGAATACCACGTCAAGTGTGATTTTGCCCGCGCACCACGCCTCTCGACTGGGAATGATTCCTCGGAAGGTTGTGCTACTTTGCTTGATGCGGCTCCTGTCTATCTCCATTTTGTGGAGTGTCTCCTCATAAATGAGGTTTAATCCGCTGCCACCGTCCAGGAGGACTTTAGTAAGCCAAAACCCGTCCACGATGGGACTAAGGACTAATGCGGCTGGCGCCCGGACTGTCCTGTACCTAGGTTCGTCACTGGCATTAAATGTTATGGCCGTGTCATTCCAAGGGTTTATTGTGGCAGTTTGGCAAACTTCGGCGAGGTCACGAAGTGCCCTTTTGCGCTTGTTGTTTGAAGCGAATGTCTCAAAAACCGTCAATATTCTTGTGTCGTCGTTTTCTGGAGGGAGCTGCTCTGGGGTGTCCTTGATAAGGATGTCTTCGCCGCTCTTGGCTACCTGCCGAAGTACCCAACATGCTCTAAGGCTGTGGGTTGCCACGGTATCAAGTGTCGTGTGTATTTTCCATGGGCCATCGAGCCATTCCTCCAGAACTGTGCCGTGCCGCGTGACGGGTTTACGTTTTTTGACTGTTGGACTGGGCGTGCCACGGGGGTGCGCCCTCTTCGCCTTTAGGAGTAGTCGAGTTGGGACCGACGGTTCCCAGTAAGCTGCCTGAGTTTTCCAGGCGCTTTCCATCGCGCTGTATTTCTGTACAATGGTTGCTAAGTAGGCGAACTTCAGTGTGCAGCGGCGATTGCTGGCGTTGAGAATTCCTTCGTCCGCGCAATTGTTGCAGAATGCTGATATCGCGTCCTCATCGCGGTAATCTTTTATCTTGTTTTTGACAAGGAGGAATCTGGCCAAAAAGTGGTGGACCGTGTCCTGGGACTGTTGTTTTATGCTCATGAGAGCGTATATGTCCGAGTGGGTGGGTGGAATAAAATACGAACCCTGACCCGTTCGATTGTCCGGAGTTTGAAGACCTCCCAGACTCAATAATTCGGGCTCCGGAGTATCTTCTGATTGTTTAGGACTGCCGTCCGATTCTATGGTCGGAGGGATGGTCACATCCTTTTGCTGGTGGGTGTCCGGCTCTTCCTGATCGGTGATCTAAACGTAGTCCGTCTTTGATATAGAAGAAAACTTGCCATCCTGCTCCTCGACTATCGCTATCTGGTGAGTGACCGGTGGAGTTTCGATTCCTCCTTGATCGGTTTTGAGCCCGATCCGATCGTAATCTATGTCGATTCCCAAAGTAGCGATGCGATCTAGGAGCTCGTTCAAGGACAAGAGCTCTACCGGATCCATCTGCTTGGAGTGTTTGGAGTTGATGCGAAGGGGGTTTTCGATGACCCGAGAGGTCATCGTCGGCCCAAAGGCCGAACGGGTGATCATGGTAAAGTTGCCCAGCCGGAGGGTTTGGCCTGAGGCCAGGACTCCTCCGGAGGTGATGTTGTCTTTAAGGACAAGGCGAGCCATCGAGCCTTTCGTCACAGTGGAACTCTCAATGAAAGCACCAATGTCGGTGTCAAAACCGGCGGATCTTGGGTAGGGGGTCCCGAACTGTGCGTCTAAGGTCGATGGTTACAGGAGACTTGGGACACGATGTTTACCCAGGTTTGGGCCCTCTCTATGGAGGTAATACCCTACTTCCCGCTTGATTGATCTTGCTGAATATGAGTATTACAAGAGTTGATCTACCACGAGATCGTAATGGCTAAACCCTATAAGCCTAACCTGTATGACTATGGTAATATGTATATCCGCCATCCGGACTACACCCTCCGGTTTATATAGGCACCGAGGGGGTCTAGGGTTACATAGAGTCAGTTAGATAAGAAGGAATCTTCATAATTGGTCGCCAAGCTTGCCTCCCACACCAAGGAGAATCCAATACGGACACGGGTGCACTCTTCAGCCTTCATGTCTTCATAGCCCATCAATCCGGCCCATAGATAACGGGCCGGACGCCCGAGGACCCCTTAGTCCAGGACTCCCTCAGCCATGCTCCACCACATCCATCGCCACCGTCCTCCACCATGCTGGAGCGCCTATCAAGTCCGTGTCATCCACTGCTAGAGATGGACGTTTCTCATCCACGGCGAGGGACCAAGAGCCTTGCATCACGTCCTCGCTTCATCGGCGCTGTCGTCCTCTTTGTCTGGGCCGCTCACACGACCTTCTCTTCCACTTCAACGGGACTTATCCCCCGATGCACCCGTCTACCATCGCAGATCTGCTTCAATGCCACCGACAGCCATCGCACCCTCGATGCCTACACGGCGCCGCAAGAGAGGTGGTACTTCATATCTCCTCAACTTTTTGATCTCAACCAAAAAATAGATCTTAACTTGGATACTCTACTTTCTTTTCAGCTCTTAGAATTTAGTTCTTAGTTCAAAGCAAACAATGGCTGCTAAATACCATTTCTCCGGTTTCCCCCTTTTATGATCACTATACGATCAGAATACGTGCTTCGTGTCATAATAGCACTGCTCGACCCATCAACCTAAACAAGATTAGTTGTTCAAATACGAATCTGATATTATTAAAACATATTCATTTAATTAGTCAGCTATGTTCCTAAATTAGTTTCGAAAATGCATGTTCGCCACTCGGGTGTGTATCTCTACAGGGTGCCCATGGTGGGCCGGCCCACCCTGGGATTTTGGGTCGTCCCAGGCCCGATTCCCCTCTATTCTGTTGCGTGCTTCCGATCTCTACTCGCCCCCAGCCGCCTGCCTCACCGGGGACTTGCCGTCCCCAGACGGCATGACTCTAGGAGGAGATGTCGAACTAACAGGAGGTTAGGAGTCGCTCGCCCAACAGCGTCACCGCTGCCTGGGCGCGTCACCGTGCCTACCTTCCCAGTCTATTAGGGCTCAGGCGTGCAACTCCCACTAAGCCAACCCGATTTATCCTGAGATAAGGCCTCAACACTCAGCAGCCACTCCTCGTTACCCATTTTCAAATTGATTCATTACTCATTAGGCAGGACTATCATTAGGGTTTGTTGTGTGCTTAGTGCTACCTACACTTAATGGTTCAGATGCATTTCAGTAATCTTTAGTACCTGTAAAGTTCACATGGTTTTCAAAATTCCGGCCCTAGGAACAGACACTAGTCATTTTGGATTGTTGGTCGTAGTGACATTGACCCAGATTACTACTGCAAGCCAGGTTTGTTGACAATTTTACTTGTCTTTCTTACTCATTTGATATAATATCCAATTATTCACATCGATTAGTTGCAAACAATGAGTGCTAGACAAACTTCTCGATTCAGATTTTGGACGGTCTCTTACTGCAGTTACAATTCTGCATAGTTGTCCTAGTAAGCTCACAAGTAAATGATTGATTCACTATATCTATGATTGCCTTGTCATATTTGTTGTCAATATTATTTTAGGGTGGACCACCCTGTTTCTAAATACTGCAACTGTAGACATGAGTGAATAGTATTTCTCTATGTGATCTCTTCCATCATGTGTGGGCAACGAACACTGCAGTGTATAGAAAGAAAGTGTCATTTCCAGCTTTTACATAGGCTTCGATCTTTTACATGGAATACAATCTGCTTACTTGCTTTGTGTCGCACTACCAACACTCCACCCTTGAAGCTAAACATTATGCCACTCATAATTCCTTAGTTTATTTGTTCAAATACGAATTTCATATGATTCTAATGTTCCTACTTCTGTTTTGAAATGTGTGTCTGCCTGTTATACAGACATAAGGGGTTTGTATTTCTGTGTGTGGTCTGCTCAGCACGGTTGGGGTGAACTTTGCATATGCAGGGGTTTATAGGGAGACACTCTTTGAGTTGAATCCGCAATGCATTCCATAGATAATCTGACTACTTTTTATGTTTTCATGAATCTCAGATTCTGAACAACATCATAATGATTATGAGCTTGCGCGCATGAAAAGAATAAAGCAGAACAATGCCATGGCTGTCAAACTTGGCATTAGGGGACTGAAATCAAGTCTGGATGCAATGCAATGCAAACGCTCCCCACCTACAGATTCATGCTCAGAATATGACCCTAATAGTGATTCTGAGCTAGAGGGAGACCTAAGTCAATGTAGTTCCCTAGTGGAGGAGTCAGGAAGATGCCCTATCTTATTCACCCATCAAGGTGCTTGCTCTAACTTTCCAAGGTTATATTTGTCGCACATATCTTGCAACTGATGCTTTGCATTGCTTCTACTTTGTTGAACTGCCATTAGCTTAGTTTACACATCGTGTATGTGAATACGCCCTACCTATCCATTTTCAATACATATTCCATCTGTCATCATACCATATTTATCCATTCAAATGATGTTCTTGTGTATCAGACATTCAAAAGGAAGAGGGCAATTGCTGATCGTGGAGGAGCACAAGCAAAGTATTTGGAAAAGGTAGTGGCACCTGATAAATCAAATAGCCCATTAGGTGTAGTTGCAATATCACCTGACCCACAAAACACCCCAACTCTAGCAGACTCTAGCCCTACTACACTGGTCATTTTTGATGCCCCAACTCAGCAGACCCCAACTGCAGCAAACATTATGATTACGCCAGTTGACATAGCACTAGCTCTACGACGCAAAAACCCGATTCCAGCAAAGAGTACACCAAATCATGTTGCCAAATCCCTTTTCGAACCAGAGAGAGCCCCAATTGCAGCAAATAGGACCCCTGTTCCATTTCTTCTCAGTTTAGAAGACAAAGCTTATATTGTTGTCAGGAACTTTGTGTGCATCTTTCCTACATGGAAAGATTATATCGCAGACACAGAACAATTTCCAGTCTTCCTCCGCAACTTACGCGTAAGTAATGTACTAATGTTATTCATGGTCATTGCTGCATATGTTTCTGCTGACAGAAGATACAAGATTTCATTCTTGTAAGTAGGCGAGGACCAAACTGGATTGTGAAGACGAGCAAGGGTTGGTTGCACTTTTCAAGAACTCGTTGATGAAGTATCGTTCCTACCTGAGGCAAGCGCACTTCGATGGCAAGCCTCTAAACGAAATTTCTGTAAAGTCTCTGGTGCTACATTTATCCAACGGTGACTGGAACAATCTTGTTACACATTGGTCTCGGCTGCAGTGCAAGGTACTATCTATGATATCACATCACAATTTGAACTACATTTCTGCATTTGCCTTAACGTCTCACTTGTGCAAAAATTGTTAGCATAAGAACATTCATTCTCAAGGGACCACAGAATCTCGCAACTATACTGCACACTGCATTGCTCTTGTGAGTACCTCTTGCCCTGTATGACCATACTTACTTTCATAGTTGTTTGATTATGTAGCATCACTGCCCTGTATGAACGTCGTCTATCATTGTACTTACATTAACAGCTACTCCCTCCGTCCCATAATATAAGAACGTTTTGTACAGTACACCAGTGTTCAAAACACTCTTGTATTGTGGGAAGAGGGATTGGTTCATTGTGTATCATTTTGCATCTTATCTCCCTCGCCCACCATTTACTAAAAAGACCAGATCTATATTTAATCTTACCAAAAAGTAGAATACACAGACAATGCCAGTGCAGAAGTGTAGCCCATTTCTCTTGTCAGTACATTTTGTCCTGTAATGCTTGTACTTCCAGGGATTGGTAGTTGATTATGTAGTATCAATCTGCATCTTATCTTCATTATCCTCTATCCCTTCCAGTATTATCATATCTATAATTACTCTCTACAAAATGTAGAGTACAGACAATGCTTATGAAGAAGATTCTGTGCTGAAATTCTTGAGTTATCCTTCCCTTGACATGGAGAAGGGCATTATAAAGCCGGTGTTAACTGTTAATGTAAGTCAGTCCTTCTAAAGCCTTCATCCTCAACTGTTGTTTAATTTGCTCATACTCCCTATTGTTTACTACTGTTTAGTTTGTTGTTTCTACCAAAATGCATGTTCGCAAGAACCGTAAGTTCTAAGTTTTACTTGTAAAACCAAATTCCTTATTCATGCCATGCACATTACTCAATACTCCATATATGTATGTTTGTTTTTGTGGATCTATAATCCAGTGTGTGGTGAAGTAGCCCACGTTTGCACCTTGTCATCTCCTGTTTTATCTTACTGATGTGGCTGATGATATGAACAACATGCCATGCACATTAACCAAAATAGATACAATGATTTTCTTTGCCCTTCATCTATGCTTGTTATGTTGACATGGTAATCCAGTAGTGTGGTGAAGCTCCCCGCATTATGAACAATGCCAAATTATGCTATTGATGTTTTGAACTTACTCTTTATTTTCTAATTTGAAATTGGATGGAATTGACAGCACATTTATCATCTTTGTTTATACACGTGCAAAACCTGTCATCTCTCTGCTTTGTTTCAGGGTGATATGCCTGATGGCATGCACAAGTCCGCTGAAGGCTGTGAGGCAAACCCAACATATATTGCACATAAAGAAGGAAAAACATCTTGAAGATAGCGAGACAACCCCAAAGTCTTGTCTTGATGCAGTGTTCAAGTTACTTGAGACTAGCAGTCAAAAAAGCTCACGGAATTTGTTTTCTGAATCAGTTCGACTTCTTCAGTCCCAAGTTCTAGCAGAAAGGCATTTTGCAACTCAACTTCGACTTGAAGTCCTAACTCTAAGAAATATTGCGGAGAACACCAATGAGAACCTCATCGCTAAACAGCTACACCTGGAAGATATGACCGACATGCTAGGCCGGTCTCACAACCTTGCTTAGCAGCTTGCGCAGCAGTTCCCGCGCAAGGCTAACCTTTCTTAAACTGTCTTGGAAGTGGTCTCGGTTTAGTATTATTTTGTTACACTACAATGCCGCCTAGTTTTTGTAATCTGCTTCTTCGTTGCGCGTTATGATCACTGGTGGCGAACTTCAATGCCCAGTGGATGTAATATACCATAAATCCTTTATTGTATAGTGCAGGTTTATTCTTAGTTACTATGTCGTAATTTCTTTATTGTATAGAGTAGGTTTGTTCTTAATTCTTACTAGTTACTGCCATCATTCGCTATCTGAAAAAAATCAGATGTAGTCAACCGGGCCGAAACATTCGCCTCTAATGGGCCTGGTGTTTAGCGGGCCACAATTGGGTCGGCCTGCATCTTTCCTGGGCCCGAATCATTAGGGCCTTCACTTTTTGCGTGAGGCCCACAACTTACACCGGCCTGCCTTTTGTGGACCCAGCGCTTAGTTCGGCCCAGGTAGCGTTGGGCCATTAACAGGCTGAATTTGTACTGGCCTATTACGGCCCAGATGAAACCATGGGCCTTTAGCAGGCCGAAATGCATATTGGGCCTCAATTTTCACTAGTTGTCGACGGGCCTTCAGCAGGCTGAAATGTAGACGGGGCCTTTTTGGGCCCAGTTATATCACGGGCAGTTACCAGGCCGAAACATATCCCGGGCCTTAGTTGGCCCACTGATATCGTGGGCCTTTAAGAGGCCGAAAGCTTAGTACGGACATCAACGGGCCGTATTATGCGACAGGCCTTTAACAGACCCAAAGTCACGTTGGGCTTAACTGTTACCACCTTTATCACGGGCCATTAGTGGGCCCGATGTCCTGTCATACCATATATGGCCCATGGGTAGCACGGGCCATTCCTAGTCCGAAAGTCACACCGGGTTGAAATGGGCCCATGTCTACATCGGGCCTCTAACAGGCCGAAAGTCAGTGGGTTGTAATTGGGCCCAAATATTCGGCGAACAATTAACGGGCTAGATCTGGCTTCGGGCCGTAAATGGGCCCAAATATTCGGCGAACAATTAACGGGCCAGATCTGGCTTCGGGCCGTAAATGGGCCTTTATTAAGCAGGCCGTTATTGGGTTGACCCACTAGTTCCTGAGTAAGTACTACGGGCCTTTGAGTGGGCCAGCCTTTTTAACCTGTATGGTCCTCTGTTGGGCTGTGGCACGTGTCGACGTATCATATGACAAAAGACGTCATGGGCCATAAATGGGCCGGAAGTAAAAATGGGCTGGAATTATATTGGACGGCCCAGATGACGCTACTGGGCCTAATTCGGATAGGCCATAAACGGGCCCTGGGTTAGCGGGCTGTAAATGGGCTATATGTGAACAGGCCGTTGACAAGCTTGCTGTGGGCCGGCCCGCCACCTTTTGACCAAGTCAAACGGGCCGACCTTTCAACAAGTATGGGCCTATGTTTGGCCGTGCCACGTGTCGATGTATCATAGGCGCTATGTGTCCAATGAGTGGATGACATTTGTCCCAACGGTGAGCCGACACGTGTTTCCTCCAGCCAATGATTATTTTACACGTGGAAAATCCGCATTGGTCGGGGCTATTAACGGGTTATCGGATCCAAAACCAGAACCGATAGCTAAACGGCGTTCTGTTACGGTGGATGCCATGTGTCGGTCACCCTTGACGAAAGCACTTCTGTGACGCGCAATTTATCGTCATGGAAGTGGAAACTTCCGTGATGATAATTTTGGTAATGTCATGGAACACTTCTACGATAGCACATGTATGAGTATCTTGATTCTGTCATAAATTTGTCATGGATGTACATGCATGACAGGAAACGTGACCTACTGTGACAAACACGTATCATCAAGTGTATTTTTTGTAGTGGATACACCCAAAGCATTCCTATGGTATCTGGGAGTTGACAATTCATGGTCTAAGGAAATGATACTTGACATTGGAAAAGCTCTAGCAAACAAACTACATGATCTTGTGCTATGCTTAGGATTGGGTCTTGTCCATCTCATCATTCTCCTAATGATGTGATCTCGTTATCAACGACATCCAATGTCCATGGTCAGGAAACCACAACCATCTATTGATAAATGAGCTAGTCAACTAGAGGCTCACTAGGGACATGTTGTGGTCTATGTATTCACACATGTATTACGGTTTTCGGTTAATACAATTATAGCATGAACAATAGACAATTATCATGAACAAGAAAATATAATAATAACCATTTTATTATTGCCTCTAGAGCATATTTCCAACAGAAATACATGGGCTTGATACACCACCACAGCCTGAGGTGGTAGAGGTAAATTCTCTAATGAAATTCAATGACAATGATAATCCTCACAATATGCACCCTAGCCAATGCCTTTATGAGTTTGAAAATTACATTAGAAAGCAAGATCACTTCAATGCAAAAGTTATGAAACAATTGAAATACAACTTTGATATGATTGCTCGCTTGAGTGACTTGTTATTTAAAATCTCAAATGATGTTAGAGGTGTAGGGAAGCACGCTTCTATGGTTCAAACTCACTGAAAATAAGTTGCTAAATCTCAAAGAGAGTTGCTTGATGAAATGAGTAATAATATAAGTGACTTTGTTGTTGGAGTAGCAACTAGAGGAGGTAAAATGACTCAGGAACCACTATATCCTGAGGGACATCCAAAAAAATTGAACAAGACTCTTGAAGAGTCCACACTGATGGACGTAGTCCTTCCAAAAAAGAAAAGGAAGAAGAAAAATCATAGGACTTTGCATGCCTCTAGTGAATCTGGAGTAGAAAAACCTCCTGATAATGAAGTCTCTATCTCTCATGCTGAAACTCAATCTGGTAGTGAACGCTCACCTTCTGATAATGAAAAAGATAATGATGAGGTTCACGAAGATACTCGACCAAACAATGAACGAGATAATGATGTTGAGATAGAACCAGCAGTTGATATTGATAACGCACAACCGAAGAATAAAAGATATGATAAAAGAGACTTTGTTGCTAGAAAACATGGTAAAGAAAGAGAACCGTGGGTTCAAAAACCTATGCCTTTTCCACCTAAGCCAACTAAAAAGAAAGATGATGAAGAATTTGAACGCTTTGCAGAAATGATGAGGCCGGTCTTTTTGCGTACTCGCTTAACTGATATCTTAAAAATGCCTCCTTATACGAAGTTCATGAAATACATCATCACCAATAAGATAAAAATACCAGAAGCTGAAATCTCCACCACGCTTTCTAATTATACTTTTAAAGATGGAGTACCTAAAAAACTTGGAGATCCGGGAATACCAACTATACCTTGCTCCATCAAAAGAAATTATGTGAAAACTGCTTTATGTGATTTGGGAGCTTGTGTTAGTGTTATGCCTGTCTCTTTATATGAAAGACTTGATTTGAATAAACTCACACCTACTGAAATATCTTTGCAAATGGCTGACAAATCAACTACCATACCTATCGGTATTTGTGAGGATGTACCCATTGTTGCTAATGTTTCTATTTTGACTGACTTTGTTATACTTCAGATGCCCGAGGATGACATATGTCTACTATCCTTGGTAGAGCCTTCTTGAATACTGTAGGGGCTGTTATTGTTTGCAATAAAAGCAATGTCACTTTTCATATCAATGGTAGTGAGCATACGGTGCACTTTCCGAAGAAGCAATTCCAAGTGAATGGTATTAATGTTATTGGAAAATCTCCGACACTCACTATTGGAAGTTTTCAACTACCTCTACCTACTGCCAAAAAGAAATATGAAATACTTATTGTTGGGGACATTCATATCCCCGTTGAGGTAACTTAGTGATTTACGGAAGTTCTTCGGTTTCATGCTAATCGAAAGTGGTTGTTTATAAGACTTGATCAACCTTATTAACGGATCATTTTCAAGAGGTATGAAGTTGATGAATTTAGTTGCCACTACCTTCCGTCCCTACCTTTTGTTTTCTGTTCTTATTAGTTAAATAAAATGCCATGCCTTGTCTGTTTTCTGAGTTTTCTGTGCAATAAAAAATGTCCCAAAAATAAAAGTGTCCAGAATGCGCTGGAATTTTGATACAATTTTTTTGTTTATTTAAGAATTTTGGTGCAAATAACATCGGAGGGAGGTGCACCAGGTGGGCACAACCCACCTGGGCACGCTAAGACCCCCAGGCCTGGTGGGTTGTGGTCCCCACGTGGGCCCCCCTCACTTATCTCTTTAGCCCACATCACCACCTACCTCTAGAAAAAAAATCACCATAGTTCTCTCTCTCTCGTGTTCTTTCTCTCAGACCCGCGGATTTCGATCTCTTTGCTCGAAGCTCCGTTTTCGAAACTATTTCGGGGGATTGTTTCTTGGTATGTGACTCCTCTGTTTGTCCAATTAGTTTTTTCTTTAGTGGTTTATATTTAGAGTAATTAGCTACTCTTGGTGTTGCTGTAGATGAGCTTGCATGTTGAATTCTTAGAGTTCTAAGTAGTTTAAATTCTTGTTATGGCCTTTATGCAACCCTTTAAGTAGTTGCTTCCAATCTTATGAAGTTTTGTTGATAGTTTTTTGTGTACTAAAAATTTCAGAATTTTTGCTCATAGGGAAAACATGAGTATCTTTAGGAAGTTTGGTTCCAAGAAGAACTCCAAGGGAGTGATTGGGGAGTCATGTGAGAGTGATCTTCGTACACGGAGAATGGCGAAGCTACGGCCGTGCGAATGGCCGCATGACCTGTTCATGGAAGGGGCCGAAATCCTTCAGGAGTTTACACAATATGCTGCTAATGCTGGCCCCACTGACTTCATCGCTGCTGAGTGTGAACAATATCATCTCCTCACGGATTTCTTTGTGCAAAGTTTTTGATTCTTACCTTGGAATAATCCCCCTGAGGTGCAGTTTAATTTATATGCTGAGCCCCATCAGATACCTTTGACTGAATTTTGTAACATATGTTTGCTTCCTTCTGATGGTGGTCTAGTCGAGCCTAGGCCGACGGAGTTTGATGGTTTTTACCGTACTCTAATAGTGGGGGATGAGAGAGGGGTATTGAGTATTACTGCCACTAGCTTACACTTTCTGGCTGTGCATTATTTTGCTCTTTTCATTGCAAAGTGTTTGCTTGCTAGAGAGAAAGTAGGTGCACTCAGTGCTCCGGACTTTGTTGTTTTACATCGCATACTTCACGACGACAACACCTATAGCATGTGAGCTATTGTGGCACGTCGCCTCCGCATTAATGGATCCAAGGGCAAAATACATGGTAGGATCTACGCTACTCGCTTAACGACCCACTTTAACATACAGATACGCCAGCATGATTATCCTCTACATAAGGTTTATTTAGATCGTCGGTCTATGGAACACCACCAGTTTATTGCTGCCGATTACCCCAACATTCCCATTCCTTATAACCTGATTTTTAGTGAGAACACTCATGATATTATCCCATTGCTTGCACCTGCTTTATTTGATCTTATTGCCAGGGGCGGATACATGATTTTGCCTGAGGACATCGTCGCCTACCAGAACAACTTAGCTGCAGCACAAGAGGAGCCTCGGGAGTGAGACCCTCAGGTACCCGCTCCCGAGCACTTCAACATAGGACTCCATGGTTTCTTCGAGTGGTGATTACCAAGCTAGGCCAAAAGCTTAAGCTTGGGGAGTACGTATTCCCATCGATATTACATTCATGTTCACACATTTGTTTCCAGTCGTTGGTGTCCACACTTTTTCATTATATTATCCATGCCAAATTTATTTTCTCGCTTTCTTCTCGTGCGTTCGAAAAACTATGAGAAAATACAAAATTATTTCTTGCTTCTTTTTTATTTTTCTTCCTAGTATAAATTGTTTTAGCACTAAAAATAAAACCCAAAAAAATTTCCTTATTCTTCTTTTACCTGTTGGGAGCTTTCCCATGTAAATAGTTTTTCTAGTTTTTGCTTTTCCCTTTTATTCGCTTTTTTAAGAAAACCAAAAACTCCAAAAATATTTCAGTGTGTTTCTCTGATTTTCTTTTCCTTTTTATTGAGTCGTACCAAGGAGAAGACCACGATGAAAATGTTGAGTGGCTCTTGTTTGTATAATTGTTGATCTAACAAAGAGCCCATTTTACCTTGTCTTCTCCTGTTGAATAAAATGTTTGCAGATTTCAGCTTAGTCCACGGCAGTCTTGCACTATTATTATTTTCATATCGTTCGGTCGTGCAAGTGAAAGGCAATAATGATGATACTTGGTGAACTGGCTGTGGTAGAGAGAAATGGGTATGGACTCGACTTGTTCTGTTTATGTAAATATGTTTAACCTAGTATCCATGATTTAGCTCATTATGATTAAACATGTTTGCAATGACAATTAGACATTATAGTTTCTCATACCATGCATAAGTAGCTAGGAGTGGATAATTATTTATCTTAGATATCAACATTGTGTTAAAATAATTGTGATGTAGTATGATGATATGGTATCCTCCTCTGAATGTTTCAAGTGGCTTGACTTGGCACATGTTGATGCATGTAGTTGAATCAAAACCAACATAGCCTCTATGATATTTATGTTCATGGTGTCCATATCCTACTCATGCTGATGTCCAATGTTTATTATGCATAATGTATGTTCATGACCATTGTTGCTCTCTAGATGGCTGCTTCCTAACCTACTTGCTATCCTACACCTGTACTAAGAGGAAATACTGCTTGTGCATCAAATTCAAAAATCAAAGTTATTCCAGACGTGTCCACCATACCTACCTATATGCGGTATTACCCTATCGTCCTAAATAAAGTTGCATGTGCCACCTCTAAAACTTCAAACAAATACCCTTTTGTGTGCCTGGAATGTTCATAGAGTGACAGGAGGTAGTCAGTATCTTCCATGCTAAGCGGGTTATTCTTAGGTCGAGTGTTTATTCACTCGCCACTGCACGAGAAAAGGGGTAGTAAGAGGGATTCCCAGTCCCGACTATAAAAAGAAAAGAGCTTACAAATAATCAAATAAAAACTCCAAATAGAGTAGTAACCTTTACTTTATCGCTTGTGGATGATACGTCTCCAACGTATCTACTTTTCCTAACACTTTTCCTCTTGTTTTGGACTCTAATTTGCATGATTTGAATGAAACTAACTCCAGACTAATGTTGTTTTCAGCAAAACTACCATGGTGTTGTTTTTGTGCAAAAATAAAAGTTCTCGGAATGGAACGAAACTTTGCGAGGATTTTTTATATAATAAAAGAAAATACTAGAGCCAAGAACCACCGAAGGGGGGCACCTGGGTGGGCAAAACCCACCAGGGCGCGCCCCTCTCCTGGCTCACCCAAGTGGGTTGTCCCCACCTGGTGCCCCCGCAGACGCCAACCCTAATACTATAAGTTCACATTTTTGGAGAAAAAAATCAGGGAGAAAGAATTATCGCGATCTACGAGACGGAGCCGCCGCCACCTCTTGTTCTTTCCCGGGGGGCTAGATCTGGAGTCTGTTTTGGGCTTCGGAGAGGGGGATCTTCGTCCTTCATCATCACCAACCCTTCTCCATTGCCAATTCCATGATGTTCCCCACAGGGAGTGAGTAATTCCTTCATAGGCTCGCTGGTTGGTGAGGAGTTGGATGAGATTCATCATGTAATGTAGTTAGTTTTGTTAGGGCCGATCCCTAGTATCCATTAAGTTCTGAGATTGATGTTGCTATGACTTTGCCATGCTTAATGCTTGACACTTTGGGTCCGGGTGCCATGATTTCAGATCTGAACCATTTATGTTATCATCATTATATTCATGTTCTAGATCTGATCTTGCAAGTTATAGTCACCTACTACGTGTTATGACCCGGCAACCTCGGAGTGACAATAACCGGAACCACTCATGGTTATGACCGTAGTTTGATGAGTTCATGTATTCACCGTGTGTTAGTGCTTTGTTCCGGTTCTCTATTAAAAGGAGGCCTTAATATCCCTTAGTTTCCAATATGGACCCCGCTTCCACGGGAGGGTAGGACAAAAGATGTCATACAAGTTCTTTACATAAGCATGTATGACTATTTACGGAATACATGGCTACATTATATTTATGAATTGGAGATAGTGCTGTATCACTCTAGGTTATGACTGTCACATGATGAATACCATCCAACAAATCAGCGATCCAATGCCTACGAATTTATCCTATATTGATCTTGCTAACTTACTACTGCTATCGTTACTGCTGCACTTGCTGCCAAATTGTTGCTATCACTGTTACTCTTACTATTGCTGCTGCCACTACTATCAAAACTATCATATTATTGTGCTACTGATCACTTTGCTGCAGATAATTAATTTCTGGGTGTGGTTGAATTGACAACTCAGCTGCTAATACTTACAAATATTCTTTGGCTCCCCTTGGGTCGAATCTAGAAATTTGGGTTGAATACTCTACCCTCGAAAATTGTTGCAATCCCCTTTACGTGTGGGTTATCAAGACCTTTTTCTGGCGCCGTTGCCGGGGAGCATAGCTATATTTGTTGAGTCACTTGGGATTATTATCTATCACTATGAAGAATCTGAAGGATGCTAAGACTATGATGTATCCCTCTAAGATGAGGGGAGGTAAGGAACTGCCATCGAGTTCTGCTTTAGATTCATCTTCTGTTGTAAGTAAACTTGCAACACCACCACATGCTATTACTCCTGATATGTCGCAAGTTATTGATGATGCTACTACTGCTATGAATGATACTTATGATGATGCTAGTACCTTGCATGATGATGATGTACCACTTTGTGACTTTCTTGATGAACAAATTACTAGAGTAAGACAACATGATGTTGTTGAATCTGATGATGAACTTGAAACTGAAAATTTTGAAACACCTGATAGAACTAGCCTTCTTAGATATGAATTGCCTAAGGTACCTGAAGGTTATGTTATGAGTGAGGAAACAACTAGAGATATTCTTGCTTGTAATGATAGAGATGATCTAAAAAAAATATTATGCAAGTATAAAGAAAAATCTCTGAATGCCAGAATGAAATATGTTCCTAAGTTTGCTACCTCACATATCTTTATTGATGATAAGGATTATGAATTCTCTGTCGACCCAGAGCTAATCACTTTGGTTGAATCTGACCCTTTCCATGGTTATGAAACTGAAACAGTTGTGGCACATCTCACTAAGTTAAATGACATAGCCACCCGTTTTACTCATGGTGAGAAGACCCGTTACTATTATATTCTCAAACTATTTTCGTTCTCATTAAAGGGTAATGCTAAAGCTTGGTACAATACTCTTAGTCCTCATTGTGTGCGTAGTCCCCAGTATATGATTTATTACTTCTCTGAAAAATATGTTCCTGCACATAAGAAACAAGCTGCCTTACAGGAAGTATTTAACTTTGTGTAAACTAAAGAAGAGAGTCTCCCACAAGCTTGGGGGAGGCTTTGCCAGTTACGTACTGCTTTGCCTGATCATCCTCTCAAGGAAAATGAAATACTTGATATCTTCTATTATGGACTAATCAATGCTTCTAGGGAGAGCTTGTTGTGTTTTCAGGGAACAAACTATTGGACGGGCTGAAGAACTATTGAATAACATATTGAAAAATTATGATGATTGGACTCTTCCCGAACCACCATCTAAGCCTACTCAGGAGAAGAGGGGTATATTAATCTCAGTCCTGAAGATATGCAAGAGGCAAAGAAATCCATGAAGGAAAATGTATTAAAGCTGAGGATGTTAAAAATTTACCTCCTATTGAGGAAATACATGGGCTTGATGCACTACCACTGCCTAAGGTGGTAGATGCAAATTCTCTAATGAAATTCAATGACAATGATGATCCTCACAATATACACCCTAGACAATGCCTTCATGAGTTTGGAAAATACGTTAGGAAACAAGATCACTTCAATACAAGTGTTATGAAACAATTGAAATATAATTCTGATATGATTGCTCACTTGCGTGACTTGTTATTTCGAATTTCATATGATGTTAGAGGTGTGGGGAAACATGCTTCTATGGTTCAAACTCAGTTAGAACAAGTTGATAAATCCCAAAAAGAATTACTTGATGAAATGAATAGCAATATACATGACTTTGTTGTTAGATTTGCAACTAGAGGAGGAAAAATGACTCAGGAACCACTCTATCCTGAGGGAAACCCAAAAAGAATTGAACATGATTCACACAGAAACAACACCACGACACCTAGTCCCTCTAAAAAAATAAAAAGAAAAATTATAGGACTTTGCATGCTATTAGTGAACCTGAAGTAGAAAAACCTCCTGATAATGATAATGATGTTTCTATCTCTGATGCTCAAACTCAATCTGGTAATGAACATTCACCTAGTGCCAATGCAAAGGATAATGCTGATGTTCATGAAGACATTCAATCTAACAATGAAAAAGAACCAGATAATGATGTTGAGATAGAACCACCAGTTGATCTTGATAACCCACAACCTAAGAATAAAAGATTTGATAAAAGAGACTTTGTGGCTAGTAAACACTGTAAAGAAAGAGAACGGTGGGTTCAAAAACCTATGCCTTTTCCACCCAAGTCAACTAAAAAGAAAGATGATGTAGAATTTGAATGCTTTGATGAAATGTCGAGGCCAGTCTTTTTGCGTACTCGTTTAACTGATATCTTAAAAATGCCTCCTTATGAAAAGTACATGAAAGACATCATCACTAATAAGAGAAAATACCAGAAGCTGAAATCTCCACCATGCTTGCTAATTATACTTTTAAGGATGGAGTACCCAAAAAATTTGGAGACCCAGGAATACCAACTATACCTTGCTCCATCAAAAGGAATTATATGAAAACTGCTTTATGTGATTTAGGAGCTGGTGTTAGTGTTATGCCTTTGAATAAACTTACACCTACCGAAATATCTTTGCAAATGGCTGACAAGTCAACTGCCATACCTATCGGTATTTGTGAGGATGTGCCCGTTGTTGTTGCTAATGTACTATTTTGACTGACTTTGTTATACTTGAGATGCCCGAGGTCGACAATATGTCTATTATTCTTGGTAGAACCTTCTTGAATACTACAGGGGCTGTTATTGATTGTAATAAAAGCAAGGTCACTTTTCATAGTAATGGTATGAGCATACGGTGCATTTTCCGAAGAAACAATTCCAAGTGAATGGTGTTAATGTTATTGAAAAATCTCCGACAAACACTATTGTAAGTTTTCAAATACCTCTACCTACTGTCAAGAAGAAATATGAGATGCTTATTGTTGGGGACTTTCATATCCCCGTTGAGGTAACTTGGTGATATACGAAAGTTCTTCGGTTTCATGCTAATCGAAAGTAGTTGTTAATAAGACTTGATCAACCTTATTAATGAATCATTTTTGAACAGTATGAAATTGATGAATTTAGTAAGCACCACATTTTGTCACTATTCTTAGTTTTCTATTTTTATTAGCTAAATAAAATATAATGCCTTTCTTTGTGTGTTTTCTGAATTTCTCGTACAATAAAAAATGACCAAAAAATAAAAGTTTTCAGAATGCCCTGAAAATTTAACACGTTTTCCCCCGAATAATTAAGAATTTCTGGTGCAAATAATACCAGGGGGGTGCACCAGGTGGGCACAACCCACCTGGGCCCGCCAGGACCCTCAGGCGCGCCCTGGTGGGTTGTGGTCCCCACATGGCCCCTCTCCCTTATCTTTTTACACCACCTCATCACCTACCTCTAGAAAAAAATCACCATTGCTCTCTCCCTCATGTTCTTGCTCTCAAACCTGTGGATTTCGATCTCTTTGCTCGAAGCTCTGTTTCCGAAACTGTTTCGGGGGATTGTTGCTTGGTATGTGACTCCACCACTTGTCCAATTAGTTTTTGTTTTAGTGGTTTATATTTTGAATAATTAGCTACTCTTGGTGCTACTTTAGATGAGCTTGCATGTTGAATTCTTAGAGTTCTAATTAGTTTTGAATGCTTGCTATGGCTTCTATGTATCCCTATGAGTAGTTGGTATCAATTTTATAAAGTTTTGTTGAGAAAAAAATTGTGCACTAAAAATTTCAGAATTTTGTTCATAGGAAAACCATGAGTTTCTTTAGGAAGTTTGCTTCCAAGAAGAACTCCAAGGGTGTGATTGGAGAGTCATCTCATACTGATCTCCACTTTCGAAGAAGGGCTGAACTATGGCCGTGCGAATGGCCGCATACCCCGTTCATGGAAGATGCTGGAATCCTTCAAGAGTTTACACAATATGCTGCTAATGCCGTCCTCACCGACTTTATTACGGCTGAATGCGAACAGTATAATCTCCTCACAAATTCCTTTGTGCAAAATTTTACCTTTCCTAAGAATAATCCTCCTGAAGTGCAGTTTAAATTATATGCTGAAACCCATCAGATACCGCTTACTGAATTTTGCGAAATATGCTTGCTTCCAACTGATGGTAGTTTGGCGGAGCCTAGACCCGTAGAGTTTGAAAGCTTTTACTGTACTCTGACAGTGGGTGATGAGAGAGCGGTATCGGGTATCAATGCCGCTGGCTTACATTTTCATGTTGTTTGTTATTTTGCTCTTTTCATTACAAAATGCTTGCTAGCTAGAGAGAAGGTGGGTGCACTCAGTTCACCAGACCTTGCCATTTTGCTCGTGCACTAGAAGGCGACAACACTTATAGCTTGGGAGCTATTGTGGCACGCCGCCTCCACATTAATAAGTCTAAGGGTAAAATACATGGAGGTATTTATGCCACTCATTTGGTGACTCGCTTTAATGTTCAGATACGCCTCCATGATTTTCCTTTACCCAAGGTCTACCTAGATCGTGTTGCTATGGATCACCATCAGTTTACTACTGCCGATTATTCTAACATTCATATTCCTTACAACCTAGTTTTTGTCTACTCGTGATATCATTCCACTGCCTGCACCTGCGTTGTTTGATCCTATTGCCAGGGGTGTATACATGATTATGCCTGCGGATATCATTGCCTATCGAAACGCCCAGGCTGCAGGAGAGGAGGAGCCTCAATAGTGGGATGAGTGGATGCCTGCTCCTTAGTATTCCAATGACTATCCATGCTACTGACTACATACCAAGTTAGGCCAAAAGCCTAAGCTTGGGGGAGTACATGTTTCTCATCGACTTTACATTTATGTTCACACATCTCAGTTGTCAGTGTTCACACTTTTTCATTGTATTATCCATGCTTAATTTTATTTTCTCGCTTTCTTCTTGTGTGTTTGAAAAAAACTTGAGAAAATACCAAAATATTTCCTTCCTCTTTATGCTTTTCTTTCTAGAATATTTTGTAGAAGCACTAAAAAGAAAACCCAACAAGATTTTCCTATTCTTCTTTTGCTTGTTGGGAGCTTTCCCGTGTAAATAGTTTTTCTCATTTTTGCTTTCCCTCTTTATTTGCTTGTTCTAGAAAACCAAAAACTCCAAAAATATTTCAGTGTGTTCCTCTGAATTTCTTTTCTATTTATTGAGTTGTACCAAGGAGAAGACCACAATAAAAATGTTGATTGGCTCTCATATGCATAATTGTTAATCTAACAAGAGACCATTTTACCTTGTCTTCTCCCGTTGAATAAAATGTTTGCAGATTCCAGCTTAGTCCACCGCACTCTTGCACCTTTATTATTATTTTACATCATTCGGTCGTGCAAGTGAAAGGCAATAATGACGATATTCGACGAACTGGTCATGGCAGAGAGAAACTGGTATGAACTCGACTTGCTTTATTTTTGTAAATAGGTTTAACCTAGTATCCATGATTCAGCCCATTATGATTAAACATGTTTGCACTGACAATTAGAGATTATAGTTTCACATGCCATGCATAAGTAGCTAAGAGTTAATAATGATTTATCTTGGATGTCAACATTGAGTTAAAATGATTGTGATGTAGTATGATGATATGGTAACCTCCTCTGAATGTTCGAGTGGCTTGATGATACGTCTCCAACGTATCTGTAATTTTTGATTGTTCCATGCTATTATATATTCTATTTTGGATGTTTAATGGGCTTTATTTTACACTTTTATATTATTTTTGGGACTAACCTACTAACCCAAGGCCTAGTGCAAATTGCTGTTTTTTTGCCTATTTCAGTGTTTCGCAGAAAAGGGATATCAAATGGAGTCCAACCGGAATGAAACCTTCGGGAGAGTTATTTTCGGAACCGTATCTACCCAAAAGACTTGGAGTACACGCGAGGGAACAAGAGAGGTGGCCACGAGGGTCCAGGGCGCGCCCCCTCCCCCTGGGCGCGCCCCCACCCTCGTGGGCCCCCTTTGGCTCCCCCGATGCCCTCCTTCCTCCTATATATATCCATGTACCCTGAAAATATCGAGGCAGCAGAGAAAACCCTAATTCCACCGCCGCAACCTTCTGTTCCCGTGAGATCCCATCTTGGGGCCTGTTCTGGAGCTCCGCCGGAGGGGGGATCTACCACGGAGTGCTTCTACATCAACACCATAGCCTCACCAATGAGTTGTGAGCAGTTTACCACAGACCTTCGGGTCCATAGTTATTAGCTAGATGGCTTCTTCTCTCTTTTTGGATCTCAATACAAAGTTCTCCTCAATCTTCGAGGACATCTATTTGATGTAATCTTTTTGTGGTGCGTTTGTCGAGATCCGATGAATTGTGGGTTTATGATCAAGATTATCAATGAACAATATTTGCTTCTTTTCTGAAATCTTTTATCTATGATTATAATATCCTTGAAAGTCTTTTCGAATTATCAGTTTGGTTTGGCCTACTAGATCTATAGTTCTTGCAAAGGGAGAGGTGCTCGGCTTTGGGTTCAATCTTGTGGTGTCCTTTCCAAGTGATAGCAGGGGCAGCAAGGCACATATTGTATTGTTGCCATCGAGGATAAAAAGATTGGGATTATATCATATTGCTTGAGTTTATCCCTCTACATCATGTCATCTTGCTTAAAGCATTACTATGTTCTTATGAACTTAATACTCTAGATGCATGATGGATAGCGGTCGATGTGTGGAGTAATAGTAGTAGATGTAGAATTGTTTCGGTCTACTTGTGTCGGTGTACTAAGGTAGGGGTACCTCAGTAACCCAACTTGTGCACGGACGGTAGCAGCTTCCCGCGGCAGGGCCTTCCACGTGCTCGCCGGAGACCTTCCTGCTCCACATAAAACCATTCAAAAACAAAGTATACAAGACAGAAGATCGAGACCCCGGCAAGTGGAGCTTGCCGGGAAGGCCGTTCCAGGCTCAAGGTTACCTCACTCACGCAAGGCCCTGGCAAGAGGAGCTTGCCAGGAAGACTAGAAGATTCCATTGCAGAAGACATGCCTCGGCGCTATATGCGCCCTGGCAAGGGCCCGGGGAGCGACAAGCTTCAGAGCCCGGCAAGCTCCCGGGCCCGGCAAGGTCGAAGCCCCGGCAAGGTGCTTGCCGGGAGAGTTGCGCTGTGTGCCCGCGCTCCAGCTCATCGGCCCACGCGTCGCCCTGGGACCTCTCCTGGGATGCGTGGCGGATGGCTGTGCAGCCTAGGGGACACGGTGGCACTCCACGGCGGTGAAGCCATCGCCGTGGCGAACGGAGACACAAGGGCAGGCGCTTTTGGGGTCGACGGCGACGGGCAGTAAATGCTCTTGTCCCCCACTGTCAAAGTAGGTAGCGACCACTGTTCACGCACTGTAGCTCCACTATTCCCGCACTGTTACAACTACCACCTCTTTTACTTTTTTACCCCTTTCTCTTACGTTGACACCTGTCGGTGACCCCTTGCACTATAAAAGGAGGCCCATGCACAACGTGGGGGGG